>CM070780.1:75534291-76134291 GCA_036346955.1 Dipus sagitta
ACTACAATTCGTACAAAGGAACCTTTTTTTCCATGAACTACCTGCTGTTTTCTGATGACCTCTGGGATCTTTTCATTTAGCCCTAAACCAAGAAACAAATACGAAAACAAAAACCACAACTAAAAGAGTTCATTCAGTCAGAGAGTAATCTTCTGAGGCCAAAAGTCCATCAAAATGCAACGAAGATTTGCTTTCATTAAAGACAGAGGTGAGGACAAAATCTGCAGTGGAAGTTATGACATGCTAGAAAGCAACAAGTGTGGATCACTGACCAAAACAATTATGTACTTGATGCAAATGCAGATTGCATACTGTTATATATATAGTACATTGTGTTTTTGTTTTTCCCATCCAGTCAGTTATTTTTGGTGGTGAGTACATGTTGTTAGACGTGTATGTCTTGTATGGTCTTAATCTCTGTTGTGTACTATTTTTTTATAGTCTTAAGTTATAATGAAAAAAAAAAGTAGGAACCAAACAAAAAAGGTCTAGTAAAGCCAAAAATTAATTTCCTATTGATTTTAAAAGTGATCTAGCCAAGTTTTTACACTGAAAGCAAAGATTATAGCAATTGTAGTCCATGGTATTTATTTTCAGTCAAACCAAAGTTACATATAATTCTGCCTCTGCTTATACGGGATATGAACACTAACACACTCCCTTCAAAGACTTGCACAGGCCAAATTGTTGGAACGCTGGTTTTCTTGACAACTCCAAACCCCCAAACTATGATGATGCGTTATGGTGTAGTTGAAGATAGCATAGTCAGATATTTGCTTACAACCTAGAAACTTTACACATTGCTTTTCATGTGCTGTGCCAAGTCTTGATAATACTTTTTCCCCCAACCAAGGGACCTCATAACCTGATTATGGTTATTGCTTTACAAACAGTTTTGACAGAAGGTGGCTGCTAGAGCTTGACATATGTCCTGGTTCCATGTGATGGAACCGGTTCTTGCAAACTAAGCTCGATGTTTATTCTTTGCTGAAGTCAGCAAATAGTTAGAGAGATACCCAGTCATCTATCACACCAAATAAAAAGGACATAACGGCTTTCAAAAGGGTTTTCCCACTTACCCAAAAGGCTTTCTGAAAGCTTCTACCTCTGCAAGAAAAAAAAAAGTTAAAAAAAGAAAAAAAAAAAAGGAAAAAGAGAGAAAAAAAAAGAAAAAATTAGAACAATTATGGCAGATTGCATGAAATGTGAGAACGTCACAGTAACTGCTACTTTTCATTATGTTTGTCTTTGGGTCATGATCAATGAACCGGAAGTTATTGATATGGTATCAAAAGAAAGATTGGTATTTATGAAGGATGGTTTTCTGTCATCCAGGATCCTGCTGCCAGGATTATCTGAAAGGGAAATGAGTCTTTCAGGGTGCATGTTCTAAAGGCTTTGATGGACTGGAAGTAACTGGAGAGTTGTTCCATCAGGAGGGAGGCCTAAGACTACAATGCGAAAGTATGCATACCTCAGTTACAAAACTTTTGAAAGGAAGTCTCAGCCACAGAATGCATATACCTGTAGAGTTTTGCATGGGTTTTATATGAATACAATTAAAAAAAATAGCTGCTTGCACATTATACCAGAAAAACCTCCAAAACTGCAATTGCTTTGAAAATAGATTTTAGGTTTTTTGGAGTTTTCTGAAATGCTTGGTCTGTATTTTGATAATTGTGCATATTATGTAAAAATGTTGGTGGACCCATAAATGACCAGACTTTTTCTAAGAAAAATGTTGCTTTAATGCATTTCATGAATTTTTACTCTTATATCATTGCTTGCTAGTAATAGCAAACCTGCTTTTCTGCATCTGCTTTGCGTAGCTATTGTAAGGCTTTGAACTAATGTATGTATTTATTGCTTGAACTTCTGTGCATACCTTATAAAGCATAATGTCTGACAATTTAAATGGCTCATGTATTCTTGCTTCTATCATAAACTGATTATGGGGATTATGATCTTTTGTATACAGCAAATTTTAACTGTAGCACAAACATCTGTTTATGTATTGGTGGAATATAACTGTTTTATTTATCTTTTTTGAGGTAAACTAATTTTTGATACTTTTCATTACTGTGTACTATGTTCATACTTTGAATTCTCTGACGTTAGAAGTCATGGTTGAGAATTGTAACAGCTGTTATTTGTTCTGTATTCATGGCTTTCACTGCTGAATAAAATAAAGGACCAAACCTAGGATTTGAAAGAAAACTGTCTACCTCTAACACCAGGGAGTTACCAGATTTTATTTTACATAGTTTAGTATACAAAGACACAATTGCTTAAATCTAGTGGGCTTAAGGCTTATATTCTATGTGGTTAGATTCATGGCACAGTTATACTATTTGAAAATCAATTAAAATTTTATGTGAATGTTACAAGTATTTGGTAGAATTACCACTAACTGAGTTTTCTGTAGAGAACTCAGAGAGGGAGAAAATATCATCAGCATTCTGTGTCTACAGCTGCTTAACTTCATAAGAATGCATTTCTTTGTGATTAGGGAGTCGAAGAATAGTCAGCTAGGAATAGAGCTACAGAAGTACACTTAAAATAAACGGTCCTGGACTTTAATGTCCCTGGGCAGATTTAGTCACAAAATCCAATAGACTATTTGGTAAAGTTTTCAAATTGGGTATTTAACATTTTTGAGAATTTGCGAGACTCCATTTTGCACAAGCCAATATTAGCACACATTTGGACCATAGCTTTGTTAGTGCTATTGAGCTATTGAAAGGAACCTGGCTTACTTGTCATTTCACTAGTTTGGGTTGCATTGGAAGGTTTGGGGTTATTATTATTATTATTATTGTTGAGTTTTTTGTTTTTGTCCAAGAACACAGCAAATCTTACTTAGCAAAAAGAAGGATGTACATTTTACTATAGAATTAATGTATGAACAGTGTGTCACTACTGTTGGATGTAAAAATGTATATGAAACCATTTCATTCACTTGATTACATTTCTAAAGTATAAATAAAAAATCTAACTCTTTTTGATCCATTTATAACCACTAGGATTTTATTCTTTCGTAGAGACCATTCTTCCTTACCAGACGCAAGCTATACATTTGTGTACACATGTCCCATATAATATGTTTAAAAATGATTTCCTAAGGAATTGGGGAGTCATAAGTGAGGCCATACTCAAATTAATTCAGCAAAGATGGGGACTGCCTCCTTACAACCACCATGTTTTCCTGTTAATATTCTAACAAAACTTGGCCAAATAAATTCTGAACCTTGAAATATGTAAAGGGAAAACACAATCATTTGTCTTTACTTTATGATTAGATTGTTTTTTCGTTTGCTCCCAGTTTTTGTTTTTATTTTTGGCTTCCAAATATGAGTCACACTCATGGCATCCTGCCTTGATTTTTGGGAGTGTACAGGAGTAGAAGAATCAGTATCTGAAGGGATTGCTTTATATGACATTAGGGATTCCTTCCTGATGTGTATTAGTGGCAAAGTCAGGCAAGATAGGCCTCTGCAGATAAAGGTTTGACTCATTTTTATTATCCTCCACATTTACTCCAAAATGTATAATAATCCAGAGTAGAAGGAAAATTGGAAATGAATATGTTGAGCATATATATATATATATATATATATATATATATATATATATAGTGCAAATTTTCAGTTTTCTGTAACCCTAGTGAAAGGATACCTTAACTAAAACTATCCAGGATAAAGGATGAAGGATATTAGGTTGTTTTAGAAGAAATATGAATGTGAGAATAATTTTCTTCAACCTCATTCATTTTTTTCACTATTGATTAGATGAAAGCAAATGAGTATTAATTTGCTCTGTCCAGTATATTTTGTTAACTAACTACTGGCTCTATAAGAAAAATATGTAATCCAATCTTGGGATCTTCTATAGTTTATGACAGGGAGAAAAATTTACAGATTCAAACCAACAACTTTAGGCAGACATAAAACTGACTTGGCAGATGTTTTGTACTCATTCAAACTTATGCCCTCCTAAAGTGTGAAGCACTATGCTGTCCATTTTGTGGAATCAGAGAATTCATCTACTTTTAGAAAGTTGGTCATTAAAATACTTTTAAATTTTTAAAAAGAACAAAGAAGAGATCCAACTAATCAAACTTCAATTATAAGTGGCAATTCCCATTTAACCAGAAATATTCAGGGTGAGGCAGACAGCTGTTTAGAGTCTCAGGTCTTTTACAAAATTCAGGCAAACTCTAGTGTTTAAATGCAAAGAAAAAGAACGTAAGCTTTTTTTAAAAATTATATTCCTTTGCTTAAATCCTACTGAACACTTTTAAGATACTATGTATATTACCTTAAGTGAATGTTGCTTGAAATTGTAAAATAGTGTTTGCTTTACTTACTATAGGTCTTCTCACTATCATTAAGGACAGATGTGGTAAAAAGTGAATGGACACATTAGTAGAAATCAGAGTTCATTTTCTGGGCAGTTTGCAGCTTATCAGTGACTCTGCCATATGATTAAAGTCAGTATGTATGCATATCTCTACACATACATATATACTTCAGAAAGAACACAAAAATTATTGTTTAATATTCTGCTGTGAAAGTTTACTTACAAGTGTTTGAAATAAATGTTAATGAGTGTTTCCTAAAATTGACATTGATCTTATCCCCTAAATTCACAGGTATTTACGTTCTACTATTGTTGCAAAGGAGATAATGGGCTCTGGGTGGGCTTATACCTACCTGCAAGCTAGTGACTCTCAAGTTCTTGTCTACATTTAGCAAAGAATACAAAAAATGCAGAAATGAAGAAGGGTAAATTGTGAAAGATTTATTTTAAAAAGAGTAAAAATAAGAGAGAAGAAAAACTCCCAAGTTAGGAGGGGTTCCCCCTGGCCTGGAAGTTTAGAGAGGGAAAGACTCAGAAATGCTCATGGCAATGTGGAACGTGTCTTGGAGGCACCTCATAACCAAATTCAAGCTTTTCTGAAGGCCCTTGATTGGTTTTCAGGCCCAGGAGGAAAGCACAGACGCAGAACAGGCCTGCCATGAAGAGCACACCTCAGAAGAGTTGAGGTGGGAGAATCCAGAAACTGCTCCTTATCGCTGTCTCAGGGAAGACTGGAGTTCTAGTGTGGCCAGAGCAGGGCCTGGGTCCCTAGCTGACTACCTGCCAAAGGAAGGTACCTTGCTCTTCAACTCCTCCTGTACAAAATCAAACTGTCTGCAGCACACACATAGCTCTGGCCTTTATGTTTGACACTGTGGTCAAAAGATTCAACAGTGAAGGTGCACATACAGAAGGGAAGGTGAACTGAAAGGAGAAAAAAAATAAAGAGATTTGATAAAGAAACTCTTCCTGTTACAGGAAGATGTGTGTGTTTCAGGTCTCTGTGTCATAATATTGACACTGATGATATCATCTTCGAAATCGGGGCTAACAGTATCATTTCCTGCTCAGACACTTGTAGGCACCCTCGTGGTCAATAGGCAATTGCCATCCACCTGCGGAAGTTGCGTAGCGTGCCTTCTGTGTTCCCTTAATACCATTCAAAGACTGATAGGAGGCAAAGCCCTTCTGCTGCCATATTCTTCCTCCCTGTGGTACAGTGACAGCTTAGAGTCCTGACACATGTGACATCAGGAAGAACCCCTGACCTTTCTTCCCTACTTAACTCTCCTTAAAATATATTGATAAAATGTTTTAAAAAGTGTAACTTTCAAAATTACTAATCCTCTCGTCAACTGTACTAAAGAAGAGAAAGTATTTCTGAGAAATGTAACAAAATTTAAAAATAACACATATCCTAATAAAGAGTTGTTATGATCTACATTCACATATCCTTCCCTAAGCTAAAATATTAAGCTTTTCAGAAAAAAAAGTAAATTTTGGATGAGCACGAAGTTGAGAGTCCTTGAAATTGAATTGTACACTATTTAAATACTTAGTGCTCTCCACCTGAAGCTCTGGACAGCTAATACACAAGAAAACAAATTAACAGAGCCTGAGTAAAAGATGTGAGCTATGATACAAAGATGGGAAGCCATGTCATGATGCCAAGATTTTAATACAGTGACATGCATTTAGTTATATATCTGGATGCTTTGATAATAGAGACTGAGTCAAAGTTACATTTTAAAAACAAAGACTGCAAAATCTAACCATTTTTAAAACTCTCCTCTTTTTTTTTAAACAAACTCTTTATCTAAATAAATGTGCAAAACTCCATGAATCTCCCATAACAATCCTTGGTGTTTTCTGCCTCCAGTCCCAGATACTTGGTTCTCAACTACAACCTCCTTCTTTCCCTGTTTGAAGGATCATTTCATACTCATTCATTGCCCATTGATTGTGCCACTGATATTTATTTCAACTTCACTTTCCAATCATCTTAGACATATTCTCATAGTAGGGGTGAGAGATTACTCAGTGATTAAAGCACTTGCTTACAAAGCCTGCTAGCCCAGATTCAGTTCCCCATTACCCATGTCAAGGCAGATGCACCAAGTGTCACATACACTTGGAGTTTGTCTGCAGCAGCAACAGGCCCTGGTGTGCCCATTTGCTTTCTATCTTGATCTTGAGTAAATAAAAATATTATTTTTAAAAAAGAAATATTCTCAGTGGTCTCCAGTTAGAAAATGGAAATATCTCAGTCATTTTGTTCTTTGCAGAAGTTTAAAACCATCATTTAACATGTGTGCACCAGTAATTGACATTTTACTGAAGTTATCTTGGGCAAATAACCACTACTGTACCAATATGCTAAGGAACGGGGAACATTTTGATATTTTAATTGCTATTTTTAGCATTTGTAAAAATGATAGGGCAACTTGGAGAGTGTCAGTCTCATTAAGATCACACATTCAAAGAGGTTTCCAATCACCCTCGAATAAGGTAAATGACATATTAAGGAAACATTCCAAGAAATCCAACTCTAAATTTAAATAGGGAGGGTGATATATTGCATCCCAAAAAACTCTTTTATACCTGCTTTCTTATCTTTTAGGAAAATATTAACAGTGGTGAATAATTCAACATTTTGTGACTAGGCTTCAAGACATCCCTGAGCCTTCATAGCATGCAAGATTCCCAGTCCAGCCCAGTGGAAACAGAGGGTACTGAAGGGGAAGGAAGATAATCACCTTAACTGTATGATTCCATATGAAATGGAAGGGGAGTTGTCAAAGCATGTTGATATATTCCGGAGTTAAAACACCAGACATTGGTATTGCAAGAACCTCATAAATTCTTTATCCTTCTAGTGGGAAATTCAATTTCTAATGCTTATGGGAGGGTTCAAGTTGTGGAGTGGAGCCTGTGAAGGACCTCAGTAGAAATGAATACATTAAAAAATCCTATGGAGCAATATAAGTCAATGTGATGAGAAAACTTAAAGGACACCCCAGGCCTGTGGGATAAGCAGGATACTTGCACATAATTCACCCAACTGTTGCTTTCAGAAAACACATACTGGATAGGGTGTGGGCAAGTATTGCTCTCATGTAAATCAACAAGTCTTATTCTACACATGGCATGATTTTGAATGAAGGATGCCAGCTTGGCATATGGGTGTGTGATCCTGATCCTTTTTCTGATTTGGGGTGTTGGCTTGAACAGATGATTTCACTCTCTATGCAACATTGTACTCATCTGTGTAAAAAAAAGAAGAGGGAAGATGGTTATCAGTTGGCATTTGAGATCCCCTTCAACTTCACAATCATTTGATTCACTCTTAAAAAACCTAAACTTGATGACTAAATTTAGTATAATCTAAGAATTTTTTTCAAAAGATGAAAAGAAAGTAAATGTGTGCAGCTTTTGAGAGATAATCAATACCCAACTTCAATAAATAATGAGTTATTTGTTCTGATTGAGGGAAGCTGGCTTAGAATGAAGAGACTGGCTGATTCAGAAATCTTGCCTTTTGAACTACTTCACCACTAATTGCACCACTATGGTTCATAAGAATTGCCTGGCACTTTTTGTATCAAAAGTGCTTTGCTAGAGAAAGAACTGGATATAATGGAATAGAAAATGATAGAAGGAAAAGGTCTTAAGGCTGGTCTGAGTACATTCTAAATTTTTTGAGGAGCCTGAGGATCCCCTAGTCTTGACATACTATATATTCTATACACAGATTTTGGTAGAAAAGCCTAGGATCTAGCAGCCCCAACAAGCTCTTCTTGGTCACCCATCCCAACATGCTGAGTGAAGTGACAAGTAATGGTGAAAAGCAAGAGAGATTTATGTGACTAAGTTAGGAAGAGAAAGAAATAAATGGGTCTACTGTCCATAAGTCCATCTTTAGTGTACAAAAGGGAGCTTCAAGCTTAAGCAACAAAAAGTACTTGAGCAGGGATCATTGGGTATGTATAATTCAGCAATCCTAGTCTTGCCCATCACTGTGACAGTCCCTGGTCTGAATAGTCCTTATTGCTTGAGAGAATGAATCTGGGCCTCAGGATATGACTACTTCTGCTCCACGCAGCAGCCTCATCTTCATGGAAAATTACCCTCGGCTTGGGTACAGTCTGTCCTGGGATATCTTGTTCTTCCTGAGCCTATGGTGAATACAGAACAGTGACATTAAAAAAAAATGTTATTTATTATTTGTTTATATGCACAAGTGTGTGTGCCCATGTGATGGTGCACATGGGAAAGTCAGTGGACAACCTCAAGGTATCCATGCCTCATCTTGTTTGAGACAGTGTTTCTTCCTATTGTGAAAAAAATGGCAAACTATCTGGACCCTAGCTTTGGATTTTCCTAGCTCCACCTAGTATTGTCACATGTGCCTTTAGGTCACAGATGCATGTACCGCTTTGTATGTGGCTTGAGGTGGGTACTGGGAAATTGAACCTGGGCTGGCAGGCTTTTCTAGAAAGTGTCTTTAACTGCTGAACCATCTCTACAGTCCCATGCAGTGACTTAATTTTATGTGCTCAGCTACATTAAAGCAGACAGGCACAATATGAAGGGTGACGTTTTCATCCTGCTTTTAGGTATCCTGTGGATCCAAATGAGGAGTCAATGCTTTTTCACAGATCACCTTTTACATACATACCTGTTTCAGTTTGGGTTTTGTAACTACAGGACGGAGTGTTGAATACACCAATATCACAGAGCTTCTTTTTTTTTTCATGCATGTAGGACTTATACCAGGAACTTTAATATGCTAATGAACACCATGAATATCCAAAGACTAATTTGCTTGCAATATAATTTCACTATAATCAAACTGTGGTGGTTTGAATGAGATGTCTCCCATAGCCTCATATGGTTTTATTTTTATTTATTTGTATTTTTTACTTACAGCCAACAAACCATGGTATTTCCCTCCCCTCCCCCACATTCCCCTTCATAACTCTGCTCTCTATCATATCCCATCCCTCTCTCCAGTAGTCTCTCTTTTAAGTTGATGTCATCATCTTTTTCTCCTATTATGAGGGTCTTGTGTAGGTATTGCTAGGTCTTGGATTGTGTAGGCACTGTGAGGTCTTGGATATCGAGGCCAAATTCTGTCTGGACAGTTGTATGTAAGAAGTGGTACCCTTCCTTTGCCTCTTACATTCTTTCTGCAACCTCTTTTGCAATGAACCCTGAGCCTTGGAGTGTATGAGATGTTTTAGTGCTGGACACTCCTCCTTCCCTTCTTCTTAGCACTATATTGCCTTTTGGGTCATCCTAGTGGTCATCACCATCTGAAAAGAGAAGCTTCTCTAACCAGAAGTGAGAGTAGCATTAATATATAAGTGTGAACATTAAGTGAAGTGCTTGCTATTAGTTTGTCTTTCTCTTTGTTGGACTGTATTAGGTCTGCCAGTTTAGATATTCTGTTCTCTCCTTCATACATTCTACTGGAAAAACTTTCCACAGAGTTTTTATTTCACTGACTGTATTCTTCAGAGCTAGGATTTCAGCCTGGTTTTTCTTCAGTATTTCTATTGCCTTACTCATGTCTTGTAATGACCTCTTTATTTCATTAAGCTAGTTCCCTGTGTTCTCTTTCAGAAGTTTGTTTTCTTCTTTAATTCCTTTGTTTTCTTCTTTGATTCCCTTAATTTCTTCTCTGATTTCTTTGAGCATAAATACCATCATTTTCTTGAAATCTTTATCAGGTATTTCATCTAAAACAGTCTCAGTGGTGATCATTTCTGATGGATTTATAATTTTGGGTGGGACTGTATTGTCTTGATTATTTGAGTTTCTTATGTTATACTGTAGTGACTTTTGCATCCTGAATTGATTTGATGCTTGGGTTTTCTATTTATCTTCAGTGTTCCCAGATGTGGCAATCCACCTCTATATACCCATAGGATATGAGTTCAAGGTGCCAGGTGTAGCTCTTGTTCCCCAGTCAAGCCACAGAAGTAATCCTAGGTGTTGAGTTTGCTTGCTAAGCAAGTATCCTAGTGGACTAGGTGGAACAATTTACTGACAAATTCTAAACTTCAAGGGAGTAACATACACAATCAAACCAGCACAATGTATGCAATTGTGGGGATTAAAACAAACAGATAGTCTTATAAAGCCAAAATCCCTAAGGGTGTGTGTTGTTCTACACCCTTATTCTTGCCAGCTGGGAGGTAGAGATTTCTGTGCTGAATTGGGTTCCAGGTCAACTTGGATCTCTATCAGACCCTGCCCCAATAGTGATGGAAGCAAAAGACAAGGGCCTTATAAATATGAAAGCATCAAAGGCAACAATAAAGCCTACCAAGAATATATAACCCATAACCTGCCCTGATAAGGAAAGAAAGATTAGCTCTTCCAATGGTTGTTTTCTTTCTTTCTTTCTTTTTGTCAGCCTCCTTACCTTTTGGGGTGGCTTCCAGTCTCACCAATGCTGACTGCCTGCCTCTTCACTCCATGTTGTGCTGTGGAGCTGGAGTTCTGATCAGCTCTGCTGGCTGCCCTGCCTCTGGGGGCTGAATACCAGAGGTTCGTGGTTCTGATGGTGGGGGATGGGGGGAGTTCAGCCTTCTGGAGCTGCTTGCACTTTCAGTAGCTCTTTGGTTGATCTCAGCTGTCTTTCTTAACTTTGCTAGAAGGCTGATGAAGTTCAAAAATCCATTGCATGGTCTCTGCTGTTGCCATGTGCCTGGCGGGGCAGCGCTGGGCGGGTGCATGGAAACTTGATCGCAGGCGGTGAGCGCCTCGGTGGGACTCTGGTCTTTTTCCTCCTTTCTGGCGATCTTGGTCACTCCAGCTTCTCTTTTGTGTCCAAGAATAACCAATACTCCTTCACTTTCCAGAAGAAGAGTGTATTTTGGTGGGGTTTTGCTTAAATCCCTCCCTAGGCTGGTTTGGCCTGGCTCCTATGCTGCCATCTTACCCAGAAGTTCCTCACGGAGCTTCTTGATCACAAATTTGATGAGATCATTCACTCAAACCCACACTAGTCCTGGAAGGACACTGCGATGAACAAAGCCTTTTGCAGCAGCCCTGCCCTATGTGAACTTGCATGCTAGTGAGTCCAGCAGGGACAAGGGGACAGAAGGCAAATACCAGGCACCAAGAAACAGCTTAATGCCTGTTACAATCTTTCTTGCTATTATGAAGTGAAAGAAGAAAAAGAGTATTTTTTAAAGTACTCAGACACTTCTTGCCAAACACTCCAACTTTTGATAAATCTGTCACCTTCTAGCTCCATGGTTCTATTTCTTTTCTTTTTACTATGATTTGGTCTCTCTTGATATATCCTACTCCCACAATGTGTGTCAACTGAAAGGCAGGTGATCCATTTACCAATCAGTGAAGAAGAGACCCACATATAAAGAGAAAGGATACAAACAAAAATCAGGTTAGGCAGCCTGATTGCCTCACTTTCCACATAGGTGATGGGGATAGCCCAATCTGCCTACAATACTAGTTCCAATTATTTTTCTGGCCTTTATCTGTTATGCTTACCTTCTGATTTTCAAGAGTCCAACAGGGAAGCCAATAGAAAACATCAACTCTTTTTTCTTCTTTAAGATTGCTACCATAGAAAACATGATTCAGCTGCAGGCAGTATGGATTCCTCTAGTTGAATAGAGAAACAACAACAACAAAAAAAACTTAACAGCATACTGCCAACTAAACTTAAGGCTTTAAGACTTCTATGGATACACTTCATTGTATAAATTAAATTTATACTATATTCTAGATAGCAGGTAATATTCTTTAATTTTCTTATTCAGTAACCCTACCCTAAGGTTGGTCCTTTGGGTTTGGAAAGCAAGTAGTCAAGAAGCTACCGGGTTGTTTTGGTAAACAATTAAAATAACTATACAAATATTCTCCAGGTTTGGTGAAATAAAAAATGGATAGGAAGAGTGTTTAATTAATATTATGAATTAAAAGAGACATGCAAGCCCTTTGGACCTTGAGCGGAGTAGGACAAGCCTACAGTTGGGCAGAATCTTTGATTGGCACCAGGTTGTGTGCAGTACTACATGTGTGAATATTTTCCTTTAGATGTGAATATCTGTGATCCCTTAAAAATCATATGATGATGGTTTCCGGCCAAGATGGCGACCGCCTAGCTGCGCTGCAAATCCCGGGGAAAGAAAGGCAAGATATTAAGGGTATATAGTGGCTTTTAGGGGAGAGAAATCTGGGAGGGCACAGAGGTGGGGGAACAGGGAATTGCTGGTCCCCTTTCGGGTGGGTAGGCACCCCTCGCCCCAAATAACCGCCGTGTTCAAAGCTCCACCCCTGCCGCTGCTGCTGCTCCGGAGCCGCACGGCTGCCACTGCGCGCCGATCGTTCCCTCCGCGCGGAAGCTTAGACTGCTCCGCACCCTCGTCCACTCGCCCACCTACTGAGTGTGCCCAGTCCCACAAGCTCAGACTGTATCTCTCGCTTGCGTCAGCTCAGGTGCCACCCCCTACCTGCCTGCCGCACCGGCGGGCCGCCATTGTCCCATGGCGGGGGAGCGCAGACTGCTTCCGGTTCCCAGCGTTCCCAGCCAAAGTCTGGGCGGCTTCAGTGCTTGGTGCCTCAGTGCCACTCCTAGCTCGAACGCAGGCAGCCTTGGCACATTACCGCTTGAGAACTCAAACAATTTTGGCGCCCCTGCCAGGTAGTAGATAGGCGGCTTTGGCAAGTGAGATTATTCCCTGCGTGCGGAAGCTTAGACTGCTCCGCACTCTCCTCCACTCGCCCTCTGTCTGCCGCGTGGGTGTCCAAAATTGTCCTGTGGCGGGGGAGCGCAGACTGCTTCCGGTTCCCAGCGTTCCCAGCCAAACTCTGGGCGGCTTCAGTGCTTGGTGCCTCAGTGCCACTCCTAGCTCGAACGCAGGCAGCTGTGGCACAATACCGCTTGAGAACTCAACCAACATTGGCGCCCCTGCCAGGTAGTAGATAGGCGGCTTTGGCAAGTGAGATTATTCCCTGCGTGCAGAAGCTTAGACTGCTCCACATTCTCGTCCACTCGCCCTCTGTCTGCCGCGCGGCTGCCCACAATTGTCCTGTGGCGGGGGAGCGCAGACTGCTGCCGGTTCCTAGCATGCCCAGCCAGAGTTCGGGCGGCATCAGTGCTTGGTGCCTCAGTGCCACTCCTAGTTCGAACGCAGGCAGCCTTGGCACATTACCGCTTGAGAACTCAGGCAACTTCGGCGCCCCTGCCAGGCAGTAGATAGGTGGCTTTGGCAAGTGACAGCCAAAGCCCAGGCTTCTTGGCAACGCCCCCAGGCTGCATAAGATTCCCATTGTTCTTGAGCCCAGGCTGATACGCCCACTTATCTGCCCATACACTGTCATGGGCAGAACACAGCGCAAAAGAAATAACATGAATAATCAAATGCAAGAAAATCCAATTAGATCACCCACTCCCACAATGAATACTTCTAACCAAAACATAGAAGAACAAATAGGACCAGAACACCACATTGAAGCTATGAGCAATGCAACTCTAACCAACCTATTGGTAGAACTTGCAGGAAAGCAACAAAGGGCCGACAATCGTGTGGATGCTGCCATCACTAAACTAGAACTAATAGATAAGAAATTGGAAGGATTAGATAAGAAAATGGAAGGATTTCAACGAGAGTTAAGAGATTTGAGGGAGAGTGAAAAAAAAGAAGAACTTAAAAATCAGCTGACCATGCTAAATGAAGACATAAAGAAATGCAAGGATGAACTCCAAGAATCATCAAGAAAATGAGAAAATGATGTGAAAAGGGAGCTTGACAGAGGGATGGAAATTATACATAGAAAAATAATAGAAAATGCAAACTTAATTGAACAAGCCCAAAACTCACTAGAAGCTCTCAAGAATAGAGTCAGCCAAGTGGAGGATAGAAACTCTGATCTGGAAGACAAGATGGAAGAAACAGTTAGAGAGTTCAAAAATTTCAGTAAGTTTAAAAGCTCCTGTGAACAGAACATGAGGGAATTGTGGGATACAGTTAAACGTCCCAATATCAGGATCATTGGAATACCAGAAGGAGAAGAAATCCAGACCAAAGGCATGGAGAACTTATTTAACAAAATAATTGAAGAAAACTTCCCCAATCTCTTAAAAGAAAGGCCCATCAAGATACAAGAAGCCAATAGAACTCCAAACAGACTGGACCAAAGGAGAAACTCTCCAAGACATATTATTATTAAGACTCTAAACATTGACACCAAAGAGAAAATCCTAAAAGCAGCTAGGGAAAAACAGCACACCACCTTCAGAGGTAACCCCATCAGAATTACTTCAGACTTCTCAGTGGAAACCCTGAAAGCTAGAAGAGCCTGGAATGAAACACTGCAAAGTCTAAGAACCTATGGCTTCCAACCCAAACTACTCTACCCAGCAAAAGTATCCCTCATAATAGATGGTGAACGAAAAACTTTCCATGACAAAACTCAGCTTTACAATTATATGAACACAAAACCAAACCTACAGAGAGTATTTCAGGAAATTCTACACAGAGAAGAAAAAAATAATCAAACACAATTGCCTACAAGAAGCAGATCACAACAACCAAACTCAGAGTAGGCACAAAAAACTTCAATGTCCATGAAAACTCCAACCCACATTTACCATCACAATATGGCAGGGATCAAATCAAATCTCACAGTCATTACCCTAAATATTAATGGCCTTAATTCACCCATCAAGAGACACAAGCTAACAGGATGGATCAAAAAATTAGACCCCTCAATCTGTTGCCTTCAAGAAACCCACCTCACCATTAAAGACAGACATCTCCTCAGGGTGAAAGGATGGAAAACAGTATTCCAAGCAAACGGGAATAAGAAACAAGCAGGTGTAGCTATATTAATATCAGATAAAATAGACTTCAAACCAAATATAATCAAAAAAGACAAAGAAGGCCACTTCCTACTTATCAAGGGAACGATCCATCAAGAGGATATTACAATCATAAATCTGTATGCACCAAACACAGGGGCACCACAGTTCATAAAACAAAACCTACTTGGCAATAAAACAGAAATAACCACAAACACCATCATAGCTGGGGACTTCAATACACCATTATCAGTAATAGACAGATCATCCAAACAGAAACTCAACAGGGAAGTAAGAGAGCTCAACAAAACCATAGATCACTTAGACCTAACGGACATCTACAGAACCTTCCATCCCAAATCCACAGATTACACATTCTTCTCAGCAGTCCATGGAACATTCTCTAAAATAGACCATATATTGGGTCACAAAGACTGCCTCCACATACTTAGGAAGATTGACATAATTCCCTGCATGATATCAGATCACAATGCTATATTGCTAGAAATCAACAATAAAAGACCCACCAAGAATCCCAAAGGCACCTGGAAACTGAACAGCACACTTTTAAACAATAAATGGATAGTGGATGAAATAAAAAATGAAATTGCAAAATTTCTGGAATTGAACGACAATGAGAACACATCGTATCAAAACTTATGGGACACAATGAAGGCGGTCCTCAGGGGAAAATTCATAGCACTCAATGCCTTCGTAAAAAAGACAGAAAGGTCCCAAATCAATAACCTAACCATCCACCTGAAGGCACTGGAAAAACAAGAAAAATCCAACCCAAAGAGCTCCAGAAGGAAAGAAATAATTAAAATCAGAGCAGAAATCAATGAATTGGAAACCAAGGAAACAATTAAGACAATTGACAAAACAAAGAGCTGGTTCTTTGAAAAAATAAACAAGATTGACAAACCCCTGGCCAATCTGATCAAGCAAAAAAAGGTGAAGCTTCAAATTAACAAAATTCAAAATGAAAAAGGAGAGATCACAACAGACACAAGTGAAATTGGGAGAATCATCAGGACTTATTTCAAAAACCTCTACTCCACAAAACTGGATAATGTGGAGGAGATGGATAAATTTTTGGACGCATACCATCTACCAAAGCTAAACACAGAGCAGATTAATCACCTCAATCAACCCATCACACTCATGGAGATTGAAAAAGTAATAAAAAACCTCCCAAAAAAGAAGAGCCCAGGACCAGATGGCTTCTCAGCTGAATTCTATCAAACCTTCATGGAAGAACTCAAACCAATCTTCCTCAAACTGTGCCACACAATTGATGAACAGGGAAAGCTACCCAACTCCTTTTATGAAGCTAGCATCACCCTAATTCCAAAACCAGGCAGAGATGCCACAAGAAAAGAAAACTACCGGCCTATTTCCCTGATGAATTTAGATGCAAAGATCCTAAACAAAATCCTTGCAAACCAAATCCAACAACACATCAAAAGCATTATCCACCTTGACCAAGTGGGATTCATTCCAGGAACACAGGGGTGGTTCAACATACGGAAATCTGTCAATGTAATACACCACATAAACAAGGTTAAACATAAAAACCACATGATCATTTCTATAGATGCAGAAAAGGCCTTTGACAAGATTCAACACCACTTCATGTTCAAAACATTGGAGAGAGTTGGCATGGTTGGTTCATATCTTAACCTAATAAAGGCAATATACGAAGCTCCGAAGGCCCAAATAATACTTAATGGAGAGGGACTGGAGGAATTCCCATTAAGATCAGGAACAAGACAGGGTTGTCCACTCTCACCTCTGCTTTTCAATATAGTTCTGGAAGTCCTAGCTCAAGCAATAAGACAGGAGAAGGAAATAAAAGGGATACAATTTGGAAAGGAGGAAGTTAAGTTAGCTTTATTCGCAGATGACATGATTATATATGTAAGAGACCCGAGAGACTCCATCCCAAAACTCCTGAAGGTGATTAACTCCTATAGCAAAGTAGCAGGATACAAAATCAATGCACAAAAATCAGTAGCCTTCCTTTATGCAAAGGACAAAGATACAGAAAAAGAAATAAGGGACATAGTCCCATTTTCAATTGCGACAAAAAAAATAAAATACCTTGGAATAACGTTAACCAAGGAAGTGAAAGATCTATACAATGAAAACATAAAAACACTCAAAAAAGAAATTGAGGCGGACTTGAGAAAATGGAAAGACCTCCCATGTTCCTGGATAGGCAGAATTAACATTGTGAAGATGACAATCCTACCAAAGGCAATTTACAGATTTAATGCAATACCAATTAAAATCCCCACAGTGTTCTTCACAGAGATAGAAAAAATGATCTCAAATTTCATATGGAAAGGCAGAAGGCCTCGCATTTCCAAACATATCCTCTGCAAAAGAAATACCTCTGGAGGCATCACCATACCTGATCTAAAGCTATATTACAAAGCCATAGTAATAAAAACAGCATGGTACTGGCATAAAAACAGGACTATAGATCAATGGAATAGACTTGAGGACCCGGACTTTGGGTCAAGCAACTATAGCTACTTGATATTTGATAAAGGCCCAAACAATATACGCTGGAAAAAAGACAGCATCTTCAACAAATGGTGCTGGACAAACTGGATAACCATATGCAGGAAACTAAAACTTGACCCACACATTTCACCATGCACTACACTCAAGTCCAAATGGATCAAAGATCTCAATATAAGACCAGAAACTCGAATATTACTGGAAGAAAATTTAGGAAGTACATTCCATGACATAGGAATGGAAAAAGACTTCCTGAACAAAACCCCAGTAGCTCATGAACTTAAACCATCACTCAACCAATGGAACCACATGAAGCTGAGGAGTTTCTTTACAGACAAACATACAATTAGCAAAGCCAATAGATTACCCACAGAATGGGAGAAAATATTTGTGGGTTATCCAACTGATAGAGGACTAATCTCTAGAATCTACAAAGAACTCAAAAATCTAAACAGTAAGAAGTCAAACACCCCACTCACAAGATGGGGCAAAGAGCTGAACAGGCAGTTCACAGAGGAAGAAATAGAAACGGCAAACATACACTTAAGAAAATGTTCATCATCCCTAATCATCAGGGAAATGCAAATTAAAACAACTATGAGATTCCACCTTACCCCAATAAGGATAGCAAGCATCAAAAAATCAAATAAAAATAAATGCTGGCGAGGATGTGGAGAAGTAGGAACACTCATCCACTGTTGGTGGGAATGTAGGATGGTACAACCACTTTGGAAAGCAATATGGAGACTTATGAAAAAGCTGAGTATAGAGATACCAACAGATCCAGTTATTCCCTTACTGGGCATCTACCCTAAAACCTTCAAACCGCAGACTAAAGAGATTTGCTCAACCATGTTTATAGCGGCTCAATTTGTAATAGCTTAGAGCTGGAATCAACCCAGATGTCCATCACTAGAAGAATGGATAACTAAGATGTGGTATATCTACACAATGGAATTCTATACAGCAGTAAGAAAAAATGACACAATGAAATTTGAGGAAAAATGGTTGAACCTGGAACAGATCATTCTCAGTGAACTTACCCAATCACAGAAAAAAAATCGCCACATAGTCTCACTCATCTACAGCACCTAACCTGAATCTACCAAAGATACCTTACATACCCAGCAAGCATCTCCTAGATTAGACACTAGGATGGAAGGGGAGGGAGGGGAGGGCATCAAAGGGGTGGGAAACACAAATCTAGACCCAAACGGCAATGGTACCATAATCTTCTACTTACTAAAAGATAGACCAAATGGCTGATCCTTCACCAGGCCCTTACAGGGAACACCTGAAACACAAGACACTGGAGAGTGTAAGATTAAGACTAACCTTAGTCTCCTACATCTTCCCTCCCTCACTTCCCCTCTCCCTGTCTCTCTCTCTCTTATCTCTAACTCTTGTATATTAGTTATCTTTTTCTTCATTTTCTTAGTGGGCACTGACCTGTAACTCCCAGAACCAGCATGGGGCTATCATCCACAATGAACTTTTGATCAGAGAGACCTACAAGGTTTCCTAAAAGACAGACAGATTTCTGTCAGAGTACTTGATGACCCACCAAAGGTTAGTGGTAAGACCCCACTGCCGAAGATACCTTATGTGATTGACATGCAAATTAGAATGGCATGGCTGGAAGTTAGATGAGAGTCAGTCCCCAGACAGTCAGCGCGTCGAGTGCCAGAAGGTGCTACATGGGCGACTGGGGGAAATTGACCAATATCTATTGAAGCAACACATGGTCTAACCTACTTAGCAGCAAATAACTTATTGTGATGCCCACACAAGTGCAGTGGTGGCACACAGCCATGGTGGGGAACCAACTGCTCTCAATTTGGCTAACTGATCCCCTCACTGGTATGGGACCCATAGCTGGAGCTGGGAAACAAGTCAGAACCATATCCAAACATAAGCCCACTCTCCAGTATCAACCTACTATCAATTGTGGGCTACAAGAGGGCCTACACCTATTAAATTCTCTATAAAAAAAATAAAGTAAGGGTTATCTCATTTGTCCTGGTGCTAACTTACTCTCCATTGGAGAATCTGCTTCTCTTTTTCAGATAGATGTAGACCCTAAGGAGAGAGCCACCCCATCATACCTCAAAAGGGCTCCGGCTGAAACTAAGAAAACTTTGAGAAACAAGCAAGGGGGCTGTTTTTCCTGATGAACCGGACACCAGCACAAGGGGGAAGGAGATCAGCATAGAGAAAAATCAACTCCTACCAAATCAGAGAGCCAGAGCCTCAGAGGCCCTCAACACCTCATCACTGAAGCAGACCAAAAATGAACCCAACATGGCTCAGGGAAATTTTGCGGAAGAGGGGGCGGAAAGAATGTCAGAGTCACATGTTGGGTCATGATATGCAGAGACATTTAGCTTACCCATAAATGTGGGCTAACTCCACAATGCATGACCCGTATACCTCAACAAGGAGGGGCCAAGGGGAGGGGGTAGGTCACGGATGAGCCTAATAATGGTACCAAACTGACTGTATTTGCTGAATACAGAACTGACTAATAAATAAAAAAAAAAAAAAAAAGAGGCCCTGGTATGCCCATACATCCATGTACATATACATATACATATACATATACATATACATATACATATACATATACATACATGAAAACAAATAAATAATTTTTACACTAAAAAAAAATCATATGATGATGAATTCTTGAATGGTATCGGGGGGGGGGCACCTATCTCATTTGTGAGGAGTCTGCACATATGACCTAACCCTGACCTGTAATAGTTCTCCTCAGTGTGATCAAATAACTGACAGAAATAGCTTAAGGAAAGAAAGATTCATTTGGCTCAGAGTTTAAGCTGGTTCCATCCATCGTGGCTGGACTAGTGGTGAGACAGGGCACTAGAGCACCTGCAGCAGGTGTGAAACTGTTCTTCACTGCTTGTCAGGTTTTGCAGTCAGGTTCACATTGCTGGCAGAAAACACCCGACCAAGAGCAGCTTGTGGGAAAAAAAGGTTTATTTTGGCTTATAGACTCGAGGGGTAGCTCCATGATGGCAAGGGGAAATGATGGCATGAGCAGAGCATGGGCATCACGACCTGGCCAACATCAGGTAGACAACAGGAAGAGGAGAGTTTGCCAAACACTGGCAAAAGGAAGCTGGCTATAACACCCATAAGCCCGCCCCCAACAATACACTGCCTCCAGGGGGTGTTAATTCCAAAATCTCTACCAGCTGGGAACCTAGAATTCAGAATACCTAAGTTTATGGGGACACATGAATCAAACCACCACATCAGGTTAAGAATCGACCTGACCTATTACATTCAGCTAGACCCCACTTCTTAAAGTGTCCCACAACCACCAAAAGAGTGCCACCATCATAGGATCAAGCCTGGATACTAGAACCTTTGCATAATCCCAAACAAATGTCCTACCTTTTAATACCACTGTTTTAGAGGGTCAGAATTTCAGCATAGTGACTTTGGAGTAAATATCACAATTTATTTTATAGTAAAACACATTTTAAATCAATGTATGTATGTGTGTGTGGGGGGGGGGAATGTGTGTGTGTGTGTGTTGTGGTTATTTGTGCATTTATGTGTGAAAGTGCAGATTCATATGTGCCATGCCATGCATGTGGAGGTTAGAGGGCATCATCAGGTGTTGGTCCCTAACTTCTTGTTTTTGTTCCATACCTACATGGCAGGCTAGCTGGCCTGGAAGAGCTCCTGGGGATTCTACTGACTCTATTCTCATGTTGTTGTAGAGCTGGAATTACAGGTGCAAGCTACTGTGTCCAGCTTTTTTCTTGGGCTCTAGGGACCAAACTAATGTAGCAAACACTTTACTCACTGAGCCATTGTGCTAACTCCTGTCATAAAACTCTTTAAGCCTCTCTTTCGTGGTTCCTTTCAAACAAAGCAAATAATCCAACTTGTCTTTACCCGAAGTGGTTGCTTGCTATTCTTGGGTGTTGTGTTCTCATTTCTTACTACTCTGATCAGGCAAGACACTAGCAACGCCACTGTCCCTCTGTTGCATAGCTTGAATTCAGTCTGTGGAAAGAATGTTCATATCCATCACCCAAATAGACAGTGGCTGGTTATCCTGTGTCAAGTTTGCCAGCAAAGCAATTAGCCTTCTCTAGCATCTTAGCTCTTCCAGCTAAGTGTCAGATCCAAGTCAATAGGCAGAATTGCCTTTCTCATATGTGTATCAGGCAGCAGAACTTTTGGTCATAACTGAAGGGAACACATTTAAGTGTGCTTAGCCTCATCTTTGGAAAACTTTTATTAGGCTTCAGATGAGATGAGAAAGTGGCTACCATTTCAGCCCTCCCCCAAGGAGGATATAACTATCTTTTGAGGAAAACATAATCATATTGTTGTTGGAAGAGTACACTGAGATTCCTAGTGGAGGAACCAATTGTAGAAAAGAAGAAAAGAGGCTCTCTGCTAATACTCAGAGGACTCATGGTTTCTCCAGTTTATGTATGGTCCCAGACTGCTTCATTGGGCATCTCCAGTTGTAGTGCAAATCTCTTTGCTGAATCCCTTCTCTTACTTTCACAGGTATACCTGGTTTAGTTTAAGAGAAAAACACTGAAAATACCTTTAAGAGTCTTCTCCTATTATAGCACACTAGTTCCTCTGTAGATCTGAATCTCACTAGAAGGATGCTCTCTGGCTGAGTCAGTTGCTGGTTCTGAAGTTCCTCAGGCTTGCATTTCATGCTGGTTTCCCTGAAATCAGCAATAGCCTAGCATAGTAGTTCTATTTCTTCCTGTATTTCCTCCATTTGTGGGGATGAGGCTCAGCCTGAACTTTCCCAGAGAAAAATTCCTCAGGCATTCAGTCCCTCTTCAGGCTCATAGTTTGAGTACATACTTGCTTTGTCAACCAAAAGTGTGTCACTCATCAGCCCCTGGTGCATCCTGTATTTTTCCCCAGGGGTCTCTGTGGCCAGCAAAACTCAAACTGCTACTGCATAAATTTAGCCTTGGTAATTTATGTCATTATCCTTAATCAAATGGAGAAAAATGATATAGGAAAGTGAACCAAGAGAGCTGGTCAATCTCTTATAGTGGAGATAACTGATAACTTATGCAGAGTTCTTGCTTTGCTGGACTTTGTGTTCCAAAAATAGTGAGTGATTCCCTGCCTTGTAAGGATGCAGCAAAGGTTAAGAACTTGGTGGTTATTTTCATGACACATAATTGACTCTCTTGGGAAGAGTTACAGAAAACATCAAAATTCACAATCACTGGATCTTCTCATTTGCAAACTATAATACAACATGGTAAACCTTTTTGTTTTTTCAAGGACAACTCTCACTTTCAAAGTCATGCCTATGTAGAAAGTGTGAGAATGGTCTCAAGATCATGGAAGGAAACATTAGTAATCAATGAGGAAAAACCTAATCTTATATGTCCAACACTCAGAAAATTAAGAACTCAACAGTCTCCAATATTAAGTTTCCATTATAATATAAAACCAATTAAGTTTTCCTAGGGTATACAGATACATTTTGAAAACCTTGTCTTCAGTATGCACCGCAACTCTTAATACATACAAGATATTTTTTTTTTTTGTATGCTGAGGCACTTTAGACAAGCTCTCATGTCATGCATTTGATGCTCAGAGTCATTCAGTGATATGTGAAATCTTCCCTTTTATCAGGAAGGAAAAATGAAAGTTGAAAAGCACTCCAGTGACATCATTGATGTCACAGGATTAATAAACAAAGAGCTAGACTTGAAGTGTAGACCACAGTGCTTGCATGTGAAATATTAGTTTGCTTTTGCATAGAAAGAAATTACAATGAAAGAACAATAATTCACATTTAAAGTTTTTTATTTTAAATGGAGCACTTTAATATAATAATGTACCATAATTTAGCTGTGTTCCTGTCCCTTTCTCTCTTTTTTCTCCATTCCTTTTCCCCCATACCCCTCCTTTGAGGACCCTCCTCTTTAAAGGAAGTCTTTTCTGTTTTATTGTTTTCCTTTCGTCCTCCATGCTAATATGTTGCTGGGTTCAGAGCCATGCTGGACTTGTGGAGGTATTGGTAGCCATTGTGGGATCATGAATGAACCACTCTCTAACCACTGTGGGGTTATGAATGCACCGGTAAGTTCATGTCTGCAGGACAATGTCCCAAAGTATGTCTATGCAACCTGTGGCTCTTACCTTCTTCCAGACCACTCTTCCGCAATGTTTTCTTAGTCTTGAAGGACATGGTAGAAGGTGAACCATCCAAATTCTTATTTTCTGCTTTGATGAGTTTTTGAGTTCCCTCAGTGTCTACTGCCATCTCCATGGAGCAGGTTCTCAGGTTAACAGTGAGAGCGACACTCATATTCTTTCCACAACTGCCTCTGCAATGTTCTGAGACCTGGCAGGTATGATAGAGGTGACTCCTCCAGGCTAAGTCTGGGGTTTTCTCTTCTTGTCATTTTGATGCATCTCCAGTCTCCCTTGTATTTGCAGAAATCCAAATCTCTTACCTGGGGCCTGAATAAAGCCAGGCTACTGGGCACTCCTCTGGTTCCTCACCAACATGCTAGCTCACCCATATCTCATATTTAAATCTTTGAATTAAGTTCCCAGAAACATTGTGTGAGATATCACCTGGTAGTATATACAAGAACATGTATCTTCAGAGGCCTCAAATCCCATATTTTATTATAAATATGGTTATTTTTAGATATGTTTATCATCTTCTTAATTTCTTAGATAACTTTAGGTAGTAGCATGAGTGCCAACTTTAGATCTCAATGAATCAATGTGTAATAGTTCTAAAGTTAACTTGTTACACAATGTGTTAGGTAGGCTCTACTCATCTTAGTGGAGGCTGTGATAGAACTAGTCCTTGGAAAGCAAAATAATCAGTCTGTGGTTGTCACCTGATGAAATATCAGGTGACTTGGGCATTAAGCCAGTATTTAACTATTGCATAAAGCAACAAGTCTTAAAGTGAGGTACCACATGCCTTACTGGTCTGCAACACTCATAATTAATACTGTACATGGCCACAAGATGTACTCAGTAAAATTAAGCCCAGGTGAGTAATGTAATTTCATGAAAATATATAATCGTTTTACCAGAAGTGTTGGCTTAGTGGTTAAGGCACTTGACTTTCAAGCCTAAGGACCTAGGTTTGGTTCTCCAGGTCCCACATTAGTCAGATGCACATGGTGGCATATGTGTCTGGAGTTCATTTCCAGTGGCTAGAGGTGCTACCATGCTTATTCATTCTCTCTCTCTCTCTCTCTTTCCTTCTCTTGCTCACTCTGTCTCTAAAATATAAATTAAAAAAAAAACACTAAAAGTATGTTTGCATCATGTTTTGTTATCTATTTTGTGTGGTGTTTGTAGGTATAATGCATGTTGGATCAGTTGCCTAGCTTCATTGAAAACATTGTTTTGAAAAGAAAGGTTAAAAAGCAAAACAGAACCTATCAAGAACCATTTTCATAACATTTTCTTCTCTTTGCTTGCTTCATTGTAAGAAGTTGAGAACAAAAGTGTTACCCACCGAGGCTTTTAGTGGGAACATAATTGCTTACACATCCAAATACATCAGCCAAATTTGCAACACATGATTAGGCAGCCAATTGTGTTGAAAACATGCTTGCTCATTCAGAGGAGACCACGCCCCAGGGCTCACCCACTGGCTCCTCTTCAGTTCTAAAGTTCAGTTAGTACTAGTTCATTCTCATTAGATTCTTGTTGAAAATATAACAGGGCCACTGAATAGAAAAAACTATTGGATTGCAAAAAGAGAGAGAGAAAGAGAGAGTGAGAAAAAGAGAGAAACATTGTCTTGAACATATCCCTCGAGTCTAACATTTCTAACCATTTCTGTCAAAGGATACCTTGATAAGGAATAACTGTATGCCCAAACTATGTGCAACATATCATCTCTAAAACAAGTTGATGACACAGTGACACACCAAAGCCTACTATTTTGGTATACATGTTCCTATATCACCTTGCCGTCCACAATTAATTTGTGTTGATGATTGCAAACCCACTTCCCATGTCCGGGAATTCTTTTCTAATTCCACCAAGTGAGTTTTAAATGACCTTAATGAGGCACAGCAAATCAAAGTAAAGCACAAACATCTTTTTTATTGTTTTTGTCTTCTGGTATGCAAAGAGAAATACCTCACAACAAATGGAGTTTAAACATCTAAAAAAAAAAAAATAAAATAGCATAGTGGATGATGGTTCCATGCCTTTGCCAGTCTCCTGGCTAAATTGCCTTTAGCTTTATGGCTTATCTGCCCTGATGTGTTGGGATTTACTATGTGCTAAGAAGTACATCTCTAGGAAGTGCTAAATGTTGTTACCATTCCCCACAGGCTGCTACATAAAAGGCAGGAGATGAAACCCGGATGCTAGCTGGCTGACCAAGCAGAAAGAAAAACATGACTTCCACTTACAAAACAAATTCCATTTTCTTTCCTCCAAGTGTTTGCTGATTTCCTGTCCATCATTACCAGAGAAAGCCTCAGGCAGAAGTACTACACATCTATACATAGAGCTAACCATTGAGTTCTGCCTTAATTTCTTGTTGCTGCTCTAACACGTTACCACCATCTTTGGCCATAAAACAACATAATTTACTTTCCAGCCTTTGCTCATGAGTCTTGGTAGACTAAACTCAAGGTATAGACAGGGCTGCATTCTCTTCTGGAGGCATATAAGGCAGTAAAAGAATCCTTGCCATTGCCTGTTCAGCTTCTAGAGGTCCTTTGTCCTGCAGTCCTATGTCCCTCTCCCCATCATTAAGGCCAGCAACACGGGTTCCAGTCTTTCTCACATCTCTTCACTCTGGTATCTTTGGCCTACCTCTTCCGCTTGTAAGATTCCTTGTGATTACAATGAACCCATGAGGATAACCCAGGATGAACTCCTTATGGATGTTTAAGTGACTGGCCATGTTCATTGCATCTACATCCTCAACTCTCCTTTGCCATGTAGCAACATATTCACAGACTCCTGGGATTGACGTGTGAGCATCTTTGTGGGAAATGTCATTACTATACATAGAAAGTCTTGTTTTCATTTTTTTTTTCCCCTTCAAGGTAAGGTCTCACTCTATCTCAGGCTGAGCTGGATTTTACTATGTAGGGTGGCCTCAAGCTCATGGTGCTCCTCCTACCTCTGTGTGCGCCACCACACCTGGCCTTGTTTTCATTTTTACAGATAAAGATAAACATCAACATCAACATCAACTAATATTTCCCCAAATAGTACAATAGCTACCTGCACATGGTGCAAAGGAAAACATATACTCCGGCCACATCTGTACAATGCTGTGTGTTCTTACCTGCTGCTTTAAATGGCTTTGGGTATAGCCAGCAGATTTTAAGATTCAGCAATCTTTGGTTCCATATTGTCTGTATTCTAACTACACTGAGCCCCTTCCCTCCCCACCTGCCTTTGTGTGGGCAGTGTGGCTCTGCTCTCAGTAACGAGCCCCTCTGCCACAGAGCAGACCTTTTGAAGAGTACCTACTTTTCATCATACCAAAGTATGAGCTCACACACGTCCACACTTGCCTTTGTTCCCTCCAGGCTTCCATACCTCGTGAGTTGTCTCTTTGCTTTCAGGGGGAATCAAGGTAGCAGACCTCAACAGCATTCTGTTTCAGGGTTGATGCAGAGGCAGCTGAGAGAGGATTAGGTTATATCCAATGACCACCTCTTTCCTGGGTTTGCCCTCTCAGCAGCTGGAAGGCTTGGAGGTGCTAAGCCCTCTGATTTAGAACTACACAGGCCTAAAGGCTGAGCCTTTTCTATGAAGGGCCTTCATCTTTGGAATTCCCTCTCCAAGGCTATTGACCTCGATGGCCTGAAGTAAATTCGATCTCACTAGTAAAGTGTATTTCAGAGTTAATATAGCCAAGCTGATTTGGATTATTTATTTTCCATGTTAGCTACAGTTGTGAACCCTCAGATGTGTGCAGGAAATTAGTGCATCTTTAGAAATCTCAGGTATTTGCAGCCCTGCCTGTAACAGAGCAGAATTTAGCTGTAACCTTTCTGCAATGCCTATGCTTGCCTTTTAACACTGAACATTCAGACATACTCTGGTTAGTTCTGTTGTTTTTTGTTGTTGTTGTTGTTGTTGTTTGTTTGCTTTGTTTTGTTTTGATTTTTGCTCATACGATGTGACTTGTTCTTGTTCTTGGGTTTTGTTGCTTAGGCTGGCTTAATAGTAAATGACCGATGAAAATCAATATAAATAAGCCACATACCATATATGCATGTCGAGTCAGCTGCGCTAGGCTGTGGGGTGACTATAGGAAGGCGAACATGAAGGAAGTTATTAGCTCTCCAGCAGGGGCAAAGAGAAAAGCCAGTTCTGTCAAAAGTGAATGTTGAAACAAAAGAAAATAACCCCATCCTAAATGCTCTGGGCTGAATCAGCCTTCCTGGGGTCTTATTCTGGTTCAGAGATAGTTCTGTCCTTGAAGTACTCTCTATTGAGTGACACGAGTCCATGGTATCAAGGAGTGTTTAAAATACCTAGATTAAAAGCCATCCACATTTAAAGTCCCGTCTCCAACAGGTATATAAACCAAAACGAACTTGCAAATTTCATTGAAGTTTTATCCTCTAGCCCAGGCTAGTCCCTAATGTCACAATTTCCACATTTCTGACAAAGAATCTTTTACTCTAACCAAGTTCCCATTCACAGTTGGCAGCTGGCCCATCCAGCGGGGGAAGGTGACTTTAGTGGTGTCCTCACTCTTACAGAGGTTCAGGTTAACACCCTCCTTGGGCAGTGAGAGGACTAATAATATGCTGTTATTTCTTCAAAGCTCTGGAGGATCAATGTCAGAGATGTGATACTCAAACTGACGCTATTCCCGCCCTGATCACATTAACTCCAGTACGCTTCCCAGTGGAAGAGGTGAGAGGAGGAACAGTTGGCTCAGCACTGCCCAGATCAATACATTTTATGAAATTTCATCCTGAAATGCATTGATGTTTCAATTAAAATGAAAAGACAGCAGAGTGTCTTAGAGACTAGTGATAATTCAAAATGGGGTGTCGATTTTAAATACATTCAGAAAAACAAGTACAGCTATATTAACACGGCATGTGATTAATGTGGCCAAGAACAGTTTGAGCAGAAGTGGGTTTCCTGTGTGATGGTGGCCCACTCCTCATCAAGCTATTCTGGAATATGTCACAGGGTATGTTGCTTCTCAACCATAATTTCGGCACTTTAATGCATGACCTACTTATGTGCTACTATCTATAAAGCAATATTGATAAAATCACGTCCTTAGAGTTTGGATATGACGAGTGAAAAGCCATAGTTTAAGAGTACACTGTACTTTCGTTTGCTGAGTTTCTACACTAGAGACAGGGATGGCTGAGGGGCACAGTGTCAGGAACTGGGCCAGAGATAGCTGAAGCCTCAAGTAGGTCCAAATTGGAGCTATCAAAGTAAACTAATAGGATCAAAGCCTAGTAATTAGGATAAAATTCTCCTCTTGGTGAGTTATTCTTTTCTTTAACATAACTGGAAAGGAATGGTGTCTTTTAGGGCTTATTCCACAAACTAGTTGAGCCCCAGCAGTGGGACACATGGACAGTGTTGTGGATGGAAAGAATGCCATCAATATGAATGCCATCAATATTCTGTAGTGGTGTATCCACTGATAGGTTGCCTAACGTGCCGGTAAATAACCCCTCACCCACGCTCATGCAGGTAACTCTAAGAAGACTCAGAGGGTCATATGAATACACAAGAAAAAAGGACATTAAAGAAAAACAGTGAAGAAGAAGGGGTTTAGTGGAAGGGGGTAGGGCAAAAAGGTAATGGGAGGGAATCAAAATGCATTATATATACAGATAAAACTTATCAAAAGATTTTTAAAAATACAAAAAAGATGCCATGTCAGCACATCTAGAATCTTGACAGACCAGTCAATGCCTGCTGTGATTGTACAGCAGCCTGACCACTCACCCCAGTGCAGAACCCCCCACACCCCTCATGATCTTCCAACCCTTTCCCCTACTGAGCACATTCTGGCCCCTGCTTTCATGGTCTTCAAATGGCTCCTCAGGCCACCCACTGCTAAATTGATATATTGAACAGCAAATTCTGATCATCTTTTTGACAGTATTTATTTTTAATTTTTTTATCTTATTTGTTTATTTGAGAAACAAATAAAGAGGCAGATCGAGAGAGAGAATGGGCACACCAGGGCCTATACCCACTACATATGAACTCCAAATGCATGTGCCACCTTGTGTATCTGGCTTAAATGGGTAATGGGGAACTGAACCTGTGTCTTTAGGCTTTGCAGGCAAGCACCCTGACTGCTAAGCCATCTCTCCAGCTCAAGGGTATTTCTTTCCTGTTAGTAAACATGCACCTATAAATGGCGACCTTTTAAAAACATACTTCTTTGTGTTATATATCAAGACTTAAGGAAGCAGCCTGGTGTAAAGCTTGTCTTTGTACTTACAGCTTAAATCATTTTCCAGCACTCATCTGGATACCTTGCTTTCAACTTCTATTGCTCCCATTTAATCTGATTCAGCCGATAGCAATTGAATCTCTTATCAAGAGATATTTTCTATGTCGAAATGATGTTACAGAGCCATTATGAATTCAGAACCTTGTTTGGAAACATGCCCTAATGACCTGACAGGCTAGTTATTTCACTTTGTCAGGTTCTAATATGCCTGCATATGACAGTGTTAAAAGGAATTATGATCTTTAATCTTTCACATATGCCTAGAACCCCCTGTCATTTTAATCTATTGTGGTTGAAAAATTTTCCCTTTGTGCTGGAGAGATGACTGATTTAGCAGTTAAGGTGCTTGCCTGCGAAGCCTATGGACCCAGGTTCAATTCCCCCAGACCCATGTTAGCCAGATGCACAAGGTGGTGCATGTGTCTGGAGTTTGTTTGTAGTGAATGGAGGTCCTGGTGTGCCCATTCATTCTAGCTGCCCCCTCTGTCTCTCTCCAAATAAGTAAATAAATAAAAAATTTAATGTTTTTAAAAATAGTTCCCTTTGGTATTTTCATTTTAGCTTCATTTGCACTCACAAGGCCATAGCCCTTAAGTGGTATTCCTACTGTGCTTTCTTTATCATCCAATTTGGAATGTTAGTATTTCTTCTCATTTTTATTCTCTACCTATACTTTTGTATTCTGGAATATTTTATAACTTCCTTTTATTATAGTTAGTTATTGGATTAAAGATTCTACATTTCCCCCTTAGTAAGTTTTGGACTTTTGATTCCTTGTCAAGTTATCATTGAGAATGTAGTCACAGGAAGAGATTTTTTCCTTATGTTCCCATAAGTTACTTGATTTTCCATGTGGTTCTGCTGACCAAGTAATTCTTGATTTCATCGTCCATCTTAACATGAAAATTAGCTGCACCTCCTCCACATTCTCCACTCACCTTTCAAACCCTCAAGGCTCTGTTCCTATGTAGTATTATGCAGTGGTTCAAATGAAATGAATCAGAGAAGAATCAGTTCATTTAGGTTGTATCTGTGCAAATAAACAACAGAGTTGGAGATTAAACTGCAAGAGCAGGATTTGAGCCATAGATGTAAATTTGAAAATAGACACCATCTATTTTTCATGCTGACGTAGGAGTCAAACACTGCATGGTGTGTGAGATTCAGACTTGCCTCCTTCAGTGTAGGACCCCTGCTTTCCCAATATTCACTTGAGATGATTCTCTGTGTACTGGGGTAGGATAATTGAGTTGAAGCATATCCCAAGTTTGGCATGCTGAAAAGTTAACTATGTTCCTTCTATAATGGATGACATACTGCACTTATCTGTAGGCTGATATTTGAAACCTTTTTAACTGAATTTGCCATGATTACTGTTGATATCTGGCAGCCTACCCTCAGAGTGGAAATATTGTCTCACCATAAAGAAACCTTTGGTGAATATAACTCTGATATTAATAGTTCCTCCACTTAGGGGGGAAATGCTATGGGGAACAGTCCATTTTGGCTTTTGGCTATGCCTGTTTGTGGCACCCTAAGTTCAGGGTCTCTCACAGTATCTATTTTCATTGTCCTTGGAGTCCAGGGATGAACCTCAGGAAAGGTCAACATACAAGCTTAGCTGTCCTCTATCCCTACACTTTGACTTACACTGAAGAAGTTTAGGGAATAGTAAAATCATAAGCATACTAAAAGAGAGTAGAGATAGGGGAATAGGATAGAGACAGAACATGACCAAAGAGAAGTCTCTCAGGAAAAAAAAAAAAAAAAATAAGGAACAAGATGAGACAAAGAAGAGATCTTGGGAGAGAGAAAGAGAGAGAGGGAGAGAGAAAGGTCATAATGTTGGTTGAACCTGAATATGGGAGAAGTCATAGAAATGGAGATTTTTTTTTTTTTTCCAGAGCACTTTTCCAAAACTGGCAAAAAGGGAGGCCAAGTTAGAGTAAAGGGCAGAAATCACTACAGTGGACTACAGAGATAACTGCATAATACACAGGGAAGCTCACATTGCGCATTTCAAAGCCACATAATCACATTGCCGGAGGCATCCAAGTTGAAGGTAGAAAGATGCCCTCTAAGAAATAATCGACCACCACTCAGTTAATCATCTTTTCTTTACTATAACAAATACCTGAGGTAAGCAGCTTAGTAAAATAAAGCTTTTAATTTGGGCCTCAGTTTCAGATGTTCCTGTCTATGGCCAGTTAATTAATTCAGTTGCTTTTAACCTGGGGTGTTGTGGCACATAATGGTAGGGTTATGCCATAGAACAAAATGACTCATCTCATGGTCAGTGAGAGATAAACAGAAGAACATTACCTTGGTCTCCTAATCCACACCTCCAATCATCTAGAACCCACCTCCTGAGTCTTCCTTATTACAGTGTCAGAGACTGAGAACCAAGCCACTAACACATGGACATGGACTTTGGGGAAGAGCATATCCTATGACAATGGAACATTTAAGGAGAAAATGCATTTTTTTTTTTTTTGGTTTAGAGAAGGAAGGGTCTCACTCTAGCTCAGGCTGACCTGGAATTCACTCTGCCTTCTCAGGGTGGCCTCAAACTCATGTTGATCCTCCTACCTCTGCTTCCTCAGTGCTGGGATTAAAGGCGTGTGCCACCACACCCAGCTGAGAAAATGCATTTTTTAAACCTAGCTCCCAAATGTCTTTATTTTTAAAAATTATACACTTGTATACTATCCTGATACATTATCTATATTATGTATATATATTAAATCTTGTATATAGCTTACATTATATATAAGATAGAATTTCTGGAAAGAGTAAGAGTAATAGAAAGTGTAATGCAAACCTCTCTCAATTAACATTACCATTGATTTTTGAAAATGAGATGTTCCACTTAAAAACAACAATCCTAAGCACATTTACCTAATTTAACAGAAAATAATTATAATGTGTCAACTTAAAACTCCTAACCAATTTCCTAAGCATATCTAAAATTATAAACCAACTACACACAAACTCTTATATTAAGATGTAAAATCCTGAAAATATTACTTCCTGGTTTTTGAGAAAATGTCACTAAAAAAATTGCATGCTCTGAGTACAGTAAGCCATATTCTGAACTCTGAAACATCATAGATGTAGATGATCATACCTTTTGTTCACATTTGAAAGATTTATTTAAGCCAAATAGAGGATAACATGATTTACCACTTATATGTATTTAAATTTTTTCTATTTATTTATTTGTATACAGAGAATTGACATGTCAGGGCCACTTGAAACTGCAAACAAGCTCCAAATGAATGTGCCACTTTGTTCATCTAGTTTTATGTGGGTAGTGGGGAATTGAACTTGGGCTGGCAGGCCTTGTAAACAAGTGATTGTAACTGCTGAAACATTTCTATTAGTTAATGGAGCAGAAGAATTTTTTCTATCATTTCTTTTAGCATATTAACTTTGGGGGATATACATATGTTGAGATATATAAATGTTCTATAAAGACTGCATATTAAAATAAGGAAGCATTGTACTGTCATCAGAAGACACTGTGGGGTGTGTCTATATTTTTTATTCCACTGCCCAATTTATTGACTTTCGTAACATGAGGGGAGGTCGTCCTGTTTGAAAGGAACTGCTTCCTAAAGACATTATGTGTCAACTATGAATTGTCAAATTAAGTTACCATCTTAGATCAAGACCTAACATAAGCAAAGAGCAGGAAGGAATCTTCCCCATGAGTCCTCAGGCAAAATCTGTGGGTCCCACAACAAAATCAACAGTCAGTTCTCTCAGCAAAGAACATGAGACAGATAGGTAAGTCCATGACACTGATTTTTAATGGCCATTCAGTTGCATAAAGTCATGTGCTGGTAGTGACATGAGCACACAGGAGAAATGTAGGAATGAACACATAGAAACAACAGACACCATGAAATACATAATGTAGGATATAATCATTTCTTAAAATAATTTCTGTCTTACAGAAATTGAAGAACATCAAGCACCTGTTTAACAAAAAAAAAAAAAAGACTATTCAGAAAAAGAGTTTATGACAATTGAAAATGGAATTCCAAAGTCAAGTCAGCTAAACAGTAAAAATAAATGCAGGCAAATCACAGGCAGTGGAATGAGGGGAGGGTTATGTATAAAGAAAATTCAAGGATATAGAAAGCAATAGGAAATGATAGATGAATATTTTTTATTACCTTTATATTAAATTGACATGAAATAATATAAAATCCACTCAACAGATGTAAAAATATTTTAGTAGTTTAGAATTGTGTTTTCCCTTCTGGAAATTGAACCAAGGGCAATACGCATGTTAAGCATGTGTTCTACCATTGAGGGTTACTTTGGGCTTCTTGAAATAGGGAATAGGAGGAAGATTTTTTTTTCTATTAATTGCACATATTTTAGGGCAGAAGTTTTGTGTCCCTATGATTAATGTGGAAATGTCAAAAGAGAAATAAGATAGGAAAACAAAAACAGCTTTCTGTTTTTTTCTTCTGCATCCTCTCTTAACCCTGGAGATCCTGAGGTCTACTTTGTCTGTTTCTAAGAAAATCATTGCCTTTGTCATAAGAAATAAGGATTTATTGATGCAGGTCAAAGCCTGAGGTATTTCATGGTAGATATATTTAATCAGAAATGATCTCACTAATGTTCCAGATGCCCATTAGCTCTATGCATGGCCACCTTACCATCCCAGCCTCAAACCACTATTACCCAGGAAGGAAGATTTAGGTATCTGTTATAACTATATCATAGAGTGTAAAAGGACTGTTGTACAAAATACTATAAGCCATGGTGGTAAGAGCTCCAGGAGCAGAATATGATGAGAGAAATTCAAGAAAATCAAGCTGAGAGAGCAGGAGGAGTCTGCTCTCTTTCAGACTCACTTCAGGCAGCCATACTAGTCCTGTATCTCATCCAGGAATGACAAGTGTCACTACAGAGGTCAGAAAAAGGCTAGATGGCCTGAGACCACCAAGCATTGTTTATAGTCATTGTAAATGGTGACAAGGGGGTTCTAATCTAAACTATTGTGAAATTCCCATCCCTAACCCAAAGGACCACAACTGACTGAGCTTCAGAGTATGAAAGAAAAGTCAATGTCCACTTATGGCAAATATGGTATCTGTTAAATGTTAGGTTTCTGACATGTATGACCTGAGGAGCTGGTAGTTGTACATTTCTTACCATTCCCCCAGTCAGCATCATGAACAACATATATGAGCTGTTTATCCTAATTTGCCTTTGGAAATATATCAATAAACAATATTGAGATACCTTATTTTATTTCTAATGCATTGATATTACATTTTTATACTAGTCTTGACTGCATACATTATAATGAATTAATAAATAGCATCACTTTCCACATAAAGAACATCCTGAATTGTGATGCCCAGATGTGCTAGTATTTTGTCTTATGGTGTGTTTTTACCACCTTATATATATATATATCAGACTGGATATTATGATGAAAATGATTAACATTCAAAACAAACAATATCACTGTTGGAAATAGCTTTGGGTTTTTAAATGAAGAAACCTCATGCAATACTATTCTCAGTCCATGATCCAATTACTCTGTAATTAATAAACATGGTGGTACAGAGAATAATGCCATTATTAGAGTACCACCTTAGTATATACAAGATGAAAAAAAATGCAGAAATAGATTGAACTAAAGAAAAAAAATGTTATTCTAAACACGGCTTAATTAAAAGAAATTTATAGTAGATTAGCTTTGCCATTACTTTCAGTACTTTTCAAAAACACAACAAAACTATATTATTGCTTAGTGCTTTCTATTATCTTATCTTCATATGTATTAATTTCTTAATTATACTTTACATAAACCAGTGAAAACCAGCTTAATTTATCTAACCATGCTAGAATTTCTAAGATGTCTAAGAATCACTGTCTAGTTTTATTTAATTTCTCTGTGGTCTGAAAAGTTGTGTCACAAATAAACTAATGCAGAAAATATAGTCTTAACTACACAGAAAAGCAAATGGAAGTTGTAGACACTTAGCATCTGAGGTTATTCACAGAAAAATCTTATAACTATATCAAATAAAGAAATCTAAATTATTGTTCTTAAATTTGAATTAATATTTGCCAATATCAGTCACAATTTCTTATTAACTATGATGTATGCTTTCTTTTCATAGGATAATTTGAGGTTACCTAAACATAACACATTTATAGTCTACCTGCATGAAAAACAATGATTTTATGGGTCAATTTTTACCCTACATAAAGGCTAAACTCATTTGAAAGTCTGAGTTGAATGAACCTTCCCACATTCACATCCTCACAGGACCTCAGAATATGACCTTGTTTGGAAAGGGATTCTCTGCAGGTGTAATCAGGCAAGGTATGAGGCATTCGCATTGGTTAAGGTGTGCTCTAAATCCAATGACTGGGGTCCACATTATCAAATAGTAAAGAATGTTTGTGCATCTAACCTTTTTTCAAAAGGTATAAGCCTTCTGAGAATGGTAGAATGTTTTATTCAGCTTCAGTCTGTAGCTGACATAAGCTTGGGGTTTGTAATCTTTTTGTTTTTGGTTGTTTATTTCTATTTTGCTCACAAAACAAATCTTTCCTCTTTTCTAACAAAGCGCCCCTGTTTTATTTGTAGGACTCCCTAATATTCTAAAAGACAGAACCATGGAAGAGACATCAGTGAAGATTTCCTTATCTCCCTTACTCAAGAAATGAGAATGAGATTCAGTAAAAGCTAATTTACTTGAAAGGATTTAGGCTACTCTCCCCATAATCTGGAACCTTTGAAGATAAGAAAGCATGGCAGGAACAGGAAGCTGGTGTCACACAGTTTCATCAGCAATGAAGAAGTAGAGAGAGAGAGAACAGCAAACAGGGATGGCCTATAATATTCCAAGGTCCAACCACAGTTGCCCATGTCCTCCAGCAAGGCTCCACCTGTTAAATGTTCCACAACTTTCCCAATAAGTGCCACTTTGCTGGGAACCAAGTGCTCAAACACATGAGTCTATTGGGGGAATTACATTCTGAGAGGGAGTCAAATAGTCTTGTTAGGTAGTTTGGGGTGACTGGGCCCTGAAACTGAAAAGCAAAAATGTCCTTAAATCTACCCTTACAATCTCCAGTTTATTAGAGGTCATAGAAGGATCTCTCCTTATCTCTTGACTAAAGGAGTTACCTAGATCTGTTTTTCCATAAACAACCTGAGTCCCTCCTTGTGATAGAGTTTCCTTTCCTAGAATTTAAATCTGAACCTGGCATTGGTGTTGGTTAAGCCTAGTCTCAAAACTTGTCTTCATGGCTGGCCTCTTCTTTAGCCAGCTTCTCCCCCATCCCAATTAGCCCTTATACTGTCTCATCTGAGTCTGAAGATAAGACCCATCACAAGAAGGTTATAAGTAGATGCTTGCCAGGTGGGCAGGCCTCTCTTTCTTTCTTTCTTTCTTGCTTGCTTTTTCTTTCTTGCTTGCTTGCTTGCTTTTTTTCTTTCTTTCTTCCTTTATGAGAGAAAGAGGGAGGGAGAGAGAGGAAGAGAAAAATAGAGACAGAATGGGTACACCAGGGCTTCCAGCCACTGAAAATGAACTCCAGATACACGCATCACTTTGTGCATCTGGCTTACATGGGTCCTGGGGAATCAAACCTGGGTCCTGTGGCTTTGCAGGCAAGCACCTTGACTGCTAAGCCATCTCTCCCACTGCAGGCCTCTCTTTTTGCTGGCTGTTCATCTCTCCTGAACTTCCAGGTTTTAATAAGCTTCCCCTCATTTCAGCCCAGCTATACTCCCACATGGTCTCCCTACCCCATCCTGCATTCCACATGGCAGAAGTTCTCTGTACTTTCTATTCTTCTTCCCTAAATAAATGTGATAATTTAATAATTAACCTTCTCAGTGTGATTTGTCTCAAGTCTTTGGGTTAAAAACAGACACAAACTCAGGGTTTAGAGTTCAAGGATCTTCCTGAATTCACAATTCAAACACCACAACTCTCATAGTGTCTTTTGGATGGCTGGCAAAATCATGTCCAAGACCCTGATGTACAATTGGCTTGGTAAAGAAGGCACTACCACTATGGCCAAAAGTAAGTGGTCGAAACTTTTTTTGTGGTTGCTATGGGCAATTCTTATGAGAATTCTTGTTGAAAACTTCACAGTGGAATCACTTCATGTGCTGTGCTGCTGCTTCCATCCCTATCTTCCATGTTCATCACAACCAGCAAAATGGAAACCCCTAAAAGCCACCAGGGGCAACCACTTACCTTCTGTTCTTGCATACAATGAAACTGGGGATTTGAATACTAACCTAAACAGGGAGAAAGTGAACTCTCCCACACATTATGGAAATTTCCCCAAGACAGAGGAAACTTACTTTAAAAAATGATAGGCAAGGTAGAAGGTGGGTCACCTTGAGCATTAGGGATATGCACTGCAGCAAATATTAGTGACTGTTTAGTGAGGAACTAAAAAAAATGAGGTTAATTGATGGTAGTGATGCTCCCATTTCTTTATCCCTTTTCTACTTCTTTTTTATTTTCATTTATTCTTATTTATTTATTTGACAGAGAGCGGGAGAGACAGAGGAAGATGCAGATAGAGAGATAGAGAGAAGAATGGGTGCACCAGGGGCTCTAGCCACTGCAAATGAACTCCAGATACATGTGCCACAATATGCATCTGGCTTTACGTGGGTTCTGCAGAGTTGAACCTGGGTCCTTAGCCTTCACAGACAAGCACCTTAATCAATGATTCATTTCTCCAGCCCCCTTTCCTACTCTTTATTGCTTCCTACATCCACTCTTTTATGCTGTGTGACTTTAAAACTTCTACAGCAAGCACAGAGCATATGTCCATGTAAGTACATCACGTGTGTGTGTGTGTGTGTGTGAGTGACAGGGACTCATGTGTTTCAGGAATGGCCTCTAACTCACTATGTAGTCAAGCATGACCATAAGCTTCTGATTCTCCAGCCTCAACCTCCCAAATACTGAATTGCAGGTACATCTAATTTTATGAAGTACTAAAGATCAAAACCAGGATTTCATGGATGCTAAGCATCACTTTACCAACTGATCGATACCACCAGCCTGCAAAATATTCTGTGTGCTATAAACTGCATGCAAATTCTTCATTGAATGCAATTCTGCTAAGATGCATGGCTTAGCATTGCCAAGGATTTTGGATAATACCAGAAATAGATGGTAGTTAGACCCTAGAGCTGAAAACACCACATGCTTTGGCTGCAGGACACTTAAAACTCAAGCCAAAGCTGAGATTGAAGTTTTCTTCTTTATTATGGACTAAATGTCATAGTGCTTGAAAGTGCAAACTAGCCTTCTGGGGAACAAAAGTTATCAGTGGGTTTAACCTAAATTGGGTCCTGCCAGGCCAGCCAGGCAAAAATGTGACAACTGATACAATAGTGGCATTTTGTTATGGGAAAACAACATGATCTCTGATTAGATTTGAGGCCTACTGCACAGGAGAGAATCCATGCCTGCTACTGAAAATCTAATCAATAGCTTTTGGCTGGGGAGGTCCTAAGCCCTGTGTATGGGGGAGGGGGAGGAAGCTGCTATTGTTGTTTGGCTAAATAGTATATTATTATACATCTAAATACTAATGTTTATGCTCAATTAGTAACTTTACTCTCAGTTTTGGGTAGAGAAGCTCCTCTTTTCAGAGGAGACTCAAAACTTATCAAAGTGCACGAAGAGTGGCAGTGCAGTGTTCAGCTCTAAAGGACATCACTATCACACCTTCCAAGGCTCAGGAACCATTGAGGAAGAGTTGGAGAAGAGAATGTAAGTGCCAAGGGATTTTAAGGAATGTTTTGGAATACTGTCTTTTAGACAGAGTGACTGTTGCATTCATGACCTCACAGTGGCTGACACTACTCTCACAAGACCTGTTTCATATGAAGGCAGGGAAAAAAGTATCATCACATTTGAAGAGGGACTAATTGTAAAGAAGATGGGATTCAGTAGAGGGCATGGTATAGGAAGAAGAAGAAGGATGATGGGAGGGGATTATGGTCAGATTACATTGTGGATATGTACAGAGTTTTCAATAAGAAGTATCTTAAAAAAAAAAAAAAAGACCTGTGATCCGAGGCTGGGGTAATGGCTCAAGTGGATGAAGTGTTTTCCATACAAGCATAAGAATAAGAGTTTAAAGTTTGGCTTTCCAGAAGATAAGTAAATGCCAGGTAGACATGGCTGCCTGTATGTAATCCCAACACTTGGCAGGAGGAGACAGGTGATCCCATGGCAAGCTGGCAAGCTGGCAAGCTAGACCAGCTGACTCACAGAGCTCTATGGGTTTAAGTGAGAGACCCCATGCAATGATTTTCATTGTCAACTAGAGAGGACCTACAGTCACCCATGAAGCTAGTCTCTGGATAAGTCTGTGAGGGAGTACCTTGATTAGGTTAATTGAGATGGAGAAACTCACCTTAATTATGAGTGGCACTATTCCCTGGGCTGAGGTCCTAGATGGTATGAAAGCAGAGAGCTAGCTGAGTGCCAAAATTCATTTCTCTCTCTCTCTCTCTCTCTCTCTCTCTCTCTCTCTGCTTTCTCACTATACTCAATGTGACCAAGTACTTCAAGTTCCTGCTTTCATACCTTCCCTCCATAACAGACTGTAACTTTGTTCTGGAAGGCAAAATAAACCCATCCTTGACAAGTGTTTAGTCACAGCAAAGAGAAAGATTTTGGCCCAAACCAAAATCTACCTCTAGCCTGCTCCACCTCATCATACATGTGTATACATGCACCCACACAAATGCAAACACACATAGACACCATACAAAAATTGTAAATGGAAAATAACCATTTACAGGGCTCAAAGTCCCCATGTTGATCAATGTTAAAATGGTGATAGCTGATGGTACCTAACTGTTACAGAAGGAATATCTTTTTGTACCAGCTTCAGTGTTTTGAGATTTAATTATGCTCAGGCACAAAATGTGACAGTCTTTATAGAACACCTCTTAATTACTTATCAATCAGGATTTGGGAAAACTTCATCAGAAACTATAGAAGCTATCAGAAATGAACAGTCAGTGTTCCTGCACTACAGGGGCTTATATTTGGTGGGGAGGCGGTCGAGTGGTGGTTTCAAGAGGGTGTGGCACTATTATGATAAAGAAGATAGAAAATATAAATAATAGAAAAGCTAAGTCAGTGTATTTCTGTTGAGTAAAGTTTTCAATTCACCATGGCAGTCACTGTCCCTGGCTTATCTCATCCAGTTATTACACCTTCCATGCATGCCCTGTGCCTCTCTTCACAAGTGTTAATACTGTACCACCTCTTATGAACTAATTCAGGCTAATGTCCCTAGCATGACACTGCCAAAACACAGAGAATGAGGTTTTTGATCTTCACTGGGACAAACAAGCATCCTGTGGAAATTAGGGTGGGGACATCCCGTGAAGAAAACTAACTTTTAAAAAGAATACAACCAGGGGCAACCTATTTGTAACATCCTAGAATCTTTCTTTTTTTAAATTAAGAACATAATTTGCATGGATGCCTCATGTGTTGGTACCATCTTTTCCCTCCTCTCTGTTCCCATTATGCTGGTGGCGGGGGCATCTGCAGTGAGGTTGCTGGTATTCTCCATGGGGTTGTGGGTTATGCACTTTGAGAGCAGCAGTCAGCTGTAGGTGGCGGGGCGGGGGGCAATGCCTCTGGGTATAGTGTCCCCACCTGTGGCTCTTACAGTATTTCCTCCCCCTCTTCTGCAAAATTCTCTGAGCTGTGGTGGATGAGTTTTAAGTCTACTTCAGTGACAAGCTCTTAGGATCCTCTGGATTTCTGCTTTGTTATGTGTTGAGTGTCCTCACTATATTCTTCACCCTGGGGCTGATTGTCAGGCTCACCATAAAGGCAGCACTCTTGCTCTCCTAATTCCTCTGTGTTTTCACCTGGACCTTGGCTGAAGTGTGAGGGGTGTTTATCTCCTTGGGTTTCTATACCTTCAGAAAACAAAACAACAACAACAAAAATTTCCAGTGGAGAGTGAAGTCAGCATAGGTTAAATTGGATAAATGTTAATAATTTAGAGAGATTTTGATGGATGTAGCCTCTCTTTTAGCCAAAGACTAGTGGGATCTTGACATTGGAGAGCATAATCTTTGTCTCCATAGGATTCTGACATGGTTCCCAGTTCCAGGTATGGGTTCCTATATACTGAGCAGATCTCTTAGCCAATCAGAAAGCCGTTGGTTACCCACCAAGGCTGTGTGCCACAGTTGCCCTAGCGTGTACTTCTTGTCAGGCTGGTTGCTTCTGAGTAGCCTAGACCCCTGCTTGCTCATACAGTTGTTGGTCACTTTCATCCAGTAGCTCATGTAGCACTTTCCAACAGTAGACAGGCTAATTATTTGGGGACTGGCTGTTTTCTGGATTCTAGCCAGGTTTCTCTGTGTTCTGTGATATCTTCAGCAATATTTTCTTACGTTTTACCTCAGGTGGGTAATCAAGTGCTTTGACAGAAGCCTGTCTTGTTTTGGGCACTTTGTAAGTTTCTCTGATCAACTGCCCAATGTGGATAGCACTGGTTTCTGGTACTAGGAGTTAAAGGCCAGAGCCAAAACTTTTTAAAGTTAGGCTTCATTCCACTCTCTCCAGAGTGCTTCTTTTTAGATGCTCCCCTCATGTTCCTGTTGAAGGTTAAATCTTTTAGTATACCTTCAAAGAGAAAGTTTTCTATGGTGCCAGTTAATTTTGGGTTTACTTTTGGGTTTGTTTCCCCCAACCTCCTCTTCCCCTCCCCCAAACCCTTCAATCCCTATTGTCTGGTCCTTGTGTTGCCTGTCAGTTATGCCAGCAACTCAAACTGACCTCGATTAGGAACTGCAGATTAGGGAGAACGCGTGCCATTTGTCTTTCTGCGACTGTGTGTGTTCGCTGAGTATAATCTCTTCCAAGTCCATCCATTTTCCTACAAATTTCATTGTGTTATTTTTGCTTTTTACTGCTGAGTAAAATTTCATTGTGTAAATGCACCACAACTTTGTTATCCATTCTTTCAGTGATGGGCAGCTGAGTTGATTCCAGTTTTTAGACATTATGAATTGAGCAGCTATAAACACAGTTGAACAAATATCTCTGTAGTGAAGCATGGAGGATTTAGGGTAATTGCCAGTGAGGGAATAACTGGGTCTCTTGTTAATTCCATATCCATCAAGAATCTCCATATTTATTTCCATAGTGGTAGTACAAGTTTGCATCCCCACCAACAGTGAACAGGAGCTCCTCTTTCCCCTCATCCTTTCCAACATTTGTTATGATTTGATTTTTAAAATTTTCCAAACAAACAACTATTTTCACAAGTGTCTTTGCACATTTATGTTTAGTGAGAATACAGAATGATACAGGACAACACAGTAGGTTACTGAGTTATATTATCCAATTAATGCAAATATAGTCACAGTACCAGTTCTACTCAGCAGAATGCCAAGAACTTTTTTTTTTTTTTTTTGGTTTTCGAGGTAGGGTCTCACTCTAGCCTAGGCTGGCCTAGAATTTACTATGTCGTCTCAGGGTGGCCGCAAACTCATGGCGATCCTCCTACCTCTGCCTAAGTGCTGGGATTAAAGGCGTGCACCCCACACCCAGCTCCAAGAACTATTTTTAATTAAACATTTCCCAAGGGCATCTGCAGTTTTCAAGGCATTCAACCATGATGCATATAAAGCAGGGCAAATATTTTATAAAAGGAACAGTCCTGTGGGTAGGGTTACTTCTAAATCCTAAAAGTGGTACATGTTTCCCTGATCAAGACAGAATACACAAACAAATTTGAAGGCCTCTGCATTTTAAAAGGGAAAAATAGAAGGGCTTATTTTAATATTTGAATTGTACTTCATTTATAAAGCTGTTAAATGCCATCATCCTTTATGATACATCATTTCTAACTTCCAAAAGCAAGTTGAAGTACATATGTCTGGTGTTCAAGACACTGATGAAATCCTAGTCAATAACAGGGAAAATACAGATAATAAGACTATAGAGATGGGAAGAAAAAATAAAGTGGTTCCAGCTACCTCTGGCAACTGTAGGTTTCATATTACTACATTCACCTTGAAACTTCCCTCCCTCTGTATCAGGAACTAGCGTGCATCTGAAGGGATTACCTGTTTAGAGACTGAATTCCTAGGTTTCTTTGCTTATCAACGCATTTATTTTGAAAAGAGTTTTGACATTTCTAGAAATCATGCCTTTCATCTTGAATTCCTTTATAATAAAAGAGCCATTAGATTACTCACTGAATACATTATATGGCCCAATCAATCTTATGGCTAGGTAAGCAATCCAGTAATATTACTTTAGCACAATGTTGAATGTAGTTCTTAAAATTATTTTTTTATTTGCTGCCCTCACATAGTTGACTTTGATTGAGAAGGCATCCATTGTTAAATCACTTCTTGCAGAAGGACATTATAACACTAGTTAGTCATTTTGTTCAATACCCATATGTTTTGTTTTGCTTTATCATGCAAAAAACCTAACATAACTCCATGTGCACTATTGTACAGAAGACTATGTCCTCAACTAAGCCCCCAGGCAATATGCACTCACATCTTTTTTCTTCATATAGAACACTTTCTATTTTTTCATTGTTACAAATTTGCATTATTATTTTGTTCTGATTGTGAAATTACAAACAGTGGTTGCAAATTAATCCCCACATCTCAGTGGATCAACACAAAGCAAGTTTCTTGTGTTACAATCAGGTGTGAGTGGAGTGATGGTTCTTCCTATACTAGCTATCCAGTTTGAAGTATGAGCCCTCAAGGTAGAGCAGGAAAATCATGAGCGGTGTTTTGAAGGGCAAGTTCCCAAGGCTGCTTCCATCACTGCTTTCTTTCCTCCTTCTTTAAAGGGCAGTTCAGTCATGACCACACAAAAGAGCCTGAGTGTCCTCTCCCTGTGGATCCAGGCAGAGAGAAATTGGTACTATTGACTATGGGATTTTGTTTGTTTGTTTGACAAGGTCCTTTTAGGTTTTCTTTCTTTTCCTCTAGTTTCCATAATTGTTCTTGATACATATTTCCTATTCAATACACATTTATATGTGCTATGAGTAAAGAAATCAAAGAATTGTTTTAGGGTAATGTCATTGGTAGTGTCACATTAAGTATTGAGGAAATGTGGTGAGTTGATTAGTCTTGTTAGTTGATATATGGGAATTTAATGCTGTTTTACTCAGATGTCTCTTTTTTAAAAATATAAATATGTAATTTACAATTATGTAAGAGGAACTGAGCTTTGGATATTTAGGCAATCAAAGGAAACAAGAAATTCAGTGGGATTCTTATGTATGTGTTGTTCTGATTTTTCCCTCTTTCTCTGTGGGTGAAGCTGTATTGAATCTAATTGGATCATATCCACTTTATTTTTTTTTCTGCTAATATTGTCAGTTTGGTGTGAAATGCTAATTGGTTTCATTACTGACAAAATGATTATTGCTAAAATTATAAATTCATATTTTACACTTACTAAATGATTAGGAAATGTCATTTTGCCATGAAAAAGAAGCAATAATTAGTTCTAAAACTATAATTTTCTCTCTTAAGTCCATGTGTTGCACTTTTGATTTCTTGTCTTATATATCTGAATACCATTTGAATTTATGGTTTCAGTTATGCATTAAAATTAAATTTCCTTTCTTGGATCTTATAGTTGCCAGGGCAAACATTTACCGGTTATAAATTCTTGGTAAAATCCTGGTAAAAATAAATGATTTTTAATTTTTTTAAATTTATTTGAAAGAAGAGGCAGAAAGAGAGAGAGGGAGGGAGGGAGAATGGGTGTGCAGGTGCAAACAAATTCCAGGTGCATGTGCCACCTTGTGCCAAACTCTAGCCACTGCAAACAAACTCAAGATGCATACGCCACCTTGTATATCTGGCTGACATGGGTCCTGGGGAATGGAATCTAGAGCCTTTGGCTTTGCAGGCAAGTGCCTTAACTGCTGAGCCATCTCTCCAGCCCCAATAAGTATAATTGATTTGACTCCATTCACATATTTACTGAATTGGAAGGAAAGAAAGGTGTTGTGGGAAAGTTTGTTATTTTATCTGGAGCTGTTGTCAAAGGACTGTTCTACCTATCTGATGCTTAACTAACTCTTGGCTTTTGCCTCACTTGTGTTTTCTCATTCCTCTTCTTCCTGGTTTTTCTTTGGTTCTCCATTTGTAGTTGTGAAATTATAACTTAACATTTGTTTCTTACCTTGTTTCTACACAACCTTTCCACCTGTCTCAAATACTTGGGAAATTTTACCTGGGAACCTCTAGACAAGCAGGACAGGTGGGTGGAAAAGTAAAAAGAGAATTGAATAAAACCCTTCACTAACAAAAAAGCATTCAATGTCTACCTCATGGGCAACTCAAAATGATGTATCCTTTCTGAATTAAATAAATTGATTTCCTTATATTTCTAACCCTGATAAACAACAAATAGAACGAAAACTAGTAGAAAAGTTTCCTATTGAAATGCCTGAGCATCTAGTAATCTTGCAAATGGCATTATGAAGAGCGCTGGCAAGACCACCAATGGCTGAATATTTAGCTTTGTTCTTTAAAGTACAAAGTAAGTCTTAAAGTAAGTTTTGTTTGATTTCTAATTTTCTAAATGTTGACTTATTTATTCTTTTTGTTTTGTTTTGATGTTTTCTGTCCACTGATATCTGCCTTTATTCTATCCAGCTTTTTCAATAATGGTCAATGTGTGTAAGAGATCTTGCTGTAATCAGATCATATGCAGATAGGAGATGTTAGCCATTCTGCTTTGTAAATGTGTAGCCCTTTCTGTGAAGAACATCTAGTATACTTGCCTACCTGCTTCCTTCCCTTCCTTCCTTCCTTCCTTCTTCCCTTCCTCTCTCTCTTCCTTCCTTCCTTTCCTTCCTTCTTCCTGGGGCCTTTACATAGAAAAGAGTTCACAGAGATCTGAAAGGCACAAAGCAAACTTTCCTGTAGACCTGTTGTCCCTGTGTCCAAAGTCACCTACTCGGAACTTGGCTTCCCTCTAGTTTGTCTTGTTTTTTGAAGCATATAAAAGGCTAAAGTGGTTGAAAATAGAAAGCATACTAATGAAGCTAGAGCAATGAGGGTGAGATGAAGAGAGCAGCCATTGTGAGAATTGTGGTAGTCAAGAGTCCTCAAAGAGCTCCTTCAGTATTATCGGTAGAAGCACTACTGAATTTATACTAGATTCACCAAACTTCCCATCATTCCATGTGTTCAATCTGAGAAAAAGCATTTAAGATTTACAATTATTCATATAGAGGTGAAAGTAGGAAAAAGAGTTATTCATATAAAATATCACTTGCTGGTACTTTTTCTTAGCTTAAGGTCCTCTGATGGCTGCCATGCCTCATAGAATTAAGTCAAATATGCTTCATGTGATATATAAGTCCCTCTAAGCACTGGTCTTTACCCTACTTCTTGCTTCATCTGCTTCTGTACCCACCTTAACTTTGTGATCTGCACATCAGGAAGTACTTGAACTTAAGTCCCTTACTTTCCAGGGGTCAGGTCAATTGTCACATACACCATGCAGATGTTTGGCTATAATTAAATTTGTTATATTTATAATGTCCTTTTGAACTTATCATCCATCTTAACATCCCCAACTCACACTCCACCTCCAAGGAATCTTCTTACATAAATGGTTCAGTCTCAATGTTCATATAGCACCAAATATCTCGTTACAGAGCTTAAAGCATTACAGTGAACTATTGCAATGAACCCATCCTCTACACTAACTGTGCAAGGAAAGACTTGTTGAATCAAACTTCATTTATAGAAAACTTCTGGATTTTCTAAGGAAGTTAGGGAGTTTGTGTTATTTCCTCTATGCAAATTAGTGAACTGGCCTATGTGTTACTCATTCACAGTCTACTTGAAAGTCACCCATTTTCCTTGTGCATTTAGTCAAGAAGCTCATTATGCAAAATAATGAGAAGATTTCATTTGTGGAAATCAACTTTGCTAAAGGCAAATAGGGAAAGCCTGTGTTGGTAATGCTTCTTCCAAAAGGTAAATACTATGAGTATTCTGCTCCAACTTTAGAAATGGAAGCTCACAGTCAGAAAATACTGTTTACCTTTCTCATAATTACGCAGCCAGGACCTGCTTTCCCAGAATGAGACACTGAACAAATTGCCCATAATACATACAAACATTCTGAAAATGCTACATGTTTGGAACAGAAACACATTTATGTCTCAGAGTGAAGCCAACTAGTTCTATGCTGTTTTTGTTAAGCATAATTGCAGTTCTTCACAAAGAACCCGGAGAAGGGGGACAAATGCTTGGCATATTTCTTTTGGTTTTTCAGCATGTGTGTAATTTATTTGTTTGCCACTGAGAAACACTCTTTTTATCCTGCTGAGCACCACAGCGGTGTGATAGGTACTATGGTTTTCTTCTCATTTTCTTCTACTTTCAGGCCCCTAGATTTAAGAAGTTGGAGTTTGTTCAATGCCCACATTTTATGTTTTTGAGAGATGGCACTGTTTCATCTTTCCCTGTGTCCTCTTCAAACAATGCTCAGTTGTAACTTGACATGACTAAGGCTTTCTTCCACAGTGGCTGAGGGTTAGATGAATTACATGCAGGCAGGGCCTCAGTGAAAACTGCTCAGAAGTGTTTCTTGTCATAAAGGTGAGGGCAGTACATCTTTTCCAAGGAGGAATGACACTTTAGCTTTGTGGATTTCTCTAAGTTCATATATTATAAACTAAATTCTATGAATATGCATTAGTTACCTCTTTTGAACTTCTATGAAACAAATTCTCATAAATAAACAAGGAATGTACCATACTAACTGACAGAGTCATTTAGACTGGATGTATTGTGTTAATGGAGTGAAAAGAACAAAAATTTTCAAGGGCTTCAACTCTCAATTTTAATAAATTTCATGGAAATCGGATCAAGTCATAATTGCTAATTCATCTGAAATTATTAAAAAGAGATTTCAATTACATACTACCATTGAATTTTGATGTAGCAAAATTAAATTAGGATGCTAAATTGTTTCTTTTCTTAAATCCAGACCTATTAAAAAATCTTTTCCTGTAAATTCTGAAAAGGAACTTTGTGTTCAGTTATGTTGCTATAAAAAAAAATTCCAGCATTAGTACGAAATAGTAGGTTAAATCTCTTAGTGAAGATTTTTAATGACATTTCAGTGTTCCTCTTATAATTACTCTTCATCTAAGATATCCCATAATGATGTTGGACACTCCTGGTTCAGGCTCACTGGCTTGCTTCATTAGCATGTCATTCCCATTCCACATCACAAGATTTAATTGTAATGCCGGATATGCACAGCTCTCCACAGAAGTCTAATCAAAGTGGATTCACTTGTATTATTAATATCAAAAATCAGTCCACTTGCTATTTTTATAAATAAAAGAATCCAGATACATAAATCAGCTGTCATTTATTAGCATGTTACTGGCATATCTGCCAGACATATGAGCGGCCCTATCACAGTTCCTTAGGATTATTTTCATCAAGATTAAAACCCTTCTACATTAAATATACATACTAATTCCTCCATAAAGTAATCAGATTACAGAGCAGGTGACATTGTGTGCTGGAATTCAAATGATTTGCAGTAATGAGCTGGAAAGGTGTACTTGGAGTCAGGCAGAAAAAAGGAAAAAGGAAAGACAAGGGAAGAAGGAAGACTTTGGTTTTAAATTTGGGCTTGCACATCTGTTTTTTTTATTGTTTTTACGAACTTCTACTCTTATTTATTTATTTTTTAATAAGTAAAGGATTCAGACAAGCATCCGTGATACTTATGAAGCTATGGTGTCAATCATTTATACTATCAAATGCTACCTGCTTCTAGTTTACCAGCTTGTCTCATCCTTGTCCACACAGTCCCTGCAGCCATGACAGGAAACTCTTTCCTGAGGTTGGTCAAGTGGTACTCACAGATCAATGCCTGTGGATATCTTTGCTGTCTGATCAGAGTGTTTTACCTCCTCACAGAACAGACCTACTTTCCTGTTTGAAAATTTTCATTCCTTACTGAAATTCAGTAAAACATAAATAACACATAATATATAACATGGATTGTCTTGGATTCATGAAAAAAATTATAGAGTAAACTTGGCAGGTAAAAATTGGAAGTATAACAACTTAAAACAAAGCTTTACTCCTAATAATGCCTAATAAAATTATCAGTTTGAAGCTACTACTTGGAGGCTATATTGGTGGGACGCAGAAACAAATTTGTTTTTCCACTTCTTTCAAAATAGTTTTCCTACATGTTCTGCAAAAAAGAATACCCATATTGTTTATTTTTATATACACACTCATACATATTTCATATACATCCCAAACAGCTGATAAGCAATTTGGAAGAGAGTTTTAAACATTTGGAACTACATTACTTAAATTTTGGAAGTATTCTGACCCCAAGTATTCTTATCCCTGATGAAATGAGAGATTGTTGCCCTCGGCATGAATTTTGTTTTTTATTTCTAAAATTGAACAACTTCATTGACAGGGTATTTGACCTATGTCTATCATGTTTTTTTAATGCTCTCAAATAACAAATATTCACTATAAAATTTTATGTTACTATTTATGATCATAAAATAGATATTTCTATTAGGTCTTCCATTGCAAAATTGAAGTCTGAACACAGATTAAGCCTCTCTGCCTGACTTCTCTTTTGTGAGGATGAAATGGCATGTTTATATGAAGGAACATTTCAAGGTATAAAGATAATAACTAGTCCTGTTGTGATCAGTGTAGTAAATGTATTCTCTTTTATATACAAATATCATTTCTTAATCATTGAAATATAATTTTTGGTCATGTTGTGATATTAAATGAGACAGCTTTAAAATAACTCATCCTAAATATCCAGCCAATTAAAACACTTCCTGCATTGCTAACAAGAATCATATATTCTAATATGCCACCACATGAAGCATTTGTGGCTCCAATTTATTATTCAATATGAATGCATTTGACCTCTGCATGTTGATGACTCTGCCCCCCCCCCGAAACTATATTCTGCAGCTAGGCTAATCAAACTGTGTACAGTTCATTTGGAATAATTTCTCATCTAATTCCTTTAACTGTTTGGAGACAGAAAGTGGGCCTGTCTTTTGTAGAATAAAAGGTAAATATCAGTTCCATTGTATGATAAGCAAATAGAAAGACTACAGCTAATGTGCTGATTCAATAACCATTTCTATGTCATCCTTTTAACTTACGGACAACCTCGGTATGTTTTAAATATTTCCATCAGAGATTCAGAAGCAGCTCAGAAAAGCAATAAGAAAGGAAAATCAAGAAACATCTTTGGTATTATTTAATAAAGAAAAATGACTCACTGATTATGTACCTAGAATCTAGGGTGTAAGAGAATGTGTTAATAGTGATTCCAGAAACACTATAAGGAATGCTAAAATCTTAAATGGGGAGGAGTTGGCATCAAAGAAGAGACAGGGTCATGGCCTTGTCTGCATATCCTGCACTTACATTTGAAAGCTAGTTATCAGCCTTATAAAAGCATGCCAATTCCTTGATCACAGATGGATGTGGTTGGTAATCCCTCATTCCATACTTAGCTTTGCTTACTTCCCCATTTGTTGATTGATTTATTTATTTGATAGAGAGAGACCATAGATATGTCAGGACTTCCTACATTTGCAAAGGAATTCCAGACACATGTGCTACTTTGTTCATCTGGCTTTACATAGGTACTGAGGAAAAAAGTCCGTGAGCCTTCAGGCTTTGCAAGCAAGTGCCTTTAACTGCTGAGCCATCTCTCCATTCCTACTTTCCCATTTGTAATGGAAGTTAGGAAGAGATGTATCTTGTTACCATATTCAAAACTCTTTTTTCTGTCTTTAAAAATTGAAGCTCTTTAGATAATGCAAATTACATACTATACTTCTACTTGTGAATATAATGGATATGAACTGAGTTTCAGACCCCAAATCTAAAGAAATTCTGATGCATATTACACATATAAAATAGGCCACCATTCCTTGTTAAAATCTTGGGGTAGAAATGCATAGGAAAAATGAGTGGTACCTTGAGAACTAATAGCTGCTATATTGTGTTGTTTGGAGGGTTGCTGAAAACAGTGTAGGTTAGCATTCAGCATGTGCTGCATAAGACCCACTTACCACACTAGCATCTTTTGGGGGCACAAATTCATATACTTCTTTTATGAATTCCCAAAACAATTAAAAAGCTGGGGAGAATTAATTTTGAAAATTCAAAAACATCTGAGCAATGCATCAAGAGTGCTTCATGCTCGATTCTACATCTTTAGACATATTTGCAATGGTATTCCCATCTTGTGTAGGCAATGTTTGAGGTATGTACCACCACCACAAGTGACTAATTGTATAGGAAAACAAGTGTCATAAGAATTTTCACAACCCAAGTGATCCAGGGAGTTAACTCACTTCTGGAGATGAATGATCAGGATTTTAGGTGAAAATATATTGTAAATGCATTGTCTCATGCATTCTGAGCAATCTTAGAGGATACAAGATGTTTCTCTAAAAATGAAGGTACCTAGCATTAGGGAAGATCACTCAAACCTTTGTAACTATGGAACATTGTAACCAGAAGGCTGGTGTAATAAAAAAATGAAATAATCAAAACAATGATACTGTTAAACTTAACCACATTTTACACCAAGTGTGACAGTCAGTTGGTCTTCTCAACTATTAAAATGGTGAAGTCAGGTATTCTACAGGATGTGTTTCTTTGAAGACATTTGCTTTCAGAAGACTACTACTATTTTTTTTTTTTGTTTTTGTTGTTGTTGCTAACATCTCATTCAGGGGGTGGTGGTTTCAAATTTATTGATTTAGTACAGTGATAAAGAATCACAGATTCCTCACCTATCCTGCACCTTAGAAGAGTGGAAGCCTTGAAATTCCTGAAACCCTTAAACCAGCACCTACTCCCATGAAATGAAGTCATAATTGTAAGTGACTGTTGTTAGCTTCTTGATTAAATTGCAAAGAGAATATGTGTGGTTGTATCTAAATTACTGACATTAGCTTTGTGCTGATTCCATTTTGATGATTTTATGCTGGAGAAAGTGTACCAATGAAAATTTTGATTTATACTGTTTGTTTTACTAATAGCTATTTTTGTAGGAGATAGTACTGTACTTCACACATCAGAACAAAGCAACTTGCCTGGCAGCCAGTCAACCATACTTAGACTACTATGCTCTGGTATTTACTTGACTTAATCAGTTATCTATTCTATCTTTATCTTACTTAAATATTATCAGCATTAAATTTATCTTACAAAGCAAGTAACAACAAAATAACTCAGTGCTTTAGAAAACAGTTAAAAAGTTGCGCGGTATGTTCTAAATACCTTATTTATTTTTTTAATTTTTTGTTCATTTTTATTTATTTATTTGAGAGCAACAGAGAGATAGAGAGAGAAAGAGGCAGAGAGAGAGGGAGAGAATGGGTACACCAGGGCCTCCAGCCACTGCAAACAAACTTCAGATGCATGCGCTTCCTTGTGTATCTGGCTTACGTGGGTCCAGGGGAATGAAGCCTGGAGCCTTGGACCGGGGTCGTTAGGCTTCACAGGCAAGCGCTTAACTGCTAAACCATCTCTCCAGCCCAAATAAGTTGTTTATTTAAGAGAGAGTTAGAGAGAGAAAGAGAGAAAGAGAAAGAGACATACACATAGAGAGAGAGAGAGAAAGTATGGGTGTGTGCCAGGCCTTCTAACCACTGCAAATGAACTCCAGATGCATGCTCCACCTTGTGCATCTGGCTTTTGTGGGAACTGAAAAATTGAACTTGGGTCTTTAGGCTTCGCAGGCAAGTGCCTTAACCAATAGGCTACCTCTCCAGCCCTTGATTACCTAATTTTGTCAATATATGGATAGCACTATACTAAGAATCATCTTTGTAGGTCCCACACATTTCATCAAGGAGCATAAATATTAGCTTCATTGGATTAATTATAATATTTAAGAGTTGCTTGCATTGTGGTTTTTGTGGGAAAGTCACTCAGAATATTACTTCTCCACACTGTGTTGTGTAATGTAGCTCCTTATCATAGAAACTAGATGAGGACCATTCCTAACCCACTTATACCTCTCTCACACAAGAGAAAATTTAGATATCACTAGGTAATTTAAGATAAAAATTAAACATAGGTGTCAGTCCATAAAGAAGTCTGACCTTGAGTTTTCAACAACATGCATGCTGTTTGCCTCCCCTGAACTTTACCCTGGACCTCTGAGATGTGGATCTTTAATTCTGAGTCTCTTGTTTTATAATTACCAAAAGATTTGTATTTCAGAAATGAGGATGTTAGTAACTGACCATATTTTAATGGTATAGGTTAAACACATGATGAAAGATAATCATCTAATACCAAAAATATTTCTAAATAACCAGTTACTCTCTAATGATTTCCAATTTCTAAATTTTCGGTGCATTTCTTACAGTTTTTGCTAAATTGAGAAGTTTTAAAATATTCATTCCAAGACCAATCATTTAATGTTAAAGAGGAGTGTTTTTATAGCAAACCATTTGTGACAGTTAAGCTCTAGTTATCATTTTGACAAGATTTAGAATCTCTGGATACACAGATCCATGGTAATGTCTGTGAGGGAGTGTCTGGATTGTTAATTGAGGTGGGAAGACCTACCTTAACTGTGGGTGGCAACAATCCATTGACTGGGATCCTAGACTGAATAAAATGGAGAAAGTAAGCAGAGCATCCACATTTCTCACTTTCTGCTTGTGGCTATTGTGTGAACAACTGAGCCTCCCAGTCTTGAAGCCATGAGTTCTCCTCCATGATGAAGTATATCCCTTCAAAACTCTAAACCAGAATAAACCCTTTCCTCCTGAAGCTGCTTCTTGTCAGGTATTTGTCAAGAAGCAATGAGTAGAATAAGTAAGACACTATTCCTTTTTTCCAAATATGTGTAGCTCTTTGTATCATCCTCTTAGCAGCCTCCACCAGAAAAAGAATAGGCCATTAGCTTGTTTCCTGCTGCCATTGCCCATTGTCCTGCAACTGAGTCCCTCACATGTGGCATAAGACAGTGGCAGTTATTGAACTTCCTTTGTCCTGTTGTTTCCCTTACTCTTCTCCTCCATTTTATACTTATCTGTCGTGAATGGACTCTTGCAGAAACCTTGATAGTGCCATAAGAGGGACTCCTAGGTCTCGACAGCGCTTTTGAATGTAATGTGGTGCTGGGTTCTATGCACAGCAGAGCAGGGCGATGTTCTCTCCCCATCTGAGCCACATGTTGTCATTAGAGCCCCTAAAGCAGCAATGCTAATTCATAATATACTCTCAGAAAGGGCCTCTTTGAGAATTTCATCTACTTCTGAATCTAAAACCTTTTCTCTAATTTAGTCCAATGGCATTTACAGAGGGAAAATGTCTTCATATGGCCTTCTATTTTTACCTGGGATCTCACATACTACACAGAAAAAGGGACTCTCTTATTGCAATGAAAAGTTATTAAATTAAATTAAATTAAATTAAATTCAGTCCTTCCAGAAAGACTGAATACTTAAGGGAAGGTAGTCATATTGATAGTAGGATGGCCCATTCCCTAGGAATAAGGTATTTACATTACATAAAAGACATTAAGGTCCTCCTCTCACAGAATTACTAAAGATCAGAGATCTTTAGTAACATGTGTTGGGGAAATAGCTTAATGCATAAGTGCATTTGCTGACCATGAGAGCCTGAGACTGCTTGAGTTTGATTCTACAGTATCCACGAATGTCTATTTGTAACCCCAGTCCTGTGGGCTGTGGTTCACAATAACTGCAGTTCAACATTCAGAGAGTCTCCATTTAAAGGAATACATGGGTGGCTGATAGAGAAAAGACACTAGACATTCTCTTCCTGCCTCCGGCCACCTGTGAGTGCATCTTCCCATACATGTACATAACCCCACCCCACACATATACACAACACTACCATCACCACCATCATTATATTACACGCAAAAAAAGAGAGAAAAAGAAACATGGTGACAGGTAATGCTCGTACATTATTCTACATGACTTTTAATAAGAATCTGAGTGTTGTGAATAGGATGGAAATAGTTCTCTTGGTTAATATGTGTAGTATACTCTCTGTAGCCAGGGTAAGTAGGGAATAAATAATGGACCACTTTTAGTTTCCCTCTAAAATGCATTCATTTTCTTCATAATATATTTTAACAAATACTTTTTCCATTTTCTCATTTTATTTCTTTCTTAATTTCTCATTCTTTATCTTTAAGTCGTTATACGGAGAGGTCACAGATGGAAAAAATGTACAAATTTAGGATATGATAAAGGTGGCCTTTCAAAATATCATGGAAAGATGGATTATTCAATAAAGGGTATTGGGACAACTGGCTGGTCATTTGGAAAAAGATGTAAGTGAGGCATTATTTCACTTCTTACTCAAAATGAATTTTAGTTGGTTCCAAAATTTGAGCATAAAAATGGAATCATTAAAGGTCTGGAATAAGCTTGGTGATTATTATAGAAAAAAAGAAAAAGGTTAAGGTACTTAATATCTTTCTAAGCAAGATAAAACTAAGAAGCTATAGATAATGTACTGCAAGATTAATCCCAGAGAAATTTAAAATATCTTCTGAAACAGAAACATCTTCTGTAAAGTTTTCATAAGGGAAACAAAACACTGGTTAAATATTTGGAAGTTGGAGGTTAAAGGAAAAATATATAACCACACACACAAATACATATGTATGTATGTATGTATTTATATATATGATTTCTCACTTTATAGGCTATATATGTATATATTACATAATTTAGTAAATGAATAGTAAGTAACCCATTAGGCAATGTGCATTATAAAATAATGATTTAAAATTATAGAAAATGTAAAAATGGGATGTTGCTTGAGATGTACAAACTTACAATTAGTCATTCTGCAAGGTGGATTCATAGAGCTTTGAGATGGGTCCTGCCTCACTATCCCTTTGCCATGGTTTCTCTTAAATGAAATTGCAAAGAAAATGCATGACTCATAATGGGAGTGTGGCACCCTGTAGTCAGATACCAATGACAGGAAGATAGGCTGCTTTAGGAATTAGTATTGTGGTCTTCCTGGAATTCAAGAAATGAAGGTTATGAATGACGGCTGAGTTATCTTGAAATTGCTTTTGCTTGGTCAGCACTTTTAGTGGGATAATTTTTATTTATTTGTTTTGCTCATGTGTATGTATGTTGTTTTTTATTTTGTATGTTCATGTGGACACTAGAGGTCTACATCGAATGTCTTCTTCAATCAATTTCCTCATTTTTTCAAGCATGGTTTCTCATGGAGCCTGAAACTTAATGATTCAGTTATATTAGCTGGCCAGCAAGTCCCGGGGTCTTCCTGTCTTTACCTCACAAGTTCTTAGAATATAGGTGCATACCACTGTGCCTGATATTTTTATGTGGGTCCGGGGAATAAAACTCAGGTCCTCATGCTTGTGTGGCAAGGAAGTATTTTACCAACTGAGCCATCACCACAGGCCACAAATTAGCTTTTAGATTGGACAGTTTGGTGATTTCTGTATCATAATGCAGTGATATTCAAGTTCCTGTAATGAATAATACTTAGAAACATCCCAGGCCCAGTATGTTTAAGGGCTGTTATCAGGTTAAGAGCAGGGCTAGGAATGGAAACCAAACCTTGACACCTCCAGACACCACCACTATAGCTGTTGTTGCAGGTTTCCAGCAGGACCATTGGCCAAAGTGCAGAGATTCAGTGGTTTGGGTTCTTCCAAATGTCTATGATTTCATTGTAACTCATGTATATTTGTGTTAGAACACCATAGTAGAAGTTAAAACACTCATTCTTCTTACTTTCAACCTAAACATATCAGGCATTTGTCTAGAATATATTTATATTGGAAATTAGACATACTCTGAATCTCAAACTTTTGATCATTTAGCTCCATTAAACAGAAAAGTTTTAAAGATCTCAAAGCACTTTTGTTTATTTAGGTTTTATCAATCAGTACTTAGCGTATAAGAAAATAGAAGTGGGGTTATTTGAAATACTTGTTAGTTCATTTAAAATAATAATTATATTTTATGTACATAATGAGCATTTATTTTTGAGACAGGCTCTAGCAGTGTATACCAGTGTGTCCTTGAAACCTCAACCTTCTTGTCTCAGCCTCCTGAGTTTACGATTTTAGGTGTACAAAATTTTCCCAACATAATGAATATTTTTGTGATGAAACACAAAAGGCTATTTAAAGAAAAGAAACTTCGACTGCTATCATTTCACACTTTAAAAATATGTGGTGTTGAGAAACAGCATTTGCTGCACAAACATGAGGGCTTTTGGGGGCCTGATCACCTGAATCCACATACAGAGCTGGGCATGGTCACACATACATGTAACCCAGTCCTGTGGGGGCCAGAGATAGCAACGTTGCCACAGCACTCTGACCAAAAACGGCAGCTCCATGTACAGTGACAGACATTGTCTCAAGGAATCAGTGTGAAAGAATGATAGGGAAAGAACACCCAGTGTTCTCCTCTGGAGTCTACATGTGTGTGGATGGGGTAAATGTGCATCTACACACATGTGCATATACTATACACACAGTGCACACACACACACACACACACACACACACACATTTTATTCTTTAATTTATTTATTTTTAGGGTTTTTGAGGTAGGGTTTCACTCTAGCCCAGGGAGATCTGGAAGTCACTACATAGCTCAGGGTGGCCTCAAACTCATGATGATCTTCCTACCTCTGCCTCCCAAGTGCTGGAATTAAAGGCGTGTACCACTACATCCAGTTAAAACATTTTTTTAAAGTTCTTCATTTATTGGCTTTTATCTCTTTTTATTTTTATTTATTTCAGAGAGAAAGAGGCAGGTGAAGAGAGACAATTGGTGTGCCAGGGCCTTTGGTTGCTACAAATGAACTCCAGATGCATGCACTCCCTTGTGCATCTGCCTTAAGTGGGTCCTGAAGAGTCAAACCTGGGTCCTTTGGCTTTGCCATCTCTCCAGCCCAAAACATTTTATTTTTTAATTGGCACTTGATGGTACATAATTGTGGGGTATCATGTGCTGTTTGGTTTGAAGAATGAATGTATATTATGTGATGTTCAAGTCGTGGTTTAAAACTTTTTATACAACTTTTATTACTTTTTTATATATAGAACACTCAAGTATTTCTTCTGAGTTTTTTGAGACAGAGTCTCCTGCAGCCTAGGGCAGAATTCAAACTCACTACATAGCCAGGATGACCTTGACCTGATGATCCTCCTGCCTCTGCTTCCTGAGTACTGGGATAACAGGCATGTACCTCCACACTCACTTTTATACAGTGCTGAGAATCAAACCCTCGTCTTAATGTATGCTAGGTCAGCCTGCTACCTGATGGGCCATATCCTCAGCCCTTTCTTCTGATTTTTAAAAATCAACTAATTGATCAATTAATTAATTCTCTCTCTCTCTCTCTCTCTCTCTCTCTCTCTCTGTGTGTGTGTGTGTGTGTGTATGTGGTTTTGTGCACCACAAGGCCTCCCTTATGGATTACAGAAGCCTGACAGATTTTTCAAATTATTATGTGGTTCCTAGGGATCCTAATTTAGGCACTCAAATTTGCTCAGCAAGTGTTTTATCCATTGAGCCATCTTCCTCAGGTCCTGTGGATATTTAAAAAAAAATTTTAATTTATTTGAGAGAAAGAGAAGAGATTTATTTGAGATAGAGAAAGAGAGAGAATGGGCATACCAGGGCCTCCAGCCGCTTCAAACAAACTCCAGATGCATGTGCCACCTTGTGCATCTGGCTCACGTGGGTCCTGAGGAATTGAAACTGGGTCCTTTGGCTTTGCAGGCAAGGACCTTAACTGCTGAGCCATCTCCCCAACCCCAGTTTAGATATTTTAATACACCTTTTTGATCCTTCATACTCATTAAAGGAAAATATTTATTTTTTTAGTTATGTTTATAGTGTGTACACAACCATGATTGTATCATTGTTAGCCTTCTCCCTGTCGTACCCCCTGTGGACTGTGGGTGTTTCATTGTGAGGGTGGCTTTCAGTTATGGGAGGGAGGCAATGGCTCTGTTCATAATGACCCAATTTATGGCTCTAACAACCTTTCCACCCCCTCTTTGGAGAATTTCCTTGAGCCATTTCTGATATCTGTTGTCATCCTTCTGTGTGGCAGAATATCAGTGACTGTGTTTTCTATCAAACTGAAACTCAATACCTATAAATCAGCCTTTCCCCACTCCTTCCTAACCATATTCTCCCCAGCCTCTAGTAATTACTGTTTCATAGTTTATGGAAATTTCTTTCATATGTCGCTTAATATAAGTATAAAGCATCATCATATATTCCTCTGAGGTTAGTCTCTTGTAAGAAGTTGCAGTGGTTAATCACACACACACAAAAAGCTAGCCACACACATACACTGAAGTTCATTAATTAATACATCTTATCCTTTAAATGGATATTTTCCCCATACATAACTTTTTATATCATATATTGGCCACTTGGAAAATTTTGATTTGCCAAGCTACATATAGTTGCCAATTGCTGATACACTTCTTGATACAATCATATATATATATATTATTTTTTCAGTTTGGAGCACCTCAGATATCTTTAAATTCTTTAATATCTTATTTGTTATTTTTTTGCAAGGAGAAAGAGAGAGACTATATAGAGAGAAACAAAGGCAGACAGATTCCAGGGCCTCTTGTCACTGCAAATGAACTCCAGATGCATAAGCCACTTTGCACATCTGGCTTTACATGCTGGGGAATCAAACCCAGGACACAGGCTTTGCAAGAAAGTGTGTTTAACCATTGAGTCATGCAATATTTTAACATTGTGTAACAAACATCACCAATCTCTCCTCAAAAGCTTTTAAATACTAGGGAGCTTGCTGTCAAGTTATTTGAAGTGAATGCAAAATTTCCAGAACTCTAATTTTCACTTGAAAATTTGAACTTTATCACTGGCTGCAAATGTGGTCCCATGAATTGGAGCACTTGAGAAAATACCTGTGAAATATCCATATCAGAATAACCTCACTTGGTCTGATAATTGTTCAAATAAAAATGATGTTCTTTGAGAAGGCAGCAAGTTTGACTTTCAACAATAACCCACATTTTCCTCAAGTACACCATCTTATGTCAATATGCAACAAGAGAGTCTTATGTGTATTTCTCATGTTTTTATATAAAATAACCAAAGTCATAAACTCAAGGATTGCTTTATAGATTTTCTAATTTAATTTAATAAAAATAATAGTAAATGCTACTTATTTGAGGTCATTCTTATGTAGAGTTGTCCTTTTGTTCTATTTATTTGAATTGTTTACTGATATAAACAAGAATATTCGTATAATTTGGTGCTCCAACCTTAACTTCTGATAAGGTACTAACAATATTATTCACCATTAGTGCTTTTCACAAACAGTGTAAATGTCAGTGGAATGTAAAAAGACAAAAAAAGTAGTATTATGTTGATAATTAATATGATTGTGAACTCAGTAGGATCTAGATTTACCCATGAGACAAAACTTTGAGTATGGCTCTGAGGAAGTTTCTAGATTGGGCTGAGAAGAGAAGAATCATGCTAACTGTGATGGGGAGGGCAAGGGAGGAAAGAGACCTAAGAAAATGTCACCTTCTTACTTTCACACCATTTTTAATGCAATTATAAATTCTCATCTTGGGCAATCTTCAAACTGACTCTACTATCCACCCTGGTATCCTACTGAAATCACTATTTTCAAAAATACTGAAGATTTCCAAATCACCAAGTCAACAAATCCTGTCTTCCTTCTTTAGCCCTAAGAATCATTCAATAGAGTTGGCTATATCTTCTCAGGGCATCTTCTTTTGCAAGAACTTTTTCAGTCACAGGGGACATCTTTCCAGTCTCCCTCACTGGCTTTTCTTTCTTGAAAACCTCTACCTGTGAGAGAACCCCAAGGCCTGGTTCTGGACTCTAGTTGCTCTCTGTCCTGTCTCCTGTAAGCCTCATATGCAGACTTCATATTTCTACTTCTTCTGACCTCCATTCTTAGGTTTTCAATAGATGAGATGACTATTTGAAGCCATATGACTTTTAGAAGCTTCAATATAGTATTTAAAAATTATTTCTCTCTCCAATGTCCCTTGTTCATCTTCTGCATTAGAGAAAATGGCATGATCTTGAGCAGATTTGTTTCATCCAGGCACTGAGCTACTATCCTTCCTCTCAGGCCCAGATCTCCTATCTTCTTAAAGCTTTGAGTCTCTATTATTACTCACTGTAGACAGGCCCATCCCCACAGTACAAACCACAGCACATGTTCCTTGTGTATATAACTTTTAGAATCTTGGCACTTACCTGTGTATTAAAAGATGCTTCTGATGACTCCCTGGCACCTTCTGACTGTATTGACTGAGCTAGCGGTATTGACACTGGGCTTGTGTTACAGAGGAGCCACCTTCCAGAGTCCTATTCCCTAAAATGAATTTATTATGCCATCAAATATTTCCATCTACAAGAAGCAACACAGAATACCTTAAAGAGACTAATATTATTGGAAATGCTTTTATTTTATTTTTTATTTCTTACATGTACAAGTGAGAATATTACAAAGTAATCTTCATAGCCATTGCCTCAACACTCCTACTTATCCTGGAAAAAAAAAAAAAAAACACTCTCATAACAAATTGCTTCACTCTCTATTAAGCACAGTGAAAGCACTGAAATACCATGTAATCTTCTAGAACTAATAAATGACACCATTTGTACCTCTCCTCTCTCTCGATCACCATGCCGTCCTTGGTCTTTAAAGAAATTGACACTATTCTTTTCACAATATCTAATATTTCCCTTCTAAAGTTTGCTTTCAACAGTGATATTTCCACATTTTGTCTTAGAGGCACAATGCTGTGGATGATATAAATAATTTCACATGAATTTTTTTTTGATCAATCTTAACAACAACAACAAAAATCCCCAAACTGTTAAACCACTGACTCCTGTTCTTTGGTGTTTCAGTACTAATACATGATGTTAAATCTATTTAAAAATACTTTTGTGTTTCCATATATTCCCACTGACACAAACAGGTATTAAGTTATATGCACAGTAGGTACAGAAAACAAGGGAGGGCTGAACATTTAGAGGTCCTGGCTACTTCTCCATGCTTGACACACAGTGGTAAATACTTCCTTCTCATCAAATAACTTTTGCTCTCTGAACCTGAACTGCTTGTTCATCCTTTCATTGTAGAGCCAAAGAGACTCCTCTTATTGTTGCTTCTGAAAGAACAAACATTTTGAATTTTAGTGAAGCCATGAGAATACAGATAAAAATGTTCCTCTTCATATTGGCAACTACTGTTTTTTTTTAAATCTAGCCATCATTAAAAATAGTTTTTACAATTTAAGACATGTGTGATTTTGTAACATCAGAATCAAAAATAGTACCCTGTTTATTTTTTAAAATGAGACTTTTAGAGGTATGTGGAGTGCCTTACAATTTTGATGGTAATGTCCCTGTTGTTATGTGTTTCATGAGAACATTGAATTGTAACCACTCAGAAAACTATGTTTCAAAATATTAATAGTGTGCCAAAGGATAAAAAGTCCTACATTACCTAAAGCAGGTGTCAGTTAAAATCAGGTGGCTAAATCAGCACAGAGCATTTGCTTTCCTCACTGTAGGAGTTGGGCACAGATTTTTTTAATTTTAATTTTTGATATTTTCATGCATGTATATAACGAACTTTGATCTTGCCCCTCCCCCACAATTACCTCTCTTAGCTTCCTCCCACTAAAACCCTTCTTCTAAATAATCAAACCCATCGTACTGTCATACCTTTTGTTTTGTTTTGATATTTTTTCTTTTTGATTTGTGTATTTTTGACTCACTGAACTAAAGTTGATTATATGATCATGAGTGGGAGGGCAAGGTTAATTACTAGGCAATGGACAATCCACCAGTGGCTATACATTCTGAACCTATAAACAGACTATGCTCAAGGAATCCCTCAAGATTCCTCTCATACCATGCAGCACAATAGTGTCAATCAAACCAACACTGAAATTCCATATACCACATCAGGCAGCATCTACTCGTACATGAGCTCCTTCTATAGGGCTTTCATAATGGGTCAGTGTGGTTATTTGTATCTAGGAAAATGTGGGCAGGTGGTCAGCTAGTTATTCATGGAAAATTACTCTCTGATGTGCATGACCCCTGGATACAAAAGTGGACAGCGATTGCTGCCATCCACCAGCAAGCTCTCATGGACTCACTCCAATACAGATGCCCCTAAAGCAAAGCTCCATCAAACAATGTGTCTCCTATTTATTTTGCAATATGGAGATCTCTAACTGCTCTATGAGGAAAACTCCTGGAGTGGTGATGAAAAGACAGCTAGACTCAGCACGGCCAACGTGCCAAGGCCGAACTGCCTGTGAAAGCAATAAAAAATAGAATCCCTTCTTGGTTTTTCTTTATCTCCTCTTTGTGTTAAGTCTATTTGATTTTGCTATCAGTGTGACTTATAATTTTCTGAGTGCAATGAAAAATAATTCTGTGAATCTGTATTCAGTATATAAAGGAGTTTTTAAAGCAACCAGGATAAAGGCTATTTCTCCTTTTCTCTTCTCTGTTTTTAATTGTATGAAAAATATGCATAGTCTGTTTAGAATGACTGTGAAGAGCAATGTGTACAAAGAAAAATCCCCGTCAAGTGCTCTGGACTTTACTTTTTGCCCATGGCAATGGACAGTCCAGAGATAAAGGGGGAAAAAAGCCCCAAATCCATCAATCCCAGAAATCTCCTGGTAAGCAATAACAGAGAACAAAATAACAGGCAGCTGACTGATAGAAAGTGAGGCTATCTTGTAAATTTCAGGTGCAGTTCTCTTTGCCCCTCTCTTGTTAAAAACCAAACATGTTTTTTTTTTTCCTACATAGTTTCCAATTGCATAGCCTGTTGAAAACTCATTATCTTCAAATAGGATTACATTCCGTTAATATGAGAACATGCATATTACAATATCTAGTAAAAATCAAAAGTTCCAATTTGCTCACTACATGTAAATCCAATTCAAAATATTTCCATAACATATATCTGCTGGATGTTACACTATTTGTGTGTCACTCTGGAATGGATTAACTCCATGACAGGCTAGGCTCAGTTTTTTTTTTTTTTCTGCATTTGGTGTTTTTAAACAGTTTATATTTGTTATCATATCAAAGACAGGCTTGCAGTTTTCAAAAGGAAGAAGAGAACACAGCGCCCAAGGCTCCGCCAGCATTCCATTTCTTATTCCATTTTATCTTTCTTGGTTTTGACTAATGTCAGTAACAGCTACTGGTAATAAACTGCTTGTTACAGCCTGCTGTTGCCTTGAAGCCTGGCTTTGATACATTGTCAGCCAATAGGAAGCATTTCCTGGTTACATTTCCAAATTGCTTGTTTATTGATCGAGAGTTAATAAAGCAAAAGACAACTTTACGGCTTAAATTAAATGAAAGTTTCCTTTGATGTTCAAATTATCCAATCAACCAACAGGCAGAGAAATGTAAGCATTTGAAAGTTTTATCTGGGAAGAAAAAGAAATGTATGAGATAAATGGATCTTAGTACAGACACAGTAGCTAAGTGCTAATGAAAAATGTGCAACTTAGCATACTGAAATTTCATTTCATTCTCCAGCAAAGGAAATGATACTATTCAGTCCAACCTATTGCTCAAATAGGAACAAGGAAAAGCATTTCTATGATTTTTTTAGCTGCAACTATTTTAATAACAAAAATATAGGGTACTAATATCTTCATGGATTTATCAAAGTTCTCAGATTATATATAATATGCTAAACTGTGAAAGGAAAGGAAACTGACCACTTCAGGTATTTTAGTATCTGAGGATGAAGAGATGGCTCAGTGAGAAAGAGTTCTTGCTTGTGCAAGCATGAGGACCTGAGTGGGCCTGGGCTGGCTTGAGTTTGATCCCCAGAATCCATGTAAAAAGATTAGTGTGGCCAAGCATGTTTGTAATCCCAATACTGTTATTAGTGGAGACTGTGAAAACCAGAGAATCATTGGGACTTGCTGGTCAGCCACTCTGACCAAACCAGGCAACTCCAGGGTTAATGAGAGACGCAGTCTCAAAGAAATATGTGGATAAGTGATAGAAAAGTGAACCTGGACTTCTCCTCTGTCATTTCGATATGCGTGCAGGCATCTGCACACATGTGTGCATACACTACATACACACACCATGTCACACACACAACACATACACATACAGGCAAAACTAGGAAACCAAATATATAAGAGATAATATTTATTTCATAAATGAAAGAGGAAATGTGACATCCCAATGAATGATGGAAATAAATATTCTAAAGCTTTTCCAGTATTGGCATCTACAGAAGGTGTGACCCACATGCTGAGTACTTCAGATGTGACCTATATGCTAAGTAACTGGTAAGGAGGAGTAACAGTGCTATGGAGATCTTGGTGAAAGTAACACAGGGACAGTTTTCCTTTATCATGATTATGTTATAATTCCAAACAGAGTAAAAAGTAAAGAAAATTATACAGTGTGATAACAAATCTGTGAATAAGAAAGTAGAGAAGGTGAGAGGTGGAGTGAAGGAGGAGAATAAGGAAGATGAGAGAGGATTGGAGGAATATGCAGAACAGACATTCATTAGAAGGATGCCAAGAAATGTAGTTAAATCACTAACAGTGTCGACTGGGGGGGGGGGAGGAATTAATGATACTTTTCTCATTTACTTATTTCTGTATTTCCCCATTTTTAAAATAATGTGTGCATTATAGTTAAAATGGAAAAAAGCCATGATTGCAAAATTAAACTTAAAAAAATTATGATATTTTAGCTGTTTCTTTGATAGTAAAGTTGCAAGGCATTTATTCTATAGTCAGGCATCCTAGAAAGCCTTAACCATATTATCTAGATATAAGAAATTATGTAGCAACTACTTGAACTTAGTGCCTACACTGCTTGCTTTTTTTTGTTTCATCTTTGTTTTGCATCTAAAACTTTCAAAGACAGTTATACAGATGATGTTATATCTCTAGATGACTTAGGTGAATGTGAGCAGACAAGACACCTTGGCTATCCTCCTCCCTCAATCTAGCCATTGGCCACCAACAGACAAGGCAACTCCTCAAGGTGCAAATCTGATCACTCTCCCTGTTGTCAATTTTTCACTGGTCACTGTTGACGGAACTGCTCTCTCCTGGGGTTGGAGAGTTGTCTTAGCAGTCTCAGCGCTTGCCTACAAAGCCAAAGAACCCAGGTACAATTCCCCAGGACCCACATTAGCCAAATGCATAAGATAGCACATGCCTCTGGAGTTCATTTCCAAGGGCTGAAGACCCTGGTGTGCCCATTTTCTCTCTCTCTCTCTCTGCCCCTTTCTTGCCCCCTCTCAGGTAAATAAAATAAACTGTTTTTTTGTTGTTGTTGTTTAATTTTTTTGTTCATTTTTATTTATTTAGTTGAGAGAGGAAGAGGCAGAGAGAGAGAGAGACAGAGAGACAGAGAGAGAGAGAGAGAGAGAATGGGTGCGCCAGGGCCTCCAGCCACTGCAATCGAACTCCAGATGTGTGCACCCCCTTGTGCATCTGGCTAACGTGGGTCCTGGGAATTGAACCTTGAACTGCGGTCCTTAGGTTTCACAGGCAAGCGCTTAACTGCTAAGCCATCTCTCCAGCCTTGTTGTTGTTGTTTTTAATAAAAAGAACTAATATCTCTCTCCCACCTACCACCTGTTTCTCCTCAGAGGGAGTACAACCTTCTGCTCTAGCCCTGCAGGTTTCTTTTGTCTCCTTGTTGCATGAATTTACTACTGCCAAGAGCATGCTGTTAGCACTTGCTCAAGACATTGGTCACCTCTGAGGAGACAGAGGCGAGCCCAGCTTACATAGTGAGACTCTGCCACTGCCCCATTCACCCTACCCCCCAAACAAAAAGAAAAAATGATTTTTCTTCCTCAGAAAAGTCCTCTTTTACTTTAAGTCCACTTCATATTCTTTTGTCATTTACTCTCACCAAACATTTTGCTTTTCTACCCACCCCTGTCATTCACTGGGTAATTTACGTATTTGCTGAGCACAATGCCAGATGAAGACAAGGTGAAACCTAAATGAGAGCCCGGATAAACTGCTTGATGATCACATGTATACATGTTCTACCTTCTTTGGGATATTTTCTTGAAATGTCTAGGACCTTTCATAGACAAGATTATTCATTGCTCTTTTCTTGAGCATTTACTGTGTATATGGCACATTGAGGCATCATAGGAGATGAAAAGATGAATTTGACAGGGACTCTGTTCTGAGTTCATAATATTAATCTGCATTTCCCTTTGTCAACGTTAGTTGCTCTTTGATCAAAGTATGAATGGGCACTTCAAAGTGGGGCTGTGCTTCTGTAATTACATGTATATTACCACTCATTCAATTTTAGGCTTCATCCAGGGATTACTCCTCATTTTCTTTACCACTCACTTCTCACCTTCTCACCTCCTAGAATGCCTTTAGCAAGCCCTGTCAACTTATTTCTAGGACACATTTTGAATCTGTCTAATCATATCCATTTCTGCCACCCCTTGGTCTAAGCTTTTTTCATCACCTGTGCTCCTACTGGTTTCCTCAATTTCTCTGTACACCCCCATAGTCTGTTATAACAGGGCAATCACTTGCACACTCAGTTTGTGTTATACCATTCACTTGTTTATTGTTCAAATGACTCCCTCTCACAATTGCAACCAAGTGTAAATTCTCTCTATGGGGCAATGCCCTACTTATTTGTCTTCCCTAATTCTGTGATGAAGTGTCATTTTGTATGTTGACCATTACTGCCAGCTGTGGACCAAACTTACCAGTCTCCACACAGGAAATGCTTTTCTGAATTATTTCATGGGCAGCAGTTTTTATTCAAATCAGCATGGATCGTCACAGAGTTCTATCTATACTAGCCACTTTCCAATTACAGACATATCTACACTATCCTGGCCCACAAAGGACATGTCATATTTAACTGCAGAGAAACTGTAGTGTGAGCGATTTGCGTTGATGCTGTCTAACAATTTTTTTGTACTCATAGACTCCTGCTTCTCTCATCTTCCATCAGGGAAGACTTTTTTATTAATTAATTAATTTTTATTAGTTAGTTTTGTACTCAGCGAATACAGTCAATTTGGTACCATTGTTAGGCTCATCCATGTCCTACCCCCTCCCCCGGCCCCTCCTTGTTGAGGTATATGGGCCATGCATTGTGGAGTTAGCCCACAGTTATGGGTAAGCTAAATGTCTCTGCATATCATGACCCAACATGTGGCTCTGACATTCTTTCCGCCCCCTCTTCCACAAAATTTCCCTAAGCCATGTTGGGTTCATTTTTGGTCTGCTTCAGTGATGAGGTGTTGGGGGCCTCTGGGTCTCTGGATCGCTGATTTGGTAGGAGTTGATTTTTCTCTATGATGATCTCCTTCCCCCTTGTTCTGGTACCCAGTTCACCAAGAGAACATAACCCCTGCTTGTTTCAGCAATTGTTTTTAGTTTCAGGTGGGGCCCTTTTGAGGTATGATGGGGCAGCTCTCTCCTTACGATCTATATCTATCTGAAAAAGAGAAGCAGATTCTCCAATGGAGAGTAAGTTAGCACCAGACAAATGAGATAACCCTTACTTTTTTATAGAGAATTTAATAGGTGTAGGCCCTCTCGTAGCCCACAATTGATGGTAGCTTGTTAATGGAGAGTGGGCTTATGATTGGATATGTTTCTGACTTGTTTCCCAGCTCTAGCTATGGGTCCTGTACCACTGAGGGGATCACTTAGCCGAATCAAGAGCATTTGGTACCCCACCATGGCTGTGCACCACTATTGCACTTGTGTGAGCATCATGACAGGTTATTTGCTGCTAAGTAGGTTAGACCATGAGTTGCTTGGACAGATATTGGTCATTTTCCCCTAGTCGCCCATGTAGCACCTTCTGGCACTAGATGTGCTGACTGTCTGGGGGCTGACTCTCTTCCAGCTTCCAGCCATGCCATTCCATTTTATGTGGCAACCGCATAAGGTGTCTTCAGCGGTAGGATCTTACCACTAACCTTTGGTAGGTCATGAAGTACTCTGACAGAAATCTGTGTTTCTTTTATGAAACGTTGTAGATCTCTCTGATCAAAACCTTATTGTGGATGATAGCCACATGCTGGTACTGGGAGTTACAGGTCAGTGCCCACTAAGAAAAGGAAGAAAAAGATAACTAATATACAAGAGTTAGAGAGAAAAGAGAGAGAGAGAGAGAGAAGATGTAGAAGATTGTCAGTCTTCATCATACCCTCTCCAGTGTCTTGTGGCTCAGGTGTTCCCTCTAAGGGCCTGGTGAAGGTTCAGCCATTTGGACTGCCTTTTAGGATGTAGAATTTTATGGTACCATTGCTGTTTGGGTCTAGATTTGTGTTTCACACCCCCTCCATTGCCCTCCCCACCCATCCTATTGTCTAGTCCATGAGATACTTGTTGGGTATGTAAGGCATTTTGGGTAGATTCAGGTTAGGTGCTGTAGATGAGTGAGACTATCTGGAGATTTTATTTTTTTTTCTGTGATTGGGTAAGTTCACTGAGAATGATCTGTTCCAGGTTCAACCATTTTTCCTCAAATTTCATTGTGTCATTTTTTCTTACTGCTGTATAGAATTCCATTGTGTAGATATACCACATCTTAGTTATCCATTCTTCTAGTGATGGGTTGATTCCAGCTCTTAGCTATTATGAATTGAGCCACTAAAAACATGGTTGAGCAGATCTCTCTGGCCTGTGGTTTGAAGGTTTTAGGGTAGATGCCCAGTAAGGGAATAACTGGGTCTGTTGGTATCTCTATAGTCAGCTTTTTCAGGAGTCTCCATATTGCTTTCCAAAGTGGTTGTACCATCTTACATTCCCACCAACAGTGGATGAGTGTTCCTTCTTCTCCACATCCTCACCAGCATTTATTTTCATTTGATTTTTTGATGTTTGCTATCCTTACTGGGGTAAGGTGGAATCTCATAGTTGTTTTAATTTGCTTTTCCCTGATGATTAGGGATGATGAACATTTTCTGAAGGGTGTGTTTGCCATTTGTATTTCTTCCTCTGTGAACTGCCTGTTCAGCTCTATTGATTTATTTTTTATTGACAACTTCCATAATTGTAGATAGTAACTCCCTCCCCCCTTTCCCCTTTGAAATGTTCATGTTCCATCATATCCCCTCCCCCTCTCAGTCTCTCTTTTATTTTTATTTTGATGTCATGATCTTTTCCTCCTATGATGGTCTTGTGTAGGTAGTGTCAGACACTGTGAGGTCATGGATATCCAGGCCATTTTGTGTCTGGAGGAGCATGCTGTAAGGAGTCCTACCCTTCCTTTGGCTCTTACATTGTTTCCACTGCCTATTCCTCAATGAATCCTGATCCATGGAAGATGTGATAGAGATATTTCAGTGCTGAGCACTCCTCTGTCATTTCTTCTCAGCACCATAGTGCCTTCTAAGTCATCCCAAAGACACTGCTATCTGAAAAGAGAAGCTTCTCCAACCAAAAGTGAGAGTAGCATTAATATATGGGTATGAACATTAACAGAAGTGCTTACTTGATCATAGTATATATATTTAGCCTGATACCAGCAGACATTACACCCCTTTGGCTCATGACTACCCCTGTTGTAGGTTTTCAGTATTAGGGATGTATTCCCTCCAATGTAGCAGGACTCCAGTGCAATTAGAGAGTGGTTTGTCTTCCCCGTAACAGACATGCCACTATTGTGCCCAGTGGCTCATTTGGCCTGGCTGGCCAAATTTAAGGCTTTCAGTGTCTACTGTTGAGTATCTCCATTGATGATTTCTCTCTCTCCCATTGGACTGCATGCAGTGTAGCCTTTTGCAGCTTTATATTACCTTGTCTGCATGAAGGAGGTTTTCCGCTGAGCTCTAGCAGGATTTCTCAGGGACCTTGTAGCCCAAGTATGTGGACTCTTCAGCAATACATCAGAGAAGTTTTTGTTGTTGTTTGTTCATTTTGCAGTGCGCATACACAGGTAAATGCAGAGAGGTGGCTTGTGAAAATGTTGAGAATAAGGGACTATTGTGTGCTTAGCCATGAACATGACAACTATATCACCACCAACCAGACTCAGGGAACAGAGTGGAAGAGGAGGCAAAAGAAATGTAAGAGCTGGAGGACAAGGAGGAATGCTGTGGTATTCTGAGTTCTGAACACAGTATGGGTTTAAACTCATGAATGCATGCAACTGTGGTTTCCTGCATAAACTTAAGCACATCAACACTACATCACGTATGGGGAGGGATTCATGAGACACTACTTCTTCCAGAGGAGCTATTGGAAGTAAATGGTTGCTAAGCAAGGAGAAGTCATGTTGTTCACTGATAAGTTATCCATAGCTTCTGCAACCCATGCAGGATAAGTTGGAAGTTGAAGTGGTTTAGCAGGAGTGGGATAGAATGAGAATGGTCAAAGTACATTGTATACAATCACAAAACAAAAGATTCTTTTCACTGGTCTTTGGTGATTTCACATGAAATTTGGAATTTTCTTCATTTCTCTGAAAAATGTCCTTGCTGTTTTAATGAGCATTGCAAGGAACCTGTAAACTAGTTAGATACATATGGACTTTTAAACAATATTAGTTCTTCCAATTAAACATGGACTATCTTTTCAGTTCTTGGTGTCTCCATTTTCTTTTATCATGGTTTTATATCATTGTTGAAATCACTTTACTGACTAAACTTATTATAAGATATTATATTTTATTATAGTTAATATGAGAGTGCTTTTGTGTTTTATTTCTCACCAACTTTGTTTTTGATATACAAAATGAGCTAAGTTATTGTGTTATTACTTGTATTTTAATACATTTATATAAACTTTGAACCCTTTAAAATTATTCGTTTTTTAATTTTATTTTTTATTTATTTATTTGAGAATGACAGACAGAGAAAGAGGCAGAGAGAGAGAGAGAGAGAAAGAGAGAGAGAGAGAGAGAGAATGGGCATGCCAGGGCCTTCAGCCATTGCAAACGAACTCCAGATACATGCACCCCCTTGTGCATCTGCTAACATGGGTCCTGGGGAATCGAGCCTCGAACCGAGGTCCTTAGTCTTTACAGGCAAATGCTTACCTGCTAAGCCATCTCTCCAGCCCTAAAAGTATTCTTTAATAAAAGAATTGTTCTAGTTATTAGATAATATACAGTTTTAATTCCCTTGTCTGTTTTTGTAATGAATCAAAAAAACTGATATTTGGTTAAGTAAGAATCAGGCACACCCAAGTAAATGTTACACCCATCAGTCTATAGAGTTAATATAATAACAATAATTATAATTACTTCTGGTGAGAGCTCAAGTTTCTAGAGTGCTGAGTATATGCACCAGACACTTTTCTAACTGATTTATCTCTTCTTATTCTTTTAAGCCACAATCATATGATGTAGATAATATTATCACCAGCATACAAAGATGCCAAATTAAAGAAAAATTAAATCACATTGCAGATGTATCCTATGAAAGTGGAATTAATATCCAGGTACTATGTCTCCAGGCTCCATATTTAATCTGCATACAACTATAGAGTCAAATCATGGGCACCTTACCCACTATTTTTTGAGGCACGGTCTCACTCTAGTCCAGGCTGGCCTTGAACTCATGGTAATCCTCCTACCTCATGTCTTAAGCGCTATCATTAAAAACATGAACTACCAAGCCCAGCTGCCATATACTTTTGTATGAAAGCTTAACCTGGTTTTATCTACTTTACTTGGTACATATATTTCCCATTCTTGTAAATGCCTTTACTATGGATGAAAGAGGAGGAGGAAATTCTATTCCATTACAAGTATCTTATTACACCATGATAAACTGTTCAGGGGTAAAGACAATACACACATAAATGAAAATTTGAATGGACAGGTTTCCAAATTCCATCTGTGATAAGTCTGATTCACACAGCAATATTCAGAAACATCGAATAAAGAAATGTTGTTGTGGAGAGAAGGAAATCAGGAGAGACATGGGTAAGGCTGGCCAGTATGCTTAGAGGGACCAAAGAACATTTCAAAGGGAGGACGTTTGGGTAGAATCAACTGAATTTTAAAACATGAAGCTAGATCAAAGAAGAAAGAATTGGCTGACTGGGATGTGCAAAGCCTACCTCTCCCTGTGTTCACAGGAAGGAGCACATGAATTACACCCTTACCGCTTGCATAATGTAGGGGACCTGAAAGTTGGTATAACCCTCATGACTAGAGAATGATCTCAAGGGTTCTCTTCAAATTCTAAGATGTGTTACACATCAGAGCTGGCCTCAGATATTCATAACTGAATAAAATCTTGCATTTGACATTCCAATCCAATGAGTCCTTCCGAATGTATGTTGTCTAGCCACCCCTCATATAGAAAATATAGTTTATACATTGGTCATTTATTATGCTCTTAATGCTGGAATTAGCACTCCTTCCTATACCTTGAATTTCTTATTTATCTTTCATGGATTAACATGGATTAAAATTTAGCTGATCAACTTTCACAGCACCCTTGTGTTATCCACTCATGTCTTTACTTCTGCCACTTGTCCTAAGTATCTGTGCATAAAGACTCCTTTCATATTATTTTAATAAATCTATTTATTAAACAAAGTAGGGGATATGAAAATATGAAACCTCTCTAGTAATGAGCAGTCACTAAAATATTTGCAGTTATTTTAATCCCTAGAGAATGCCTCTGTACTCAGAAGTGGTTGTAAAGTTTACCTTTCTGCCCCAAAGTGCACATTGTACTTGATGGCTGATCTGAGCTTTGAGAAGAGGAGTAGAGAAGAGGAAAATTGTAACCTTAACAGAAAACTTGGGTTTTCACTTCAGGTGTTTAAAATAAAGACTCTATTTCAAATACTATGAAATCCCCCTTATTTTCATCTCCTTAAGTGATGGCAATAATTGGAGCCAATCAGACAATTATAGGAACTTGGTGATCAATAGACTTTCTGTGATTACAGTTTTTGTTCAAGTACAGTATAAGCAACACTGAAAAGACTTTTGTTACTGTTGTCTTTCTTTAAGCTGAAAACTTTCTTAAAGCTTTTAAAATGGCCAAGTATCTGGTCACGAAAAAGAGCAATTATTCTTTATGTACTAATGGGATGCCATTATTTTGAAGGAATAGAGGTAACACAAAAAATTAAATCTTAATTTAGATAAAAGGTAGAATATTAGTCATGTAAATTTCAGACTATTAAATTATATTAAATTAGATGACTGCATACAACGAAGTGCATAAATGTAATATTTTTAGTGTGCAATGAAATAACACTTTCATGTGTATACCTCTGTTTAACCAATGTTTCAGATGAAGTAAGGCACACTTTTATAAGCAAACTCAAACATATGTCTTTCTGTCCTCCTACATCAGAGATAGGTAACCACTATGCAAGTTTTTTCTAATTCTGAAATTTCATATGAAAATAAATTAATTAGGATATATTTTTTCTGACTGGCTTCCTTCAGTGTATCTACGGGGGTCATCCATGTTGCATATTAACACCTCATCACTGAAGCAGACCAAAAATGAACCCAACATGGCTCAGGGAAATTTTGTGGGAGAGGGGGCAGAAAGAATGTCAGAGCCACATGTTGGGTCATGATATACAGAGACATTTCTCCTACCCATAACTGTGGGCTAACTTCACAATGCATGACCCATATACCTCAACAAGGAGGGGCCAGGGGGAAGGGGTAGGAAATGGATGAGCCTAACAATGGTACCAACTTGACTGTATTCACTGAGTACAAAACTAATTAATAATAAATAAATAAATTAGTTTATTCCTTTTATGTTTGTTTTATGGTGCTCCATTGTTTTCAATACATATGATATAATTATTCATTCTTTTATTTATAAGTATTTGTTTTTAGCAGTCTAATACAAAAGCTGTAACTGGGCTGGAGTAGTGATGAAGGTGCTTGACTGCAAAGCTTAAGGACCCAGGTTTGATTTCCCAGTAACTATGTAAGTCAGAAACACAAGGTGGCACATCCCTTTGGAATTTACAGTGGCTAGAGGCCCCAACATACCCATTCCCTTTCTGTCTTTTGGCGGCCTTTCTCTCTCTCTCTCTCTCTCTCTCTCTCTCTCTCACTCACTCAAATAAATAAACAAAGAAAATATTTTAAAGGCTATAATGAATATTCTTGAATGCCCAGCCTTCTTGTTTTCTTTGTGAAGGTTCAATGAATTCTGTCTTATAACCATCATGAAAAACAAACTGAAACACCATCCTATATTCTTGTAATGTCCAGATGTACCTCCTTTATTCTTAAAAATCAAAACTGAAATCAGAGTACCTATTGCTGAAGAGAGAAAAGAGAGTCCTAATGGATGGCTGTGCTGGATGTTAATAGATTATTAGAGGCAAAAGATTAGAAAATCTATAGAAAAACACATGTTAAACGTGGTACATATCTAATAAAATGTGCCATAATAAAGATAGATACAAAATCAATTGTAACAAGTTGATTTATTAGAGCTCAAAAGGGAAAGCAAACAAATAATTCTTAAAATCTTACACATCTTTATTGGGTGGAACATATAAGCTATCCTGAGAGTGTTCCTGTTATTCTTAGATTCTAATAATGTTCAACATTTATACAGTACTTTATATTTACAGATTTCACGTACATCATGCAGATCAGGAGCTCAAATGAAAGACTTGTGATGCTAACTTTCGTGTTGCCCCATCACAGTCTGATTACACCTCATCAGGAAAAGCTACACTCAACATGATTACTTCTGACCAAGTGTGTTTAATTTTTAATATTTTTAAAGCTGTGTGTTATACTTTGGAGGGTTTTTCTAATTAGAAATAATTAGTTGCATATGCATCTGATCTACCCTTGTCAGTGTGTTTCAAATTTTCCTACCTCATACCTGCCAATCACCCCAGCAAAGAGCTCGTACCTTGTCATTATGAAACAGGCATTCCATTTCACCAATGACAAAGTTTATTATTTGTCAATAGACAATGTTATTACACTTTTCATTTGTGGTTAAGCAAGGAAAGTAATAACAAATGCTTTGCTTTTTAAATTTTAAACTGGAAAATTTCTCAGGAAACATTTTGACTTGTGGGGTGTATGTGTGTATGTGTGTGGACGGAGGGAGGAGAGAAGAGAGGAAAACTTCTATCCACTGTCTTTAAAATGTTTATTATTATTAACAAGATTTTTAAAATTTTTGTTTATTTATTTTTTATTTATTTATTTATTTGAGAGTAACAGAGAGAGAAAGAGGCAGATAGAGAGAGAAAGAGAGAATGGGCACGCCAGGGCTTCCAGCCACTGCAAACTAACTCCAGACGCGTGCGCCCACTTGTGCATCTGGCTAACGTGGGTCCTGGAAAATCGAGCCTCGAACTGGGGTCCTTAGGCAAGCGCTTAACCACTAAGCCATCTCTCCAGCCCATCTTAACAAGATTTTTTTATGGATACATCATGTGTTGGTACCCTCTTTTCCCTTGTTCCATCTCCCATTCTATTGGGGACACTACTCGGTGGGGTTGCAGGTATTCCCCATGGGGTTGTAGTTTATGCATTGTGGGAGCAGTAGTCAGTTATTTTAGGGGGGAGGTAATGCCTCTGGGTATGATGTCTCAACCTGTGGCTCTTACAATCTTTCTACCCCTCTTCTGCAAAATTGCCTGAGCTGTGGCCGGTGAGTCTTAAGTCTACTTCAGTGGTGAGCACTTAGGAGCCTCTGGATCTTTACCTTGGTAGGTGTCAAATGTTCTCAGCATCTGTCTGCTACACTGTGGTGCTGATTGCATGGAAGCAGCACTCTTGCTGGTCTCGCCATTCCTCTGTGCACTCATCTGTGGCTTGGTTGAAGTGCAAGGGATAGTTTATCTCCTCTGGTTTTGCTACCTTCTGGAAAAGAAGAACAGATGCTCCAACAGAGAGTGAAGTCAGCATAGTTTAAGTGGGATAATTATTATTAATTTAGGGAGAATTTGATGTATGTAACTCCTCTTTTAGCTGGACTAGTGAGAGCTTGACACTGGAGAGCATAATCTTTGTCTCCACTGGATGCTGGTCTGATTCCCAATTCCAAATATGGGTTCCTTTACACTCAGCAGATCTCTTAGCCAATCAGAAAGCTATTGGTTACCCACGGAGGCAGTGTGCCACTATTGCTCTGGTGTTTACATTATGTCAGAGTGTTTGCTTCCAAGTAGCTTAGACCTCTGGTTGCTGAGACTATTGTTGGCTATTTCCCCCCAGTAGCTCATGTCACACTTCCCAGCACTAGACAGGCTAACTATCTGTGGACTGGTTTTCTTCTGAATTCCAGTTAGTACTCTCAGTTCTCTGTGTTGGCAGCATATGGTATCTTCAGCAATAGGGTCTTAGCTTTTGCCTCAGGAGGTAATCAGGTGCTTTGATAGAAAACTGTCTTGATTTGGGGATCTCATAGGTCTCTCTGATCAATAGCTCAATGTGAGTAGCAACCAATGTCTGCTACTGGGAGTTACAGGTCAGAGAGAAAAAAAAAAAAAAAAAGTCTTTTAAGCTTAGTCTTCATTCCACTCTCAACAGAGGCCTATTTTTCAGGTGCTCCCCTTACTCCTTTTGAGAGCTATATCTTTTAGGCTATCTCCAAAAATAAGGGTTTCTATGTTATCATCTCATTTTGGATTTAATTTTGTGTTTGCTTCCTCCCTTCTTCTCCCCCCCCCCCAATCCTTCCATCCATATTGTCTGGGCCTTGAGTTTCCTGTTATGTATGAAAATAACTTAAGCTGTAAAGATTAGGAACTGCAGATAAGTGATTCCATGTGGTGTTTCTTTCTATGATTGTGTGAGTTCATTGAGTATGATCTGTTCCAAGTCTATCTATTTTTATACAAATTTCATTGCATCATGTTTTCTTACTGCTGAGGAAAATTCCATCTTGTAAATGTACCACAACTTTGTTATCCATTCATCCAATGATGGACATCTGGGTTGATCCCAGTTCTTTGCTATAGTGAAGTAAGAAGCTATAAACATGATTGAGCAAATGTCTCTGTATTGATGCATGGAACATTTAGGATAAATGCCCATTAAGGGAATAGCTCTATGTACATCTTTTTCAGGAACCTCCAAATTGATTTCCATAGTGGTTGTACAAGTTTACATTCCCACCAGCAGTGGATGAGGGTTTCTCTTTCCCTACATCCTCTCCAACGTTTGTCATTGTTAGATTTTTTCATGATTTCCATCCTTCATGGAGTAAGGTGGAATCTCATGGTTGTTTTAAGTTGCATTTCCCTAATGGTCAGGGATGTTGAACATTTTCTTAAGTGTGTGTTAGCCATTTGTAATTCTTCCTCTGAGAACTCCCTATTCAGTTCTCTTTTGGAGTGATTTGATTTTTTTTAATTGTTTAGTATTTTTAGTCCTTTCTAGATTCTCAATATTAGGCTTCTGTTAGTGGCATAGCTGGCGAGGATTATATCCCATTCAGTGGGTAATCTATTGGCTCTGCTTATGGTGTGTTTGTGCAAAAGCTTTTTAGCTTCATGAGATCCCATTGTTTGAGTTATTGTTTAATTTCCTGGGATACTGTGGCTTTGTTCAGGAAGTCTTGCCCCACTCCTATATTGTGGAGAGTGCCTCCTATTTTTTCTTCCAGTAGGAGAAGAGGTCTGGGCCTTATATTGAGGTCTTTAATCCATTTGAACTTGATTTTTGTGTATGGAGAGATAAGTAAGTCTAGTTTCATTTTTCTACATATGGTCATCCAATTTGTCCAAGACCATTTGGTGAAGATGCGATCTTTTCACCAGTGGACATTATTGGCACCTTTCTCCAAGATCAAGCAGCTATAGTTACTTGACCTAAGGTTTGAGTCTTCAATTCTGTTCCATTGGTCTATGTTTCTGTTTTTATTCCAGTACCATGCTGTTTTTGTCACTATGGCTTTGTAATATAGCTTTAGGTTGGGTATGGTGATATCTCCAGAGGGTTTTTTTTTTTTTTTTCTTTTCTGAGGATATGTTTGGACATATGAGGCCTGCTGCCATTCCACATGAATTTTGAGAACATTTTTTCAATCTCTGTGAAAAAGATGCTAGAATTTTTATTAGCATTTCATTAAATCTCTATATTGTTTTTGGTAGACTTTCCATTTTCACAATATTAATTCTACCTATCCAGGAGTATAGGAGGTCTTTCCATCTTCTCAATCTTCCTCGATTTCTTTCTTGAGTTTTTTTTTTTTTTTAATGTTTTCATTATATAGGTCTTTCACATCCCTAGTTAGCATTATTCCAAGGTATTTTTTTGTTGTTGTTGCTATTGAAAATGGGACAACCTCACTGATTTCTTTCTCTGAATATGTCCTTTGTGTATAGAAAGGCTACTGATTTTTGTGCATTGATATTGTATCCTGCCACTTTTCTGAAGGAATTAATCACCTTTCGAAGTTTTGAGATGGAGACTTTCAGGTCACTTATGTATAGGATCATTTCATCTGCAAATAGGACGAAGTTAAATTCTTTCCTTTCCAATTTGAATCCCTTTTATTTCTTTCCCCTGTCTTATTGCTTGGGTTTGGGCTTGGACTTCTAGTACTATGTTGAAGAACAGTCTTCCTGATCTCAGTGTGAGCTCCTTGAGTCTTTCCTCACTAAGTATTATTTGGGCCTTGGGTACTTTATATGTAGCCTTTCTTTGTGTTGGGATATAAACCCTTTATGCTTATTCTTTCCAGTGTTTTGATCATAAAGTGGTGTTGAATTTTTTCAAAGGCTTTCTCTGCATTGAGATTATTATGTGGTTCTTATGGTTAAGTTTATTTATGTTGTGTATTACTTTGACCAATTTCTGTATACTGAACCATCCCTACATCCCTTGGATGAAGCATACTTGATCAAGGTGGATAATGCTTTTGATGTGTTGTTAAATTCAGTAAGTGAGAATTTTGTTCAAGATTATTACATCTAAATTCATTAGGGATGTATGCCTATAATTTTCTTTTTCGTTTTCTTTTTCTTTTTTTCTTCTCTGTCTGGTTTTGGTATTAGGGTGATGCTAGCTTCTTAAAAGGAGTTTGGGAGTATTATCTGGTCTCAGTTTATGCAAAACAGTTTGAGAAAAATTGGTTTCAGTTCTTTAATGAAAGTTTGATAGAATTCCTCTATAAAGCCATTCAGTCCTGGACTTTTCTTTGGAAGGTTATTGGTTACCTTTTCAATCTTGATTGGTATTATAGGTTTGTTTAGGAGATTAATCTGCTTTGAATCTAGTTTTGGTAAATGGTATGTGTCTCAGAATTCATCCATTTCTTCCACATTTTTCAATTTTGCTATCCACTGTCTTTTGAGGAAGGGTTTCTTATTGGCTTGGGCCTCACCAATTAGGCTAGCCTAGTTGGCTATTGAACCCCAGAAATTTTCCTGTTTTCACTTCCCCTGCACATGCCACCATGTCTGGTATATTCAGTGGGTACTAGAAGTTCATTCAGGTCATCATGTGAGACAAGCACTTTATAGGCTTCTGAAAACATAAATGTATCTGGTTACCTTATAAAGAACAAATTAAACCATACCTGTAATCTCAGTACTAAGAATATAGAGGCAAGGGGTTCAGGAGTCCAAGGCCAGTCTTGGCTAGAGGTTATACAGTGAGTGTGAGGAGAGACTATGACTGAAGGAGACTGTTTCAAAACACGCAAATAAACTATTCCCTGTCTAGGGGTGATGACATGTTTGTCATCCCAGCACTTGGGAGGGAAAGGAATAAGGATTGTGAGTTCAAATCCAGCCTTATCGAAACAGTGCTTTCAAGTCCAGCTTGACCTACATGAGACATTGTTCCTTTCCCACTCCCAAATAAAAGCAAGTTACCCTCCTGTATAGAAATTTTATCATATTATTTCACAATACTTGATCATTTCTAGGGAAAACAAATTTAGGGAAACTAGATTTTTGCTTTCATTCATATTTTTAAACAGCTTCATATCCAGTAATGCTATCCATTCAATCAAAGCTTTGTGTGACCTTGGAAATCCTATCAATAAATGATTAATAGATAGTAATGACATCATATATATCATGTATTATAGTTCTTTCTAGATAGAAGATTCACCCCTTAAGGGGACTTGCTAATATTAAACACAAAGTGACAAATATTGCAACTCTGGCACTCAGTGTTAGAAAGAGAATTAAACTGAATGCCATGGTTTAATGGGAGTAAATGGGAAAAAAGCCAAGTCAGACATGAGATCCTTAGGAGTAGCAGGCCTTCAGTTTTGCCAGTCCAAATGTAGATGCTAGTCAAAATATGGGATGCCATCTGCAGGATAGGGCAAGGACTTCACACACAAATGTGTATCTGCCTTCAATACAACCATTATCTTCAAATTCCATATCTTAAAACAACATATTTGTGTGTTATGGGCCTGTAAACTTCCAGACTGAAAACAAATTTTCTAGAGAACTTCAGATTCTCCTGGTTCTGCCTCCCATTTTCATAGGCACTTTGGTATCACAGATGCATGTCCCATTTGCATCTGATTGTTACATTGGGTCTTGGGATTTGAACCCAAGCCATCAGGATTTACAAATAAATGTGTTGAACTGCTTGGCCATCATTCCAGCTCATGACTTGTATACGGATAGGCATACCCAGCAGAAAAAAATTGTTTTCGACACATTTGTGTACACATCTCCAGGTACTTTCTTATCTTTCAGGTGATGCAGCTTGCCTCAAAGAATTAATTTGCAAATAGTTTTATTTATAATATTTTATTTTTATTTATTCTATAGAGGGAGAGAGAGAGAAAAAAAATGGTGTGTCAAGGCCTCCAGACACTGTAAGTTTTGTTTATTTTTGCCAACCATGATTCTGCCTAAAGATGGAAACATGGTGTTACACCAATGCTAGCAAAAATATATTGCATTTGTGTTTCTTACTCTTTGCCTTCTCTTCACATGCACAATGCATTTTTTTGTTACTACCAGCCAAGCTGTGCGGGTTTTCACCCTTCTATGTGGTTAAATTTGATATTCCATTTCTAAATCAATATATACTTTAACTGAGTATATTACTGTCTCCTTGTTCTCAGTTAAAATAATGTTTTTATTTTTTTCTTATTTTTTATTTTTTTTATTAATTAGTTTTGTATTCAGCAAGTGCAGTCAGTTTGGTATCACTATTAGGCTCATCCGTCTCTGTATATCATGACCCAACATGTGGCTCTGACATTCTTTCTGCCCCTCTTCCGCAAAATTTCCCTGAGCTATGTTGAGTTCTTTTTTTTTTTTTTTCTCCTTTTCTTTATTAGTTAGTTTCGTATTCAGCAAATACTGTCAGTTTGGTACCATTATTAGGCTCATCCGTGACCTACCCCCTCCCCTTGGCCCCTTCTTGTTGAGGTATATGGGTCATGCATTGTGGAGTTAGCCCACAGTTATGGGTAAGATAAATATCTCTGCATATCATGACCCAACATGTGGCTCTGACATTCTTTCTGCCCCCTCTTCTGCAAAATTTCCCTGAGCCATGTTGGGTTCATTTTTGGTTTGCTTCAGTGATGAGGTGTTGGGGACCTCTGAGGCTCTGGCTCTCTGATTTGGTAGGAGTTGATTTTTCTCTGTGTTGATCTCCTTCCCCCTTCTGCTGGCACCCAGTTCACCAGGAAAACAGCACCCTTCCTTGTTCTGCCAATTTTTCTTAGTTTCAGCCGGGGCCCTTTGGAGGTATGATGGGATGGCTCTCTCCTTAGGATCTACATCTATCTGAAAAAGAGAAGCAGATTCTCCAACGGAGAGTAAGTTAGCACCAGGACAAATGAGATAACCCTTACTTTTTTTTATAGAGAATTTAATAGGTGTAGGCCCTCTTGTAGCCCACGATTGGTGGTAGCTTGATAATGGAGAGTGGGCTTATGTTTGGACATGGTTCTGACTTGTTTCCCAGCTCCAGCTATGGGTCCCGTACCACTGAGGAGATCAGTTAGCCAAATCAGGAGCAGTTGGTTCCCCACCATGGCTGTGCACCACTATTGCACTTCTGTGTGCACCACAACAGGTTATTTGCTGCTAAGTAGGTTAGACCATGAGTTGCTTGGACAGATATTGGTCATTTTCCCACAGTCGCCCATGTAGCACCTTCTGGCACTAGATGCACTGACTGTCTGGGGACTGACTCTCTTCCAGCTTCCAGCCATGCCATTCCATTTTACATGTCAACCACATAAGGTGTCTTCAGCAGTAGGGTCTTACCACTAACCTTTGGTGGGTCATCAAGTACTCTGACAGAGATCTGTCTTTCTTTCAGGAAACCTCTCTGATCAAATGCTCATTGTTGATGATAGCCACATGCTGGTACTGGGAGTTACAGGTCAGTGCCCACTAAGAAAAGGAAGACAAAGATAACTAATATACAAGAGTTAGAGAGAAGAGAGAGGGGAGGGAGGGAGGGAGGGAGGGAAGCTGTAAAAGATTAAGGTCAGTCTTCATCATACCCTCTCCAGTGTCTTGTGGTTGAGGTGTTCCCTCTAAGGGCCTGGTGAAGGTTCGGCCATTTACTCTGCCTTTTAGGAAGTAGAATTTTATGGTACCATTGTCATTTGGGTCTAGATTTGTGTTTCCCACCCCTCCCTTACCCCCCTCTCCTTCCCCACCCATCCTATTGTCTAGTCCATGAGATGCTTGCTGGGTATGTAGGGCATCTTGGGTAGATTCAGGTTAGGTGCTGTAGATGAGTGAGACTATGAGTAATTTCATTTTGTGATTTTTTTTTTCTGTGATTAGGTAAATTCACTGAGAATGATCTGTTTGGTGGTGCATGCCTTTAATCCCAGCACTCGGGAGGCAGAGGTAGAAGGATCACTATGAGTTCAAGGCCACCCTGAGACTCCATAGTGAATTCCAGGTCAGCCTGGGCTAGAGTAAGACTCTACCTAGAAAAACCAAAATAAATAAATAAATAAATAAATAAAATAATTTCTTAAAAGAAGGAAGACACTCAGTCATTAACATGAACCAACTAACATTTTTGCTTTAAAAGATGTACTAAGTTCTAATAATATGGGCATTAGGAAATCATTTTTTTTACATGTGTACACATGTGTGAGTATAGTTAGCATAGACTGGGAAATTTAATAAGAAAGATTTAGAAAGATGATATTCTTATCTAGTAATAATCTGTAGGTCTACATATAAGTAACAGATCATTTGTCATGTGTCCATTTGGTAATAATTTGAAAGTCAGACAGTGCTAGAAAATATTCGTCAAGTTTCTGTCACTGTGTCAAAATAATTGACATAAAGAACTTATAAAGAGGAATGACTTGATTTGGCTCATGGTTTCAGAGATCTCAGGCTGTATTCATTAACTCTGTTGCTTCTGGACCAATGGTTAAGCCCAAAATAGCATGGTGGGCACTGCATTGTAGTACAAAGTTGCTCACTTGATGGCAGCTGGGAGAAGAGAATCCAAGTTCTCAATATCCCTCAAGAGAATAACACCAGTGACTTCACTTCCTTCCATGAAATCCCACTTCCTAAAGGTTACATCATCTCCCAGTAATGCTACAAGCAGACAACCAAGTCTTCTACACACAAACTTTGGAGGCATTTGAGACCCAAGTCATAATATATGTATACGTATATATATATTTGTAAAAATATAGCTTAGTAGTATTTAACAAAATGAAATTACTCACGGTTTGCAGTCTAATAATTCCATGTCAAGCTATATACCCACTGAGAAAACACATGCACAAGGAATTATGTTCAAGTATCTTCATTAATGCAGTGTTTTCTCTACAAAGGACAAGTGATACTGCAGGTCCATTAAGAGAACAGAAAGCTTTGACATGTCTAAATCATGGTATGCTATGCATTAGTCAGAAGAAATGAGCTAGTAACATGAATCTGTCTCCAAAGGGAAAGAAATAATTTTACACCTTAAATTAACATATGCCAGTGGCATCTTATGCTTTATGAGATCCTCAAGATCAAAAACACACTTTATATAGTGAACATGGTGATATATAGCTTTGGTCCTAGTTTAGAAAGACTGAGGCAGAACAATTATATGTTTGAGGCCAGCCTTGGCTGCACAATGAAACTGTCTTATACATAAAACATAGTTTATGTATCAGTATGTCTCTCAGCATGTGGCATATGATAATTGTACAACAAGCTCCATTAAAATGGCCTGAAAGATACTTATCTAAGGTATTACAATCAATCTTAATTAACAAAGTAAATAAATAATATAACATAAAAATGAGATATCATTTCTTAACTATGTTAGCAAAGATTAAAAATGGCAATGCCCAGTGATGACAGAGATATGAGAAAACCACTGTCCTCACAAATTCCTATTAGCAAATTAAAATGAAAAGCACTTTGGTAACAAAATTAGGATATCCTATTATTGAAAATTTTTTCCTTAGGAAATCATCCAAAGATGACAAAAAATAACCATATATAATATAATATGTTATTTATTTTTCAAAAGATTTATTTTTATTTATTTATCAGAGAGAGAGAGAGAGGGAGGGAGGGAGATAATTGGTGTGCCAGAGCCTCTAGCCACTGCAAATGAACTCCAGATGCATGTGCCTCCATGTACATCTGGATTACATGGGACCTGGAGAATTGAACCCAGGTCCTTGGGCTTCATAGACAAGTGCCTTAACTGCTAAGCCATCTCTTCAACCCTAATATGTTATTTATAATATGCAAAATATACTTTTGTATGGTTACATATAATATAAAGTGGAAATCAGTGCAAATGTTTACTAATGTTTATACAAAATGCTAATCACACGTGATAGTATACAATGTGTCAGAATAATGTGCAGCTATGAAAGAAATAATTATATATAAAAAGACTATCTACATTAAACAAGTGAAACATACTTTTCATAACAATTGCTTTATCTAGTAATTATGTAGCAAACTTTTTGAAATCATACTGTTGTAGTTAGCATCTCATTGCTGGAAGAAAACATCAGACCACGAGCAGCTTCTTGGAGGAAAGGGTTTATTTTGGCTTACAAATTCAAGGGGAAACCTCATGATGGCAAGGAAAATGATGGCATGAGCAGAGGGTGGACATCACCTCCTGACAAACATGAGGTGGACAACAGCAGCAGGAGAATGTGATAAACACTGGCAAGTGGAAACTGGCTATAATACCCATAAACCTGCCCCAACAATACACAGCCTCCCAAATTGTCATTAGTATTCAGAATGCATAAGTTTAAGGGGGAAAACTGAATTAAATCACCACACATGCTAAATAGAAAAAAAAAAAAAAAACAAGAAAAGGGTGTATGTGTTTCTGATACAAACTGTGTCACAATCCCATATGCATGTAATAAGTGCTTTTGCCCTAACAGTTAAAATTATATAAAATATTTTATAATGTTCTTTCAAAGTAAAAATCAGAAGAGTAATTCTCCTTGGGAGGTAAATTTCAAAAGTCTGCTGAGTACCTACTATTATGAGATCTAGTCATGCCAAAATAAGAATGCTTTCAGGTGACACACGAGCATTGATGTGTAAGATGCAATGGGTAGTTCTTATCTTTGCCATGAGAAACTATACTAACAAACCTTAAGAACTTATATGTCACTCTTCTTCAATTTATAGTGGATGCAAATGCAAAGCTAGGAAAAGATTTGTTATTTATCTTTCAAAGAAAACATTGATTTTTTTTTCTGTGATTGGGTAAGTTCACTGAGAATGATCTGTTCCAGGTTCAACAATTTTTCCTCAAATTTCATTGTGTCATTTTTTCTTACTGCTGTATAGAATTCCATTGTGTAGATATACCACATAATAGTTACCCATTCTTCTAGTGATGGACATCTGGGTTGATTCCAGCTCTTAGCTATTACATATTGAGCCGCTACAACATGGTTGAGCAAATCTTTCTAGCCTGTGGTTTGAAGGTTTTAGGGTAGATGCCCAGTAAGGGAATAACTGGGTCTGTTGGTATCTCTATACTCAGCTTTTTCAGAAGTCTCCATATTGCTTTCCAAAGTGGTTGTACCATCCTACATTCCCACCAACAGTGGATGAGTGTTCCTACTTCTCCACATCCTCACCAGCATTTATTTTTATTTGATTTTTTGATGTTTTCTATCCTTATTGGGGTAAGGTGGAATCTCATAGCTGTTTTAATTTGCATTTCTCTGATGATTAGGGATGATGAACATTTTCTTAAGTGTACGTTTGCCATTTGTATTTCTTCCTCTGTGAACTGCCTGTTCAGCTCTTTGCCCCATTTTGTGAGTGGGGTGTTTGACTTCTTACTGTTTAGATTTTTGAGTTCTTTGTAGATTCTAGAGATTAGGCCTCTATCAGTTGGATAACCCGCAAATATTTTCTCCCATTCTGTGGGTAATCTATTGGCCTTGCTTATTGTATGCTTGTCTGTAAAGAAACTCTTCAGCTTCATGTGATCCCATTGGTTCAGTAAAAGTTTAAGTTCGTGAGCTACTGGGGTTTTGTTCAGGAAGTCTTTTTCCATTCCTATATCATGGAAAGTACTTCCTAAATTTTCTTCCAGTAGTAGTCGAGTTTCTGGTCTTATATTGAGGTCTTTGATCCATTTGGACTTGAGTGTCATGCATGGTGAAATGTGTGGGTCAAGTTTCAGTTTCCTGCATATGGTTATCCAGTTTGTCCAGCACCATTTGTTGAAGATGCTGTCTTTTCCACCCTATATTTTTCAGGCCTTTATCAAATATCAAGTAGCTATAGTTGCTTGACCCAAAGTCCAGGTCCTCAAGTCTATTCCATTGATCTATACTCCTGTTTTTATGCCAGTACCATGCTGTTTTTATTACTATGGCTTTGTAATATAGCTTTAGATCAGTTATGGTGATGCCTCCAGAGGTATTTCTTTTGCTGAGGATATGTTTGGATATGCGAGGCCTTCTGCCTTTCCATATTAAATTTGAGATCATTTTTTCTATCTCTGTGAAGAACACTGTAGGGATTTTAATTGGAATTGCATTAAATCTGTATATTGCCTTTGGTAGGATTGTCATCTTCACAATATCAATTCTGCCTATCCAGGAACATGGGAGGTCTTTCCACTTTCTCAAGTCCTCCTCAATTTCTTTATTGAGTGTTTTTATGTTTTCGTTGTATAGATCTTTCACTTCCTTGGTTAACGTTATTCCAAGGTATTTTATTTTTTTGTTGTTGTTGCTATTGAAAATGGGTCTATGTCCCTTATTTCTTTCTCTGTATCTTTGTCATTTGCATATAGGAAGGCTACTGATTTTTGTGCATTGATTTTGTATCCTGCTACTTTGCTATAGGAGTTATTCACCTTCAGGAATTTTGGGGTGAAGTCTCTCGGGTCTCTTACATATACAATCATATCATCAGCAAATAAAGCTAACTTAACTTCTTCCTTTCCAAATTGTATCCCTTTTATTTCCTTCTCCTGTCTTATTGCTTGAGCTAGGACTTCCAGTACTATATTGAAAAGCAGAGGAGAGAATGGACAACCCTGTCTTGTTCCTGATCTTAATGGGAATTTTAAGTATTATTTGGGCCTTCAGAGATTTGTATACTGCCTTTATTAGGTTAAGATATGAACCAACCATGCCAATTCTCTCCAGTGTTTTGATCATGAAGTGATGTTGTATCTTGTCAAAGGCCTTTTCTGCCTCTAATGAAATGATCATGTGGTTTTTATGTTTAACCTTGTTCATGTGGTGTATTACATTGACAGATTTCCATATGTTGAACCAACCCTGGTTCCTGGGATGAATCCCACTTGGTCAAGGTGGATAATGCTTTTGATGTGTTGTTGGATTCGGTTTGCGAGGATTTTGTTTAGGATCTTTGCATCTAAATTTATCAGGGAAATAGGCCAGTAGTTTTCTTTTCTTGTGGCATCTCTGCCTGGTTTTGGGATTAGGGTGATGCTAGCTTCATAAAAGGAGTTGGGTAGTTTTCCCTGTTCACCAATTGTGTGGCACAGTTTGAGAAAGATTGGTTTGAGTTCTTCCATGAAGGTTTGATAGAATTCAGCTGAGAAGCCATCTGGTCCTGGACTCTCACTCATCTACAGCACCTAACCTGAATCTACCCAAGATACCTTACATACCCAGCAAGCATGGCTGGGTATGTGGACTAGGCACTAGGATGGAAGGGGAGGGAGGGGAGGGCATCAAAGTGGTGGGAAACACAAATCTAGACCCAAATGGCAATGGTACCATAAAATTCTACTTACTAAATGGCAGACCAAATGGCTGATCCTTCACCAGGCCCTTACAGGGAGCACCTGAACCACAAGACACTGGAGAGGGTAGGATCACGACTAACCTTAATCTTCTACATCTTCTCTCCCTCCTTCTCCCCCTGCCTCTCTCTCTCTCTTCCCTCTAACTCTTGTATATTAGTTATCTTTTTCCTCATTTTCTTAGTGGGCACTGACCTGTAACTCCCAGTACCAGCATGGGGCCATCATCCACAATGAGCTTTTGATCAGAGAGTCCTACAAGGTTTCCTAAAAGACTGACAGATTTCTGTCAGAGTACTTGATGACCGACGAAAGGTTAGTGGTAAGACCCTACTGCTGAAGACACCTTATGTGGTTGACATGCAAAATACAATGGCATGGCTGGAAGTTGGAAGACAGTCAGTCCCCAGACACTCAGCACGTCTAGTGCCAAAAGGTGCTACATGGGCGACTGGGGGAAAATGACCAATATCTGTCCAAGCAACTCATGGTCTAACCTACATAGCAGCAAATAACTTGTTGTGATGCCCACACAAGTACAACAGTGGCACCCAGCCATGGTGGGGAACCAACTGCTCTTAATTTGGGTAACTGATCTCCTCAGTGGTACAGGACCCATAGCTGGAGCTGGGAAACAAGTCAGAACCATATCCAAACATAAGCCCACTCACCAATATCAAGCTACCATCAATCATGGGCTACCAGAGGGCCTACACCTATTAAATTCTCTATTAAAAAAGTAAGGGTTATCTCATTTGTCCTGGTGCTAACTTACTCTCCATTGGAGAATCTGCTTCTCTTTTTCAGATAGATGTAGATCCTAAGGAGAGAGCCACCCCGTCATACCTCCAAAGGGCCCCAGCTGAAAATAAGAAAAATTGGCAAAACAAGCAAAGGTGCCGTTTTCCTGATGAATCGGATACCAGCAGAAGGGGGAAGGAGATCAACACAGAGAAAAATCAACTCCTACCAAATCAGAGAGCCAGAGCCTCAGAGGTCCCCAACACCTCATCACTGAAGCAGACCAAAAATGAACCCAACATGGCTCAGGGAAATTTTGCGGAAGAGGGGGCAGAAAGAATGCCAGAGCCACATGTTGGGTCATGATATGCAGAGATATTTATCTTACCCATAACTGTGGGTTAACTCCACAATGCATGACCCATATACCTCAACAAGGAGGGGCCAAGGGGAGGGGGTAGGTCACGGATGAGCCTAATATTGGTACCAAACTGACTGTATTTGCTGAATACAAAACTAACTAATAAAGAAAAAAAAATATATATATTAAAAAAAGAAAATATTGATTCAGCTGGGCGTGGTGGCGCATGACTTTAATCCCAGCACTCGGGAGGCAGACGTAGGAGGATTGCTGTGAGTTCAAGGCCACCCTCAGACTCCATGTTGAGTTCCAGGTCAGCCTGGGCTAGAGTGAGACCCTGCCTCAAAAAACCAAAAGAAAACAAAACAAAACAAACAAACAAACAAACAAAAAACCCAGAAAATATTGAGTCATGGAGCTGGGAATATAGCTCTTTTGATAAAGCCATTGCTACACAGCCTTGAGAGCCTGAGTTCAGATCCCCAGCACCCACATAAATGCCAAGTGGGCATCGTGGTCTGCCTGTAATTCCAGCACTAAGGAAGCAGAAACAAGGAATACCAAGGACAAGCTGGCCAGCTATACTACCCCAATCAACTAGCTCTGGGTTCATGTGAAAGATCTTACCTCAGTAAATAGAGAGTGATCAAGGAAGACACATACCACCAACCTCTTGATTTTATATGTACATACATGCTATCTCACACATGAACACACACATGCACATGTATACACATGCTACCTCATATATGAACATACACATATCACACACATTTTCATGCAAATACAGGCTACCACACACATGAACACACAATATCACACACATTCACATGTACATACAAGCTACCACACAAATGAACACCCACATTCACATAAAAGAAAATAGTAACATTTTTAGAAATCAATATAAAAATTTTTTAGCAGTCTTATTAGTCATCTTCTTACTGGACTACCTCTATTAACAACAATTTGTTTATTGAGTCCTACAGAATAAAAACAACTTCTCATAACAAGCTTTGTTATTGTAATACCAAAAGTTTGGGATACATTAGGTAACAGAACCAGAGAAAACCTAGACTATATGTATATTCATGTACCTATTCATGTGTACTTAGGAGTAAAATAGGTATGATTCTTTGGAGCATAAATATAATAAACATGAAAATGACATTAACTAACATGTGGAAAATGATCTCATTAATACACTGTGGAGATTACCAGAGAATTACGTTATCTAGTATTAGCCAGAGGAACAAGCAAGAAAATGTGTGCTTTATACTTTAAATCAGAGACCTGGAGAGACCAGTTGAGATTTCTCAGTGGATGCCATCCCTGGATGCTGTGTCTCATTTACACATTACCTGGAGAGCACCGTGCGGCTGCATATGCTCAGCTGTTGAATGTGCTCTGCTCATTTCCAGCAGGGAGGAAAGGTTTAATGCTTTCCGAGCAGTGTCTACTATTTCACTTCTGCTGTTTCTATTTACTTGTCTGCTTACTTATTTATTGGATGCCCTGTAAGTGGTTCTGAGAATTGTAGGGTGAATATACAATACCTACAAATGACTCTCCTTCCCTACATGCAGGTTTTATACTAGATTAGTTTGGGAATTCACTCTCCTTATCCCTTTGGCTTGAAATTTCCTAAAGAACCATAGATACTTAAATGAAAATGTGAAGAACATAGTATTTTTTCCCTAAATTTATGAAGCCTCCTGTTAGACCTCAAATTCTTCCAAAAGAAGTTAAATTTTAATGAATAATTTTGTCTTTGACATGGAAAAGTAAGGTTTTACTCTTATGTAAAAGATGATGCTAGTTCCAAAGCTCTTGCTAACTCTTTTAAGCCTTATCAGAAAAAGGAAAAAGAAAATTGGATAACATGAACCCTGTGATTCAATTAAACCTTCATAATTTCCAAAAATCTTTTATTTTAAGATCCTTCTGGAGAGTATCTGCACAGGTAGATTAAACTCTGAAGGATGAAGCTGTGTGAATAAATACTTAGCAAACAACTAGAAGGCAGACATGGGAAACAATCACAGCCCTGGCTATATCAATAGCCACAGACCATGTTAATTATTTTGGAGGGAAGCTCAGCAAAATGCTAATTTATATAATAAATATTTAATAATGTATTATTTCAATAAATAAATTAGTGTTTACACAGTAAAGAATACAAATGTTTTGTGCATACATTCTTGACCTACTTCCATAGTCCTCTTTGGATATTTCCCAAAGAATTATTAAAAAAAAAGATGAACAACAAAATATTTCTGTTTATATCTGCTTGTGATTGATAGTTAAATCTATAAAATAATCCAATGGGTTTATCCTTCTTATCTTGAGAATGTTTAATCAACTTTGGTATTTGCTTTACATTAGCACTGTCAAATGTACATTTGTATAAAATCTCCCAAATAATGAAAGATTTATAATTTGAAATGTATTTGGATTATTCTCTTGTTAATCAGATGGATGAAAATTAGGAGTACTGTAACTAGAACAATTAAGTGAGTTGAGCAGAGTGTTATAAAAAAATGAAAAATAAGGAAATTAAAAGCCTGTTCACTACAACAAAACCAGAACTCATGTAATGAGGAACAAGTTTCTTTTTGGAGATCCCACCTTTAACAATGGAGCACTGGCCAGAAGAAGGGTCAGAAAGGTGTATTCTTGACATTCAGTCAACTCCTGGCCTTTATGGACTTGTGTATGTAAAAAACTCAGGCAAAACTCAGATGTCACCCATGTGGAGTCTAATGAAAAATTGACACTCAACATTCAATTCAACAACTAGGTATGCATGTTGATCCCAGTGGAATGTAGCAATTTGGGAAGGGACCCAGCTATTAGTGGTGTGACTGGGTGGGGAGGACACAGACTTACCAATGTAACACAAGGACAGATGTGCTTGTCATCCTGTCTTGCTACCTAAGTGGGAATTGAAGTACCAGGTGACTGTGACTCTACCTTCTTGCTAAGATACCTCTGTGTTCACTTTTCCCATGGCCAAGCTTTTCAAGAGGGAAGAGAAGAAACACTAGTCTCTGGAGCTCTCCCTGTTCTCTAGTCAGGGAGGCTTTCCTCCTCAAAGCAATTCAAGCCAGTGAATCAGGAAGCCAAGATGACTTAAGGGTGGGTGGGGTTGGAGTAAAGCTGGTGTTTCTTAGCAAGAGTTCATTAATCCTAAATAGAAAGTCTACTACTATCTTTGCTGCCTCTGGGCATTGACCTGTAGATATAAACACTGCTTTAAGCATCTTGAATCCTAGGTTGCCCTAAGGCTAAATAGGGCTGAGCAGAAAGGTGGATTAAACTGAAACCTATGAGGAAAGATACATTTGCAAAACAGTGAAGGACATTTCAAGAACCATATTTTGTTTCCATGTGGATATGAAAATCATCTTGTATCCTTTATTGAAAAGACTTACTTCTCTCAATATCTTTAACTATTAGAGTTCACGACTATGTTCTTAGATATATATTCTATATTCTATATTCTATTTCATGGTTTTCAACAATACCCTGCTGTGCTAATTTTCTAAGTTCTGAGTTTTGGTTGGATAAGGTTTCCTACTTCATTATACATTTTAAGTGCGTGCGTGAGTGTGTGTGTATGTGTGTGTGTGTGTGTGTGTGTGTGTGTGTGTGTGTGTGTGTGTGAGTGCACACTCCAGCCTAAATCCCCACTTCAGGGCCTCTTGTAGCTTCATTGTAACATCATATGCTTGAGTCATTTTTAGCATATGGCTTATGTGGGTGACTTGGGGAATTGGACCTGGGTTTGCAAACATTTGCAAGTAAGTGCCTTTAAATGCTGAGCCAACTCCCCAACAAGCTCATTATACTCTTCTTATCCAAAATTGTGTTCATATCCTATCCTTCCCAGTTTTCATGAAACTGTCTTTTTTGAAAATAAAATTGCCCTTTTAACACACACACACACACACACAAAGCTGGGATTTGTATTGGGATTAAGTTGAATCTACATATCTGCTTGGTAAATATTGAAATGCTTTTAGCCTTTAACATAAAAATTCATATGATTGTATTAATTTAGTTTTCTATTTATCTCAACATTGTTCTGTAGTTTTCTCTATATCTATCCAAACATTTTTTGTTAGATTTGTTCTAGCAATTAAGTGCATTTTAATCACTATTTTGAATGGCCTCATTCCTGAACTTTATAGATGGCTTTCTGGCATATACATCTTTTTTCACAAAGGAATATTTTAAATTCTAATGGATACTGTAAATGGATGCTTTTGCAGATCACATTTATTAATTTAAGTTAGTTTCTTTCTATTCCAAACTTTAATTTTTAATTACTAAAATGTATTTTTAGGTTGTTTTGGGGGTATTTAGTTTTGTTATACTTTTCAAGAGTTAGTTATTCTGATTTTATATATTTAGTATAATTCCACTGTTAAAACATTATATTCTCAATCCCTTGATATCTATGAATTTTAATTAACAAATGTCTGGCCAGTTTGGGCACTTGACATATTTATACATGAAAAGGATATCAATCTTATCATGGTGGACTGTTGGACTCTATAAGGACTGATTATATTAGTATACCAATTAGTACATCATGAGTTTTATTCAAATCTGTATACTTACTAGTTTTTGTTTGTTTTGCTGACTTGTTCTATCAATTAGCAAGTGTATTAAAAATCACTTAGTTGCAAGTTTTAAAGGAAAAAAGTAGCACAGTTATAGAAACAGTTCCCAGGAAGTTCCACTTAGGTTTCCTAATTGAATTCTGAGCCATGGCTTGCTAGAGCCATGAAATGGGTCCTGGTTTGTTAAATCAATAATTTGTGTTCCAATAAACCAGTGTAGGCTGGGTATAAACCCCCTCAGTATGAAATCTTTAGAGGGAAGAGGGATGAGCTGGACTATTTAAACTTCGAACAACTTCTCCCCAGACATTGTGTTTAGAAAATATTTTGCTGTTGTTCAAAATATATTATTGTTGTCTATAATTTTTCTTTATGGAGTTCTAATTAAAAGAATCTTAAAAATTCATGCTAAAGAGATGGTTCAGTCAGTAAAGTACTGAGCTTGGAACCTCAGCACCCACATAAATATTAGGTGAAGTGGCCTACAATCCCAACACTAGGGAGGCAGAGATAATAAGAACCGCAGGGCTTGTTGGCCAGGTAGTCTAATGAAATTGGTGAGCTCCAGTTTCAGTACAAGAGTTTGTGTCAAAAAAATAAAGTGTAAATTAGCACCAGGACAAATGAGATAACCCTTACTTTTTTTATAGAGAATTTAATAGGTGTAGGCCCTCTGGTAGCCCATGATTGATGGTAGCTTGATATTGGTGAGTGGTCTTATGTTTGGATATGGTTCTGACTTGTTTCCCAGCTCCAGCTATGGGTCCTGTACCACTGAGGAGATCAGTTACCCAAATTAAGAGCAGTTGGTTCCCCACCATGGCTGTGTGCCACCACTGCACTTGTGTGGGCAGCACAACAAGTTATTTGCTGCTACATAGGTTAGACCATGAGTTGCTTGGACAGATATTGGTCATTTTCCCCCAGTCGCCCATGTAGCACCTTTTGGCACTAGACGTGCTGACTGTCTGGGGACTGACTCTCTTCCAACTTCCAGCCATGCCAGGAGAGAGCCACCCCATCATACCTCCAAAGGGCCCTGGCTAAAACTAAGAAAAATTGGCGAAACAAGCAAGGGTGCTGTTTTCCTGATGAACCAGATACCAGCAGAAGGGGGAAGGAGATCAACACAGAGAAAAATCAACTCCTACCAAATCAGAGAGCCAGAGCCTCAGAGGTCCCCAACACCTCATCACTGAAGCAGACCAAAAATGAACCCAACATGGCTCAGGGAAACTTTGCGGAAGAGGGGGCAGAAAGAATGTCAGAGCCACATGTTGGGTCATGATATGCAGAGATATTTATCTTACCCATAACTGTGGGCTAACTCCACAATGCATGACCCATATACCTCAACAAGGAGGGCCCAAGGGGAAGGGGTAGGTCACGGATGAGCCTAATAATGGTACCAAACTGACTGCATTTGCTGAATACAAAACTAACTGATAAAGGAAAAAAGAAAAAAAGAAAGTGGAGAGCAATTAAGGAAAATACCTGTTGCAGTCAGGTTCGCATTGGTGGTAGAAATCACCCAACCAAGAGGTGGGTGAGGCGGCGCATGCCTTTAATCCCAGCACTTAGGAAGCAGAAGTAGGAGGATCCCCATGAGTTCAAGGCCACCCTGAGACTACATAGTGAATTCCAGCTCAGTGGAGCTAGAGTGACATCCTACCTCAAAAAACGGAACCAAACCAAACCAAACAAAAACAAACAAACAAAAAAAAAAAAAAAAGAAAAAGAAAGAAAGAAAAAGAAATCACCCAACTAAAAAAGCAGCTTGTGGGAAACAAAAGAGGTTTATTTTATTTTGGCTTACAGGCTCGAGGGAAAACAATGGCATGAGCAGAGAGTGGACATCACCCCCGGCCAACATAAGGTGGACAATAGCAATAGGAGAGTGTGCCAAACACTAGCAAGGGGAACACTGGCTATAACAACCATAAGACTGCCCCCAAGGATATACTCCCTCCAGGAGGCATTAATTCCCCAAATCTCCAAATCTCCATCAGCTGAGAACCTAGCATTCAGAACACTTAAATTTATGGGGACACCTGAATGAAACCACCACATACCATCTCTGGCCCCATAAACTGATAACCATACATGATTTAAAATGCAATGTATTCATCCAACTTTAAAAGTTCCCATAAATTTTATCAATCCTAATGATGTTCAAATGTGCCCATAATCCATGGTCTTTTAAATGAACCATAATACCAAAAAATGCCCCCCAAACCCATAATGGCACAGAATAAACATGCATACTGCAAAAGATGGCACTAGGCATAGCAAAGAAATATTCAACAAATACAAAATTTAAACAGGGCAAACATCAAATTCTAGTTCCATGTCCAACAACTCTAGTCAGTGAAAAGTCTCCTCCAAGTCCAATAATTCTAACCAGCAATGCTCTGGAGTTTCAATTCTGCTCCTCCAGCTAGGCTACTCACAGTTCTGGAAAACTTCATCTAGGCCTGACAGCCATCTTATGGTCCCAGCATCTCCAATTGGTTTCCATTGCAATCCACAGTTGGTTCATCCTGATGGCTCCATGCAGGCAACCAGCAAACCTGCTTCACACTGCCCATGGCCATTTCTAAAGCACAAGACTGCTGCAAACTGAATGACCCTCTCTTTCCTGCGTTTCTTATATTCTACAATACCAGGTAGGGTGTCAGTTAGTTAATTCAAGGGGGAATAAAGCAGACTTGAAGGAATAGAACACTCCTTGAGCACTCAGGCCCCTTCAAAAGAGCCTATATTCTTCCTGTTGACCCAGTGCAGGTCAGCTACCCCAGTCTCAAAGGTTGTAATCCCTCAATTGCAGCTGAAAAGGCAGCAGTTCACCCAAAGATTTTTTTTTTTTTCCTGTGCCATATCCCTATGGTCACACCAGTTCATTTCTACGCAAACAATCCTGCACAACTTTTCAGGACAAAGCCATAATAGCAAGCATCTCACACAAAATGCAAGCCCAGTCCAAACCAAAGCTCCTTCACACCCTCAGAAGCCAAACCTCACAGTCCATAGTTCTTACTGCATTCAGGTCTTTCAACTCTGATCAGAATAGTCTATCAAGTTGTACTTACAGCACTGCAAGGCATCTCTTAGGCCAAGGTTTCAAATCCATCCACTCCTCTTGAAAATCAGCTCCAAAAGGCCAAAGCCACAGAGTCAGGTATCTAGCAGCAATCTCACTCCTCAGTACCACTTTACTGTTGCAGTCAGGTTCGCCTTGCTGGTAGAAATCATCCAACTAAGAGCCGCTTGTGGGAAAAAAACAGAGGCTTATTTTGGCATATAGGCTTGAGGAGGAAGCTCCATGATGGCAAGGAAAACGATGGCATGAGCAGAGGGTGGACAACACCGCCTGGCCAACATAAGGTGGACAATAGCAGCAGGAGAGTGTGCCAAACACTGGCATGGGGAAACTGGCTATAACACCCATAAGCCTGCCCTCAACAATACATTCCATCCAGGAGGCATTAATTCCCAAATCTCCATCAGCTGGGAACCTCGCATTCAGAACCTAAGTATATGGCGGACACCTGAATCAAAACACCACAATACCCAACATTGACTCTGGCCTCCATATGCACAAATGCATACACATACACATCTTCACACACACAGAGCTATGCATGCACATGACACATACAAACATGCAAAAAAAATCAACATTTTTAAAGTGTTCTCAGTTACTTTTGAAAGTATAGATTACCAAGAACTTGCATAAGAAAGATTTTATTTAAATAGTAGTTATAGCTTCTATAGATATTTAGACCTTTTATATTTTCAACGTGTTTGACAAAGAGTCTGTGAAAATTGCCATCATTCCTGGGAAGGTGTGAGACTCAAGTCATAGATAGCTCATGGGCCACCTTGGCTGTGGACTGGCAATGTCCTCGCAGGAAGCCCCTGGAGAAGAGATGAGGCATAGCTGTGGAAGAGGCGCCCCTCCACCTCCTCCTCCTCACCTCCTTTAGGAAGCAGGCTCTCCCCTCCACCTCCTCTTCTGCCTTTTCTTCCTCCTCCTCAGCTCCTTAAAATAACAACAACAAAAACAAAGGGAAATTCCCGTGTACCAACACAGGTTAGTGTAAGGATTAATAGGTTAATAGCATGTCAGTCCAAGCTCATGCATTCATCAAAATATTTGTATTGTTCCCAGAGGCTTAAGGGAGATCAAGATGTTTTGTCAGCATCAAATGGTATCACTTCAAAGGAATGGCATTTCTAATGATTTCCATGTGTGTATCATTTCTCTCTCAAACTGCTAAAAGAACTCATGGGCCGGTTCCCAGCCACTCTGTATGTCTTGTACCCATGATGATACTTGCAGGTCAATCTGTAGGAAACACTGTGATGACAATTCCCATATTCCAGATGGTACTTCATAGCAGTGTCTTTGGGGATTTCTTCCTTGTAAGAAGTTTCCAGAAGAAAACACATCACAAGGTGCTGAGGGTATCACAGTCAGTGATGTGTGATTCACGGGACAATGACTTGAGCACAACAGGAACCTGTCAGCACTTCTTAGAAGGTACCGTCAGCACAATCTGATGCTCCATGCCAACCATCAGAACAATGCAAGTGGAAATATTTAAGTTTAATAAATTTGGGCATATGGATTAGAATGTAAGAAAAAAGTGGATAAAAAGCTTAGGAAAGATGAATTTATGTGGGTGTGACTGAGAGACTAAAAAGGAGAATAACGTATTTCTAGTCACATTATGGTAAATACCTCAGGCATATAAACACTAACAAATGGCAGAGAAAACTGGCTTTATTTTAACTTCCTTTTTTCATAAACAACATCTTAAGTGCTGTTTTCCCCTGCTTAATGCAGAAAACCTGAAAAATGGAGCAAAGTAAGTGGAAATAAATTCACATTATTCCCAGAGGAAAGCACAGTTAATAGTTTGTAATACATACTATCACTCTTTTCCACATAAATATATATGAATTTAAGAACCCATTTTAATCACACTATACACAGATGTACCAAATATAAGGCAATTCATTTCTCCTAACTGCCCTGATCCATTTCCAGCCCTTCTGCTTTGCTCCCACCTGGGGTAGCAAAAGGAAAAATAAAAATAAAACATCTAATCTCTCAGATTTTTTTGTTATCTTGCCCTGCTCCATGTCTAGTTACCGTATTCAAAATCATATTGTCACTACTCGCTGCCCTATCCTGATTTATTTGTATCTTTCTCATACTTCTTATCATCATTTTATATCATATATACTTTATTTTTTCAACACTTTTTCTCTCAACCAGAAATTTCCATAGAAGACAGGATCTTTATTTACTTATTTAATTTATTTTTGCTTCAGTTTTCATTGCTGTGTCCCCACTTCCAAGATCAGCAGAGGCCTTCTATTCATATCTATTAAATACAAACATTAATGAAGTGTTTACATAAGAGAGGAGAGGTCTGACCCTCTGTGTTCTGGATCCTCTGTAGTCTTTTTTTTTTTTTTTTTTTTCGGGGATAAGATTTATTTTGTCAGCCTCAGCCATTTGTTCTGAGCAGCAGTCAAAACCTTGATGCTCTATTCTTCCTGGGCCAGACTCCACCCTTGATCTCTAAGTCTCAGTTTGTCTACACTTCACATTGGGATGAAGAAAGATCTAGATCCCTCAAGCCACCACCAAACCCTTGTAGGGATGGAATGCGTGGGTCTAGTATTGTTTAGGTTCATCCCCCCCCCCATTTTCTTTCTTCTTCCTCTTCTCCTTCTCCTCCTCCTCCTCCTTCTTCTTCTTTTAAATTGCCAAGTGCCATTTAGATCATAGTGTCTCTGAAGACTAGTGTCCCCTTCCCCACCCCGATCATTCTAAGCCTTTGGAAAGCTGTACTGTATTTTAGTCACTGAGCCCATGTGACTGCTGAATATTAGAAATGTAATGAGTCTGAATTATAATGTGTTCTGTGCATTAAGTTGCAAAGAAGATATTTTTAAAATTGTAAAACAGCTCATTAGTAAGTATGTGGATTGCGTGTTGTACTTATTTGGTTATATTGAATTACATAAAATTAATCATTAGCACGAATTTCACCAGTTTCTCACTTTTTTGTGGCTTCTAGAAAATGGGAAAATTAAACAAGTAGGGTGAATTTGTAGCTTTTGTCATACCTTAATTGATGCATAGTAAAACTTCCTTCTCCTACTGCTGGAGAAAGAGCACCCACCACAACGGAGCTGGAAATGGGCATCATCATTCTCTCCCTCTGTCTCTCTCTTTCTCTCTGTCTCTGTGTCCTACCCCTATGATGTTCCAGGACTTGACCAAGGAACCCTTGGCTTTCCTTCTATTTGATATGTGTCTCTTGTCTATAGGGCAGTATACTATGTGGCCAAAGGCTTTTCCTTGCAAAGACACATATTCTGTCAATTCTGGAGGTGTAGGAGAACCACATTGAGTTTGTAAACTTGATCCTTAACATGCAAGAAGAATGCAAAGCATCCTACCCCATTCCTTTCCATAAAGCCTGGCTTTGAAACTTCCTGCCTCCGTCTCCCCTCCCTCCCTCATCCCTCTCTGTCTTTCTTACTTTCTTTCTTATATGCACAATGTGAGGTGTGTGTGTGGGTGAGTGGGTGTGTGTGATGTACTTGCCTGGGGGTGGCTGGAGCAGAGGGTGTCTCTTTCCATTGTTCTTCCACCCATTCTAATTTGAGCCCAAGTATCTTTGTACTGATACCAGAGTTTGCTATTTATTGCTATGGTTGGCAATAACCTGGTCTCTTCTCCCCTTTGCAGGGCTGGGGTTGCAGACAGCATGCATGGCCATGCCCAGCTGTTTTTGCAGGGTCTGGGAATTCATACTCCAGCAATTGCAGGCCCTCTCAAGCCATCATGCTTGTACTGGAAGCTCACTTAAGTCCTGAGCCAACTCTCCAGCCCTTGGTTGCTTTCTCTCTCCCTCTCTCTCTCTCTCTCTCTCTCTCTCTCTCTCTCTCTTTTGAGGTAACGTCTCACTCTACCTCGGGCTGACCTGGATTTCACTATGTAGTCCTAGTGTAACCTTGAACTCATGGTGATGCTCCTACCTCTGCCTCCCGAGCGCTGGTATTAAAGGCGTGCACCACCATGCCTGGCTCCTTGGTTGCTGTTTGATAGCCAAACTTTGCAGTAATTCATATCTTTTTGCTAATAGCCAACCTATCTGAACTGACATGGAAGAACCAAAATCTCATCTTTTGCTTTAGTGGGATGGAAATTTCCCCCATGATATTACACACACACACACACACACACACACACACACACACATAAATATACATCCTATAATAGTGAAAAATATTGTTTATATTACATAGGGACCATTCTATTTCTTATTTAATGAGTTTTTAATTTTTTTAAGCAAGCCCAACAGACTGCCCTTTTTCTTTTATGAGAGAGAGAAAAAGAAAGAATTGGAACACCAGGGCCTCCAGCCACTGCACTCAAACTTCAGACTTGTGCACCCCCTTGTGAGCATGTGCAACATTGTGCACTGGCATCACTGTGCTGCTGGCTTATTTGGGACCTGGAGAGTAGAACATGAGTCCTCAGGCTTCACAGGAAAGTGTCTTAACCGTTAAGTCATTTCTCCAGCCTGTAATGAGTTTTTTTTTTTTTAATCTGCAATTTACTCTTTCAAATGCTGTATGACTAGAAGAATGAATGACTCTCTGGCAGGAGGAGAGTATAGAGGAAGAAATTTCTAAAAACCACTGCACCATAATAAGGATTCTAATCTTGTGCCACCCTTGGCCCCTTCCCACTCTCATTTACTAGTTTTGCTAAGTGGAGATAGCATGTCAAAGGAGAATCAAGAGTTCAATATCATCCTTGGCTACATAGAAAGTTTAAGTCAGCATAGGCTACACAAAGCCCTGTCTTAAAATGTAAAATGAGTAATAAAATAAATAGAAACAGCATGCCAAAGATCCCCACACAGAAATGAATGACTACTGATTGTTTGGAATGGCTCCAAACACACTCTCAGGTCTGTGTTCTAAGAGTATGGCATTTTATTTTGTGCTCATGAATTTCTTTCTCAACATATAATACTGCTATAGCTGGGTATCCCAGCCTACTATAATAAGAACTCTCATGCTATGTGTGAGTCATTTCACTTTTATCTCTTGTCTACAAAAAGGAACACTTGAGTGACAGTAGAGAAAACCAAGTGCAGAAGTTATGCCTGAGAACAAGCCTAGTTTGGAAATGTTGGCAGTGAGATGATATGATCCTAGTCCATGGCACACAAAAAGTCATTGCCCCAGCTATATTGAGGTCTAATTGACAAATTCAAATCATATATACATGCCACCAGGTTCAGATCAAAGGTATACTCTGTAATCAAACCCTCTCATTTCCTCTACTACCAGCCCCTTGATACTACCTTTCTGCTCTGTATGTTTTTTTGCTTAGCCTATTTAGATTTGTATTTGACCCAAAGTTATAGCTTTCCTTTATTAAAATTTTCATAAATTTATTTGCAAGCAGAGATAGAGATAGAGAGTGAGTACGGGTGTGCCAAGGCCTCTTGCCATTGCAAACAAACTCTTGCCATTGCAAACTGGGGGAATCAAACCCAGGTTGTCAGGCTTTACCAGCAAGCACCTTTATCTGCTGAGCCCTCTCTCCAGCCCCTTAGCTTTCTTTATGTGCCTGGCTTATTTCACTTAACATTTTGGCCTTTAGATTCATTCTTCTTATGGTGAATGACAAGATTCCTATCATTTCTTTTTTATATAATAAAACTATTTTATTGCAAAGCACTTATGCTATTTCCATTTCTACTACTACACAAAGTTTCAGTTATGTATTCCCTACAGCTTTAAGAACATTTCTTCAATATCTCATAAATATATATATATATATATATATATATATATATACACACATACACACACACACATATATATATATACATAAATGTTTATATATATATATATATATGTATATATATATATATATACACACATGCCAGGACCTCCATCCACTGCAAACAAGCATATGCCACCTTGTGCATCAGCCTTATGTGGGTCCTGGAGAATAGAACCTGGGTTCTTGGGTTTCACAGGCAAGCATCTTAACCACTAAGCTATCTCTCTAGCCCTCTTTACATTTTTCAGTTTACATTTAAGTGTTGGCACAATATACTCAGCACTTTTTCATACAGACATTGGCTAGTTACAATTTCACTTTGAAATGATTGCTAAGATCTCTTACACAAGGTTCTTGTATAATATTCCATTGCATATACATGCATCCCTTTCTCCACCTACTCATCTGTCATTGAACACTCAGCTGTTTTCATATCTCAGCCATTGTAAATAATGCTGCAATAAACACAAGAATTCTGATACTTCCTTCAACTCCTTGGGACATATACCTAGATCTTATGCTAGTTCTATTCTTAAGTTTCTTGAAGAACTATTTACAATACTACTAACAGCATACAAGGATCTGCCTATGTACTTGCCAGCACTTGTATTGCTTGGATATTTTTGTGTTTATTATTAGTATTACTAACAACATATTTCATATGGAGCCATCATGTGTGGGTACCCTCTTTCCCTTCATCCCTGTCCCCATTCTGCAAGTTAAAGCCAGTTCTTCTTTCTCTATATAGAACAAATATATAAAATGTGTTTTGAGAAAAGAAAGAATAGAGTTCTAGGATCTACAGGGGATAAAATGCAGAGTTACACCTTAATGGGATATAGAGTCTCCATTTGGGATGATGGGAACATTGGAGAAATAGACAATGATGGTGAGTACACAATGTAACAAATGCACCGAATGCAATGGAGCTCACAGAAAGATGAATATTATGTTACACATGCTTTTCTACATTAAAATTAGATACAGAGTGAAATACACAAATACATTATATAAAATAAAACTCAAAAGAAAAGTGATTAAGACTCGTGAATACATATATTGCAGGTACATAATGCTCAAAATTTTGGCAGCTGATGAACAGGTGGTAATGGCAATTGCCAAGGGGTAATCACTCAGAGGAAATAATGCTGTCTGTTCCTGTTGCAGTCAGATTCACATTGCTGGCAGAAACCTCCTGACCAAGAGCAGCTTTTAGGAAAAAAGATTATTTTGCCTTACAGACTCAAGGGGAAGCTCCATGATGGAGGGTAAAATGATGGTGTGAGCAGAAGGTGGACATCACCTCCTTAGCAATATCAGGTGGTGTGGTAGTTTGATTCATGTGTCCCTCATAAACTTAGGTGTTCAGAATGCTAGTTTCCCAGCTGATGGAGATTTGGGAATTAACACCTCCTGGAGGCAGTGTATTGTTGGGGGCAGGATTATGGGTATTATAGCCAGTTTCCCCTTGCCAGTGTTTGGCACACTCTCCTGTTGCTGTTGTCCACCTGATGTTGGCAAAGAGATGATTTCTATGCTCTGTTAATGCATTGTTTTCCCTTGCCACCACAGAGCTTCCATTTGAGTTTGTAAGCCAAAATAAACCTGTTTTCCCACAAGCTGCTCTTATGATTTCTGCCAGCAATGTGAACCTGAATGCAACAGGCGGAAAACAGCAACAGGAGAGTGTGCCAAACACTGGCAAGGGGAAACTGGCTATAATACCCATAAGCCTGCCCCCAACAATACACTGCCTCCAGGAGGCATTAATTCCCACATCTCCATCAGCTGGGAATCTAGCATGCAACATTCCTAAGTTTATGGGGTACACCTGAATTCAAACAACCACAGTACCCTTGAGAGATTCTTAGGAGAAACATCCAAAAGAATACCTTCCTAGCTAATATGTTTAAGCAGCTTATTGAATAATATTTAAGGGGGGGAAAGCTGTGCATTTGGCAATAGGTGGTATTTGTAACCTTCCAGTGTATGGCCCTTACTTTGAAACTGTATAATAATGCTAGACAGTTGTTCTTGCATTAAAAGTTTTATAACATTGGGCTAGAGAGGTGGCTTAGCCTTTAATGTACTTGCTTGTGAAGCCTAAGTACCCATGTTTGATTCCCAGTACTCATGTAAGCCAGATGCACAAAGTAGCACACATGCATCTGGAGTTTGTTACAGTGGTTAAGAGCCCCGGCATGCCTACTCTCTGTCTCTCTTCTCTCTATCTCTCTCTGCTTATAAATAAATATAAATAAATAAAATATTTTGATAAAAATGTTTATAACACAACTTCAATTCAGACTTGGGGAGTAATAAATTCATGAATTTTCTTTAGAGTGTGGCCAAGACAGCACATATTTCACATAAAGTTAGCAACATCACATGTTGGAAAATCCATGGGTTAAGTAGAATTTGACAGCATCTCAGAAGGCAGTGCTTCTATATAATGTCCCCAAGGTATAATTGGCAATGCCTGCATCAAATATAGCTAAATCAATGGAAAACAATGAGTATGCGATGTAAACACACAAAATAAGAACAATAGCAAGATTACTTGGCAAAACCCATTAACTGAGGTGATTAGCACATCTGGCAGCAAAACAGTATCCCTTTTCTCAAAAGGAGTTTTTATTGTACTGGCTCCCACCCCGTCACTAACTGACCAGCTTTAAGGAGTCATGTGTCAAGAAGAGAATGAAGCTTGTCCTCTGTGGCTTTATCATGGAGACAATATCATTCTTTGCCAGAGGCTGCCCTAGGTTAATAAATACAGAATGCTAGCACACACAAGGCCTCCCTAACTGAGCTTTAGAAAGTTGTCAAACTCAGCAGGAAAATCCCATGCTGCTTGTGATGACTTGCCGTAGTGTACCAGCAGTACTGTGTGCTGTTAACGGTGCTGGCAGAGGGGTCCAGGGCAATCATTAAGGCCCAGTGCCACTGGACACTGATAATGCACATGACTTGTCCTAAGTGAGAGTGTGTTTCACAGCTCACCGCCTGCAATGGCATAGCCTCAGAGATGCTGAAGCAGAATCCTGACTTCAGCTGATTCTGAACAAATGTTCTTGAAATTATCACATACAGACAAAGAGAAGCTTATGCTTCTCATTATGATCTTCCTCTCTCCCCCTCATCATCCTCATATAGGGCACAATATCAGCTGGCTTCCAAACTGTTTTTACCTTTGATTTACATTTTCCTAGCAGCTACTTCTATTCCTCCTTCTCAGTTAGGCTTATTAAGTCTCAGAATACTCCTGAGATATGAAGACAGAAGTTCAGTGTAGACATGTTCACCTCACAAAGTCCTATCATAAAATTCTCACTGGTGTCACATTCCTAGGCATCACAGTGATGAATCGTGTACCTCTATATTCAACAAACCCTGAATATGGGGGTTAGGAATTTCCTGCCTCTCTTCTAATGAGGACTAGTGCTGCAGGGTTCTTGGAAAAGTCATTTTGCTACTATCTCTTCTCTGTTTAGTTGAGCAATAGCCTTTATCAATACCTTTATCATCAATTATCAATCATTTAGCAATACCTTTATCAATCATTCTCATAGCACTGCCTTGTCTGTAAGAAAGGAATGAGAATCCAACATTCACTCACTCACTCTTCCTGAAAGTCTCTCACCCCTCCCTCTTTGTTACTCTCCAAAATGTTAAACTCATAAAACAGTGGTCTTCTGATTCACAGCTGGATGTGTTAACCCGTCATAGCAGCCTGTGCTTTGTGCTTTTAAATTATTTAGACCTGCCAGAGAAGTCTGAATCTGTTTCATCTCTACCATGTCTTTTATAATTTTTTTTTTATCTTACAGTGTTCCCATTAGTCCTCATGGGCATGCTTATGGGCTAATATAGCCCTAGAAATCACCTTCTGGCATTGAAAATTCTGCCTTGGGGCTTCTAAAGCACCGGCAGGTCTGCAGGGACCCCTATCCTCCAGGCCAGTTGAGTCGATTCCCTGGATCTTTAGAGAAATAAGAAACATACCCTGACAGTAATTCCCTCCATTGGGTACACCAGTGCTACAGTCTGCCAATTGAATGTTATATGTGAATTTTAGTTTATATTATTTAAAACATACACATCCATACTACCAGAATGCCCTTCTTCCCTCCGTCCATACAAAGGTGATGTGTGAAGTTAAAAGTGACCTGTGCTACAGAAAAGAGATACAAATACAGTCCAGTGTGATACTACTGGAATAGGGACTCTGCTGTGTCGTGCCAGCATGCAGGCATGGTCACCAGAAACCCTGGCCCCTAGCTATATGAACTAGATAATACAAAAACTCCCAGTCTAAAACTCTTCCTAGTCTTAGAATTCTCTGTGAAGAGAATTCAGAACTAGAAAGTTAGAAACTATCTTCCAATTTGGTTTGAGATGAAAATTTCTGTTTTCAAGAGAAAGAAATCATTTTTAAGGAGAATATACTCGCCTGTGGCTTTGTCAGAAACTTTGAAGAGAGATACCTCCCCAAGTATAAAACATGACTAGAATCCTTCGTGCCCTTTCTATTGCTAGAGTCATACACAACCCCCTAAGCTCATCTGGCTGGGAAGGTGAGAACCCACACCCTCCCTCACACTAGTTTGTCTAGCCATACTAGATGGCCTGAAGAAATAGAAGAGCAGCCTGTGGCTTGTGTGCATGACTTGTTCCACACAGCTCTCTGTCAAAACTTTCTATAATACAGTGGCATAAAACTAAGTAAGGTGAGCAATGCATGAAAAAATGGCTACTAAGCATTTGAGATTATAGCTGCATATGCTGTCATGTACAAATAAAAGACTACTAAACAGTTTGTGTAATACAATTTCCTTTAAAACCTTACATAGAATGAAAGAGTAGAAGTTGCTAGAGCAAAATACTGATGCCAGTTTTGGCTCTTATTAGAATATCATTACAATGTTTTTCCCCCCCTCATCTTTTGTTCTCAATTCTATGAGTACAGGGGTTAAAAAACGAAAACAATTTAAAAAGAATTGAGACAAGGGCACACTCTGATTCGAAGACTTGTTTTTTTTGGGAAATAAATGCAAGTATCTGCATAATTCCCTTTCTTATACAACAATAGTTAACTAACTGCATTAATTTTTAACTAGGGAAATCCATGTAATACAAACAGTCCCTAAATGTTGTACTCAAGGGTTTCCTTTCTCACTTCCTGCACACAGGCTGCTTTGTGCTAGCCACAGCTCTGCTCTTCTCTGCAGTACACTTCTCCGGGTTTCTTTGCAAGACCCAGGCCTAAGGGCAAGTGGCTTCCTAGGATGTGCTCTTCTGAATATTCGTGGCAGGAGCCATAGAGCAGGTAGAGACTCATGATGTCACTGGATGCTCAGAAATTTATTCCTTCACTCCAGGGACTTAGATACAAAGTTCAGTCAGCTACATCAAGGCAGAGAAAAGGCATTTCCTACCTGGGCTTTCTACCTAGCCATATGCCAGACCCAGTTCTACTTTCATGGCAGAAGGCAAAGGCAGACATGCCTCTAACTATGCTAAATCTCTAGAAATGGAATGGCAAGATCAAAGAGAGGATGTAATTTAAGAAGAATAATAATTAATATTCTTTTTCAGTTGAACCATTTTTTATTCCCACCTTGTAATGTGAGAAAATACAATATCAAAGGTCTGCCAAATAACATGGGAGTTGTTTGGTGATTAGGTAAAAATAATATTGGTTCATTTTTACTTCAGTTTCTCTAATTTTGAATGCTGAGGCTAAGTAATTTTTCAGTTATATCAAAATCACTCTTATATTTGTCTTTCTAGAATTTGTCCTAGTTAGTTCTTCATCCATTCTTCTATTGATTATAGTCCTTTTATGAGGAGTTGTAAATACCTCTCCTAGCTTGGGACTTGTTCATTGACTTTGTATATGATTTTGTGTGTATTTATATTTTCTTTTTATCATAATAAGAAAGTTTTTGTCTTCTTCTCTAATGTCTAAAACTATCTTTGATATTACAAATGGGCTTGGCTTACTGATACTTTGCACACAGAAACAAGAGGATGATACAAAATATCCCACAAGGCACATTCAGCCTAAAATCTGGAGTGCTAAAGTAAAGAAACCTAGATTTGAAAAAAATAGCCTCGCAGACTTAGCATAATTTAGACTATTTAAGTTTTACATTTAAAACTGACCCATTTTGAATTATTATCTATTTTTTTGTATAAAAAGATTGTTCCTGGTCTTAGAGGTTTGTAGTATATACATGTGTAATATCACAAAGTTTCTGATGGTCAGGAGTCTGAGTGGCTTATCCTGGTGGCTGTCTCAGAGTTGTGCATAAAGTGATAGTTAAGTGATTGGCCAAGAATGCAATCATCTGGAGTTTCAAAGATATGCCATCATGATCATATTCTTGGCTCTTGGCAGGCTTGTTTCTATTGGCAATTGGCTGGAAGCTTCTGCTCTTCATCATTTGGGCCTCTGTACAGGCGCCGAAATGTCCTTGTAATAGAGTGTCTGGCTTCCTCCCGGAGCATGTGTTCTAAGCCAAGAAGAAAGCTGTCAAGACAGTAATAGTGATTATTTTTAAAATAATATAATCTCAGAAGCAATATACTATCATTCTAGCAATTCATTAAGAGAGAGTTATTAAGTACAGATGTGATTCAGGAGTTAACTTATCTCTTAAAAGGTAGGTGGTTTTATTTTTAAAACTAGTAATATCCTACTTCATGGTTCACATATGATCTGAAGTGTACACCCAAAGTTTCATATGCTGGCAGCATGGTCCCCAGTATAATGGTGCTGAGATGATGGAGCTTTATGAGGTGGGATGTCGCAGAGAATAGTCAGCTTGCAGAAAATAATTAGCCTTTGGAAAGTATGAATGCAGGTCTCATGGAACTGGATTAATTGATATAGGCATAGGAGGTTTTAATGCATTTTGGCATCTCACCAAGTCCTTCTTTACACATACTTCTCACTATGTCCATATGTGAACTTGCCAAGGTGCTCCCACCTGCTGTGAGACCCTCTCAGCAAAGTCAAGCAGAAGCACAATTCTCCTTGAATCCCTAATACAGTGAAGTAAATAAAGCTTTAGTCTTTGCAAAGCACCCAGTCTCAGGTATTTGGTAGCAACAACAACAAGAAAAAATGAACAAAGATATTCTATTTCTGTGAGATGTCTCCACTATCATAATCTTAATTCCCATGTGGATTAGGCTATTTTCTATAATTCTAGCAACCTTTATAAAATCATTTAAAAAGGGAATGCATCTGTCTGTGATTTGCATTATGGAGCTTATTTATGTTCATGTGCAATTTCATGTACTTCTAGCTGTTTGATGGATTAAATGAAATTATGCATGTAGACATCTTTGCAAATGGTGAAATACATGCACTACTGGAAGGTTTATAATTATTGTATTTATGTGACAATGCAGCCAAAAGAATGTCCTGGTTAATTCCAGTTTGATTTGCTGAGATTGGTTTTTGGATCCATGTTGGAATTTAAGTTGTGGGCCAGTTGTGGAATTTTCCATCATAACATTTCCTGTGGATTCAAAGTGAACTGAGCCCCAATCCAGGAAACAAACATAAAAGGTGCCAGCTAGTGTATATCACTGAGTACTTTCTGCTGCTTCTAGGTATCTCTGTCCATCCTTTGCCTAAATATGTACGTGTTTGGGTAAAATATGAGCAATGTACACCCTACACAATCGAACACTTCTGAAGCTGTGGTGGGTTCTTTACCTGACAGGTGCTGACTGGGCTTTCCTTCCTTCCTTCTTCCCAAATTGTTTTTAATTGTAGATAACTCGGGAGCAGACCCTACTTAAACCTTGGTGAAGCCTAGTTGAGAGGGAAGCAATGATAGCACAAAACCTTTGAAATGGCCAAGAAAACAGGAAAGGACACAGAAGACAAGATGGAAAGACAAACTTTTTCTATCATTATCATTACTCACAACTGGCAATGCATTTGGATTTATGTAGTGTGTGTGTGTGTGTGTGTGTGTGTGTGTGTGTGTGTGTGCGTGCTTAAAAACAGGGCCTCCCTACAGCTCAGGCTGGCCTGGTGCATACTGTATCACCCATGCCTGCCTGGAATTCACCGCAATATTCCTGTCTCAACCCCCCAAAATGCTGTGGTTACAGCTGCACAATGCCTTGCCTTGGTGTATTTGTATTTTTAAGCTATGGAATATTTAATTCGTTGTTGGTGAATTGAATCCAGCACATAGACATGCCTTGCCTGACCAGGAATATTTTTAAAATTGGAGATTTCTCTTTTAAACATGTTTTATTTATGTTTTTGTGTGGGTGTTCATGTGTGAGCATGTTTACAGGTGCCAGTGGAGGTGCACATGTGCCGTGTACTTGTGAAGGACAAAAGAAACGTTGTGTACCCGATATAAGGTGGAGTTTTCCCTCTGCATCTCACTCTGCCACTGTTTTCTGCTGGGCTTACCTCCCACCTTGCATGTCTTCCCATCCCATGCTGGGATCACAGAAGCTCAACAGGTCTCCCAGCTCTACATGTGGAATTTAGGGAATGGAACTCAGGTACTCAGGCTTGAGAGGAGTTGCAAGCACTTCGACTCCTGAGCCATCTCCCCATCCTTGGAGATTTCTGCTTAAAACATGATTTTACTTCTCTCTCTCTCTCTCTCTCTCTCTCTCTCTCTGTGTGTGTGTGTGTGTGGGTATGTGTCCCCCCCCACCAAAAAAACCTACAATACCCTATGGTCCTAGGCCTGAAGTGTGTACTGGACCTATGCCAAGCTTGAAGGCTTGAGATGCACTAGAACTTTCCAGTTCACTGGAGCTCCCACTAGCCTTTGTACAACATTCAATTGCCTGGGTCATATGCTGGTTACCATGCATCTTCTTCTTCTCTTTCATTCTTGCACAGGCAAATGTTTCTTTTATACAGAAAAGCTTAATAAAAGTGACAAAATGAAGACCAACAAAAGGACCGCAAATTTTAAGCAATGGCTTCAGGATGGGTATGTCACAGAGTCACCACAGCAATCAGGCATCAGGAGAAGCTTCTCTCTACCTCTATGCCTGTGGGTCCCTACTTACACAACACATGACCTAAGACACCGCTGCAGCTTTTGTAGCACCCAGAATATGGGCAGCTTTTTCCTTAGAAGGCTGGTTAAGCTGCACAAGCTGTCATCTGAGAAAAACACGCATGAGGCAAGGTGCTGTCTCCCCGGGTGCCCTCCACACTTTGTCTCTATGACATTCTCCCTTGATCTATAGCAGTTCACCAGCCCAAAGATGCAGCTTTGTGGTTAAACACCAAGCTTTTCCATGTGTTGTTCTTGGCAACAGAGAGCTTCAGGGCCTCCATCCACTGCAGAGTTCCTTATGAAAACCTTCCCGTTCACTTCTTCATAGATGTCTTGGGCCAGATCAAGCTTTTTATCGAGGAAACTGTGGGTGACATGAGGCAGAGAAGTGGTTAGGTGAGAACATCAGTGGAGCAAGTCAAGGAAGGCATGTGCAATATACCCATTAGGACACTAAGTGTTGACCTTGCACCAGACCTGTTCTGCTAATGAGAGGTACAGCCTTGTTTCCATTACAGAGTAAGCCATTGCTCCCTGAGAGCTCCAGTTCCCATGTGTGCTCACTTCTTTAAGCTTCTCTCCTCATTTTCCCAGAACCTCACCTTCTACTCCATCGGTTTGGCATCCAACTTTTCTTCTGATGTTCAATTTTTTGAATAAAGTATATCACACTATGTATGTGGTATTGAAAATTCCCTCCTGGAGTGAGGAGGGAGTCTTAGGAGACTCTGGAGATAAATATCTGAGGGTTAAAAGAATCTTAAAAGTCACAAAGCTCCACACCAAAGTTATAGAAGCAGTATACAACTGCTGGGGAGGAATCTCTCCAAGCAGCCCAACTGTCTGCACGTTATTTATGAGCTCTAGAGATGCAGCTCTTAGGAATCAACTATGCTGGGATGGGCTTTTCAGTGATGCAGCTGCCCTTGAGTCACCCACACTCCGTTAAGTACCCTCAATAAACTCATTGGTTTATCCAAAGTGGATTTTGGTGCATACATGCTTTGGTCTGTTGTTTTTTCTCTATCTGGTGTAACTAGACAAGTCTTTGTGTCTCCCTAGAGAAAGACACTTGGCTCCCAATTGAGGAGATTGCTATATGAAAAGGTTAGGATTGAAACAGTGACCAAAAATAAACAGAAAACTTCAGGCAACACAGTTTAGATATTCTTAAAACTTATTTGAAGCAAACAAGGCCAAGATACTGGAAGCAGTTTGCTGTAAGATACAATGATGCATTTTATTTTTTTATTCTTTCTGTTTTCATGATAGAAATTATCTACGATTCAGGTACATAAATTTGCACTAATAATATTGGTTTAACCAGATGGAGATATTTTCTTTCCTTATAGGAAATCATATGCCATCAGTATTTAGCACTCTACCATTCTGCTTTTGTATCTGTAGCAAACAATTTAAATTTGCATATTTCTTGTCTTCATGGTTACAAGAAGGCTGCCACATCTTTAACCTGAACTTTGAATTTGAGTCAGGAAGAAAATGCAAAAAGAAAGAAGAAGCATGTTTAGTGGTAAAGTAAAAGTTAACTTTGACATTTTACCAACCATAAGTATGTAATATATCCATGCCAACAAAAAGGGAATTTGCTATAATATTTAACTGAATGTATTGTATTTATATCCTACTTTTCCCCACTACCTACTTATATTCTCAATTAAGAAAGAAATAGGGCAATTTGACCATGAACAGGCAATTAGCATTTGCAATCAATTCTTACTAATTTTACAAAAGCATATACATGTATCTGAGACATTATTTGTCTTCTCTCTTAATTTCCTCCTGCATAATGCTTTCCTTGAAAGAACAAAGTGAGGTCTTATGGAATATTTCAGATGAGAGGAGTTGGGGTGTAGGTTCAAGAGCTGCATCTGAAACTCTTGAAGATCCGAGCATCCTTAGAGCCTAACCACATTGTCTCTAGATGAAAGTGAGTGAGACTATGCAAGAGTTATTGTCTATCAAGCGTGTTTCACAACCTATAAAATAATTTTTATTTCCGTATGCCAGTTTCTCAACCCTGATTCTCCCAGACATTCCCCTTACCTTCTCTCTGGATCAGTCAAAGGCTGAGTCATGTTCCATTTTTTTCTTAGTATTGGACTTTGGGAATATAGCCCACTGCAATGTGCGAACTGAAGCAGAGCAAATACATGACAACATGAATAAATTCATTTAAAGTAAACCATTGTCTTATAATTACTTTCCTGGATAGTCAGCATAATTTCTTCTCAGACAGCATGGACAGCTATAACCACTTATTATCTCTCATATCATTAATATTAACAATATAGCATCTGTTGAAGACATTCATAGTGTCATAGATCTACAAAACATATGGCTGGCATCCTGAAGATGGACTTAAATTTTAAAATAAATGGACAGAGGTGAATTCAAATACCCATAGAGGAAAAATAATCCTTTGTAGGAATCCCAGTTACTGGCTAGAATGGATATAATCAATGGAAGCAAACCAATTCTAATGTTTCCTGTGGCTCTTGGGCATTTTCTTAAGGCTCAGATATATTCAATTAATCCATATTTCTAGTCAAAGTCTGGAGGTGTTGGTTCTTACATGTCTAAGCCTTTAGTGGGATCAGAATGACTGAATATTTTTACAGTCAGATGGTGACTACAGAGGACAGATATTCAAGAAAGTGAGTATTTGAGGAAGGAGACAAGGGGAATCTCAGAAGGGGTCATCTTGATTTCATTCAGCCTTGTACACGGACATCTCTGCTTGTTAAATGGTCTTAAAAAGCTTTCAGCAAAGAGTATACACCAAACACAAACACATCCCAGCCCACTGATGTTGGCATCTTCTTTCTCTTCTTTACACCTTGACTTATGCCTCTCCTCTTATGTGGTTAATAACATGTGGTTCATCTTCTAAACCTTTATCGTTACCTCCTCATCCACAGCTGACTTAGAGGCTGACCTGAAGCCCCTCTTATGACCACCCTAACTGCATGTCTTCTTGCTGTTTCTTCAGCATTCATGGATATGTTCCTGTCCCTAGAAGGCATTGCTTCTTTTACACAGCCTGTATTTATTACTTTGCATGTGATAGAAATATTTTTTTGACAATAGAAAAACAAATGAATGGATATGTCTTTAACCAGAACATACACTGTGCAGTAAGTTTTCTGCTTAAGATTATGTTCTGTGACACCAAAGGACTTTCCCAGGTCTGACCTTCATGGCTCCACTTGCAGGCCTCCCCATAAGTCTTCTTTTCTAATTATTTACAGCAGCAAGCCTTTTTCATCATTCTTGATTTGATTTCTTTAATTTATCCTTACTTCTACCCTTAGGATATTTATTGGGTAGTCAAAGGGCAAAGGGAGATTTTTATGCAGGTCACACCTTCACCTGAATAAGAATTCTAGATGGCAGGGAAGTCAGGCTCCTTCTGAGGAGATTAAAAGCCTTACATCTGGAGAGTCATTTAATAAGGTGGGAACGTTCACATGTTGTCTTGCTGACTTTTAAAGGTAATTAAAGCTATTGCTGAGCTAATAGTCTAGCTGTCCATTGATAGCAGTGGTTGTTGTTCAGAAACATTCTAGAAACTGACTAGTTAGGGAAGAAACTATCCCCAAATCTCCCAAGCAAGTATCTCTGACATAACTAGGCAGTGAGCTCATAAATCAAACTTATCTCACAGCCACCATGTTCGGTGAAGTGATGAAGGTTAAACATTTCATTTCTTAATTTGGTTTTATTATTTTCAAATCAGGATATGCATAGACTTTTTAGTTTAAGGTTTAGGTGCATGAACATAGCATTTTCAATTATGGTATTAAAAATTAAACTATCCAGTATACAAAAAATCTAAAAGAGGTGTGTGCTTTTAACCATAAAAGTAAGCTAACAACAAAACTATGATATTTCATTGTTTATTTTTTCTAAGAGCGTCTTAGAATCTTTAGCTATTTAACTGATTCTGTCAGCCCCTTTGCTGATAGCCTTACAATAATCTATGTTACATGTTGCCCTCACTCACAGAATGTCTGTTTAGCATTGTGATATTCATTTCCAGGAAATGGAATGTTGGTTGCCTCCCTTCTGCTTCCATTCCTATCCATTCTTCCCTGAGATCTTCCCTTTTTTGTGTCTGTGTAGAACTTTATACCCTGACTGACAGGAAGATGTGAACAAATGTTCTAGAATAGTCGGTCGACATTTTTGCCTGTTAATTGTGCACATTTATTTTTCTAAGAATTTCTTGATGTTTCCCCTCATTTGTGTACCTCTCACTGCTTACATTAGCAGAGACTGAGTGTATGGAGGGAGCTGAGCAATGCACCTTCTACTTTCTGGGAATGTAAAATCTATGTCTTTTAAGTATGCTTCATTGGGTATTAGTCATTTACTTTTTAATTATTACCATTTATATCATTTTTCTATCTTTACATATTACTTAAATGTTCAAAGGAACTATTCCCTCTCTGCCAGTCTGAAGAGCTTCTTTTTGAAGATGCAAGTAGTATGGGAAATCCCAGCATATGCTGAATTGAACCAGTCTAAATAGTTGGCAGTTGGCCGCTGTCAGAAGCAATTTTGAGTCATACTGTATTTACTTTTCAAGAACCAGTGAAACAAATGTTGGTAGTTCTACAAACAATACTTATTAATGGCTCTTAGTGTATCATTGTGTCAAAAATTTTCATTCATTTTTAAGATTTGCCTTGAGATGAGCCTCGAGACTTCTATAGTGTGATAGAACTGAAGCCTGAGTTGCCTTTCTGTTGGAAGCATGTGGACCCAGTGCCAAATGCCCTGGAGAATCCTAAGGGTTCCATTACCTCAGATCATGCTAATTCTCATCCAACCTTTATCTTTAAAACCTACCTCCTCCTATAGTCTAGGTAAAAAAAAAAAAAAAATACTTGCACCTCTCTTCTTAATTTTGAGTTTGGGAAATTATGATAGTTTCCTATCATATGTTCTTCCTTTAAAATTAAACATTAAGGGCTGCAAGATGACTACATGCAAAAAAAAAAAAAAAAAAAAAACATTTTCCAAGCAGGTATGAATACCAGAATTGGGACCCAAGAACTCATGTAAAACCCAAATGAGGTATCTGTAATGCCAGCACATCTATGGAAGATGGGAGGCAGAGGCTGGAGAATTCACCAGAAACTGCAGGCGAGCTAGCTGAGAGAACAGAGCAGTGGATACTGAGAGACCCTGCCTTAAAACAAACAAGAAGGCAAAGATGGATACTGAAAAATTTCCCCTCTGATTTCCATATACATGCCATGGTATGTGTGGTAGTTTGAATAGATGGCCCCCAATAAATTCAGATTTTACATCTGCAGCCACCTGGCTGGAGACAGTGTCACTGGGTGGATCTTAAGGTGTGGTGGTGGGTTTCAGATTTCAATCTAAAGATATGCAAAGTGTGCCTAGCAGGAGTTCCTGAAGTGTGCTGTGCTGTGTGCCTTATGGCTGGTGCTTCTCTCTCTCTGCTTGGACCTGTGAAGGCAGGCCAGCTTCTTCTGCCATGATGGAACTTCCCCTGGATCTGTAAGCTTCAATACATCCCTTCCTCCATAACTGTGTCTGGTCTGGAAGTTTATCTCAGCGAATCCGAAGCTGTTTGCTACATGCCAGCACATCTATGGCAAGATGGGAGGGAGAGGCTGGAGAATTCACCAGAAACTGCAGGCTAGCTAGCTGAGAGAACAGAGCAGTGGATACTGAGAGACCCTGCCTTAAAACAAAGGAGAAGGCAAAGATGGACACTGAAAAATTTCTCCTCTGATTTCCATATACATGCCATGGTATGCATGTGCCTACACTTACACAAGAACACACACACACACACACACACACACACACACGGACAGTTATACATTAGAATAAATACAGATACTTATGTGACTCAAAGTAGTACAGGAATAAACACCTAACTCTTTATTATCATAATGTCTTTATTTCTCAGTATTTTTTTGTTGTGTTCTTCTGAGGTAGGGTCTCACTCTAGCCAAAGCTGACCTGGAATTCAGTATGTAGTCTCAGGGTGGCCTCATACTCATGGCAATCCCCCTACCTCTGCCTCCCAAGTGCTGGGATTAGAGGTGTGCACCACCATGTCCAGATTATTTCTCAGTAATTTTTAAGGCTCAGAATCTAGCTTGCAATAACTGTATAGGGCCCTATTAATTTTTTCATTAACTTATTATTACTTTTTGCAGTGTTGTGGATCTAACACAAGGCATGATAGGCAAGTTCTGTCTTACTGAGGTATATCCCCAGCACAAGATCTCCCAATTTTGTTTCAACTTCCCAATTAGTATTTTTAATTTACATTGCTAATAAATGGTATTAACCCTAGAAGTTTTTTTTAAAATTATAAATGGATAGATGTACAAGTGGATATTTTCTAGATAATTTTCCTCTGCATTGCACTTGGAGGAAGTCTCAAGAATTGATTGTGGACATTTAGTGCAATTAGAGTTGAGTTTGTTTTAGAATGACCAAAAGGCACAACTGTCTAGTATCTAACTCAAGGTCAGATTAAAAGGATAGATCATCCCAATGATTTTTTTTTTCTATGAGACAGTTCAACTACCCAAGCACCAGTCTTTTGATTTATAACCCAGGTGATTCAGGATTAAATACAGATTTCTCACTCTCATGGACAATACCAAGACTATAATTTCAAAGTAAATATGTATTTATTTTGAAAATTATAACACATGTCAGTAAAAATGGATCTGGCAGATTTGATGAGTACAGGGTAATTCTTTTTCTGGTGATATGTGACAATCACTAACATTTCTCCTGAATTCTTTATGTGTTGATGAATTAGCCAATTTGCACTGGTAAGCCATGTCTGATCCAGTTATTTCAGTCACCTTAATAATCAATGCAGATCACTGCATGATCGATTCAGCAGCTGAGATGGGAATTAATCATAAAGACAGTTCTCTAGACTATGGTCTAGTGTAATGCCCACAAATAGATGCGGGTGTATGCCAAGGAGGATTATTTTTTTTTCACAAGATGATTACTGAGTAGAGTTTCCCTTTTTGGTCTTTTGGTCTTCCTTTTTTTTTTTTTCTTCCTTCATTTCTCTCTCTTTCTCTCTCTTTTTTGGTACAGCTCCAATTTCAGTACAAATCTTAAAAGGTTATAAGCATTGTGTGTTTAGGACACCACATTTGGATAACACAACTGACTTAATCTTTTGGGTAGATTACATACAACAAAATGATAGCTTAAAATTAAATAAAAATATTTTTTCTTCTTCTGGTTCTATTAAACCACTTGAGAGTATAAACACTTGCTAAGCATGCATCTGCACTTGTGCAAACATATTTGATTTGTGCGAACATTTCTATGTAGTTGTGACAAAGCACATATTTAAAATATGAGATGGGTAGTTTGACTTTCTAAAGGTAATTTTTCCTCAAGTTTGTAGGCTTTCTGATGTTAATATATTTTATAGTTCTTCCTGCAATGCCTGTTCAATATTGTACCTGGTGAAATGAAAAAACATTTATTTTCATCTAGGAGAAGTTCAATGTCTTCTCTTATCTGCTGATAGTTCTTGCCTGAATTCTCATGTGGCAATACACACTCTGCCATGTGACCTTCATGCCCACTGACACACTAATCATTAAAAACAACTGGATTGTGCTGCCTGTAAAGCACGAAGCTGGTGGCAGAGGGTGACCAAGTATAAAGATATCTGTGGGTACACTGACCTCTGTGACTTGAAAATACTCATTCCTCAGTGAGCTTGAAATGGATGATTAAATGAAGATGAAAGCCCAATTAGAAAGTATTTTTTGTTTGTATTTTCATTTAAATATGGTGAGAAGGAAATACTTGATGGGAAAACATGATATCATAAGTGGTTTCACAGGTCTTCTGCCCATCAGAAATTAAACGAGAATGCACCCTTCCACCCCATGAAGAAAGGCAAAACCTCTAAGCTGAAATTGTACTTTCCACTGACTCTTCCACCAAGTCTGCATTTAACAACAGGGCATGTCTGGATATTTCAGCATGGCTTGAAGTAAACTGTACTCTGCAAGATAAATGCTTGACCATATTACAGAGACACATTGAAATTAACAAAGCTTTATGAGAGGTCCATTTCATAATGAACACAGTAGAACTAAAACCACTTTTGCAGTGCTACTCCTCACAGGCCATAACATTGACGTTTTAGGATTTGAGATAGGAGTTTATACACAATTAGCATAACATGCATTAAGAGCTTATTATGTACAATGCACTAAGTTTAGCTATTGTCACCTTTGTTCTCCTCATACTCTTGCAGGATAATGAGAACATATTGGAGAGTATCTTCATCATGCTATGACAAAATATGTAAGATTGGTTGATTTATAAAAGGAGAAATTTAATGCTGAAGTCCCAAATCAAAGTGACAGAAGATTTGGTGTTTGGTAAGGCTTGTTCTCTACTTTGAAGTATCACTTCATTTATGTTTATTGTTATATCATTTCATGGCTGAAGCAGCAAGAGAGCCCCCAGATCTTTTTAACATGTGTCCTAATACCATTCATGAGGGGAGAGTGAATGACTCAACACTTTCCAAATGTCTTTATTCTTGTCTATCACATTGAATACTAACTTCCAAGTCATGAAATTTTTAACATTCATAGTCATATCATACTCACCAATATTTATATCATAGTAGATGATTAGAAGCAGCATTGGCCTTAGGAATTTGGATTGTTCAGTTCAAAATTCTGAGGATGCTTCAGCTTGAGAGCTATACCCCAGAGGCTGGTGTTCATACCTGGCTTTTAAATAAATTTAGCAAGGACTTTCCTGTCATTCATATGCCTTGTGGTCCATGGAACCACTAAATCAGGAAAAAGCAAATATAAGAAGCAAGAAAAATATTCAAGCCATGTTTTAAGTGTGTAGCCAAAGAAAAGTAATTTTTAGCAAACAACAGTTTGTGTGTGTGTGGTGTACATGTGTGTATGCATTTTTATATTCATCTTAACACAAGTGTACATGTGGTGGTCAGAGATCTATGTGAGGTGTCTCCTCATTTGTACTGCACCTTATCATTTGAGATAGTATCTGTCCATGAACCAACAGCTCAATTATTCAGCCAGACAAGGTAGGCAGTGAACCTTAGAGGCCCTTGGCTGTCTGCCTACTCAGTGTTGGAATTATTGGCGCATGCCACTACACCTGGCATTTATTTACATGGGTACTGAGGATCTAAAAGAAATCCTCAAACTTGTATGGCAAGCACTTTATGTACTGAGCCATCTCTCTAACCCCTATCACACATCATTTTAAAAAATCCAACTGTAAAAATACCAGCTATTTCAATAATATGAACATTTCAATTGGTCAAGAGAAGTCAGATAATTTTTAGATATTCCTATAGATTAAGGCATTTTTCCCTGATTTGCTATGGCAAAGTAAGCTTTTTTTTTTTCTGAGGTAGGGTCTCACTCTAGCTCAGGCTGACCTGGAATTCACTATGTAATCTCAGGGTGGCCTCAGACTCATGGTGATCCTCCTACCTCTGCCTCCTGAGTGCTGGGATTAAAGGCATGAACCACCAAGCCCAGCCAAAGTAAGCTCTTTCAAAGTGAAGTTTTCCACAGGTTGAATAAAAGGGCAGAAATCTTCACCATTGCTCTCTTCCATGCTTACTCTCCTCACCACAGCCCCACTCAGTTTTGGTAAGAAGACCAGGTGACTCCCGTTTTTCAGAATGTGTCCATGTCTTTCTTTCTGCTGGGGCATCTTTGTCACCTGTCCTTCAAGGTCCATCTCCAGTAGTTCTAGCTTTAAGACAGCCAAAGAGATTTATGTTCTTATTTTAAATCTTCCTTTATGAGCCCAATCCAGCAGAATTTTACCTGTGGGGATCTTCCAGGACTTAGATCCCCAGTAAGTCTCTCATTGCAGAGACACTTGCATTGCTTTGCCTAAACGTCCCAGGGTGTTCTTTATCTGGGAATGATTTATCTTATTGCTTGGCTTGGGACTTTCCAGGAAGTATAAATTTGATATTCAAGTTGACAAAATTCCCAGGGAGAATTTTCCTAAAATCCAATATGAGAACACCATAAGCTTTTTCATCTTTATTTGCCAGTGGGAGGACTTTTTGTTAGTCCACAACTTCATGGACCATTTAATCCTTAGACAGTCATAAGTCTATGTGGGGTTTTCAGTCCAAATCCTGAACAGGGTATTCACCTGTTCCTGTGAGAATAGTGGTGAGAAGAACTCTCTGAATTTCAAGGGTACCACTGAACCAGCTCCAGTAGTAGCAGATTCGGACTCTCCTTCTTGTGTGGGTCCTGGGAATGTTCTTCAGTTTACTAAAAATTTAGCTTTGCATTTGAAAGATACTTATAATAGTTAATGCTGTCCTACTAAGTAACCTTTATCAGGAAGACTTGCAGGCTCTGTAGCCTGCTACATGATCAGAAATACAGGTTCATAGATGCTCGCATTTTCTGACTTCAATGACTTGGATTGATCTCTCAAGTTTTAAAAACCACAGTATATAGAATCTGTGCCATCTAAGTTTGTGTGCAACCGTGGGAGCTTGTGCTCTTATTTTGGTGTGTTTTAGTGGATTCATCTGCCTATCAGTCACTCCAGCTTTGTGTATCATCTTCATTTCCTTCTGTCAATCATGCTTTGTCTAGCACAGTGAATTTATAGGAGTTGTCCAGTAAGCACCAGCTGCATGTTTCAGGCCTCAGCAGTTTTTTTCATATATCTCGATGAAACCATTACACTTTGTGGCAGTCAGCGTCATGTTGCTGGGATGAACTTCCAACGAAGGCACAGTAATGGGCAAAGGGATATTTATTGAAGATAGAGGGGAAGTTCCATAATGGCAGAAGAAGCTGGCCTATTTTCACAAATACAAGCAGAGAGAAAAGAAAGCACCAAAATCCAAGCTAGTACACTTAGGAACTCTAGGCAAAACTCAAGCACTTTGCATATCTTCATGCTGGAATTCCAAATCCACCCCCACACCTTAGGGCTGGACCGTAGGATTCACCCACAGTGACACCTCCTCCAGCCAGGTGACTGCAGATCTAAATTAAAAACTTTGATAAAATCGTGACTATACAGTGGTAAAGAAAAATGAAATTTTCAGGGAAATGGATGGATCTGGAAAGGATTATACCAAGTGAGGTAACCCAGGCCCAGAAAGCCAAATGTTGCATGCTCTCTCCCATATGTTATCCAAGTTACAAATATTCAGACTTATGTGTAAGGTGGAGTAAAACCCAGTAGCAGAGGCCAGTAATCCAGAAAAGGGCTATAAGTGAGGGAGAAGAGGGGTGGACTTAAGGGGATGGCATTACATATATGTAAGTATACAAACAGGTTACTATGGATGGAATGGCCTAAGTGAGGTCAGGGGAAGAGATTGAATAAAAGAAGGGGGGGTGGCTAATCAAAATTCTGAATGTTGTGACTATGCCATATGATAACCTACCTTTTTGGATAATGGCACACCCACAAGCCATAGACTGTTACTAGAAAACTTTCACTGCCGCGAATGGGATACATTCCAGTGAATTGTTGACCAGGGAGGTCCCTGATGCCCCTCAAACATTACAGGCTACTGCCAAGGCTCTTGGTTCCCCACCAGGAATAGATGATATGACCCTATTGCTGAAGACTCCCATGCCTGGGCTTCAAGGTCACTGAGAAACCAAACCAGGGCTGAGCTGAAAACCTTCTCCCTATAGACTAGCTGACAGAAAGCTGGAAGACACTGTATAGCAGGAAGCACTGTGGGAGACAGAAACCATCAGTGGTGAAAACAGTGGATACTGTAAGCCTCAAGTTTGGCCAGCCAGGCCAAATGAGCTAACGGGTGCAATAGGGACATGTCTGTTATGGGAAAAACCAACTTCTCTCTAATTGGACTGGAGGTCTGCTCTATAGAAGAGAATACATGTCTAGTACTGAAAACCTAATCAAAAGCCTATGCCAGGGGAGAGCCTTAGGAGTGTAATGCCTGCTCTTGTCTGGTTAAATGCACATATTTTGCCCACCAAACTGCTTTGTAAGCACATTACTTAATGTTCATACACATATATTAATGCTACTCTCACTTTTGGTTAGAGAAGCGTCTCTTTTCAGATGGTGGTGACCATTGGGATGACCCCAAAGCCACCATATTGCTGAGAAAAAGGACAAGCCAGTGTTCAGCACTGAAACATCTCTATCACACCTTCCAAGGCTCAGGGTCCATTCTGGAAAATGTGGCAGAAAGAATGTAAGAGCCAAAGGAAGGGTAGGACTGCTTATAATGCAATCAAGCAGACCGAAATTGGCCTCAATATCCATGACCTTGCAGTACCTAGCACTACCTTCACAAGACCCTTATAATAAGAAGAAAAGATGATGACATCAAAATGAGAGAAAGAGTAATGGAGAGAGGGAAGGGATATGATGGAGCATGGATTTGTAAAGGGAAAAATGGCAGGGGGCAGGGAATTATCATGGTTTATTGTCTGTAAGTATGGAAACTGTCAATAAAAACGCAAAAAAAAATTATCTTGAATATATGGGAGGCCATCCATTCAAACTACCACAAACTTGTTGCTTTTTCTTTCCTTTCTTTTTCATACAATCATTTGAAATTTTTCCTTCTAATGAAAGGTATCTAGTACTTAAGATTTAACAATTCCTCATGCTAATAACTGTGGTCCTTTGTAAATAAATAAAGTAAATAAAGGAGGCTACTGAAGACCCAAACCAATCTTTTCACATCTCTCTCACCACTGACACAACTCAGGACATTTCAAGATACTAAATTTGGTTGTGTTATATCCAGAATAGTTATCTTAAGAGCTGTGATTTGAATTTTTAAAAAGATTATTTGAGGTGTAGATAGCCATCTTTGGACAGTAGAAAAATGCTTTTGGAAGAGAACCAGTGTGAGGCCTTACTTTATGTGCTGGTTAACTGAAAAGGACTTAGAAATTCTGAAACACATGTGATATGCATCATCAAATAGAGGAATTCTGAAATTATAGTGGTAAGCTAATTACTCATTTTAGGCTGTGGGATTTTTTTTTTTTTTGAAGCAGTAAATGATCCTAAACTCTGTCTCAGTGAGGAGGAAAAAACCCTTCAAAGTCGGGGACTGTTAGTCACCAATATAGGAATTGCCACTTTTCTAAACCTGAATAGAAATGAATTCAATAAAAAGAGACATAATGATGGATTTATAAAAGTAACGTTCCTTCACATAATGGGTTTCTTATTCTAATGTTTCTTTACTGTAATCCTTTAAAATTATGCAAAAAATTTATTATTTAAGTGGTAGTAAAGAATTCATTAAAAGATTAATAGTTCTGGTTTACCAATTCACTTACTAGGTCACTTAATTATTTAGTTCATTAATTCTGTAAATGTCAGACTTACTATGAACTGTGGTGATTTGCATAAGTAAGGTTATACTTCTACTGGTAATCACAGTCTAAAACCTTCAAATAGGAACTTGGCATCATTTACACATTTTCCATAAAATAAAGTCTTTTCTTTTTATATCTAAACCAACAAGAGAAATCCAACAGAGGAAAAATCCTAACACTATTGCCTAGTTATTCATTCTCCAATCTAATCCCTTAACAGAACCATGATTAGCAGACACAATGAAACAAATGAACCTCTAAAATATAAGACAAAACTGCATCCATATTAAATAATCTTAGGAATGCTACTTTAAAATACATATTTTATTTGAAAATATTCCTATCAATAAAAGAGCTATCAAGTGTATTTTATTTATTAAAAATGGTTATATGGAAGGCTTCAAGAAAGGCAACATATTATTATAGGGTCCTCAATTAGAACTGGCTATTTGTATATAATGAGTATCACTTATTCCACACTTAACACTTTCATATCACTCTCTCACACTGTTTACATTTAATACAAGAAAATTTATACGGTATAAATTGGTGAATTATTAATTTTAGCACAGGGATTAGGATAAATAGCCATCAGCAATAATTTAAGCTTTAGCAAAAGTCATTTGGACAGTGTATGGAATAAAATATTCTTTTAATATTTTTTCTTTGTGGAGTTTAACATCATTTTAGTAAGTCAAAATAGAGACAACCTCCTGTTTATTAAGTAAAAGGAAGTACACAGCATCTTTGTGCTCTGTCAGTGCAATCACAAGTTATAAGCACATTCATGAAATGAAATTCTTTCTCTAAGCTCTCTCTGGGAGAGGTACATTCATCCTAGGCATGCAAACCAGAAATCCAGGGCCCTTGGTTCTCCCATAGCCACATTTATCTCATAATCCTACTAGATTGGTTAACATTTACAACAAAGGTATTGATAAAACAGCTAGAACCAGAGTTAGCAATGAAATCTGAAAGAAAAATCAGGTGCTCTTGAAACAAATGTTACAGACCAAGGTCGTGGAGAAGGGAAGAGTAACAGCTATTATAAAGGTTAAAAATTAAGTTTTATAGATACATGGGAATGAAGCAGAGATTAGGAATTTTCTGTCTATCATCTATCTATCTATCTATCTATCTATCTATCTATCTATCTATCTATCATCTATCTGTCTATGTATCTAACCTTTCATCTTTTTCATCCTTACTTAAATATGTGTTTATGAAGCTAAGAAAAACCATGAGAAATAACACAAATTCCATTTGTATTTTGCCTAATAATAGTGGTAACACACTCACATCCATATCTGTCTAGCGATTTCCTGACCAAAGTATGGGAATTTGATTCTATTGGAGGATAATTTAAATATATGTGCCCTGGTAAAACTTTATGGGAAGAATCTATGTTTGGTAAATTTGTTTCTCTAAAGTCAAGGAGTTAATTTACAAAACTAAATATCCAAGCTGATGGAATTAGTTAGGAGTCTACCATCTACCAAAAAAAAAAAAAAAAACATGAAATTATCTTTCACACAAAGAAAATGTGTTTTTTTACCTAATGGTATGCCAAAAGATAAGAAAGGTTTCATGACCTGTCAAGCAGAAGTTTCAAAATATTATCAAAGTTCCATGTTTTTGCATATGTTTTTTTCTACCTTTTCTAGTTCTGGCATCTACTTGTGATGGCTCTGGCAGCTGAAAGATCATTACTGATGAACAATCCCTGAAGTGACTTGGACATCACATCCAGACCTTCTTGCTCTCTGTTTTAAGAACAAGAAATCTATTTCTCAATGTGTCTCCTGGATACCCCTGCCCCATCCAATGGCAAGTCAAGGGGATGGGAACTCCTTGATTGGTATGTACTTTCCTGCTTCAACTCTGGTTTTGTTAGCAAGCAGCTAGAACCCAGTGTGGCAGAAGTCACTGAGTGAGTTGTGAGCTCATTAGCCAAAGCTCTTAGTCATGTGATCTTCATCTGGAAAAAAAAAAAGTTATAGTTAATAAACTGTTACTAGGAGACCATAATTCCACAAAGCTTGGGTCATTTCTCCACCAAAAACATAAAAGTGAAGCTAACATACCTTCCCACATGGAACTGTGGAAGGCGTGTGGAACTTAGCAAAAGAAGCCATCATCCTTCCAGACTTTAACAATGGGGGTCATTGGCTAAAGCAAATCTCTCTCAGAATGTCAGTCCTCATATCTATAAGACATCAGTAGTACCTACTCTGTCAGGTTGTAGCAAACACTAAGGTAACATCTCTGGAGTTTATAAATGGAGAAGCTCAACACAGTATAATGAAAGGTATGATGTTCTAATAGGCCCATCAGGGTTCCCTGCACATTTCACTCTCCCTAGCCATTTAAAAGTCTTGTTTTCCTGCTGGCTCTCCAAAGTAGCTTCCCATGGTCTCATTACCACCTTGTGTTTAACATGGCAAAGATCAAGATTTTAATTTTTTACTGAAACTTTTCAACTCAGTCCCTGTGGGGAATATTACTTCAGCATCAATCAAGCAGGCCTAAGGCTGAGCCCATTTTAGAACCTACTCATTCTATCTCTCCCTTTACAGCCACAAGTTCATTAAGTCTTGCCACTTCCTGTGTGGCCTGTCTTAATTTCCAGCCCTCTTTTTACTCTTACAAGATGTATGTGGCTCAGATTCCTGTCATTTAGTTCATTTAATGCATAAACTATCTCTAGCTTCTTTTATAGTTTTACTTATACTTTCATGAAACCTCCCCAAAGAATGAAGTAAGTGAGATTTTGAGAATTTCTGCAACATGACACCCTATCTTACCTGCTCCCCAATAAACTGTTTTACCACAGGGTAGAATGTATCTAATGGTAGACACCTGATATCCCCTTTGTACACTTAGAAAACTGTTTAATTGCTCAAAAATTTCCTTTCGCTCTGTTGTTTACCTTGTGGGAAAGTTGACTGGAGAAGACGTGATAAATGTGGAGAAGTATAGTACCCAAAAGGAATGAAAACATTTTTAGCCATCATTTGCCCTAAGCCTCCCCAAATTAGTATATGGACTCTAGAATTGTGCATAAGTACATTTTAGTCCCAGTGTCACACAGACACAAATGACAGCCATGATTTAACATGAGATACAGTCCATGTACTGTTTGTGTGGGATGGGAGCTTTGCAAATAGTAATCCACTTCATAGCCAAATACCTTTGATGAGTGTGGTAGCAATGAACATCACAAAGGTGGATGGAATGTTTGCTCATAGCACTAAGGCAATCAAGACAGAGGCAGAATCACTGTGCAATAGTAAGATGTATAAGTCAAATGACAAGTTGCTTGGATATGGGAAAGTGAAAGGTACGAACGGACCATGGAGACATGGCAAACTGTCAGGAAGTTACTTACAGAGTGAGGGCAGTGAAGTCACCTGCAGAGTGAGGGAAGTGAGTGATAAGCTCATATTCTTCCAGTGCAGGAAAAGGAGAAAGGAGAACAAACAAGCATGTGTCAAGCTGTTGTGTTAACCTCCCAGAAGGATATGAACAGGTAAGGCGCCCCAGGTAGGGCTCAGATGACATACCAAAGTACAGTTACAACAGAGTCCAACTCGGTGAACCAATGAGTTTATTGGAGTTTCGCACAGAGCGCAAGAGAGAAGTTACCCACAGGAGCATGCCTGACTGAGCAGTAGCTGCGTCACCACAAAGTGTGCCCCAGCGTGGGTAAAGACCTACCAAAGCTGCATCCCTGGAGCTCACTGAATGACCTCAGATTGTTTTCTCCTTGCATAATCTTGAGAGGGGCCTTAGGAATCTTGCAAGTTTCTACTTTATTCACTCCCTGATTCTAATGAGTCTGTGTCTCTTCCCCTCCCCCCACCCCAGGAGAGAATGTTTCAATTCAGAGGAAATTGCTATACAATACAAGCACATACAATACATTAGGCTTTCTGCTATTTTGTGGGACATATTGTCTAATTAGATCTCCATTGCATATATATGTATATAGTCAGCTGCCTGTTATTATTCCACTTGTTGCAGATTTTTGAAAAAGTTAAAAAATGCTCAAATTCCTGGAGCTGGCAATTGGAAAATAGCAGGCACATGTAAACAGCAGCTAAATCTCTTGATTACATCATATCATCTTCTTCATAATACACCTGTGGGACATGCAGCACTAGCTGATTTGACAGTGAAATAGTGAAATAGACTGCAGCTCAGAGGGGTTACCTAATCTTGCCCAAGGCTCCACAGCTTATTTTCTTTCTTTTTTTTATTAGTTGTATATACAGCCATGATGGTACCATCATTAGCCTTCTCCCTGTCATCCACCCCCATGAGGATTGTGGGTTTTGCATTGTTAGGCTGGCCATCAGTTATTGGGGAGAGGCAATGTCTCTGTGCATAAAGACCCAACTTATGGCTCTAACAGTAACCTTTCTGTTCCTTCTTCCATGAAGTTCCTTGAGCCATGTTGGGTTCATTTTAGGTCTATTTCAGTGACGAGGTCTTGGGAGTCTCTGTGTCTCTGGATATTTGGATATGTTTGGTGGGAGCTGAGTGTTCTCTGCATCTATCTCCTTCATCCTTGGGCTGATACCAGGTTCACCGAGAAAGCAGATCTTGCTCATTATCCCACTAATTCTATGGTTTCAACTGGTGTCCTGGTGGGGTGCAATGGGCTGATTCTCTCCTCAGGTTCTGTATCCCTCTGCAAAAAGAAGAAAATTCTCCAACAGAGAGTGAGGTCAGTGCAAAATACATGGATACCCATTATTATTTTAGAGAGCCTTTTGTAGCCCACTATTGATGGGAGCTTGATATTGGAGAGTGGGCTCGTTTTTAGATATTGCTCCGGCTTTTTTCCCTGTTCCAGGTATGGGTTCCATTCCACTGGGTGGATCTGCTAGCAAAATCAAGAGCAGTTGGTAACCCACCATGGCTGTGTGCCACTATTGCACTATTGCACTTGTATGAGCATCACGCCAGGTTGACTGCTGCTGAGTAGCTTAGACCACAAGCTTCTTAGACAGATGTTGGTCATTTTCCCCCATTTGCTCATGTAACACCTTCTTGCACTAGACAAGCTAATTGTCAGGGATTGATTATCTTCCAGTTTCCAGCCAGGTCACTCCATGTTCCGTTCCAACAGCATATGGTGTCTTCAGCAGTAGGGTCTTACCATTAACCTTTGGTAGGTCATCAAGTACTTTGACAGAAATCTGTCTTCTTTTGGGAAACCTTGTAGGTCTCTCTGATCAATAGTTCATTGTTGATGTTACCCACATGCTGGTAATGGGAGTTATAGGTCTGTGCCAAGGGAGAAGGAGGAAGAAAACAGACTCCCTGAACAAAACTCCAGTAGCTCAGAAAATTAAACAATCACTCAACCATTGAGATGTCAGGAAGCTGAAACTTTTTGTCACAGACATACAATAAGCAGAGCCAACAGATTACCCACAGAATGGGAGAAAATTTTTGCCAGATACACATCAGACAGAGGCCTAATTTCTAGAATCTACAAAGAACTCAAAAGCCCAAACAATAAAAAGTCAAACAACCCACTCACAAAATGCGGCAGAGAACTGCACAGGGAGTTCTCAGAAGAAGAAATACAAATGGCAGACACACATTTAAGAAAATGTTTAACATCCCTAGTCATCAGGGAAATGCAAATTAAAATAACCATGAGATTCCACCTGACCCCAGTAAGGATAGCAAACATTAAAAAATCTAATGACAACAAATGCTGGTGAGGTTGTGGAGAAATAGGAACCCTCATTCACTGTTGGTGGGAATGTAAGCTGGTATAACCACTATGGAAAGCAATATTGAGACTCCTAAAAAAGATGGCTATAACTAATATGTGGTATATCTACATGATGGAACTCTACGCAGCAGTAAGGAAACATGATACAATGAAATTTGAAGAAAAATGGTCAAACTTGGAACAGATCATTCTCAGCAAACTCACCCAGTCATAGAAAGATAATCATCACATGTTCTCACTCATCTGTGGCTCCTAACCTGAATCTGCCCATGATGGTGACATACCTAATAAATATCTTGAGGACTGGACAATAGGGATGGTGAAGTGGGAGGGGAGGGCAAGGATCAGGAGGGGAGTGGAACAAAAAACTGGACACAAATGGAAATGGAAATGGTAGCATAAAATCCTACATCCTGAAAGACATACTAAAAAGTCAAACCTTCATCAGGTGATTAGAGAGATACCTGATTCACAGGGGCCTAGAGAAGGTATGATAAAGACTATCCTCAATCTTCTCCTATGTCTCTCTCTCTCTTTCTCTTTTATTTTACCTATATTTTCCTTCCTTCTTCTCCCCACAGCTTATTTTCTTCCCAAGTGGTGTTTGAATCCAAATAGTCTTGGCTTCTAAGCCCACTAAGAAATATCAATGAATATTTAAGAGAAAACTGTTAAATTATTAAATAATTTAATTAATATATATTAAATTAAAAATATTAAACTAAATATTAAAAAGAAAAAAATAAGTAGAGATTCAAAGTATTAACATTTGCAGATATCAGTGAAACAGTTTAAAAATATAGGTTTAAATTAAGAATGTGTGTATTGCAGTGTTTTGTTTTAGAAAAGAAATGGGATCTACGGTGCCCTTGTTTCCCTCTTCTGAATGGACACTTACCCAGAGGGTGGACTCTGCTGGTAGCTGAGTGTTGCTCTCACTTAAGAGCAGAAGACACCATTTTCCAGGGATGATGGAGTTAGGGGAGAAATCCCTTCATTTCCTATAGCTTGTGTGTGTGTGTGTGTGTGTGTGTGTGTGTGTGTGTGTGTGTAGGCCAGAGATCAACCAGGTGTTACTTGTTAGCTTTGCCCTTCGTCTTCTTTGAGATCTGGTCTTTCATTGACCTACAGCCAACCAATTTGGTTACACTCCTGGTCATGAGTCCCTGGGATCTTCCCATCCCATCTCCAGTCCTCCTAAAATAGGATTGTAGGCACTTGCTTCCATGCCTGATATTATTAGATGGATTCTGAGGTACAAATTCAGGTCCTCATGCTTATGGGGCAAACATTTAAAGACTGAGCTCTCTCCTCAGCCCTTGTACAATCATTAACTGTGGTTTTCAGTCATTACTGATCACTTTAGCTTGGAATTATGAACTCCTCATAAGAACAAAATGGGCACAGATAGGACAAGAAAACAATAAGACTGTGATATGTGCATGCCTCCAACGACATCTATGTGTTTGGGAAGCAACAACAAGAAATATAGGTGAGGTAGTTGTTTGATGGAGATCCAGTCACATCTCCACTCAAAACACTTACCTGTGTGATCCTGGCACGATGCTTCACCAGCAGGGCTCCCACCTCTGCAAATGGAAGCAATCATGTTAGCTCTCATTTAAATGTATTGTGAGAATAAATAAGAAAGCTCATCTAAAGGGACTATGGTCTAATAATTGCTTACTCAACACAGTGCATGTGTCTGTGTGTGTGTGTGTGTGTGTGTACATGCACACACACACACACACACACATGCTCATTACCCATAGCCATAGGCACTTAATAACTCTAGTTTGTAACAAGCTAAAGGATGGGAGATGAGTAAAGAGAGATATATGAATGCAAATGGGCTTCTAGGTGGTCAAATAGATTTTAATTATACTGAACACAGACTTCCGTAGTGGAATGGCTTCCTAACAAAGATGCTAGTGTTGCACTGAACATGTTTATCAGACGACTGCTTTGTGCACTTTGAAAGTATGAAGTCGCTGAGCCTTCCCTCAAGGAAACTCCTACTCCATTTAACATTTTCACCTCCTATTCATCATCATTATGCAAAGCATCTAGTGGCTGACAATCCATTTAACCACCAGGCTTGTCATATCTATTTACATTGCGTTCAGTTAAATACAAACATCTAAGAAGACTGTGCCCCACTGACGGGTGAAAGGATATTAATGTGACCAGGCAAAAATCTCTTCAATACTTATTGATCTGTAGGTTGGATTATTAACATGGTGTTTGCATATTAAAGATGGTTCTTACAAGTATTGTCTTCCTCTGCACAACAAAAGCTAAGTGAAGTCCTATGGCACACAACACGTCTTGTTCATTTTCTCTGCTCTTTTAAACTTCCTGCATCCCACAGCATCTCCCTAGTGTGTACTGAATCTTTTATGTTGCAGTATAGCATTAACAATAGAAGTTCACAAGGATTTTAGAGAAAAGTTTCTCATCTATAAAAAGTGTATTCTCAGATATTTATTTTCACTCTTTACTTACCAGAAACAAATTTACATGCATCAGAACGAGCAGAGTGATATGATTTAAATCTATATTTTTTCACATGTAACAGATGGCTATTTTAAGCAAGTTCTTTAACTTTTTCTGGGCCTCTTTATTAACAAATTTGAACTTTGAAATCTACCAAATTAGCCTGAGTATAAAAGCCAATAGGGAAGAAATTTATTTAACAGCCCAGTGCTGTAAAGGCAGTTTTTATTAATTCATTCACCATTTGATAGTTCACTCATTCCTTTAACCAACAGTTAATCAATCAGCCTGAACTCTGTACCACACCTCTGGTGCATTTCTTGGATTATGCAGATCAATAATTACACTTAAGTTCTGCCATCAAGAATTTAACTTTAGGAGACAGATGGAGAGGAAATGAAACAGAATATAATTGTGATTGATGTCAAAAGAGATGCATAAATTGTCATGTGAGCCAGATAATAGAATGATTAGTTCTGTCCAGGAAGCCTTCACGTGATCAGACAACAGGGAAAGAACAGCACAGGTAAGACTCAGATAAGGGAGAGGAAGGTGTTCTCAGGGAATATTTGGTAGTATGTCTCTGACAGGAAAGAAGCCTGCATATACAGTTTGGGACTAAATGGTGTCATTTAAAGTTTCAAAGACAGGCTAAGGACATGGCACAGAGGATAAAGTACTTGCCACTTAAGTCTGAGTACCTCAGTTCCATCCCTAGTTACCACATAAAATGTCAGAAACCATAGTGGGTGTGGTGTTTTGGATGTAATGTCTCCATAGCCTCAGGTGTTTATGGTTAAGATTCTTACTTAGTCTCCACCTACTAGAGTCTTTGGGAGATGGAGCTCTGCTGGAACAACTGTGTCACCGGGAGTGGATTTTGGGTTGGAGTCCCAGAGTCAGAGTCAGTTGCTGCTTTCTCATACCTGTGATTGTCTCTGTGTTGTGGATATACAATGAAGTGAGCCAGTTTCTTCTGCCATGATGAAGCTTCCTCTGGATTCTCTAAGCCTGAAATAAACCCTTTCCTCCCATAAGCTACTTCTGGTTGGGTATTTGTCACAACAATGACAAATAACTACAAGAGTGCGCTTCTATTGAAAGATTACCAATAAATACAACTAACCTGCTTCTTTGGCTTCTGTACAATTGCTTGCTTTACCTAGACATAAGGACAGCCATTTTATGAAGGAAAAGCATGTTATACGTGACTTTCTGCAACTAGCCGCCCGGGCCCAGATAAGGAACTAGTTAACTGAAATGCTGACCTTTGCCTTAGAAATCTGTGCTTGTTTGCCCACCTGTGCTTGTTTGCCCAACCCCTGTTTGCTCAACCGTAACCCCCTTACCCAATTTCTGGAAAGCCTCCGCTCAGAGACAATTGAACAATGCCTAACCGCAGGGGCCCTAGCTCCCTGCCTGGGGTCACGATCCCTGAGCCGAGGCGACACCCTGACGACATCTGAAGAATCCCTGAGCTGAAACATGTTTGAGATATTTCCGCATGTTTTATGATCTTTCCCTTTAAAACTCCTACCTCCCGGCTGCTCGGGGCTCTTCACCTCTCCTGCGTGAGGACTTCGTGTCGAGCCCCGGTGCACCGGTACAATAAACCTCTTGCGTCTTGCATTGAGAGCTCTCCGTGTGAGTGTCTTTGGGTCTAGTAGACAATCCCGCTTGGGGACCCTCCGGGGGCTCCCCACACTATCATCCCAGCACACTAACAAGGAGATAAGAGGCAGAGATAGGAGAATTTCTCAGACTTCTCTGTAAGGTCAGCCAAAAACAAACAAACAAACAACAACAATGACAAAGAAAATATGAGATCAGGATTCAGAGAAAACATGTCTCAAATAAGGTGGAATGATAAGAATGTACTTGTAATTTGTCATCTGACCTTTACACACATACAGTGGAAAGTGTACACCCTCACTCACACCCATGAATAGTCATGCATACACACACACACACACACACACACACACACACACACACACACAAATTAATAAATGAATGAATGAATGAAGAAATAAATAAGTTATAACAAAGTTTCAAAGAGTGAAATGGAGTAATTAAATCTTTGCTATAGAATAATAGCTCTGGAGCTTTTATTTATTTATTTATTTGACAGAGAGAAAGGGGGGAGACAGAGAGAGAGAGAGAGAGAGAGAGAGAGAGAGAGAGAGAGAGAGAGAATGGGCACCCTAGGACCTTCCAGCCACTGCAAGTGAACTCTGGACATGTGCTCCCCCTTATGCATTTGGCTAACGTGGGTCCTGGGGACTCAAACCTGGGTCCTTTGGCTTTGCAGGCAAGTACCTTAACCACTAAGCCATCCCTCCTGCCCTCTGGAGGTTTTATGTAAAGAAAGAGACAAGAGTTTTGAGAGATATTTTTTCTAAATATACTATCTATGAAATAAAACAGTAAAGAAAGATGATGGATAATGGAGATAGAATTATGACAGGGACAATAGAAATAAAAAATGGGAGACTTAAGTAGAGATTTCCATGAAAAAGAAAATATTGATTCCGGTGGTAAAGGTTTAGGGTGAAAGCAGTAGAAGATAACTTTCAAACTCCATTTCTAACTCTGAATCCCATGTCGAACATCCTGAGTTGTTGGTAGCTGATCCACAAGATGCCTGTGCAGTGAGCACACCTGTATGTTGATTAAGGAAGAGTTAGAGCCTTGCTTGAAGAATATCCACAAAGAATATAAAAATAATGCACAAAGGAGTAGAGTCAATTTCAGAGATCGAAGAGACATTTTAAGATACAATAAGTATATAAGCATGAATGAGAGATAAGGAGAGAAACAGATACAGAGAAGACAGAGTCAAAGAGAGAAAGCCAAAACTGAAGATTTTCACCTTGACTGAGAGGAAGTCAAGGTTTCCAGTGATGAGTATTTGTTCATAGCCACTCAGACTATAAACTGAAATTGGTATTCAAATCTGGGTCTTTCTCTTGCTCTTATGCTACCAAGCAAAGAGAGCAAGATTCAGATGCTGCTTCTTACCCAGGCTTCTTGAAGTTTCAGCACTTTTCTCTTGTTTTACCTTTGGCAAGTGTGGTGGTTTGAATAGAATAGATGGCCCCCAATATATTCAGTTGTTTATTTGTTTGTAGTGTGCATCTCTAGCCATCTGGCTGGAGGCAATGCCATTGTGTGGATCTTAAAGTGTGGTGGTGGGTTTCAGATTTCAATCTAAAGATATGCAAAGCATGCCTAGCTGGAGTTCCTGAAGTGTGCTCTGGCTTTTGACCTTTAGGCTTGTCTCTCTCTGCTTGGGCCTGTGAAAGCAGGCCAGTTTCTTCTGCTTTTATGGAACTTCCCCTGGATCTGTAAGCTCCAATAAATCCCTTCCTCCATAACTGTGCCTGGTCTGAAAGTTCATCTCAGCGAACCTGAAGCTAGCTGTCTGTTACAGCAAGTGAGGATACTTAAAGAAAAAAAAAAAAGTATAGCAATTCAGGGTCAGTGGCAACACTTCAGCTTTCTGAGATTGGAATATGGAAGTTCTACGGGAGCTGCAGATGAGCTAGCTAAGAGATGCCTTTGGAAAGGGGTCCTCATTTTTGGCAATGAGATGCTGTGATATTCAGTTTCCCTTGTCAGTCTGAGTGGAGTTCATTCCCCAGGTTGGCAAATACCATTGTAGGTAGCATTGACAATGCATTTTGCAGATGTGAGTGAGGTCTATAATGAGCAGTTCTAAGTAAGGGAGGTGGTCCTGGAAATCTAGTTGGGCTGATTCATCCACTGACTGCTGATGCCTCCTGAAGGAAACTTCTACCTGTGGACTGTAACACCAACTCATGTCTGAGAGATTCAGCCTGTCCTTCCTAAAATTGTGACTTAGGTTTCATTCTTGACCTTAATAATTTTCCTCTTTAAAAACCCCACAAACAGGGCCGGAGAGATAGCTTAGTGGTTAAGGCACTTTGCCGCAAAGCCTAAGAACCCATGTTTGACTCTTGAGATCCCATGTTAGCCAAATGTACAAAGGTGAGGCAAGCACAAGGTTGGATATACGCACTAGGTGGTGTAAGCATACAGAGTTTGATTGCAGTGGCTGAGGACCTAGCACTCCAATTCTCTCTCTCCAAATACACACCAAAAAAAAAAACTCATTTGATCTTTTTGAAAGGATTTCCTTAGACTAATACAAGAAATTTGGCTCACAAAAGTCATAGACCCTTCTTAATTCATTCTCTTTCAAGTTCTTTTTTGGGAGGACATGGCAGCATTCCTGGTGGAGAGTTGGGACTAAGCTCAGTTTATACAATGGAGTCTAAAGAAAGACAACCCCAAATCTGGAAGCTCTATAAAGGTAAATTTAGGCCTGGAAAGATAGCTTAGCAGCTAAGGCGATTGCCTGCAAAGCCAAAGGACCCAGGTTTGATTCTCCAGAACCCACATAAGCCAGATGCACAAGGTATCACATGTGTCCGGAGTTTGTATACAATGGCTAGAGGTCCTGCTGGACCCATTCTATCATTCCATCCACCTATTTATCTAACTATCTATATATATATATCTGCCTCTTTGTCTCTCATAAATAAATGAAGCTAAATTTGAATTAGACATTAGCTTTGAGGGGAAAAGAAATGTTCCAAAGAACTGAGGACCAAAATAGCAACACCATGCCATGCCATGCCATACCATGTAGGTCTTCCTAGAGGAGAAGTGTGACTCATGAGCAGATGGTTCTGTAAGAAGACACAAGTTGCAGCACTTTTACCATTCAGTCCATGAAACCATACTGTGACCATGTACTGGCCATGAGGCCATGCCCAGGTGTGCAACTAAGGCCTGCAACAGAAAATTAAATAATTTATAATTTTAGGGGAGTCCTTGGCTTCATGTAGGAAAGTAAGTAGTTGCCCCGGCCAGCGGGGCTTCAACAGGAGCACGGACCCCAGAAAACCTGAAATGAAGGGAACAAGAGACACAAGGAACCGACAGCAAGACAGGAGTCTGATCAAGCTGCCAAATTTTATTTTTCTCAGGGTGCCTCTTATACAGCAGAACAGAGGAGTTTGTCAGCAGTTTAGGTATTGTTACAGTTCTATTTCACCAGCCCCCAAAACACATAAGATGTTCCACAGGATAAGGCCCCCAGCCCCAAAGCCAAGAGATAACGACTTTCTGGGTTACATTGTTCTTTCTCTGTGTATGGGTTAATAAACAACTGCAGACCTTTGCCCCGGCCCCAGCCCCAAGGCCACAAGACAACGACTTAGCAAACAACTGCAGATCTTGTGACTTTCCAGAACAGACAGCTTATTACAAAATGGAGTCATTATTTAAGATGGAGGTACTTTTGCTTTCCTAGTGTCCACTGGTTCCCCACAAGTAATTAAAAGCAGGAAGAGAATATTGGGCATTTCTGGAACACATTCCTCCAAAGGAAATAAGCCTGGCACAGAATGAACAACCCTAATGCTTTCCTTACATGTGGAATCTTAACAGACTAAACTCATAGAGTCAGAGTAGTGTGATGGTTTCCAGGGGCTGGAGTGTTTGGGACAGAGGAGGTGTAGGGCATTAGAGAGATACGGGTGCAAAGGTCCAAAATTTCAGATGCACAGAATAAATTCAAGAGCTGTAATATATGATCAGGTGGCTATAATTACTAATGTTCTTATCACAAGTAACAAGTGTGTAAGGTGATGGATATGTTAATTAGGTAATTTAGCCATATACAGACATATACATAAAAGTATCATGTTGCATACTACAAATATATGGAATTTTTGTTATTAAGAAATGAGGCCTTCTTAATTGAGTGGCCCCCTGGTTCCCCAACTCCTGGATCTCCTTCTCCAGAGGGTATATGCTGAATGAGTAGGCCAGAGATCCAAGTTCATTTTCCACCTCCCATTTCCCTGCTCTCAGTACCCCTGTTGCTAGCTTGCAGTGGCCTGGTCTCTGCATGTATGCTGTAGAAGCAGGCCTTTTGCTCGGGTTTCCTGATTGACTATACCCTAGGTCCCTAAATCCCTCTTCCCCCATGCCAGAGGGTGCATGGGGCACTGTGGGACCTGGCTTCTTGCCCATGGCTCCCCAGCTTTCTGGCTCCTGGTTCCCCAGCCCCTTGTTCCCCTGTGCTATAAGTGGAGTGAGTAGACCAGAGCTGCTAGCTCCCCACTGCCCAGTTCCCCAGGTACCTTTGAAGTACTTGGAATCTCCCCAATCTGCATATCTGCCATTATAACCCCATAATACACAAATCCACTCACATTTAAAACAGAGCACACGCTGAAGGTTCTATAAGGACAAATATTTTCTTCTTCCTCCTCAGTAGTCTAAAATGTTTCCCAAGATGGGTAGACTACAATGCAAGAAAACCAACAAAAGTCAAAAACTGAGAAATCTCCACCAAGGATGCCTAGTCAGAAAATGGAGGCCTCCAATAAAATCATAGAGAAAACAACAGTAAGTGAATCCCAAAATGAAAACACAACCAGCAATGTGATCCTGATTAAAACAATTGGTGAACTGGAAGCAAACCATCAAAAAACCAGCAATCACATAAATGAAATTGAGCAGAATCATCTGGTAGAGGACTCAGCTTTTGTCATTATGCTTAACTTACTTGAAGAAAACCAGAGAAGCCTCAAAGGTGATATAAACGAATTGAAGGTGAGTCAACAAATAAAGGAACTCAATAACAATCTGATTAAGGTTAATGAAGACATGATCAAATGCAAGAATGAATTTCAGGAAGCATCATGAAAATTAGACCTCGAACTGAAATCATACCTCAAAAAAAGAGATAGATATGAGGCAAAATAATACAACAGAAAACAAAAATCAAATAGATCTCTGAAAAGTTCTCTAGAACCCCTAACAGAGTCACTCATGTGGAAGACAGTACATCTAAGCAGGAATACAAAAGAGAAGAAATTGATCATGAGTCCAAAAAATCATGCAAACAATGTGAGGGAACTGTGGAATGCCTAAAACGACCAAAATCCGGATCATGGGAATACCAGAAGGAGAGGAAGTCCAGGCCAGAGGCATAGAGAACATATTCAACAAAATTATTGAAGACAATTTTTCCAATCTCACAAAAAAGAGACCCATGCATATACAAGAAGCTCACAGAATACCAATCAGGACCACAGAAGAAACTCTCCAAGGCACATTATAGTTAAAACTCTTAACAATGAAAACAAAGAGAGAGTGCTAAAAGCAGCAAGAGAGAAATAACTCACTACTTACATAGTCAATCCCATTGAATTACCTCAGATTTCTTCAATGGAAACCCTGAAAGCCAAAAAGCCTTGGAATTGAACACATCAAAGTCTAAAAATCTGTGGCTTACAACCCACTGTACCCAGCGAAAGCATCCCTCATAATAGGTGTTAAAAGGAAAACTATCCATGAAAAAGTCAACTCTATAATTATATGAATACAAAACCAAACCTGCAGAGAATACTTCAGTGAACACACAGAAGAGTCAAACAATGAAACTCAAGATCCTACAAGAAAATCACAATAACCAAAACAGGAGCAGGCTAAAAAGCGTACAAAAGTACAAAGCATAAGAAAGCACCAAACCCCATAAAGCACCCTATCACTGCAAGGATGAAATCAAACCACATAGTTAAATATTAATGGTCTTAACTCACTGATAAAAGACACAATTTCACAGGGTAGATCAGAAAAAAATGGACCCGTCTATCTGTTGTATCTCACCACTAAGACAGATACCTCCTCAGGGTAAAAGGATGGAAAATGATATTCCAAGCAAGTGGAAATAATAAGCAAGCAGATGTTGCCATATTAATAGCTTATAAAATAGACTTAAAACAAAAAGTAATAAAAAAGAATAAAGAAGGCCACTTCTTACTCATTAAGTGAATGATGCAACATGAAGATATCATAATCATAAATCTGTGGTACATTTACATAACAAAATTCTACTCAGAACTAAGGAAAAAAGGATACAGTGAATTGTGTAGAAAAATGGACAGACTTGGAACAGATCATACTCAGTGAATTCACAGAATCACAGAAAGACAAACATCACCTGGTCTCTTTCATCAGCCATTCCTAACCTGGACCACCTTGAGTTGCTGACATACCTGATAGGCAAGTCAAGGCTCAGATAATAGGGATGGAAAAGTTTTGGGGGAGGGGAAGAGGAGACTGGGACAAAACAAACACAAAACGAAATCCAAATTAAACTGGTAGCATAGAAACCTTTACCCTTGGAGATACACTAAAAGATATAACCCTCAATAGGAGTAATGGTGGAAAACCTGAAAAGTAGGACCCTGGAGAGGGTAGGATGAAGCCTAACCTCAATTTTTTTTTTTTTTTTTTTTTTTTTTGTCTTTTGCCTGTAACTCCTCGTACTAGAAATTGGCTTCTACCCACATTGTGCTGTTGGGCCTAAAGAAGCCTGGATGCAAGGCCCAGTGGAACTTCCTGAGCCTGGCTAGAGTTTGGCGATCTGTCTTTGGCCTATAACTTCCACATAAGGATGACTCAGCGAGACCTGACCTGAAACTGTCTCTGCCCGACTACTGCTAATGTGGTAAAACATTATTGGCCCTCATACCTCACCCTGTCCTAAGATCCCCACCCTCTCTTTCAACGCTTTATAAGCACCTGCCTGATACAATAAAACGAGACCCTGCTTCAACAAGTCTCCCAAATCAGTGTATATCTCTCCAATGATTAGGAGGGTGTCTGGGTCGTCCACACTCTCCATCCTGCTCAGCCCCAGGGAGAGACTGGTGGGACCAGTTCTCCCACAGCCCTACCTACCAGAGAATCTGGCAGACTGGTGCCTCGTGTGAGGATCCTTTTCAATGGAAGAATGCTGGGGGGCCAATCGGTCTGCCGGTGAGTGTACCCTCATAAATTATGGGGCAGTCCTCGTCCAAACCAAATCCTGCTTTAGAGTCATTATGGGTTCTGCTTAAAAGCAGAGGCCTTAACCTTTCTGATAACAAAGCCCTCCAGGCATGGGGCTGCTTGCTTAAGATTGCTCCCTGGCTGCCTGAGAGTAACCTTTTTGACTGGGACACTTGGGATAGAGTTGAAGGACTAATCAGGAGAGCTCAGGTGGAAAAGGGGGAGATCCCCCCTTTGGGAGCTCTCCCGACTGTGGCTGCCCTGAAAGGCTGTTTTCCAGTTCTACCTCCAAAGGAGAAAAAGGGGGCTTCGACACAGGATGGGACGGAGGGCAACAAGAAATTACAAGTGAAACCAAAACAAAGCCCAAGTCCCTTAGGCCAGCCTGAGCTTTTGTGCCCATCCCTCAACCCTTTTGGAAGTGCTCCATGGCCCTCTAAAGGTCCACCCCCCTTAGGTTCCCCAACTAATCCCTTTCAGACCCCTTCCACCCCTCTGCCCTACTGCAGGGGAGGAATGACCAGCCTCTTCCCTGTCAAAACGTTAACCCCGGCAGTAATCGTCCCACCGCCTGGTACCTCTGGGAGGTACATGATCTAAAGGACCTTAAGAAGGCTGTCTCAGAGGATGGGCCTAATTCCCCCTGGGTGGAGACCATCCTCCAGGGTTTGGCTCATCATCAGTGTACCACCCAAGATTGGAAAAACCTTGCTAAAGCGGTTCTTTCTGGCCCCCTGTACATAAAGTGGTGTGCCTTCTTTCAGAATGAATGCCATACTCAGGCTGAGTGGAATCAGGCCGCTCAGCCCCCAGTCCCAATCACCTTCAGCATGCTCTTGGGCACCGCTGATGCGTTTTCCACAGGCCTCCATCAAGCTGCCATCCCTGATCCATACTGGGATCAGGTGCGGGCTTGGGAATGGCCGCATGGAGGGAACTGGAGGAAGGCCCATCTGAGCCCCCCATCACAGGAATCACACAAAAGGCTAGTGAAGACCTGGCTACCCTAATAGAGAGGGTTGAAAAAAGTTTACAAAGAAAGTTTCCCCCTGGCTCCCTGCAAGACCAGTTCATTAAAATGTTGGTCTGGGAAGGCATGACTGGTGATCATAAGCTGGCCTGAGCTGGGCTAAAAGATTACTCTATGAGTAAATGGATCATGACCATTAAAGATGTAGGATCCATGTCCCATCAGGCAAGGGCCATGGCATCAGCCCTACAGAGTGCCCACGGTGAAGATATGGCCACCCTAGTTTGAGCCCTTCAACAGGCCTTGGGGGGAAAGGGGAGGTCCTTTTTTGGGTGTGGTAAAGAAGGTCATTTTAAAAGAGTGCCCCAACCAGGCTAAGAATGCCCCAGCAATTCCTACAGTCCCTAATTTGCCTCACACGCCCTGCCCCCGATGTAAGAAGGGTTCCATTGGGCCAAGGATTGCAAATCCAAATCCAGCCTTCAGGATGGGCCTTTAAACTCCCCCAGGGGCTATCCCCAGCCCCGTTAAACAAGGGGAAGAAGGTGGTTAGGACACACTAGACTGTGCCCCTGATTCCGGCACTACGGCCAAAAATGACCCTGACAGTTGGTGAAAAAACTTTCAAGTTCCTCATTGACACTAGGGCTGACTGCACTGTAATTAGAAAAGAGGAAGTCCCTCCTTCATGGCAGTTAGTTCCTGGTCTGCCTTTACTTGGTGTGGGCCGACAGTCAACATCCTGGAAAATGGCCAACTGGCAGCCCTGGATTGATCCTGACAGTAACCATGGAAAGGTGCACCTTCTGGTGGTGTCCCGCCTAACGGCCAACCTCCTAGGTCAGGATATACTTGGAGAAGCTGAGACTTATATCACCACTGATCACAAGGGCTTCTATGAGAGGATACTAGACCAGGAAGAGTATGGACAACAGTTTGAGCAAGGATGGGCCAGCTTCCCTAACTACAGAGATGACCCTCATTTTGAAAAAATTAGACAAAAACACTCTCGGGTCCACCCCCAATTCTAAGGGCCACTGCTCACCCCCCAGTGTCAAAAATTGATGGGTACCTGGGGACCCCGTGTGGGTTGAGCAGTGGCCTATACCTACCCCTAAACTCCAACATCTTCATATGTTAGTTAAACAACAGCTAGCTTTGGGACATATACGGCCTTCAACACATCCTTGGAATTCCCATTTTTGTTATAAAAAAGCTTAATGGCTCTTGGAGACTTTTACATGATTTAAGAAAAATAAATGAGAGGATGATACATTTTGGGACCCCCCCCCCAGAGAGGACTCCCTTGGATTCCGGCCATCCCCAACACTTATTATTTAACTATTATTGATATTAAAGATTGTTTCTTTTCTATCCCATTACATTCATACAATGTTGAAACTTTTGCATTTTACATACCCTCAACTAATTTTTGTGGGCCAGACTTGAGGTTTGAACGGACCATCCTGCCCCAAGGCATGGCCAATAGCCCCCCTATTTGTCAGTACTATATGTTATATATCTTTTCTTCTTTGATTGGATGTTCTGATATTCTATTCTATATTTATATGGATGATATAATCTTGGGTTGTTCCAACCCATTTGATCTCCAAGACCTTATTGCCAAATGTCTTGCCATTTTACAGGCCAATGACTTTAAGGTAGCCCCTGAAAAGATTCAGACTGTCCCTCCCTTTAAGATTTTGGGCTTTGTACTACTCCTTGTTATTGTTTCTCCTGTCAAACCCCAACTTCATATTCAGGATTCTTATACTCTGCCCAACTCCAAAAGGTATTGGGAGAAATTAATTGGATGACGCCTTGGATACCCATAACTACTGAAGAGCTGTAAATATTGTGGCCCTAAAGAGGTTTGATCCTGATTTACCCATCTCCCTGTACATTTTCTCTGGGGAAACATGTACGGCACTGTTGGCTCAGGAAGGTGAGCCCATCCAATGGGTTCGCCTTTCAATCAGTGGGACCCCCAGAGTTTATTCTATAACCAATCAATTGCATTATCAAGGGCAGAGACACCTCTGTCCAATTATTTGGTACAGAACCTCATCTTATTGTCACCCCCTTTAATAACAGATTCCACCTGGCTTCAAGAGAAATAATAACAGAGTTGTTATGGCTCTTGAGGGGTTTCTAGGTAAGATTGATTGACATTATGGCCCCCACAAATGGTTGAGTTCTTTCTCCAGGTTAGAATGGAAGCCCCCCAGGCTTTTTCTGTCTCAACCTAACCCTGACGTTCTTACCATGTTTACCGATGGAGGGTGCCTGGGGCTTCCCTAGTCATTTACCCTCCCTTAAAACAGGATAAGGAGCCAATACTCATAAAGTCAATCTCCCATGAGGTTAAAGGATCAGCACAGTTCAAAGAACTATTTGCTGTCGTCCTTGCATTAGACGCTATACAAGAGTCATTCGACTTATTCTCTGACAGCCTTTATGTTGTTAATTTATTACCCAACCTGGTTGAGGCCCATACTAGACTGGACTCCAACCTTATATCTCCTCTGATGATTCAAGCTCGTTCCCTACTCAAACAAAGAATTAACCCCATTTTTCTTCAACATCTCAGGGGTCATCAAAACTTACCAGGATTTCTCTCTCGAGGAAACAATTTGGCTGATAAAATGTCTTCTATGCCTCAGTGTAATACTATTACAGAAGCTACACACTTCCACTTATTGACCCATGTAAACTGGAGAGGTCTCAAACGCAAGTTTCCACATGTGCCAGTCAAGGACCTTAAAAAAATTGTCTGGACTTGTAAGTCCTGTCAGCCTTTCCTCCAAGTACCCCCCCCCCCTTCAAACTACAGGAAGCAATCCTCGAGGTCTCTGCCCTAATCATCGTTGGCAAATTGATGTCACACACTATTCTCCATTTGGAAAGCTTAAAATTATTTTTCTTTCAGTCAATACCTTTTCCTATGTCTGCTGGGTGTCAGCACATGCCGGGGAAAAAAATCTAAACATGCTATTAGCCATATGCTTCAATGCTTTGCCACCCTTGGATTACCTGATCAGATCAAAACTTATAATGGCCCCTGCTTTGTAAGCATGGCTTTTGTAAATTTTCTCCAGAGCTGGAGAATCTCACACTCCACAGGCATCCCATATAACCACCGGGGTCAAGCAGTCGTTGAAAGATATAATCAGACTCTCAAGTCTCAACTACAAAACAAATGGGGGAATCCTTACCCCCACAAGACCAACTAAAAAAGGCATTATTTACCCTAAATATTTTAGATTTTTCTAAAGAAGATAAGACTTCATTGAGTTCTGAGTGTTTAAATTCACATGTATGGGTGTCATCACCATCTGGACCTCCACACACTATCTAAAAATCAACCTGTCCAAACTAACACTCACCACCTTCCTTCTGCATCTCTCATACTCATGAACTTGATTATAACATCATCTGCCAAGTAACTTGTGGCAGAAACTAAACCAACCCTGGACTCACCCTTTGCCCCAATACCCTGTCTCTCAATGTAAAATATTATATATATTTTTCCCCTCTTCAAAAGCCAGATATTGGTCTCTTCATGTTTTTATTTATCTCTTACTAGAGTTATTACAGTATAGCTCTTAAAAAGAGGAGTTGTCTAGGATCATTTGGAAAGTTGGAAAGAAACAACTCAAGGAAAGTAAAAATTGGATCTAAACTTTCAGTTATTAATCTCACACTCTCTAAAATGTGTCAGGTTTGATTTACAGGATAACACTTTGTTATTATCATAAATCCATTCATTCATTCTCACCTGCCTCATGAAGCTTCTCGGCCTTTGCAGTTTAACCTAGAGTTCAACATTCTCACTTCAATCATATCTATAGCCAAGGGGCCAGGACTACTTTTGAAATTATAGAAAACAACTTGAACTGTCTTTTCTGGACATCTCATTAGTTTCTTGAATTGTTTTAACTTATTTTTTTTTGTCATTACAAATAGATATTTAAGATTATAGGTGACCATAATTTTCCAGTAGGGTTTTCTAATGATTATCTTTCCCCTAGTTAGGAATTCCATTGTATGACCCCTTAATGATTTATCTTTCTGTTCTTTGAACAGATTCATTAATGAATACATTACAAACTTTTCTCATTTGATATAAAAATCTAAACTATTCTAGGAACTTTTAAAATGTAGTACCTGGGCCTGCCATGGTGGTAGATGCCTTTAATCCCAGCACTTGGGAGGCAGAGGTAGGAGGATTGCAGTGAGCTCAATGCCACCCTAAGACTACATAGTGAATTCCACTTCAGGCTAGGCTAGAGTGAAACTCTCCCTCAAAAAACATATGTGTTGTGAGTTCAAGGCCACTCTGGGACTACATAGTGAATTCCAGGTCAGCCTGGGCTGGAATGAGACCCTACCTTGAAAAACCAATCTCTCTCTCTCTCTCTCTCTCTCTCTCTCTGTGTGTGTGTGTGTGTGTGTGTGTGTGTATTTTTCCCGAGGAGTAGTCTCCTGTTAAGAATTTTTAAGGAGCTGTGTAACATGGTAGGCAAAAAGACAGGCTTGTGGGTTACATGAGTAGCATTCAAAGTCTGGCCTTAATATAAGATTTACTTGGTAAACATGGACAATTAATTTAGTTTCTCTGAAGCTAATTTTTCATATTGGTAAGTTATAGGTCTATTCTAACTGTAGAGTGCTTATTAGCAATAAATGATTTAGCTTCATGTAGTGTCATGTCAAAAATTACATACATGAAGAGCCAGGCATGATGGTGCATGCGTTTAATCCCAGCACTTGGGAAACAGTGGCAAATGGATCACTGTGAGTTCAAGGCCAGCCCAGGACTACAGAATGAGTGCCAGATCAACCCGCGCTAGAATGAAACCCTACCTCAAAAAATTACATATATGTACCACTGAATAAAAGCAAAGTTTTCCAATGATATATGAGATAATGTATGCATTCATCTTGGAAGAAGTCTATAATTCTATCAAGAAGCCTTCATCTTTCAATTCTCTTACTTAGTAATATGGCATTGTTTCAATTTATCATCTGCTCATGCAATAAATAATACATTCAGTGCAAGGTAATGCGTACCATTTGAAGCCACCTTTACCCAGGTGTCCACAGGGCTCCTTGTTATTTCTCCCTTAAAGTCTTTGCTCTCATGGCAGCTTTCCTATCTTTCCTTTGCTCTATCCTGCACACTTCACAGTAGTATATGCTACATAATGTAACCACTCCCAGTCACAAGCTCCATGTTTAATACCTGCCACCCACTGAAACATTTCTTCCACAGAACAATGTTCCTGTGGTTCATTGGTGTGTTATCAACCTCCAAAAAGTACCTCACACACAGAAATTAGCCACTTTGTCTAACCTTAGCATGCTCAGTGAGCTATAGAGAATAAGTGTTGCTTCTCTTTTGTCACATAAATAGGTAAGGAACAATGGTTCTGTCCATAGGTAGAACTCAGGGAGTCTTTAAACTTGGATGAATAAAAAGACATCTTGTCTTTACTCACCCCTAACTGAAACAAACAACAAACAGCAATAGTATTACAGCTATCTATCATTGCATCATCAGCAGATATATTTCACATCACGTGTCAGTTACAGATATCTTAAAAAAAAAATATATATATATATATATATGCATCACTACTTGAAAATTATGGTATGTATGAGATTCTTCTGTTGCTATTGATATTTAATATGATAACAAGAGAACACATGTACTATTATACCAGAAAAATTTTTAATTGAATTCTTTGAAACTTTTGTATCACTTTATTCAATTAAAAAAAAAAAAAACTTATTCTCAGGATTAGAGAGATGACTCAGCAGTTAAAGCATTTGCCTGTAAATCCCAATGACCTGAGTTTGATTTCCCAATACCCACATAAAGCCAGATGCGCAAAGTTGCACATGCATCTGGAGGTTGTTTGCAGTGGCTGAAGGCCCTTGTTTGCCCCTTCTGTCTGTCTCTCTTCCCTCTATCTCTATCTGCCTGCCTTTAAGTAAATTAAAAATATTAAAAAATAACAAACTATTCTGAAGCCAGGGTGTGGCAGTGAATGCCTGTCATTCCAGAACTCAGGAGGTGGGGGAAGAAGGATTGCAACAAGTTAGAGATCAGCCAGTCTTCATAGGCCAGCCAGCCTGAGCTTCAGGATGAAGATCTGTCAAAAAGAAAGAATGGATGAACAAAAGAAAGAAAGGAAGAAAGAACAAATATGGAAGAAGGAAGGAAGAAAGGAAGGAAATGAAATGGAAGAGAAGTGAAAGAAAACAATAAAACCTCAAGGTAAGAAGAGCACTATAATGGAGCAAGTTTATATAACTGCTGATGTAACTGACATCCTGTCCAGAGTCCCACCTCCAGGGACTCCAACATGTCAAATCCAGCCACTCATCACAAAAAGCACAAGAAAAGTTGCCATGGAAGGGGAAGAAAGATGTTTAATTAAAGTGATCACTTTAAGAAGATGAAAACAAGCATTTCACCAAATCCTCAATGTACTGACATGAGTTTTGGCCTTAGGGAAAGGATAGGAGTAATGAGCAGGAGATATAATGAAGCAGTTCTGAACAATCTGTGGTTTGACTGGACAGTACCTCATCTGGTTCTTCCAGGTAGCCCTGTTGAAGTCCTTATTGATCGAGAAAACAGTTTTCTTCCATGACATGACTTCTTCTGATCAGAGGAGCTTTTATTATGGGGTGAGATGTCTTTGAAGCTTTGCTCTTCCTCGAATCCAAGATGACTGTCTGGTGCTCTTCATGCATGGCACCAGAGTGTTGTAAAGGCTGATGGATGGATGCTTCATTCACTCTAATCTTTGTGCCTTTGGCCTTGAAGAGGGGTGAGATAGGTTAGGTATCACTGCGTTTTAGGCAGATACTCCTTGAAGATTCTTATTCCTACATGCAGAATTCAGAAGGAGTGTGACCCAAAGGAAGGAGGACAGATACAAACAGAAGGCAGAAGTGCCAGGCTTCCATGCTGCTTTTAGTTGCCTTGTGGGCCAAAGAAGAATCGATGCTCTTCCAATAAGCAATGTCCAAGTCATGATTATAATGGATAAACAGCTGGGGTGGTTTGGATGTGAATGTATGCCCCCGTAGCCTCAGTATTTTTTTTTCAGGGTGCCAGGACCAACAATCACCAGTTGCCCATGTACCAAAATATTATGCTTCCACAATCTCTTAATGTCAATTCTGCATGCAGAGCAACTGAATTACCTTTTGATTAAGGTTAAACTTCCTACTTATGTCTTCAACAGCCTGCTGGAGGAGGAGTCACTGGGGATGAACCCTATGGTGTGTTCAGAAACAATTTGAGGACTGGCTGTTCTGCATTTGCTAGCTATTTTGGTGGTGTCTCTCTGCTAAGATCTATGAAGCCAGCCTGCTACTTCTGCCATTAATGGTGTCTCCTCTGGATTTTTTAAGCCTTAAATAAACCCATTCCTTTCATTAACTGGTACATGTCATATGTTTGTTCCAGCAACAAAGGTATCTGCAACATAGCAGAGACATAGTTTGAACTTTTATCAATCCTCTTTGTATAGCTTGGGGGTCTTCATAAGAAATGGAATGGATCTCCAACTAATGAACACAATGGTAGAAATGGCACTCCCTCAGGTTATTCATGGAAGATTTGATCCAGCTATGTGATTCCCATGTCAAGAACTCTTTCTATATATCCTCTTCATAAATCTTGAAATATCTACATACATGGAAAGAAGTTAATATTAAAAATCCTCCTCCATCTAATGCGATGTAGGTCAATAAGTCTCACCCTAGCCACATCAAGTTAGCCATGATAGAAAGTTATTATTAAGATGTAATCCAGCTTGATGTTCTTCACTGTACAAATGTAATTTTTTAAAATTGATTTTGATTAGTTATGGACATAGTATGTAAATAACACTTATTGGTACTATCCTTTCCCTCATCACTACCCCTTTTCTGAGGGGCCCCTCCTCACTGGGATGCTGGTCATCCCCATGAGGATTGTGAGTCATGCATTCTAGGCACAGTGGTCAGTTATGGGGTAGAGGCAATGCCTTTGTGCATAATATCCCAAACTGTGTCACTAACAATCTTTCCACCCCCTCTTCCCCAAAATTCCATGAGCTATGTTGGGTGTGTTTTAAGTCTACTTCAATGATGAGCTCTATGGAGCCTCTGGAACTTAGGTTTAATAGGTGTTGAGTATCCTCAGTGTCTATCTCCTTCACCCTTGTACTAGTATCAGGTTCATGAGAAAACAGCACTCTTTCCATTTCCCCAATTCTCTGTAGTTTTGGCTGGGGCTGGGCTGATGTGTGATGGGTCATTTATCCCCTCAGGTCCCACTCCCCTCTGAAAAACCAAAGCAGATTCTCCAATGGTGAGTAAAGTCAACACAAGTTAGATGGGATAAGCATTATTAATTTAGAGAGAGTTTAATGGGCATAGTCCCTCTTATAGCCCAAGATTAGTGGGAACTTGATATTGGAGAGCAAAATCATTATCTGAATATGATTCTGACTTGTTTCCCAGTTCCCAATATGGGACCCTTCCCACTGAGCAATAGCCACTGTTGCACTTGTGTGAGCATCACATCAGGTTGTTTACTTCTGAGTAGCTTAGACCTCTGGTTGCTTGGGCAGATATTGGCTACTTTCCCCAGGTAGCTCATGTACCATCTTCCAGCACTAGATGGGCTGTCTGGGTACTGGCTCACTTCTGGATCCCAGCCAGGTTTCTCCATGTTCTGAGCCAACATGGTGTCTTCAGCAGTAGGGTCTTACCATTAATCTCTGGTGGGTAATCAAGTGCTCTGACAGAAGTCTATCTTGCTTTGGGAGACCTTGCAGGTCTTCTGATCAACAGCTCAATGTGGATCTTAACTGCATCCTGGTACTAGGAGTTGCAGCCTAGTGCCAACAGAAAAGGAAAAGAAAAGGAAAAAAAATTTAAAGAAAGAAACAGGAGAAATTTCAAGTAAGGCTTAATCCCACCCTGTCCAGGGTCCTGCTTTTCAGGTGCTCCCCCTAAGGTCCTGTTGAGGATTTAACCTTTTAGTCTGTTTTCTAGGACATAGGTTTCTATGGTACCGGTTAATTTTGGGTTCAGTTTTGTGTTTTCCCTCTTCCCCTCTCTCAAGTCCTACCTTCCCTATTGTCCAGGCCTTGAGATGCCTATAAGGTATGTCAGCAACTCAGGCTGATACAAAGTAGGAGCCACAGATGAGTGAGACCATGTGACAATTGTCTTTCTGTGATTATGTGAGTTGGCTGAGTATTATCTGTTCCAAGTTCAACCATTTTTCTACATATTTCATTGTGTCATTTTTTTTCTTACTGCAGAGCAGAATTCCATCATGTAGATATACCACATCTTGGTTATCCAATTGTCTAATAGTGGGAACCTGGGTTGATTACAGTTCTTGGCTATTATAATTGAGCAGCTATAAACATAGATGAACAAATATCTCTGAACTGAGATTGGACCTTTTAGGGTAAACACCCAGTAAGGGAATAACTCGATCTGTTGGTAACTTTATATTCATCCTTTTCAGGATTCTCCATATTGTTTTTCACAGTGGTTGTACCAGCTCACATTCCCAACAGCAGTGAATAAGGGTTCATATTTCTTCACACCCTCACCAGCATTTGTTTTCATTTGATTTTTTTAATGTTTGCTATCCTACTGGGTAAGGTGGAATTTCATAGTTGTTTGACTTTGCATTTCCTTGATGGCTAGGAAAGCTAAACATTTTCTTAAATGTGTGTTTCCCATTTGTATTTCTTCCTCTGAGAATTCCCTGTTCAGTTCTCTTCCCCATTTTGTGAGTGGGTTGTTTGTTTTTTCTTTAGGTTTTTGAGTTCTTTGTAGACTCTAGATATTAGATCTCTGTCAGTTTTATAGCTGGAAATATTCTGTGGCTCTGCTTGTGGTATGCTTGTCTGTGCAAAAACTGTTCAGCTTCATGGGGTCCCATTGGATGAGTGATGGTTAAAGTTCCTGAGCTACTGAAGTTTTGTTCAGGAAGTCTTTCCCCACTCCTATATCATGGACAGATCCTCCTATTTTTTCTTCCAGTAGTAGAAGAGTTTCAGGTCTTTTATTGAGGTCTTTAATCCACTTGGACTTGGTTTGTGTGCATGGTGAGATGTGTGAGTCTAGTTTCATTTTTCTGCATATGGCTTTCCAGTTTGTCCAGCACCATTTTTTGAAGATGGAGTCTTTTCTCCAGTCTATGTTATTAGGGCCTTTGTCAAAGATCCAGTAGCTATAGTTACTTGACCAAAAGTCCAGGTCTTCCATTCTGTTCCATTTGTGTATACTCCCATTTTTATGCTAGTGCCTTGCTGTTTTTTGTTACTATGGCTTTGTAACACAGCTTTAGGTCAGATATGGTGATGCCTCCCAAGATGTTTCTTTTGCTGAGAATATCTTTGGATATCCAAAGCCTTCTGTCTTTCCATATGAATTTTGAGATCATTTTTTGTATCTCTGTGAAGAATGATGCTGGGATTTTTATTGGTATTGCATTAAATCTATATATGGCTTTTGGTAGATTGCCATTTTCGCAATATTAATTATGCCTACCCAGGAGCATGGGAGGTAATTCCATCTTTTCAAGTCATTTTCAATTTCTTCATGAGCGTTTTGATGGGACAGTGTCAATAATTTTTTTCTCTATATCTTTGTTCTTTGCATATAGAAAAGCTGCTGATTTTTGTGTGTTGATTTTGTATACTGCTACTTTGTTGAAGGAATTAATCACCTTTAGGAGTTTTGAGATGGAGTCTTTTGGGTCACGTACATATAGGCTCATGTCATCTGCAAATACGGATAACTTGACTTCTTCCTTTATAATTTGTATCCTTTCATTTCTTTCTTCTGTCTTATTGACTGGGCTAGGACTTATAGTACTATGTTAAAGAGAAGAGGTGAGAATAGGCACCCCTGTTTTGTCTCCAATCTCAATGGGAATTCCTTGAGTCTTTCACCATAAGTATCATTTGGGCTTTAGGTGCTTTATATATAGACTTTATTGTGTTGAGATATAAACCATCCATGCCTGTTCTCTCCAACGTTTTGATCATGAAGTGATGTTGTATTTTATCAAAGGTATTTTCTGCATCTATTGAAATGATCATGTGTTTTTCATAGTTAAGTTTATTTATGTGGTGTATTATGTTGACAGATTTCTGTATGTTGAACCATCCTTATGTTCCTGGTTTAAACCCTACTTGATCAAGGTGGATAATGCTTTTGATACATTGTTAAATTTGGTTTGTGAGGATTTTGTTCAGAATCTTTGTGTCTAAGTTCATTAGGGATATAGGCCTATACTTTTCTTCACTTGTGGCATCTCTGCCTGGTTTTGGTATTAGGGTGATGCTAGCTTCATAAAAGGAGTTGGGGTACTTTCCCTATTCTCTGCTTGTGTGGCACAGTTTGAGACAAAATGGTTTCAGGTCTTCCATGAAGGTTTGAAAGAATATGGCTGAGAAGCCACTTGGTCCTGGACTCTTATATTTGTGGAGGTTTTTGATTACCTTTTCAATCTTGATGGGTGTGATAAGTTTGTTCAGGAGATTAATCTGCTCTTAGTTTAATTTTGGTAGGTGATATGTGTCCAGGAATTAATCCATTTCTTCCAGATTATCCAGTTTTGTGCAGTAGAGGTTTTGGAATTAAGTCCTGATGATTCTTTCAATTTCACTTATGTCTGTTGTGACCTATCCTTTTTCATTTCTAATTTTGTTAATTTGAAGTCTCTCTCCCTCTCCCTCTCTCCCCCCCCCCTCTCTCTCGCTTGATCAAGTTGCCAGTGGTTTATAAATTTGTTTATTTTTTTTAAATAACCAGCTCTTGTTTTACCAATTTTCTTATTTCTTTTCTTAGTTTCCAATTAATTAATTTCTGCTCTGATCTTTATTATTTCTTTCTACCAGGAGCTCTTTGGGTTAGATTCTTCTTGTTTCTCCAATGCCTTTAGGTGGATGGCTTGGTTATTAATTTGAGATCTCTCTGTCTTTGATATGAAGGCATTTAGTGCTATGAATTTGCCCCTAAGGACTGCATTCATTGTGTCCCAGAAATTTTGGTATGTTGTATTTTCATTGCCATTCAATATTTAGAAATTTAAAAAAATTATTTTTGATTTCTCCCACTACACATTTATTGTTTAAAAGTATGTTGTTTAGTCTCCAGGAGCTGATGGAGTTCTTGGCCCATCTCTTGTTAATTTCTAGTTTTTCAGCATTGTGATCTGATATCATGCAGGAAATTATGCCTATTTTCCTGAGTATATGGAGGCAGACTTTATGGCGTAATGTAATATGTGATCTATTTTGGAGAATGTTCCATGGGCTTCTGAGAAGAATGTATATTCTTTATATTTTGGGTAGAATTCTCTGTAGATGTCAGTTAGGTCTAGTTGATCTATAGTGTTGTTGAGCTCTCTTATTTCTTTGTTTGAATGATCTGTCTATTGATGATAGTAGAATATTGAAGTTCCCAACTATGATGGTGTTGGTATTTATTTCTGTTTTGTGGGCAAGCAGGTTTTATGAATTGCTGTGCACCTGTGTTTGGTGTATATGGATTGATGATTGTGATATCCTCTTATTGGATTATTCCCTTGATGAGTAAGAACTGGCCTTCCTTGTCTTTTTTATTACTGTTGGTTTAAAGTCTATTTTAACCAATATTAGTATAGCAATGCCTGCTTGTTTCTTATTTCTGTTTGCTTGGAATATCATTTTTCCACCCTTTCACACTGAAGAGGTGTCTCTCTTTAGTGGTGAGGTGGGTTCCTTGAAGGCAGCAGATTGAGGGGTCTATTTTTCTGGTCCATCCTCTTAACTTGTGTCTCTTTATGGGCAAATTAAGAGCATTAATGTGTATGGTAATAACTATGAGGTTTGATTTAATCTCCACCACACTGTGGTGCTTTGTGGGGGTTGATGTTTTCTTGGACTTTGTACTTTTTTTGAGCCTTCTCTGGTTTTGGTTATTGTGGTCTGCTCTTGTAAGCTCTTAAGATTGGATATTTGACTCTTCTGTGTGGAGAATTCCCTGGAGTATTCTCTGTAGTTTTGGCTTTGTGTTCATGTATTTGTAGAGCTGACTTTTATCCTGGAAAGCTTTTCTTTCTGCATCTATTATGAGAGATACTTTTCCTGAATACAGTAGTTTGTGTTGGAAGCCCTATATTTTTAGACTTTGCAGTCTTCCATTCCAGGCCCTTTTGGCTTTCAGGGTTTCCATTGAGAAATGAGGGGTAATTTTTACAGGATTACTTTATATGTAATGTGTTGTTTCTCTCTTGCTTCTTTTAGACTCCCTCTTTGTTTTCATTGTTTAGAATTTTAATAATAATATGTCTTGGAGAGATTCTCCTTTGGTCCAGTCTGTTTGGAGTTATGCTGGCTTCCTATATCTTGAGGGGAATCTTTTTTGAGAGTGTGAGAAAGTTTTCTTTGATAAATTTGTAGAATATGTTCTCCAGGCCTTTGGTCTGAATTTCTTTCCCTTATTGTCTACCCATGATCCAAATGTTGGGATATTTAAATGTATCCTACAGTACTCTCATGTTCTATTCACAAAAAATTTTTGATCTTATTCAAGATTTGGACTCATGAACTGTTTCTTCTGCCTTGTATGCTAGTTCTGAGGTTCTATCCTCCACATGATTGACTCTGTTCTTGAGGGATTCTAGAGAGGTTTGGCCTCATTCAATTTGGTTTGTATTTTCTATTGCCTTTTTCTATGTAGTATCCATCCCTTTGCTGAGTTCCCTTTTCAGGTCATTTTTTGGTTTTCTTAATGCTTTTTTGGATTCATCCTTTGATTTATTTATGTCTTCATTGAGCTTAGCCAGCTTATTATTGAGGTCCTCTGTTTGTTGGCTTCCCTTCAGATCACTTAACTCTCTTTTGAAGTCTCTCTGACTTGTTTCTATTAGGTCAAACCTAGTGAGGATTTCATCCATATAATTATTGGTCTTTTGTTGATTTTCTGAAAGTTCTGCTACTTGTTTGGTCAGGGTCACATATCTTGTGTCTTTATTTTGGAGTTCTACTCCTATTATCTCTACTATGTTTTGATAGGTATTTCTATTGTGGGACTAGGCAACCTTTGTGGGGTTCCTTCCATTTGATGTTTTGTGTTGTTTCTTTTGCAGTATGTCTGCCCATCACAGTGTGGGAAAATTATTTGATTCAGGAGGAAACTGTAGTTTACCTTTGTATTGTCTTCAGTATTTTTTCCCTTTTATGTTTGAGTGGAGTAGGTGATTTACGGCTTTGTATTCAGAGATGTGCAGATTATGAATCCTGGGTTGGTGCTTAGTACCAGCAGTGGGATTGGAAGTGGCATGAGGCCTGTCTGCTCAGGTGTGAGGACTCTGTGGTTCAAGTGGCAGGGGGAGAATTCAGGAAGGGGATGGTGCAGTCCCAGTGGTGGAGAGGGAGGAGAGTCAAGGGATAGCATGGTCCCTGTGGCAGGAAGGGACTTGTGAGAAGGCACAGTCGTGGTGGTACAGGAGGAGTCAGGAAGGGGATGGTTCAGTTCTAGTGGTGGAGAAGGAGGGGATTCGGGAGATGGAATAGTCCCAGTGGTGGGGAGGGAGGGGAGTTGGGAGATGGCATGGTCCTGGTGGCAGTGAGTGTGGGGAGTTGGGAGATGGTGTGGTCTTGGGGGGGGGGGAGTTAGGAGATGGCCAGGTCCTGGTGGTGGGAAGGGAGGGTAAGGGAGGAAGAAAGGCATGGGAGTAAGGGAAGAGACCTGGTAGGCAGGAGGAAAAGTGAGAGGCACTTGGCCCTGATCTGAGGAGTATGCAGGTAGTGCATCAGAGAACCCGGTCAGATGCATGGCAGCTGGGACTGGTACTTGAGGGGCCGGGGGGGCCACTAGTGGGCTACCCAAGAGTGTGGGAATCTGCAGATTCCTACTTTGCTCCTCCATGCCCTTCTACTGGAGGTCTGCTAAGACCTGCTGACCCTTGAACCCCACAGATATTGCCTGGTATTACCCCGGGGGGAGATGAAGTATGGTTAGGTTGATGCCATCTTGACTGGAAGTCACCAATGTAATTTTTGATTATAACATTTTAATTGCTTGGCTCACTGGAGATTTTAAGATCTGAGATGTTGTACAAGCCCTACCAGATTCTTCTGAGAATGACTGATTATACTGGTCTCTGTATTTGCAGTTATGGCATTGGGATAGAACACCCTTCCTTTAGGATTCTGAAATGTTTTAGTAGCATTTATATGTATAGATGATATTTATATTTACATGCATAAATGTTTTGATGTAGGCTTTAATTTCAGCATGTAATTATTTTTGAAGACATTAAAGTTTAAGTGCATTTATCATTAACAATTGAATGTGCAATAATTCTTAAAGTATACACCAAACAGAAGATTAATGACCATTACAAATTATGGACAAAAGGACCCATACACTTATTTCTGAGTACAAATGAGGTTGCTGAGACTTGGGCATGAACTTTTCCATTCCAAGATGCAATATCTGCATCACTCCAACATAGAGATGTCATGAGAGAAATACTGAGCCACAGTCATATATAAATGTGTAAGGCAGGTTGGGTGTGAAGAGGCAGGAAGAAGTTAATTTGAAACTCAATTTAAATTTTAGAAATATTACATTAATTATAATTACTGAAGCACATTGTTTGTCTAATAGGCATACATAAATTTATTCCTTGAAGAATGTATAAGTCTAGGAGAACTTACTCTTTGCAAGAAAGAATTTCTGCCTGCAAGGATAATTGCTTGGCTTCAAAGGGGAAACCTCCTTCAGTATAAAGCTAATGAGAAAGATAATTTAGTCTACAGCCATACTACCCTGAACATACTTGATCTTAGTCTGATCTGGAAAGTTAATCTGCTTAGATCTGGTTAGTACTTGGATGGGACAATGACAAGTTTTAGAAACCAGTTAGGTTGTTTGGTATCTATCTAGTCAGATAAGGACAGGTACCATACCAGGCCCAGAATATACTGACTGCTTTATGATGACAATACCCTTATTAATTTAGCATAAATGTAATTTCCTGCACTATTTGCACCTTCCTTCTTATAGTACTTCATCATGTATTCATGCATTTCTAATAACAAAGTTCAGTCTGTTCACCTAAGGATCTCCCTCCTTCTACCTGGAGACCACACTTCTCCTGCATTACAGATACAAGGTGCTGAAATGTTTGGTTAGGCTGTAACTTTAACTGTTAAAATGTGATTATTTCAATTTCTGTGTTTCCTAATGGTGCTTATTGCAAAAGGCCACTCCTTTAAAAAAAATGTATTCATAAGGATCCCACATGCATGGAGTGAGTAGGCCTGATCTCCCTGTTATGCCCTCCTCCCAGTTCACTTTTCCCAGTTTCCTTGCTGCTGGCTTGGGGCTGCCTGGACTCTGAAAACTTGCAGAAGTAGGTCCCTTGCTCCACCTTCCTGAATGAATGGTGCACAGGTCCCCAACCCAAATATCCCCCACTCTGGTGGATGCATGTGCAGAGTGAGCTGGCCAGAGCTTTGTGTTTGCTCCACACCTCCCAGTTACCTGGTCCTGGTACCCCTGCTGCTGCCATAGGGTGGCCTGATCCCTGTGTGTAGGCTGTGGAAGCAGGCATTTTCCTCAGGTTTCCTGATTGACTTGCCCCTGGGTATGCAAATCCTTATTCCCCTGAGCCAGAGAGTACACAGGCCATAGTGGGAGCTGGGCTCTTGCACCTGGCTCTCCTGCTTCACAGTTCTAGGTTCTCCAAACCCTAATCTCTGTGTGCTTAAGGGAGCATAAAGTGGAGTGATTAAATAGACCAGAGCTCCCATTACCACACCTCCCAGCTCCCCAGATAACTTTGATGGACTTGCAATCTCCACAATCTGTGCATCTATGGTTATAACCCCATCATACATCAATCTAGTTCATATTTAAAACATAACACCCACTGAAGAGCCAACATGGACACATATTAATTACCCATCAATAGAATAAAACATTTCTCCAAGATGGGTAGACCACAGTGCAGAGAAACCAATGAAAGTTAGAAAACTTAGAGATTTCCAGCAAGGATGCCTAGTCCAATGGAAGCCTCCACTGACATCACAGAGAAATCATCTGAAAGTGAATCTCAATGTTCCCATTATCAAAAGAATTGCTGAACTGGAAGCAAGCTATCAAGAAACCAACAATCATACAAATGAAATTTAGCAGAATCATCTATTAGAGGACTCAGCTTTTGTCACTAAGCTTAACGTAATTGAAGAAAACCAGAGAAGCCTCAAACAAGATATAAAAGAATAGAAGGTGAGTCAACAAATAGAGGAACTCAATAGCCATCTGATTAAGCTTAATGAAGACATGATCAAATATAAGAATGAATTCCAAGGAGCATTAAGAAAATCAGAACTCAAACAGAAATTGTACCTCAAAAAGAGATGGATATGATGCAAAATAATACAACAGAAAACAACCAAATAGAGCTCTGAAAAATTTCTCTAGAACCCCTAACAGAGTCACTCATGCAGAAGACAGAACCTCTGAGCTATAAGACAAAACATAAGAAATTGATTGTGAGTCCAAAAACTTTGCTTAGTTCAAAATACCATGCGAACGGACTATGAGAGAACTGTCGGATACCCTAAAGTGACCAAATTCTAAATCATGCATATACCAGAAGGAGAGGAAATATAGGACAGAGGCATAGAGAACATATTCAGCAAGCCTAATATCTAGAACTTACAAAAAAACTAAACAATAAAAAAAATCAAACAACCCACTCCCAAAATGGGGCAGATAACTGAATAGGGATTTCTCACAGAAAGAAATACAAATGGCTAACACATACTTAAGAAAATTTTCAATGTCCCTAACCATTAGGAAAATGCAAATTAAAACAACTATGAGATTCCACCTTACTCTATTAAGGATGGCAATCGTTAAAAAATCAAACAACAAATATTGGTGAGGATGCAGGGAAAGCAGAACCCTCATCTGCTTTTGGTGGGAATGTAAATTTGTACAACCACTATGGAAACTGATATGGAGATTCCTGAAAAGGATGAATATAAAGCTATCAACAGACCCAGGTATTCTCATACTGGGCATTTATCCTAAATGCTCCATTCTTCACTACAGAGACATTTGCTCAACCATGTTTATAGCTGCTCAATTCATTATAGCTAAGAAGTGGAATCAACCCAGGTTCCCATCATTGGATAAATGGATAACAAAGTTGTAATACATTTGCACAATAGAATTCTACTCAGCAGTAAGAAAATATGATACAATGAAATTTGGAGAAAAGGGGATAGACATGGAACAGATCATATTTAGTGAACTCACACAATCACAGAAAGACCAACACCCTATGCTCTCACTTATCTCCAGTTTTAACCTGGACCAGATTGAGTAGCTAACATACCTGATAGGCAACTCAAGGCACAGACAATAGGGATGGAAGGGTTTGGGGGGAGATGAAGAGGAGGGTGTGGAAAAACAAACACAATACTAAACCAAAAATGAACTGGTACCACAAAAACCTTTATCCTTGGAGATAGCCTAAAAGATATAACCCTCAAAAGGAGTAAGGGGAAAGCAGCTGAAAAGAAGGATCCTGGAAAGGGTGGGATGAAGCCTACATTAATTATTTTTTTAATTTCTGGTTTGTACCAGTGCTGGGTACCAGAAATTGGTTGCTATCCACAATGAGTTGTTTATCAGAGAGACCTACATGGTCCCCCAAAACAACACAGGTTTCTGTCAAAGCACTTGATTAGCTGTGTGAGGCAAAAGGTAAGACCCTATTGCTGAAGGCACCATATGCTGCTGACACAGAGCATGGAGAAACCTGGCTGGAATCTGGAATAGAGCTAGTCCCTAGACAGTTAGCCTGTCTAGTGCTGGAAAGTGCTACATGAGTTACTGCGGGGAAGTAGCCAGCAACGGTCTGAGCAACCAGAGGTCTAAGCTACTCAGAGGCAAACACCCTGATAGGATGTACATGCCAGTGCAATACTAGCACACAGCCATTGGAGAATCTGTTTTTCTTTCTCAGACTGTAGGAAACCAGAGAAGATAAACTATCCCTTGCACTTCATCCACACCACAGCTGAAACCATAAAGGAATTGGGGAGGTGAGCAAAAGTGCTGCTGCCTTGGTGAACCTTGACAATCAGTGCCAGGGTAAAGGAGACAGATCCTGAGGATACTTAATAATTACCAAGTCAGAGACTCAGAGGCTCCTAATAGCTCATCAGTGAAGAAGTCTTAAAACACACCCTTCATGGGTCAGGAATTTTGCAGAAGTGTGGGTGGAAAGATCGTAGTAGCCACAGATTGAGACCTTATTCCCAGAGGCCATGCCTCCCCCAAAACACTGACTGCTGCTCCCAAGATGCATAACCCACAATCACATGGGGAATACCTATAACCCCAGTGAGGTGGGTCCCCAGCAGAATGGGGGCAAGGATGAGGAAAAAGGGTACCAACACATGATATAACAATGGAAAATATGTTGTTAATAACAATAAAAGTCAATCAATAAATAAATGAAGCACAGAATATTGAGTGTCTCCATCTACAAACCAGAATGTGTTATTATTAATATCCTCTGTTATTAAACAGATTTTATCAACATATGATGTATTCACACAAAATATGTTGCTAATAATAACAATTTATTAAAAAATTGTATTCATTTCTTAGCATCTGTGTGTATGGATTTAAATGCCAAGGTCTCTTGCTACCATAAATGACTGCCTACCCAGCTTTCCTGTGGGAGGCTGTACGGAATTAAGCAAGTACATGTATCTGGTGAGCCATCTTCCCAGCTCCCAATAAACCATTTATTTAGTCAGAAATATTTATAATAGATCAAGGCCAAGTTGCTCTTTTGTCTCCTGTCTTGGGGTTGCTTTTAGTACAGTAAACTATTATCCTGGATGGGAAATCTTTCTGTAGAATTTTGATTTCACTTTGACCCATTCCAGCTAAACCTCGCGCCCACCACAGGAGAGGATGGACTCAGTTGTCCCATCTATCCATCACTTTGTGCATTCTTGTAGAATATCACCATATGTCAGTCATGAGAACACCTCAAATATCCATGAAGCCTTTCTCCTCAAGATACTTAAAATTTAATTAGGTAGACAGCAATCATATCTGGAAAGATAGCTAGCAACATCACAAGATCATATCAGATAAATATAAGAGCAAAAGTAGCAGACATGCAAACCATATGAGTTCAAAGGCTTACAACAAATTGCAATTAATTAGAAAACTTTCAGAAAGAAATTGAAACCATTTTTAGTTTGAAATCCCATGGTTATATTGGATAGAATAATTTTCCCACTACAAAAAGACATTTACAATGCCTAATAATGACACATTATTAAAAAGAAGTCACTATAAAAATTATTAGATGAATATCATCAGCTACTTAAAAAGAATAACAACCACTATTTTCTTTGAGAAGAGGAAACCGATTTATAGAATAAGATGAATTGTGTCCCTGAGAAGTCTTTCCTAGGAGCAGACCTGATATGTTGTTCTATACCTTGGGACTTACACTCTGTACATTAAAACTGAGGAAAATAAAAACTAAGAGAATATTAAGAGCTGTAGTGATGGCTTAGCAGTTAAGGCACTTGCCTGCAAAGTCATAGAACACATGTTTGATTCCCCAGGACCCATGTAAGCCAGATGCACAAGGTGGTACATGTGTCTGGAGTTCATCTGTAATGGCTAGAGACCCTGGCATGCCAATTTTCTATCTCTATCTGCCCTTCTCTCTCTCTTTCTCTCTTTCTCTCTCTCTCTATATATGTATATATATATATATATATATATATATGTATGTATATATATATGTGTGTGTGTGTATGTATGTATATGTATATAGATATGTGTATGTGTATATATATGGATATATATGCATATGTATATGTAGCAAGAGAAAAAATATTAAAAGTAGAAAGGAAAAGAAAACTCTCTGTGTACTGCCTCAGGTATATTTGCCTTTTTTCCCCCTTTAAGAAGAATTGAAAAGAAGAATAGAAAAGGGAGGAAAATGGACTTTTAAGAAAGGGTTGGGAGAAAAACCATACAGATAAAAATAATAAACAATGCAGCAAGCATGAGCCCTTCACAAAGCAAGCTCTCTGATTGCCCAGGAAGGCATGTTTACCAGAAGAAGAAAGATGGAGTTGGCTGGCGCCTCTTAAGTGTGCATACTCAAGAGTTCAGGACACATGTGCTTTTGTGTGTTTTCTCAATGGACATTTTCAGACACCAATCTTTTTTTCTAATCTTGGTTGTCTTTTCAAATTAAAGAAAGTATGGGATTTCTATAGAGGGCAAAGACATGCAAAAGTCCATTAGGAAGTTATCTGATATTTAAATGCAAAAAATGCAATTAAAACCCCTCTACATTTTTCATAGTTTGTTTTCTTTATTTGAAGCAGTTGAGAATTAAAAATAACTGAAATTACTTTTTAAAACCTTTCAAGAAGTTCAGTTTTGGATTAAGCCCAAGCAGAGTCAGTAAGCCAAAAATGGACTATTTTCATAAAGAGCTGAGTGATGGAAAGCAGAGGCTGTCATGGAAAGTGTTATGTGAATACTGTCATTAAAAACAAAAAGCCCTGGCTGTGGACTGGAAGTAGGCATTTCTTTACCTTTTAAAAGCTCTGGTAAAATCATTTCCCTTTAGAGGATGATCATTTGAGCTAATTTGTCTGCATTCCAAATATTATGGGTCTTGTGACAGTACAATTTTTTTTCCTTTTTTTTTTTTTTTTGACAAGTCTCTGCCACCGCTGCCCCATGGTCTGTGGATAGACTTTGGACATAACTCAATCAAAAGTCAAGACTGTCCAAACTTCAAATGTAGTGACTGTCTCATTGATTCTGATAGACAGGATAATTTATTCAATAATACAAATTGTGAATTGAATTCACATGCTTCCTTCAGTTTTCCCTAAAATACCGTGTTATAGTATACTTTAAAATAGAGTACTTGCAAATTATTCCAAGAATTGTTGGAACTATGAAGCAGAGGTTCTCAAAATGAGGTTCCCCTAGTCAGCAGTTTCTGTCTCATGGGGAAAGTTGTTAAGGATGCAGATTCTTAGTTCTGATCCCAGGTGGTCCCTGTTAGAACACTGCAACAGTGTTCAGCCATTGGCGATTTTACAAGCAATCTAAGTGATTTAGATGCGCCAAGCCTCAGACACTAATGCTACTGAGCATAAGAGTTGCAGCTATAATGAATTAAATGTAAAAATGTTTGCTAGTTTGAAAGGAAGCCCAAATATCTTTAAACACTTTTTTAAGTTCTGAGGCAAACTTGATTAAATATGACTTTATAACATGCAATCTTATAATATGATAGATATAAGCTGCCTTTGTCCATCAACTTAACATCACCCAAGTACTTCAATACTCCTTAGACATTTATATAGGAATGACTCTCATGTAAAATATATAATTAATTTTCCAGATGGTGGTTCTGGGTGCAATGAGTTCCTGAGAAAATTTCAGTTCTATTGAACAAAGTCTTCAGATAACGCTGTCAACTTTATCATAAGAAAAATATTCCAAAAGAGTATTAATGATAGAATCACAATCCCTAAAAATATAAGATCATTCTATATGAAAACTATCTTCATTTTGTCACATAATTCTCTTCATGTGACTTATAAAAAGGCCTTAACAAATACTCTAAGAAATACTGTCAGATAACATTTATATTCTGTCTGTTACATAGATAGATGGATAAATAGATGCAGATATACTTACAATTAGTCTTAACAAATACCACTTTATGTTGAAAATCCTATTTTTCTGGCATGCATTTATTGATATCAATGGCCAAAAAAAAAAAAAAAAAAGAGGACAAAGGTAGTATTGCATAATAAAGAAAGCTTTAGTGGGTTCAAAGTTGGTTCTGACACCAGCATGTGTTAATATAATCAAAGTCTTTAACCTCTTTTGGCCTCAGTTCTTCATCTGTAAAATGGAGAGATCAGGTTCATTCTATGAATCCTGCTTGCATTAGCCATTGTGGCAGAGCAAAGAACTGGAAATAGAAAAAAAAAATCTCATAAGTCTGCAAGTAATCCAGTTGACTCTTCACTGGAGGTTGGGCTTGGTCAGTCTCAGTTGTATGTCCTCTGGTCTCTGATAGATGGCAGGGTGCTGGGAGCTGCTCAGGCTTGGGTGTGTTCCATGTAGTCTTCCATCCTCCAGGAGGCAGCCTGGCCTTGCTCTCATGCCAAAGGAAGGATCCCAAGAGAACAGAACCAGGATGTCTTACTGAAGCAGAGGCTCTGAGCCGACTGGATAAGGTTCCAACATTCTATTGACCAAAGCAAGTAGTGAGCTGGGCAGACTCCAGGGCTGAGGACAGAGATTCATTTTGGATTGAAGTCACCGAAGTCACACTTTAGTAGGTGCAGGTACAAGTGGGGCTGCTTTTGCAGTCAGTGTACCCTCCTAGCTCTAAAATACTGCGAAATAATAGGAAATGTGTTCCAAATCATTCCATAGACTGTTCACTATGGAATGTTTCAGGTATACAGTGATACTTAGAAAAAATAGATGATACAGAAAAGAGAATATAACATATTTGTGAAAACCCGAGTAAGCATGTTTTAAGCAAGGCTTCTCTTTAATTATTGTCTGAGTTTCACATAAAGTCTGCTTCATCAACTGGATAAATATTTGACTGCTGTTCAGTAAATTGCATTAGTTTACTTTCACTCTGTGCTCAGCCTCATTCAGGCATCCTGCATTAGGCAATGTAGTGTGTAATGCATCTCTGCAGGTGACCAGAGCTATTCTCTGTATGAGGTAAATTAAAACTCATATTTTAAAAATTAAACATTCTTGCACTTCATGATTTCAATATTTAATTATAACCTGTGTCAAGGCCTAATCTCTGACTGAGTCAGGCATGAAATTAATCAAAAAAAAAAAAAAAAAAAGAGGCTAAAGCTTAGCAATTCTTCTACACTGTAAAAAATAATGTGGTTTCTTTAGTCACACACTGTTGTTCCTATCTATTTTTTGAGGAAGGTTACACTACCCAGAGTTGACAAACTAAGTGGCAATATGTAGGGACAGTGACCTGCTCAGAAAAATCTGTAACCTGAGATGATGTTTGTTAATTTTTGATATGAAAACCAAATTTCCTCTTTTAAAAGTTGGTAAATTGACCTTATTAAAAGAGATATTAGAACATAAATCAATGTCTTAATGATCTGGGTACAGCAAAAGTAGAATATATCCAGTAATACAGTTGTATCATTATCATGTTTGTTCCAATTTATGTTTGCCATTGGTTTTTTTTAAAGCTTTCATATGAAAGAATTTGTACACAATTTTCCATAGAAATATACTCTTACAGAAATAATGTGCTGCAAGGTTTTAGTTTCCTACTAGGATTTGCATAGATTATAGGACTATATGGTGGAAACAAGGATGTATCATGTTTGTTGCAGTTCCCTTCTCCTTGCTGGCACAAAACACCCAACCGGAAGCAGCTGATAGGAGGAAGGGATTGGTTTTGGCTGACAGTCTCATGCGGAAGGAGCATGGCAGGAGCAAAGATGGATATCATCTCTGCTACAGCAGACCAGCAGGAGAGCAAACCCAACGCCAGCAAAGGGGAGCTGGCTATAACACCCCTAAGTGCACGCCCAAACAGCACACCCCCTCCAGCAAGGCTCCACTGCCCAAATTGCTACCAACTGGGAACCAAGCATTCAAAACACACAAGTTTATGGGGGGCACCTAATTCAAAACAGCCCAATGTTAGGGGAGGGATATGTTAATTGTTAGTACCAGATAACATTTAGCCAGCAATTTATGTGCTAGATATTAAGTTGTTGTGATAAAACAAGCAAGTTAAAATGGATGATTTTTTTTCACCACAAGAGTAAAATACACTAAAATGCCCTTAAAGTTTGACAATATGCCATAGAAGATTGAATTAAGCCTTGTTGTTTTAATTGCCTTGATTGAATGACTCTGTTTCTATGTGATGATAGTATAGTGAAAAGTAATCCCAGGTAAATGAAATAGATAGCAAGTACATTATGAGGGAATACATACAGTCATCAGGTCTACCCTGAGGAGTCCAGAATAGACTTTGGAACAAGGAAAGAAAATTGCCACAAGGAACTTGTATTGTGTATCTCCAGGTTGTTCTGGGTGCTCTGCAGTGTCTTGGGTTTTGCAACACTCCTCTCCCATTTGTCTTGGTTGAAGTGTTCCACAGTACTTGTTATAATTCATAATCCATATAAAGTAAAAGAAATAAAGCCTAAAATATGCAACTAGACTACCCAGGAGAACCCTCTTTGAGGATTAAAAATGGATGAGACAAACAAAGCAATGAGAAAGGCAGGCCTTCTGGATTGGAAAAGAGGAGTAGCAGCCAGAAGATACCTGGCTTACAAATCCTTTTGGAGGTCTGGGGTGATGGCTCAGTGGTTAAATCCCCTTGCTTGCAAAGACTGCTGGCATGGGTTTAAGTCTGTTGCATCCTTGCAAAGCTGGTTTGCAGTGGCAAGAGATCCTGTCTCATAGAAGAGATATTTTCTCTGACCTCCTCATGCATGTCATGGCACACACAAATAAATAAAATCTTAAAAAAAGATACTCCACCTGAGATTGGCGACTGACCCAAGCTTGCTATTTTACTGTGGTGAATTTCCTTGTATGTGACAGAGAAAAAAGTTGTCCACACTTTTGCGGGCTTCATCTTGTGGAGTGTTGCATCCAGGGTACCTGGGGGATCGGGGATTCAGGTGACATACCCCTCTAGTCTCAGGTCCAAAGAATGGTTGAAGATGCTTCTTTACTTGGTGGCCACGTCTATCAAAATTATTGCTTCACAGTAGGGCAATGGCCCCAACTTGCCGCTGTAAATCCACTTATAAAGAGGATGAAATAAATGACAGTCTGTTAACATAAAATAAATTTGTTGTCATGGTCAAGGAAAGTGTTGAAAATTTGAATATCTTTAAGAATTTTAGATTAACTAGCACTTAAATGTGTATATTAGTACTTAAGCATTTTTGTTTAAATTTCGTAGGTATCCACTTAAAAATGCAATACATTTTTTCCAAGTCATACATGGGAAAATTTAAAAAAATCAATGTAACAAAAAAGAATCAGAAGAAAGAAGAAAAAGAAAGAAAAAAGTAGAAAATGCAAAATAAGTTTGAGTATGAAGGTACCAAACAGATAAATTATCAAACTGTGAAAAAACAGATTGAGCTTACCTGTCTAGGCAAGTAGTACATAAGCACAGAGATTACCATGAGTCGTTGATAACAAAGTGTCAGAAGGAAAGTTGTTTCAGTTACATATAAAGTAAAAGAAAGCAAAAACCAATGCTAATAGTGAACAGAATGGAATTTAGTCAAAAGCATTAGTTGGAGCATTGTATCTTAATAATATGGTCATCTATGAAAATTAAAAATACTTGTAGGGGCCTGGAGAGATGGCTTATCAGTTAAGGCACTTGCCTGCAAAGCCTAAGGACCCAGGTTCCACTCCCCAGTACCAATGTAAGTTAGATACACAAGGTGGCTGTGGCAGTCACATTCGCATGGCTGGTAACAATCACCCAACCAAGAGCAGCTTGTGGGAAAAACAGGTTGAGTTTGACTTACAGGCTCGAGGGGAAGCTCCATGATGACAGGGGAAAACGATGGCATGAGCAGAGGGGGTGGACATCACCCCCTGGCCCACATAAGGTGGACAATAGCAACAGGAGGGTGTGCCAAACACTGGCAAGGGGAAACTGGCTATAACACCCATAAGCCTGCCCACAACAATACACTCTCTCCAAGAGATGTAAATTCCCAAATCTCCATCAGCTGTGAACCTAGCATTCAGAACATCTAAGTTTATAGTGGACACCTGAATAAAACCACCATGCTCCATAAAATGGCCCCATAAACGGATAACCATATATAATATAAAATACATACCATTCATCCAACTTCAAAAGTCCCCATAATAATTTAACAATCCTAATGATGTTCAAACATGCCAATCATCCAAGGTCTTTTAACTGAGCCATAATACCAAGAAGTCCCCCCCCCCCCGTCCAAAACTCATAATAGCATAGAATAAACACTCACACTACAAAAGATGGCACTGGGCATAGCAAAGAAATATTCAAGAAATACAAGATTTAAAACAATCAGGCAAACATCAGACTCTGTAGCTCCAAGTCCAACAATTCTAGTCAGTGAACGGTCTCCAAGTCTGATAATTCTCTTTTTTTTTGAGGTTGTTTCTTTTAATTTTTTATTAGGAACTTTAATATATGAACATACTGTAAATTGGTTATTTTTTAATTTATTAATTTTTTAATTAATTACTTTTGTACTCAGCATGTACCTCCAGCATGCTATATTTACGAATGCATATAGTTGCTCACTACCCAGTGTTCACCATCGTCCTTTAGACTAGTAGCAGCAATGTATTTGCTTCATGCAATCTTTCTTCTTCTTCTTCTTTTTTATTAATTAGTTTTGTACTCAGCGAATACGGTCAATTTGGTACCATTATTAGGCTCATCCATTAGCTACCCCCTCCCTTTGGCCCCTCCTTGTTGAGGTATATGGGTCATGCATTGTGGAGTTAGCCCACAGTTATGGGTAAGATAAATATCTCTGCATATCATGACCCAACAAGTGGCTCTGACTGCCCCCTCTTCCACAAAATTTCCCTGAGCCATGTTGGATTCATTTTTGGTCTGCCTCAGTGATGAGGTGTTGGGGGCCTGTGGGTCTCTGGATCTCTGATTTGGTAGGAGTTGATTTTTCTCTGTGTTGATCTCCTTCACCCTTGTGCTGGTACCTGGTTCACCAAGAAAACAGCCCCCTTGCTTGTTTCGCCAATTGTTCCTAGTTTCAGCCAGGGCCCTTTTGAGGTATGATGGGGTGGCTCTCTCCTTAGGATCTACATCTATCTGAAAAAGAGAAGCAGACTCTCCAGTGGACAGTAAGTTAGCACCAGAAAAATGAGATAACCTTTACTTTTTAATTTTTTTTTGTTTATTTTTACTTATTTATTCGAAAGTGACAGACAGAGACAGAAAGAGGCAGAGAGAGAGAGAGAGAATGGGCACGCCAGGGCCTCCAGCCACTGCAAATGAACTCCAGATGCGAGCGCCCCCTTGTGCATCTGGCTAACCTGGGTCCTGGGGAATCAAGCCTTGAACCAGGGGTCCTTAGGCTTCACAGGCAAGCACTTAACTGCTAAGCCATCTCTCCAGCCCAACCCTTACTTTTTTATAGACAATTTAATAGGTGTAGGCCCTCTTATAGCCCACAATTGGTGGTAGCTTGATAGTGGAGAGCAGGCTTATGTTTGGATATGGTTCTGACTTGTTTCCCAGCTCCAGCTATGGGTCCTGTTCCACTGAGGGGATCGGTTAGTCAAATCAAGAGCAGTTGGTTTCTCACCATGGCTGTGCGCCACTATTGCACTTGTGTGAGCATAATGACAGGTTATTTGCTGCTAAGTAGGTTAGACCATGAGTTGTTTGGACAGATATTGGTCATTTTCCCCCAGTCGCCCATGTAGCACCTTCTGGCACTAGATGCACTGACTGTCTGGGGACTGACTCTCTTCCAGCTTCCAGCCATGCCATTCCATATTATGTGTCAACCGCATATGGTGCCTTCAGCAGTAGGGTGTTACCACTAACCTTTGGTAGGTCATCAAGTACTCTGACAGAAATCTGTCTTTCTTTTAGGAAATCTTGTAGGTCTCTCTGATCAAAAGCTCATTGTGGATGAAGGCCACATGCTGGTACTGGGAGTTACAGGTCAGTGCCCACTAAGAAATGGAAGAAAAAGATACTTAATATAAAAGAGTTTAGAGAGAAGAGAGACAGAGAGGGAGGGGGAGAGAAGCTGTAGAAGATTAAGGTCGGTCTTCATCATACCCTCTCCAGTGTCTTGTGGCTCTAAGGGCCTGGTGACAGCAAGTCTCTGGAGTTCCAATTCTTCCTCTCCAGCTATGCTACTCACGGTCATGGAAAACTTCATCTGGGGCCAGCAGCTGTCCGCAGAAGCCATCTCATGGTCCTGGCATCTCCACTACATCTCCACTGCAAGCCACAGTTCATCCTCATGGCTCCATCAGGTCTCCATGTAGGCAACCAGCAAACCTGCTTCACACTGCCCATGGCCATTTCCAAAACACAAGACTGTGTTGAAAACTCAATGATTTTCTCTTTCCTTCATTTCTCATACTCCATAATACCAGGGAGGGTGCCAATTTGTTAATCCAGGAGGGAATAAAACAGACTCTGAAGAACAGGGCACTCCTTGAGCATAAAGTCCCCTTCAAAAGAGTCTACATTTTTCCTATTGCTCCAATTCAGGTCAGCTGGCCAAATCTCAAAAGTTGAAAACTCTGATATAATTGCAGCTGAACAGGCAGCTATTGAAGCCCAAAGATTTTATTTCTGTGCCATATCTCTCTGGTCATGCCAGTCCATTTCTACACAAAGTAACCCTGCACAAAGTCTCAGGATGCAGGCATAACAGTAAACCTCTCACACAAACTGATTCTAGCCCAGTCTAAGCAAAAGCTCTTTCTCACTCTCACAAACCACACCTCAAAGTCCATAGTTCTTACTGCATTGAGGTCTTTTAACTCTAACCAGAATAGTCCATCAAGCTGTACTTTTAGCACTGCAAGGCATCTCTTAGGCCAAGGTTGCAAATCCTTCCACATTCCTCTTTAAAATCAGCCCCAAAAGGCCAAAGCCACACAGTCAGGTGGTTAGCAGCAAATAACACCACTCCTCTGTACCAACATTTCTGTTGCAGTCAGATTCACATTGCTGACAGAAATCACCAAACCAAGAACAGCTTTGGGGGCAATAAAAGAATGTGGCTTACAGACTCTAGTAGAAGCTCCATGATGGCAAGGAAAAAATTTTGGCATGAGTAGTGGGTAGACACCACCTCCTGGCCAATATCAGGTAGACAACAGGAAGAGGAGAGTATGCTAAACACTGGCAAGGGGAAACTGGCTATATAACACCCATAAGCCAGTTCCCAACAATACACTACCTCCATCAGCTGGGAGCCTAGCATTCAAACCACCTAAGTTTATGAGGGACACTTGAATCAAACCACCACATCATGTTAAATAAAATCTTGTTTTCTGACCTCCTAATTTTTACCATTTTTCCTAAATTCTTTTATGTCACATTCATTTTAATAGCAAAAATTGCTGGGCGTGGTGGTGCACAGCTTCAATCCCAGTACTCAGGAGACAGAGGTAGGAGGATCACTGAGAGTTCAAGGCCACCCTGACACTACAGAGTGAATTGCAGGTCAGCCTGGGCCAGAATGAGGCCCTACCTCAAAAAAAAAATAGAAAAAATTTACAAATAAAGTTCAACAAATATTAATGTGCTATAGTAAATATGTATGAGATAATTTAATATGGAATGGTTAAATGAGCAACTTAACAGCCACATTTGTCAACTTGGATAGAACATAGAAAACTAATAAATATCAAAACACTGGTTAGAACAATGCCTTATTAAATAAATAAACTTTTAAAAACATGCAATACTGTAGATTGTCAGTGATATATTTTTAATGCAATGTATTAAAATGTTCATATACTGTTGAAAACAAAGGGATGTCTTATTGAAGAGTTATCCATAGGATTCAAGTATAACTGTAATGTTTTAAATAAAACGTCCATTATCAATAGAGCTAATTGTTAAGTGAAAGTATGAATATAGTGATTTTTTCATCATATGGTTCATATTTGAAAGAAAATATGATAGGCATTTTTACTTTTTTCAAGTTTAATTGGTAGTGCCATAATATTAATTTTCAATATTTGCATGTCCTCTTTTACTTGAGCTTTTATACCTACATTCAATGTAGAACTCAAACAAGCTCACATGGTCAACTCCATGTATTTATATATTGGATATGCATGTATGCATGCATGTGGAGCTCATTGACATCAGGTGTTCCTCAATTGTCCTCCACCTTATCATTATTATTATTATTTGAGTCAGGTTCTCCCTCACTTGAAGCTGAAGCTCACCTTTTCAGCTGGACTAGCTAGACGGTGCTGGGGTGACAGGTGTGGACACACAATGCCCTGCACTTATGCGGTCCTAGGGATCTGACCTTCATTCCTCAGGCATCTTCCCAGCCCTGTAAACTTCTGATTTAATGCATAGAAGGTACATAAGATGATAACCTAACATTGCATAGTATGCACCTCCAGTAAGCAGTAATTCTGGCCACAGTAACAGGGATCTGGAGTCTTCTATATTGTGATTCTGAATTCAGAACATACTTCACTCTGTATGAGTTAAGGGAAAAGATGAACCATTAAATATTGATGAATGTCTTAATACTTTCTTAACTGATAAATGTTCATATAATATTTTCTCAATATTTATAATCTGTAGCAAGGACTTGTTAATTAGAAGCTAGCATTTACTCTCTGCACTATGAAAATTGCTATTTATGTCCTTTAAAATTTTGACCTAATAATCAAGATGGTTAGTAAATATTCCTTTTATAGCTTTCATTACTCATTAGTAACATCTATATCAGTGTTCCTCTCTATATATGTTGAGACATTTACAGATGAAGTAAGCTAGGAGTAGATAGATGAGAACATAAAGTTTTCTTTCAGTTCAAATTGTTGGTTCTTTGGTGATTTGCAAACCCAGATGCTCAATCTTTTGCCTATATTTCTTCTAATCCAGGCATTTTATTATTCACAAGTTGTGAGAGGATAAAATATGAATTTCTGGTGCATAAGAGAAGTCAATGCTTTTCAAATCTTAGGTTACAACCCACTAGTCATGTGGAACTAAGTAGTAGTTATGATATCAATTAGTTAGCTGCAACTGGAGTGAACAGAAAAGAAAGATAGAAAGAAAGGACAAAAGTGAGTAGAGGGAAGGAAAGAGGAAAAGAAAGGAAAAAGAAAAACAGAAAGGAAAAAGAGGAAAGGTAAAAGGAATAAAAAAGAAATTTCCAAATCCATAGCAATTTATCCAGACAATATACTGCTAAGTATGCTTCAGGTACATGTGCATGTGAAATACCATTCCTCACTTGGGGTCATATCAGAAAGTTGAAATATTAATGCATTAGGTGGGTCTTGAGGATCTCATTGGTTCCCTTGCCTTCCCTAGTCTGGTGAATGCTGTGGCACAACCCAGATCAATGAATTGCTATTCTTTGAAGATACTTAATTGACTCTAGGAATTTGGTGGGGATTTTTCATTTCTTAGATTTCCTATCACCTTACTTATTGCTAAAAAGAAATCATCCTCAAATAGCTGCCTTAATTGCTGAAAATGTAATCATCCTTTTCAGAAGATTAAGTTGATACTATTTTTCTACTTGACTTCAATATGTTGGATGGAGGAAAATTTTCCCATCAATTGTTTGGTATAATATGAAGAATCCATTTGAATTTTTTCTCATTTTATAATAAGTTTTAATTACCTAAAATTCTAATGTGAATGTTCACCATAAGGATAATAGTAATAATCTGAACTATTCTAAACTAGCACTCTAGTATTTATGTGGCAGATGATGCATTTCTTCACATTCCAGATAGATTGTGAGAACCACCCCAGGAAGATGTCCAAATGGTAGTTCCCAGGGCTGGGTCCTAAACCTTATCATTCATGACTGCTGTAGGGTCAGGGACTTGTTATTTTAAAAAACACTCTAGGCCATTACGACCCTCACGAAAGTTTGTGAGAAATTTATATATTCTACCTTTATTCTCACAGGACTCTCCTGGAATTAGATTTTGATGATCATTCTCATTTTTACAAGCAAGGGAATTTGAAGTTAAGCAACCTGCTTCAAGCCACTTGTCAGTGGCCTTCTTTGGACTGATTGTTTCTGGGTTCTTGCTGTCTTATCCAAAGCACTGAAGAAGGGCATAAAAATAACAAAGTAGCCGGGCCTGGTGGTGTAGCACCTTTAATCCCAGCACTCGGGAGGCAGAGGTAGGAGAACTGACATGAGTTCGAGGCCACCCTGAGACTACATAGTGAATTCCAGGTCAACCTGGGCCAGGGTGAGACCCTACCTCAAAAAAAATAAAAAAAATAAAAAAAAATAAATAAATAAAAATAACAAGGCAGCAAATGTTTTATTTTAAGAACTAGTACAGGATACATTGCAAGGACAAGTTAGCACAACATGCAATCACTTTAAGAGGCCCTGCTGCTCAAGGACCTGGGCCAGGCTGGAAAGCAACCTCCTGAGGAAAACTCAAGGCCACCTAGGTTATATCCTTAAGTCCTACCTAGAACCTCCCTGAGTCATGTGGGGTTGAACATTTTTTCCTTGCCTCACGAACACCATAAAAAGAGACACCTCTTTGTTTCCTCTAAACTGAAGACAAAGCTTGGGGACCCCACAACGTTCTTTCATGGTGTATTTTTCTCTAATAAACTTTTTTCTACCCCAAAGAAATTCAACTCAGCTTTTCTCTCTACCAAAACTGTCCTTGTAGTCAATCTCTCTTTTGCTACTTTTATAGGAAACTGTCGGCTACTTGCATTCAGTCTCTCAAAAGCAGTGGCAATTCTATGGGGCTTTCTATTATGAATCCAGGAGGAGGAAGGGTTGGCTGCTAGGAGTGGGCTATGGGTGGTTTTCTGTTTTGATTAAGCAACTTAGATTATGTGAGCCTTTGTTCACGGTGAATGTCTTTTCTCAAGAGACATTTCATTTTAATTATATGTACTCCCAATTATTCATCAGTATAAGATCTCAAATAGGGAATTTTCTCTAAAAGTTCACTCAGTGGACACAATTTGCCTTACTATGCATGCATCCCAAACCAATACAGGATAGACTGGCCCCCTGCTTCTAGTTTCTGGGTGTTCCTCTGGGATGTGTTTGAATGGGAACTCACCACGGAAGGTGAGTTCCCAAGTGTTGCCATGGATCTACAGGTCAAAGTCCCTGTTGTTTGTGGAGGAGCATGCACGCAGCTTGATGCAGCTAGTGTCCTAAGTTGCTGAGTGCTTTGTTAGGAAAGGGGCGTGCGTAGTAAGCACAAACCAAGCAAAGGCCCAGTTTGCAAGCTTTTCTCCACACGTGCCCACCTCTCACACAGATAGTACGTGAGGAAGCAGGGTTCGATCTGCGGGGATCCCACCACCAGCACGACTAGGCAACTAATGAAACCACAACAAATGCCTGAGCAATGGCACTAATTATGAAAATTCCTCGCCCTGTCTAGTGGACCTTGCTCAGACTCCCAGGGCAGCCTCTCCCCAGGAGAAGAGCTGTGTCCCCAGAGGTCTTACCCGCTCTTTCCATAAGCTGTTGTTGGGATTCAGAGCTCCTCTGGGATAGAGAATGTGCCCTGCCCCTCAGGGTTCCTTTCATGTCCCCGGCATGGTTCTGGTGCAGTGACCGCAGTCCAGAGGAAAACCTGCAGCTGGGGATTAGAAGCACTGGCACCTTTCACGGGGAAACATCCGCTCACAGCGTGGCTTGTGGCTGTGCTGAGCAGCTGCACTTTGACCACTGTTGACAGCTCTCTCAAGGCTGGTTGGGGAGGGGAGAGAAAAGGATAAGGGTCCATCTTTGTTTTAGGATGTGCGTAAAATTGTTGCCTCAATGTACAAAATTTCAAGTCTGGATAGTGCTCAATGCATTCACAAGGTTGAGTAAACTTCATTTCTAACTCCAAAGCATGTTATCACCGCCCCCCAAGAAGAACTTTAGTTATTATGTTGCCACACCCCTCCCCCACACACATCATGGCCCCGGGCATTCACCAAACTGTTCTTTGTGTGAATGTGCCTACCTGGGCTGTTTGATATGAATGGAACTACTCAATATATAACATCTTGTATCTATCTCCTGTTAGCATAATGTTTAAACAATCCTTATATGTTGCAGCTTGTATTAGAACTAGAGTTTCATTTCTTCTTATGGTTGAATAGCATTCCATCATGTGGATAGATCAAAATTTGGTTGTATTTTCCACTGATGGGTTATGTCCACAATTTGGTTACTATGAGTTGTGCTGTTGTGAACATGTATGTTTGTCTGAATGCATGTCTGTAATTGCCTTGTGGGTGTATACCTAGAAGTGATATTACTCTATTACATGAGAAGTCAATGTTTAACATTTGATGTGTCACCAAACTGTTTCCATGTTCCTTTTCCTCCAGCTGTGCAAGAGTTTAAGTTCTCCACATCCTTCACTCATACAGTATGTTCCTTACCTTTGCTTCCCCACTCTTCCCCTCTCCTTCCTGCCCTTCCTGTTTCCATTCTAACAGTTGTGAAATGGTACCTACTGTCTGGTTATGGACAGTGATGCTGAGCTGCTTTTCCTGTGCCCATTGGCTATTCATGTGTCTTCTCCTGTGAGATACTGATTCAAACCCTCACTTTGGGAGTGCTTCATGTATTAATAAGGATTTCCATATCCTAGTTTCATATTTACTATCCTCTACCATTTTCATAAAGGAATGTCCATGATCCCAGCTTCATCCCACTTGTGGAATCTAGAAGAAAATAGCTACTAAGTGCATGAATACAGTCTGTTCAGTTTCTTTTGTGCACACAATCTTGTTCAAATTATGGAACAACTTTTCAAAGGACTATTAGACTCAATATACAAAGTAACTCATCTGGGTCACAGAAACCATAAAGACTATGTCAAGCTCTAAACTACTTCTGCTTCCTCTCTTTTCTTCATTAGGCTGAAATCAATTGTGATAAATACAGTTGATTTAACTGTTAGAAGTTCCTCTCCTTGTTACAAATGTTTACAATCTTACTACTTTGTCTTTTCTTAATTCGCAAGATCTCAAGGAAAAGAAAACTGTAGTATTGAAGTGTAAGGAAGAGAACTATTTAGAGTAAAAAAGACGTGTATACACTGTCCACCTCAGGCCGCGGATCACTCTCTGAGCCATAATAGAACGTGAGGGTGGGCAAAATTACACCCAAGTCTTAAAGGAGTATAGATCTGGAGATTCCTAGCTCAGTCATACATTGTGAATTTCAAATTTTATAGAGTAAAGATAATTGTCTGTGGCTGGGGAGGGGTCACTGCATAATAACATTTTCTTCTTTAAAAGTAAGATAATTGTGAAGGCAAATTGCTAAGCTGTAACATCGTTTAATTTCTCAAATGGTCAAGACTTCAGATTTTAGATATGACTCTATAATTTATTCATGGGTTATAAGGTAATGTTGGGTTTAGCCATCATTCTATAAATAGAGTAATAAAAGCACAGACCAACACCTTTCAGTTACCCTGCAAGGAACTTCATGGTCAGATTTATCTGGTGTACTGAGCAGAAAGCCATTTTCTATCACATAATGAAAATATTTGGAAAACCACTAGAGCAATGAGAGTTACAGAACTCTTAAAACTGTGATTGTCTGATTCCATTATATTACAGTGGAAAGTATGTGGAAATGTTTTTGTCTCTAAGCAAATGGCCCAGTATAACTTGAGATGTCTAATTCGTTGCCCCCCCCCCTCCATTTTTAAAAGAAATTACTAGTGGAAAGGAAGGAGAAGCAAGATGAAAACTTAAAAATATAAATGGAAACTTCAAATGGAGGAGTTTAGCTAGGTATGGCGGTGCATGCCTTTAATCTCAGCACTTGGGAGGCAGAGGTAGGAGGATCACTGTGAGTTCAAGGCCACCCTGAGCCTACATAGTATATCCCAGGTCAGCCTGGGCTAGAGCAAAACCCTACCTTGAAAAACCAAAAAAAAAAAAAAAAAAAAAAGAAAAGAAAAGAAAAGAAAAAAAGTGGGACTTTGTTTCTCCTGTTAGTATTTCGTTAGGCGACATCATAAATGGCTAGAGTTAGAACCCGTAGAATGACAAAGTGTGATAATAAAATACTACTTGAATGTTCCCCTCTGGAATGTCTTAAGTGAACTTTATTTAAAAGAAATATGGAGAACAGGCTCCAGTCTGATAGGAAACACTTTAGAAAAGATTTTTTAAAGATATTTTCTTTTTATTTATTTATTTGAAAGTGGGAGGGAGGGAAGGAGAGAGGGAGAGAGAGAGAGAAAGTGAGCTAGGGCCTCCAGACACTGGAAACAAACTCCAGAAGCATGTGACACCTTGTGCATCTGGCTTATATGGTACTTGGGGAATCAATCCCAGGTCATTTGGCTTTGCAGGCAAGTGCTTTAACTGCTAAGTCATCTCTCCAACACTACAGAATATTTTTGATGTTTTTAAACATTTCCCTTTTTATGTTTCTGATATTTATTGCTTCTCCCTTCTGCTTTTTGCTTCTTAGGTAATTGTGCCCTGTGTTAGAAGCTTTATTGGAAAGCAGGCATGAAAGAAACAGGAGACAAACCCCACTTTATTATTGTTTAGCACATCCTATAACTAGAATCAAGGGAAGGGTAGAACATGACAGTTATGGATTTTGAGTAGATTTTAAACCTGAATTATCTTGATACTACTTCCAGATAACGCAACTTTAAATATGGCTTATTTTGATACTCAGTAACTTTGTGGAGAAGCTTAGGAAAAACAGAAGGCATGTTCACAGCTAAGTTCATTAAACACACACAAGGAGAGTGGAGGGAGGCTGAGCATTAGCCTTTATTTGGGGGAAAAATCTATTTAGTAGAATTACCTAGAAAGAAAGATAAAGTGCAGACAAATTGGTCCATCTTGGGACCAGTTTTGCAAGATAAGCGAGCAGTTGTTTCTTGAATCTAGGAATTATACTGCAATCTGACAAATCCTAGGCACAGTGGATCAAGCAGTCATATAAGGTTCCTTGGAGATCTCACAAATGACATTTCTTCACATGCAACTTGATAAGTATAATTCCCAGTCTCCAACTTCTTCTAATAACTCTTTCAAGAATTGTTTTATGCCCTTAATGTATTGTTGGGAATTTGCTTTTAGGCTCTTGGGTAACAGGGGGAAAATGAATTAGAATCTACTGGAATCTTGACAATATAACCATTGCATTGTGAATGCTACAGGCAGAAAGGAAAGCAAAGATGAAGAGAGTGGTGTTTGCTTCTGCTAAATTGTTTCCTTCATGATTTTGCTTTTGTGGCATAAATACAGTACATGAACTAGCTGTCTAAGGATAATGTGTGAGCTGTTTTACTCAATGAAAAGCAGAAGTAAATCATTTCATTTTTGGAAGAGCCTGACAAGGCTGTGAACATCGTCTTTAGGAAGACACAGTTATTGTTATTTGACAAACTGTTAGTTAATGCATTTAATAAATTGTACTTACCAGGCAACACTTAGTAAATATAGCCCTGTCATTAAGAAAAACATACAACTCTATGGTGGGAAAATGACGGCTTGCTCATTTCTAACATCAGAACAATTACCAAGAAAAAAAATAATTTCAGCATTTAAAATGACTTTTATGACTACTAAGCCTCAGCTATGTGCATAATATGTAGAAGGATGTGTGGATATAGTCCAGTAATAAAAGGAACCCCAATAGGAATACGCAATCTAATAAATAACATAAAAGGTTTATTACTTTCTCCCACCACATCAGCTTTTGGTTCTTATAATTTGAACCATGGCCAGGCCTCCTGAGACCCACTTGCTCTTTAGTCTTCTTCCATGTCTTTGTGGTGTTTGACATTGAACTTGGTCTTTTCTGGTTGTCTGATGAATTTTGTTCAGAAAGGTCTTGAACAATTCATTGCTCTATATTGGACTTTGAGCATTAGATGATTATCACTCTTTGATTCTTTGGATTGATTTTCGGTTTCGAGTTCATTAATTTCTGCTCTCATCTTTATTATTTCTTCCCATCTACTGATTGTTGGTTTATCCTGTTCTTTTTCCAAGGCCTTAAGGTGAAGCATTAAGTTGTTTACTTGCAACCTTTAATTTCTTTCTTTCTTCTTCTTCTTCTTTTTTTTTTTTTTTTGAGGTAGGGTTTCACTGTAGGCCAGGCTGACCTGGAATTCACTATGTAGTCTCTTGATGGCCTTGAACTCATGCTGATTCTCCCACCTCTTCCTCCCGAGTGCTGGGATTAAAGGAGTGTGCCACCACACCTAGCTCTAATTTCTTAATATAGGCACTTAAATCTACAAATTTCCCTCTTAAGACTCCCTCTAAGTCTGTTTTCATTGTGCTCCTAAGATTTTGGTATGTGGTGTTCTTATTATCATTTGATTCTATGAATTTTTTTGATCTCCTTCTTGATTTCTTCATTGCCGTATTCATCATTTAGTAGGGTATTGTTTAGTTTCCACTATTTTGTGTATGCTCTATAGCTTTTCTTGATATTGATTTGCACTTTGATCCCATTGTGATCAGATAGAGTGCAAGGAATTATTTCCATTTTCCTATATTTGTTAAGATTTGCTTTGTGTCCTAATATATGGCCTATTTTAGAGACTGTTCCATGTACTAATGAAAAGAACGTGTGTTCTGCAGCATTTGGATGAAATGTCTTGTAGATATCTGTTAGGTCCATTTGTTCTATGACCTTATTTAATCCAGATGCACCTCTGTTTATTTTTTTTCTGGGATGACCTCTCAATTGATGAGAATGAGATGTTGAAGTCACCCACTACAACTGTGTTTGCTGTTATCTGTAACCTTAATGGTTGCCCCCATGTTAGGTGCATATGTTTAATTTTGTAATACCCTCCTGTTGGAGTGTTCCTCTCATTAATATAAAGTGACTTTTCTTATCTTTCTTAATTAATGTTGGTCTGAAGTCTACCCCGTCAGATATTAGGATTGCTACCCCTACTTGTTTTCTAGGCCCATTTGCTTGAAACACTATTTTCCAATCTTTCACCTTAAGATAGTGTCCATCTTTTGTAGAAATGTGAGTTAAGGCTTATGTCCTTCTGATTCCTAATAGGAATTACCTGTAATATATGTTAAAAAATTTCTCACAAATATCAACCACCTCTCAACTCCCGTAGTATTATCTCCAAGTTAACATGTAAGGCCTTGTCTTTACTGGTTTATCAATGGCAGGAGAGGCAAAAAAAAAAAAAAAAAATGTCAAGATCTGGGCTATAGAGATGACTTAGCTGTTAAGGCACTTGCCTGCAAAGCCAGAGAACTGAGATTTGATTCCCCAGGACCCACCTCAGCCAGATACATAAGGGGGCACATGTATCTGGAGTTTTATTTCCAGTGGCTAGAGGCCCTGGCATGCCCATTCTTCTCTATCTGCTTTATTCCCTCTCTCTCTCTCTCCTTCTCTCCCCCTTCTCAAAAATAAATAAAATAAACATTTTTTTTTAATGTGGAGCTTAAAGAAAACCCATCCTGTAATATAACCCACACACAAAATTTTTGAGGTCAATTTTATACTGTTTACAAATTTAACAACACCTTTACAACATCTTTAAAAGTTCATAAATTTGTTGGGGGTTAGTGGCACATGCTTTTAATCCCAGCACTAGGGAGGCAGAGGAGGGAGGATTGCTGTGAGTTAAGGCCACTCCGAGACTACATAGTGAATTCTAGTTCAGCCTGGGCTAGAGCAAGACTCTACCTTGAAAAAAATCAGAAATTTAAGAACAAAAAAAAATGACAATCTCTTTTGAAATAAAATGTTGAAGATGAATTTCAAGCTAATAGTTACATTGGAGTTACATTTATAAAATAAATATGATCAAAATGTATGAATAAGGCTGGAAAGATGGCTTAGAGGTAAGGCACATGCCTATAAAACCAAGGGACCCAGGTTCGATTCCCTAGGACCCATGTAAATGAGATGCATAAGGTAGAGCATGCATCTGGAGTTCATTTGCAGAGGCTGGAGGCCCTGGTGCACCCATTCTCTCTCCCCTCAAATAAATAAATAAAAATGAAACTTAAAAAAAATCTTTATTAAAAAAGTATGAAAAATCCAGAGATCTCATATCTAAATATTACTCTGTATATTATGCTGTATAAATATACTTGGTATCTTACTCTCATACCAGTATGTAGTTCTCTTCTAAGTACAAAAATGATACACAATATTTCCAGTTATTATATAACATGTAGAGTGTTATTTATCTAAAATGGTAAATTATATAAATACTCATTTTTCTAAAATATTGAACCTGAAAGGCTTTGAAATAAACTATCTGTTTTCCTGCTGATCGCTGAGATCAGAATCTGATTACTAGAGTTTGAGGGAGGAGAGGTCAGGTTGAGAAATTCCTCCACTTACTATTCTTTGTAAGTAAGCACCTTTAACCATTGACCAATCTCAACCTGACTTACCATTCTTTCTAACATTTTCTTTAGACATTGAGTCTAGACAAAGAAACTCTGCTGACTGTGTGCCATTTGTCACACATCTTTCAAATTCTTAAGCATGCTGTTATTCCAGAAACAAAGGAAATTTTTCTATGATTACTCTAAACAATTAGGCATGTGTAACAAACTAAGGAACTTAATTGAAATTTGGTAATTCCATCGCCAATAGGCCAATGGGTAATGAGGTAGAACCCACCCTAGAAGGCATGTCTGTGGTAGGTTTAGTGGATCACTGATCTGTCGCACTGATTCATTCCTTTTTCCACATTCATGATGAAGACACGTATGCCCTTCAACTTATACAGCATGATATCCTAGTGCTTAGGATTTGGTACTTGGTGGTCTTGAAGTGACCATATTTGCTGTAATTTCCTGAAACATTAGCATTTCCAGTAAAGGATAATACAAGAAAAAACTCTCTCTACTCTTGCAGGATAAATTCCCAATCCAAAGCTTCTTCTATCATGTCACAAGTCATTTTTTTCATTCACTGCCTTAAAGAATTACAGAGAAGAAAAGCCCTGATGGACAATTTTACTCCATATCTAGATTTTGTTCCCGAAGTACATCTTATAGGACTTCAGGCTTTTTGGAGGTTAGTTTCTGCTTTATGAGCACGTGGATCCTTACCTTGTATGGTCCTACACATTGTTGGTTCAATCTGTTTTATATTCTGGTATTATTTATTTATTTTCAGGAAGACAAAGAGATAGATTAATGGGTGCACCATGGCCTTTTGCCACTGCAAAAGAACTCCAGATGCATGCAATACTTTGTGCATCTGGCTTTATGTGGGTACTGTGTAATCAGGCTTTGCAAGTAAGCATCTTTTACTGCTGAGCTATCTCTCTCTCTTTCAATCTTCTTTAGAAGCCACTGGCTTTAGTTTTATGTGTGTCCAAGTTCAATTGCATAATCTTATTTACACTTTGAATAGAAACTTTTACTTTATACATTAAGTATTATAGTACTATATAAGTTGTTCATTGTAGTTAAACTTATTATAACCATTCCTTCTCATCTAATAAAGATTAATTAGGCTTGGCTGCTTGCAAGCTAATTCTCTTTTATATAGAACAAAAGTAAATCAGTTTATGTCTGGGTCCTTGGATGTTGCCTTCTGGGCCTTGGCTCAATGTTACCTCTTTTGAGAAAACTCCCCTTTGTGTTCCTACTGACCTCCAGCTAATTCAATTTTTCCTTCAAAAACTAACCTACCAGAGAATTTACACAAGTGTAAATTATTAATATTGGTTATCATTATTGTATTACATTTCCCTTATCACACTGTTCCTCTCATCCCTAGCCATAACTATGACTTCAAGTGGTAGAACAAAATTATAAATATCAGATAACTAAAGGGAGCCATTACTGGGGACTGGGAGGGATAGCCTTAGTACTTCGAAGTCACACAACATAATCTCTCTAACTCTTCAATGGTCTCCTGCTAATTGGGCATGGACATTCACAAATATGTTGCTAAAAGTCCAGCTATGAATGCTGCTAGTGCTCTACAGGAGCTAGAGACCATTTTGCTTTCTGTTCTGACTGTTTTATAGGTTGCTGGAAACTTTTCCTATCAATTTACTGAGTAACCTTCCTGAAATAAAATGTCACCTTGTCTCAATTTTTCTTCCTATAAAATGAAAATATGACTACCTTCCCTATTTGTAGGATAATCAAGATTTTTTTTAAAGCTCTGGGTAAAAGTACAGTATAGGTTTTTATAGCTGTCGTTCCCTTCTAGGGGAAACTTTCAGTTTGTGTGTTTATAAAAGAACCTCCAATTTTACTTTTCATTTGCACTGAACTAGCTTATAATAACTGTATACACGACAGTCTTAGTCATTTCTTTACAGGAAATGGTAAGTCTCTCATCACCCAGCTATGGGAACACTTGATCTTGAAATTGAAGATTCAATTTCATAGACAATCACTTTTGCCTTGTGTCTTCAGGACTCGAATATTATGGCACAGCTATTGGATGAGCAATGAGTGAAATATGAAATAATTAGTTACCGGGTATACATTTTAGTTGAAATCATAATTAGAGGATCAGCAATTAGACCAGGAGCTCTGGAGGTTAGTAGGTGAGAGTCACATGTCAGGTATTCCATGTGCTAGCTGTGTGGTCTTGGAACAGTTACCCAATTACTCTGTGCCCAAGTTTCACACATTATAAACAGAAAATTCACATAACTAACTTATAGAATTTCCATGATAATGAAACAGGTAAGCACATATAAGTACACAGAACAATTTAAAGAAGAAAATAATATGAACCATTATTAACTAGTAGCTTGGATATAACAAAAATGAACACAAATGTATTACCTTTGTTGATAATTATCATACTACTCTTGTCTCTTATCTGAATTTGATAACATTCAATTTTACACATCTATTATTGTACCACATAGACTGGAAATGCCTAGTAAATCCATACAAGTTCATAGCCACTCATGCAGAAATGAGATATTTAACTACAAAAGTGTCTTGTATTTGGGAAGCTATTTGCTGACATCTCTTCCTCTGATATTCGGAGAGCATGCAAAGTGATTTATGCACAGTAACTTGAAGGAAAAGCTCCCATAGTGACTTCTAGAATGTCTTAAGAACATTGCTAATGCATTTTTTAAAAGTGCTTTCTACTGTGATGTTTTTCAATTTGTTTTTATCATGTGAAAGCACATTGGGCAAACTAATCCTCTGGAGGAATTCTTTAGCTCATCTCATCAAAAACAAGAGGATATGGGTGTCCATTTTTGTATAATAAAGCAGACAAATATGATGTATATTAATTATGGTTATTAATTTAACTTCTGTTAAAGGAAAGATTAATTATAATGCTTTCCTTGTAGAGCACTCCTTCATTACTTTTAACTAACACTAAACACTTGCATAGTAGAAAATTATTTCGGCTTAATGGGAGCAGTTATTATGGAAAGTTAAGCATTTTTTGGCATTTAAAATGAATCAGAGGTGTCCCTTATTATAATAAAATTCAATAAATAAAAGCTCAAACTTCTAAACAACATGAACCACAAGGCAACAAATTGGTTCAGTGACTATTTTTTCTCAAAACAGTTTATTTTCTTTTTGAGCTCAGGATGGCCAGGAAGTTGCTATGTGGTAGACCTTGAGTGCCTAATACTGTAATATATATATATATATATATATATATATATATATATATATATATATGTATATATGCATCATCACTAGTTGTAGAACAATCATTAAAAAAGTTTAATGGGCAAATAAATTTGAACATTTAAGTGTAATGTCACTGCAAATCAAAGTTCAATCATGTCCGAGATTATGATGTCAATCTATGGAAAATTTTGACTTGCAACAACTAAATTTGTGTACTTTGTGTATGGACTCAGTAAAGAAAATTTCTTTTGATCTCAAATCTTATTTGAAGGAAGAAATAATATGTGGTTTATGCTGAAGAGTTTACAGCTAATAGAGGTAAAATAATGTGCTGGGTTTTGTGCCTCCAATCACAATTTATTTTGCAGTACTAAATTTTTTTGTGAATATCAGAAGCAAAATATTTGCATTTTTACATGCTTAGAAGATATGTATTTTTTGCATGTTACAAAAAGTCCAAAATTTTGATGATGTGATTGGGTATATTGCAAGGCAAAATGAATTTTTCATCTTGCTCATAGCAGTATCAGATTAAAACCCAAGTGTGGAGAAATTTTCTATACATATTATCTCAATTGGCTCATACACATATTAAAATATATAAAATTATTGTTAGTTTTACAAAAGCTGTGAGAATTAGAACTCCACAGCTTGAAAGGTATTTTCATTATTAGTTATAGGTGAATTAAAGTACATAGTTGAGGGCTGACAGTTAAAGATTTTTGTTGTTGTTTTGTTTTGCTTTTTGTTTTTGTTTTTTGAGATAAATTACTGCTGTACTCCAGGCTGATCTGAAATTAACTACATAATCTTAGGCAGGCCTCAGGCTCACAGTGATCCTGCTACGTCTTCCTCCCAAGTGCTGGCATGAAAGGTGTGTGTACCACCACACCCAGCCAGTTTAGTCTTCTTTGTCCAATGATATGCCACTCTAGCCATATGTTTCTGAATTTTCTCATTTTAGGTGATTCATTTGAAGCCTAGCCTAGAATTGTACACTCACAAGATCACACTGACTCTTGCCAAAATTTTAATTGGCACTCCACGACAATGAAAGTATAACTGTATATCTGAGAAAGAATAGTAGGACTAGCATTACTTTGGGATTTATTTAGGTTGTAGTAATACTTTATGCTCTTTTAATATATAGTTGCATGCGGTTATCATGATTTTGCAAATTTTAATCAACATATGTGGTCATAAAATGAGATTGTCAGATCATTTCCAGGCACAATGAAAAGGATGAACAATCGATTTGGTGTAAAAAATAAGATTTCTGGGACTTCCGGCCAAGATGGCGACCACCTAGCTTCGCGGCAAATCCCAGGGAAAGAAAGGCAAGATATTAAGGGTTCATTGGGGCTTTTAGGGGACAGAAATCTGGGTGGGCACAGAGGCAGGGGAAACAGGGAATCACAGATCCCCTCGCAGGTGGGTATCCCACCCCTACCCCAAATAACCGCCATGTATACAGCGCCACAGCTGCCTCTGGCGCCCACCGCTGCTGCTGCTGCACGCCAATCGATCCCTGTGTGCGGAAGCTTAGACTGCTCTGCACATTTGACCACTCACCCACTTATTGAGTGCACCCAGTCCCACAGCAACTGCCACACAAGCTCAGACTGTGTCACTCGCTTGCGGCAGCTCAGGTGCCATCCCCTACCGGCCGTCTGCCATTGTCCTGTGGTGGGGGAGCACAAACTCCTTCCTGTTCCCAGTGTTCCCAGCCAGAGTTCAAGCTACTTCAGTGCTTGGTGCCTCAGTGCCACTCCTAGCTCCAAATCAGGCAGCTTTGGCACATTACTGCTTGAGAATTCAGGCAACTTTGGCACCCCTGCCAGGCAGTAGATAGGTGGCTTTGGCAAGTGAGAGCCAAAGCACAGGCTGCTTGGCAACTGCCCCAGGCTGCCTCAGATTCCCATTGTGCTTGAGCCCAGGCTGATCCACCCACCTACGTGCCCATACACTGTCATGGGAAGACCACAGCACAACAGAAATAACATGAAAAATCAAATGCAAGAAAATCCAGTTAGATCACCCAGTCCTACAATGAATACATATAACCAAAACATAGAAGAACCATTAGGATCAGAACACCAAATTGAAGCTATGAGAAATGCAACCCTGACCAACCTGCTGGTAGAACTTGCAGGAAAGCAACAAAGGACCAATAATCATGTGGATGCTGCCATCACTAAACTAGAACTAATAGATAAGAAACTGGAAGGAGTTCAAAGAGAGTTAAGAGATTTGAGGGAGAGTGAAAAAAAAGAAGACCTTAAAAATCAGCTGGCCATGCCAAATGAAGACATAAAGAAATGCAAGGATGAACTCCTAGAATCATCAAGAAAATCAGAAAATGATGTGAAAAGGGAGCTTGACAGAGGGATGGAAATTATACATATAAAAGCAATAGAAAATGCAGACTTAATTGAACAAGTCCAAAACTCGCTAGAAGCTCTCAAGAATAGAGTCAGCCAAGTGGAGGATAGAAACTCTGATCTGCAAGACAAGATGGAAGAAAACAGTTAGAGAGTTCAAAAATTTCAGTAAGTTCAAAAGCTCCTGTGAACAGAACATGAGGGAATTGTGGGATACACTTAAACGTCCCAATATCAGGATCATTGGAATACCAGAAGGAGAAGAAATGCAGACCAAAGGCATGGAGAACTTATTTAACAAAATAATTGAAGAAAACTTCCCCAGTCTCTTAAAAGAAAGGCCCATCAAGATAGAAGAAGCCAACAGAACTCCAAACAGACTGGACCAAAGGAGAAACTCTCCAAGACATATTGTCATTAAGACTCTAAACATTGACACCAAAGAGCAAATCCTAAAAGCAGCTAGGGAAAAACAGCACACCACTTTCAAAGGTAACCCCATCAGAATTACTTCAGACTTCTGAATGGAAACCCTGAAAGCTAGAAGGGCCTGGAATGAAACACTGCAAAGTCTAAGAACCTATGGCTTCCATCCTAAACTACTCTACCCAGCAAAAGTATCCCTCATAATTGATGGTGAAAGAAAAACATTCCACGACAAAACTCAGCTTTACAATTATATGAACACAAAACCAAACCTACAGAGAGTATTTCAAAATTCTCCACAGAGAAGAAACAAATAATCAAACTCAATTGCCTACAAGAAGCAGATCACAACAACCAAACTCAGAGTAGGCACAAAAAACTCCAAAGTCCATGAAAACACCAAACCACATTTACCATCACAAATGGCAGGGATCAAATCAAATCTCATTGTCATTACCCTAAACATTAATGGCCTTAATTCATCCATCAAGAGACACAAGCTAACAGGATGGATCAAAAAATTAGACCCCTCAATCTGTTGCCATCAAGAAACCCACCTCACCACTAAAGACAGACACCTCCTCAGGGTGAAAGGGTGGAAAACAATATTCCAAGCAAATGGGAATAATAAACAAGCAGGTATAGCTATATTAGTATAGGATAAAATAGACTTTAAATCAAAAATAATAATAAAAAAACAATGAAGGCCACTTCCTACTTACCAAAGGAATGATGCATCAAGAGGATATTACAATCATAAATCTGTATGCACCAAACACAGGGGCATCACAGTTCATAAAACAAAATCTACTTGACAATAAAAGAGAAATAACCACAAACACCATCATAGCTGGGGACTTCAATACACCATTATCAGTAATAGACAGATCATCCAAACAGAAACTCAACAGGGAAGTAAGAGAGCTCAACAAAACCATAGAGCACTTAGGCCTAAAGAACATCTACAGAACTTGCCATCCCAAATCCACAGACTACACATTCTTCTCAGCAGCCCATGGAACATTCTCTAAAATAGACCGTATGCTGGGACACAAAGACTGCCTGCACATATTTAGGAAGATTGTCATAATTCTGTGCATGATATCAGATCACAATGCTATATTGCTAGAAATCAACAACAAAAGACCCACCAAGAATCCCAACAGCACCTGGAAACTGAACAGCACACTTTTAAACAATAAATAGACAGGCATGAAATAAAAAATGAAATTGCAAAATTTCTGGAATTGAATGACAATGAGAACACTTCTACCAAAACTTATGGGACACAATTAAGGCAGTCCTCAGGGGAAAATTCATAGCACTCAATGCCTTCATAAAAAAGACAGAAAGGTCCCAAATCAATAACCTAACCATCCACCTAAAGGCACTGGAAAAACAAGAAAAATCCAACCCAAAGAGCTCCAGAAGGAAAGAAATAATTAAAATCAGAGCAGACATCAATGAATTGGAAACCAAGGAAACAATTAAGACAGTTGAAAAAACAAAGAGCTGGTTCTTTGAAAAAATAAACAAGATTGACAAACCCCTGGCCAATCCAATCAAGCAAAAAAAGGAGAAGCTTCAAATTAACAAAATTCAAAATGAAAAAGGAGAGATCACAAAACACATAAGTGAAATTGAGAGAATCATCAGGACTTATTTCAAAAACGTCTACTCCACAAAACTGGATAATTTGGAGGAGGTAGATAAATTAGTGGATGCATACCATCTATCAAAGATAAACTCAGAGCAGATTACTCTCCTAAAGGAACCTATCACACTCATGGAGATTTAAAAAGTAATTTAAAAAACCTCCCCAAAAAGAAGAGTCCAGGACCAGATGGCTTCTCAGCTGAATTCTATCAAACCTTCATGGAAGAACTCAAACCAATCTTCCTCAAATTGTGCCACACAATTGGTGAACAGGGAAAGCTACCCAACTCCTTTATGAAGCTAGCATCATCCTAATTCCAAAACCAGGCAGAGATGCCACAAGAAAAGAAAACTACTGGCCTATTTTCCTGATAAATTTAGATGCAAAGATCCTAAACAAAATCCTCGCAAACTGAATACAACAACACATCAAAAGCATTATCCACCTTGACCAAGTGGGATTCATTCCAGGAACACAGGGGTGGTTCAACATATGGAAATCTGTCAATGTAATACACCACATAAACAAGGTTAAACATAAAAACCACATGATCATTTCGATAGATGCAGAAATGGCATTTGACAAGATACAACATCACTTCATGATCAAAACATTGGAGAGAATTGGCATGGTTGGTTCATATCTTAACATAATAAAGGCAATATACAAAGCTCCGAAAGCCCAAATAATACTTAATGGAGAGAGACTGGAGGAATTCCCTTTAAGATCAGGAACAAGACAGGGTTGTTCACTCTCACCTCTGCTTTTCAATATAGTACTGGAAGTCCTAGCTCAATCAATAAGACAGGAGAAGGAAATAAAAGGGATACAATTTGGAAAGGAAGAAGTTAAGTTAGCTCTGTTCGCTGATGACATGATTGTATATGTAAGAGACCCGAGAGACTCCATCCCAAAACTCCTGAAGGTGAATAACTCCTATAGCAAAGTAGCAGGATACAAAATCAATGCACAAAAATCAGTAGCCTTCCTATATGCAAATGACAAAGATACAGAGAAAGAAATAAGGGACATAGTCCCATTTTCAATAGCAACAACAACAGCAACAACAAAAAAAAAATACCTTGGAAAAACGTTAACCAAGGAAGTGAAAGATCTATACAACAAAAACATAAAAACACTCAATAAAGAAATTGAGGAGGACTTCAGAAAATGGAAAGACCTCCCATGTTCCTGGTTATGCAGAATTAACATTGAGAAGATGACAATCCTACCAAAGGCAATATACAGATTTAATGCAATTCCAATTAAAATCCCTACAGTGTTCTTCACAGAGATAGAAAAAATGATCTCAAATTTCATATGGAAAGGCAGAAGGACTCACATATCCAAACATATCCTCAGCAAAAGAAATACGTCTGGAGGCATCACCATACCTGATCTAAAGCTATATTACAAAGCCATAGTAATAAAAACAGCATGGTACTGGCATAAAAACAGGAGTATAGATCAATGGAATAGACTTGAGGACCCAGACTTTGGGTCAAGCAACTATAGCTACTTGATATTCGATAAAGGCCCGAACAATATAGGCTGGAAAAAAGACAGCATCTTCAACAAATGGTGCTGGACAAACTGGATAACCATATGCAGGAAACTGAAACTTGACCCACACATTTCACCATGCACTACACTCAAGTCCAAATGGATCAAAGACCTCAATATAAGACCAGAAACTCGACTACTACTGGAAGAAAATTTAGGAAGTACTTTCCATGATATAGGAATGGAAAAAGACTTCCTGAACAAAACCCCAGTAGCTCACGAGCTTAACATTTTACTCAACCAATGGGATCACATGAAGCTGAAGAGTTTCTTTAAAGACAAGCATACAATAAGCAAAGCCAATAGATTACCCACAGAATGGGAGAAATATCTGTGGGTTATCCAACTGATAGAGGCCTAGTCTCTAGAATCTACAAAGAACTCAAAAATCTAAACAGTAAGAAGTCAAACACCCCACTCACAAAATGGAGCAAAGAGCTGAACAGGCAGTTCACAGAGGAAGAAATACAAATGGCAAACGTACACTTAAGAAAATGTTCAGCATCCCTAATCATCAGAAAAATGCAAATTAAAACAACTATGAGATTCCACCTTACCCCAGTAAGGATAGCAAACATCAAAAAACCAATTGAAAATAAATGCTGGTGAGGATGTGGAGAAGTAGGAACACTCATCCACTGTTGGTAGGAATGTAGGATGGTACAACCACGTTGGAAAGCAATATGGAGACTTCTGGAAAAGCTAAGGATAGAGATACCAACAGACCCAGTTATTCCCTTACTGGGCATCTATGCTAAAACCTTCAAACCACAGGCTAGAGAGAGATTTGCTCAACCATGTTTGTAGTAGCTCAATTTGCTAAGAGTTGCAATCAACCCAGATGTCCATCACTAGAAGAATGGATAACTAAGATGTGATATATATACACAATGGAATTCTATACAGCAGTAAGAAAAAATGACACAATGAAATTTGAGGAAAAAGTGGGTAAACCTGGAACAGATCATACTCAGTGAACTTACCAAATCACAGAAAAAAAATCGCCACATAGTCTCACTAATCTACAGCACCTAACCTGAATCTACCCAAGATCCCTTACATATCCAGCAAGCATCTCATGGACTAGGCACTAGGATGGATGGGGAGGGAGGGGAGGTCATCAAAGGGGTGGGAAACACAAATCTAGACCCAAATGGCAATGGTACCTTAAAATTCTACTTCCTAAAAGACAAACCAAGTGGCTGATCTTTCACCAGGCCCTTACAGGGAACACCTCAACCACAAGACACTGGAGAGGATCACGACTAACCTTAATCTTCTACATCTTCCCTCCCTCCTTCTCCCTCTCCTTCTCTCTCTCTTTCTCTTCTCTCTAACTCTTATATATTAGTTATCTTTTTCCTCATTTTCTTAGTGGGCACTGACCTATAACTCCCAGTACCAGCATGGGGCCATCATCCACAATGAGCTTTTGATCAGGAAGACCTACAAGGTTTCCTAAAAGACAGACAGATTTCTGTCAGAGTACTTGATGACCCACCAAAGGTTCGTAGTAAGACCCTAATGCTGAAGACACCTTGTGTGGTTGACATGCAAAATAGAATGGCATGGCTGGAAGTTGGAAAAGACTCAGTCCCCAGACAGTCAGAGCATGTAGTGCCAGAAGGTGCTACATGGACGACTGGGGGAAAGTGACCCATATCTATCCAAGCAACTCATGGTTTAACCCACTTAGCAGCAAATAACTTGTTGTGATTCCCACACAAGTGCAATAGTGTCACAGAGCCATGGTGGGGAACCAACTGCTCTTAATTTGGCTAACTGATCTCCTCAGTGTTACGGGAACCATAACTGGAGCTGGGAAACAAGTCAGAACCATGTCCAAACATAAGCCCACTCTCTAATATCAAGCTATCATCAATCATGGGCTACAAGAGGGCCTACACCTATTAAATTCTCTATAAAAAAGTAAGCCTTATCTCTTCTGTCCTGGTGCTAACTTACTCTCCGTTGGAGACTCTGCTTCTCTTTTTCAGATAGATGTAGATCCTAAGGAGAGAGCCACCCCATCATACCTCAAAAGGGCCCCAGCTGAAACTAAGATCAATTGGTGAAACAAGCAAGGGTGCTGTTTTCTTGGTGAACCAGGTACCAGCACAAGGTGAAGGAGATCAATATAGAGAAAATCAACTCCTACCAAATCAGAGATCTAGATACCCAAAGGCCCCCAACACCTCATCACTGAAGCAGACCAAAAATGAACCCAACATGGCTCAGGGAAATTTTGCGGAAGAGGGGGCGGAAAGAATGTCAGAGCCACATGTTGGGTCATGATATGCAGAGATATTTATCTTACCCATAACTGTGGGCTAACTCCACAATGCATGACCCATATACCTCAACAAGGAGGGGGAAGGGGAGGGGGTAGGTCACGGATGAGCCTAATAATAGTACCAAACTGACTGTATTTGCTGAATACAAAACTAACTAATAAAAAAAAATATCAATCTAAAAACAAAGCAATTTTGTCACATGGTCAAACAATCTAGTAGAAGCTAATAGTCCAGAAAGTACCAACAATGAAAAAAAGAAAAGGAGGGCTGGAGAAATGGCTTAATGTTTAGGCACTTGCCTGTGAATCCAATGGACCCAGGTTTGATTCCCCAGGACTCATGTATGCCAGATGCACAAGGGGGTACATGCATCTGAAGTTCGTTTGCAGTGGCTGGACGCCCTGGGGTCCCCATTTTCTCTTTCTCTCTCTCTCCCTACCTATTTATCTCTCTCAAATAAATAAAGAAAAAATATTTTAAAAAAAGGAAAAGGAGAAATGATCAATCTGGCGAGTCTCATTACCAGTAGTAAGGGGAAAAAAAAATCTTGTGCTATGGGGGAAGAAAATTCTTCTGTGAATTTAATGCTAAAAGAAGTTTCACAACATAGCCCTATGTTACTATATGTTTACTAATTAGAATAGTTGAAGTTAGCCTTGTACTTGTTTCAAGGTTAGCTATGAGGTCCAAAGAACAGGGCTGAGGAGATTGCTCAGTGGTTAAAGGCACTTACTTACAAAGCCTATAGGCCTGGGTTCAATTCCCCAGTATCTATTTAAAGCCAGGTGCACAATGTGTCACCTGTGTCTGGAATTTGTTCGGTTTGTTTGTAGCAGCAATAGGCCTTGGTGTATTTATATTTTCCCTCCCTTTTTATCTCTCTCTCATAAATAATAAAAATATTTTAAAAACACAAATAAAGGTAACAGGCAGTTGGATGATATTCATCAGACCTATTTAAATCTCAAATAACTGCAGAATATTTCAGCACATATTTCAGTTTCAGAAGATATTTAAAGTCATATTGGGCTGGAGGGATGGCTTAGCAGTTAAGGCATTTGCCTGCAAAGCCAAAGGACCCAGGTACAATTCCCCAGGACCCACGTTAGCCAGATGCACAAGGGGGCGCAAGCATCTGGAGTTTGTTTGCAGTGGCTGGAAGCCCTGGTGTACCTATTCTCTCTCGCTCTCTGTCTCTGTCTCCCTCTTTCTCTGCCAAATGAATAAATAAATAAAAATATTTTTTTAAATAAAAAAATAAAATAAAATTTCTGTGAAAAATGTTACTATAATAATTTTGCTATCATATTCCCTCAGAGATGAGGACATTACATGTCAACCCTAAAAGTTATTAATTGTTGTAAAATCAATCTCACATGCTAGTAATATTAAATTATTTCAAAAATAGTATATAAAATTTTATGAGATGTGATTATAATATTTTTCTGGAATTGACAGTTATCAGTTATCTCAAATATTTTTCAAAACATAGATTGCAGTGTGTTCATCTACTCTTTTTTGGAATTTCATTTGATTAATTATCACTGGATTAAACCTGTACAATGGTTTAAAACTTGAGCAAAAAAGAAAAAGGATGGAAATAGACTGTCAATTTGGCAATTGATTTTAGCTACTTTTTCAATGTTGTGAGAAAATGCTGGACGGAAGAATTGATTTTGATTCACAGTTTGAAAAGGGATTCATGCCGGGCGTGGTGGTGCATGCCTTTAATCCCAGCACTCGGGAGGCAGAGGTAAGAGGATTGCTGTGAGTTCGAGGCCACACTGAGACTACATAGTGAACTCCAGGATAGACTGAGCTACAGCGAGACCCTACCCTGGAAAACCAAAAAACAAAGAAAAAAAAAAAGAAGGTATTCAGTCCTTCTCAATGGAAAAATAACAGCATCAGGAACTTAAAGCAGCTGGTCAATGCCGTGTCCACTTTTGGGGCAGAGAGATCAATTTTGGCACTGGGTTCTGGTGCTCAGCTCATATTCTCGTTTTTATTCAGTCCAGATGCCAAGCCCATGGAAGGATGCCACCCACACTCAGAGTGGGTCTTCACACCTCAGTTAAAACCACTGGAACCACCTTCATAGTCATGGCCTAAGGTGTAGATCCAGCTAAGTTGAAAATGAGAATTAACCATCAAAGTAATAACTACAGTGTGTGAAATATTCCACTGAAACATTACTAAAAATGAGAAAAGGTGTAAAAGGTTTAAAACAATAGAAACAATTTGATCACCTACCTCTTTTCAGCACTAAAGCTAACATTCTAAGTGGAGCTATGAATCATAGCTGAACTGATCTTTCAAAATGAACCTTATCATTGTATGACTGCTATGCATATACTGTGTTGCAGATTTTATTATTGTTTTAATCATTCATTTTCCACTTCACAAAAATATATCCTCCCATGATTGTCATGAAATTTGTTGCACCACTCTGTAGGAGAATCTATGCCCATATTCCATTGTTATCTTTTATTATTAATTTTTGTATGCGTATGTATATATGTGAATGTGTGTGCATATACACATGTATATAGGCACACATGTGTGTAGGTCACAGGGAGGACAGAAGTCTACTGTAGTTATCTTTTTCAGTTATTCTGCAATTTATTATTATTTTTTTGAGACATGATTTCTTGTTTTTCCTAGACCACTCTAATTCTGCAAGACTAGCTATCTAGCCAGTCCCAGGGATTCTCCTGCATCTACTTCCCCAAAACTGGGATTACAGGTACACACCCATATACCTGGCTTTTACATGGGTGCTGGGGATCCAAACTCAAGTTTTCAATAAGTACAAGAACTTTATGCACATTTATGCACTTTATGCCATCTCCACAGACCTCTATTTTTTATATTAATTAACCCCAATATGTGTTTCTGCCAGTAAATTTGAGCCAATATGATGGATGCCACCAGTAAGTGAGCACTTATGAGCTTTATTATGCTATACTTCTGGTCCTCAGTTCCCTTGGTCACAAGACCAGCATACCCTTAATGAAGTTCCTCCAGCAGCATGAACACAAGAATGTAGTAGATGCATGTGACAGGAAGAGAAATCTAACCATCCCACAGAAGCAATAACTGGTGATTCTCTTGTAATAATTCAGTACCATAGAAAACAAATTCTCAAATGTCAATGTCAATATGCAAGACTTTCTTTTAGATAGTGTGAGCCAGTTTCCATGACAGACGTCACTGGCAATGATTCTGGCCCCTTAGTGTTTGCTCCCTGTGTGTATTGAACTTCAATAAGATGATCTCTCTAACTTACAGATATTTAAAGAGTAAAACATGTGGTTTTAGATTTAGTCATAGAAAACATCACCACTTCCATTTTGCTCACTGCTTAGCCACTCATCATGGAAGTGTCTACCGTCATGTAATGAGGTGCACAGGCAGCTTTCTAAGAAAGAGGCAAGGGCTTCCAGACAAAAGCCAGCACATGCTTGCCAATCATGGGGGTGAGCCAGTTTTTATTTATTTATTTTTCTTTATTAAGGACATACTTGTATGGATGCATCATGTATTGGTACCATCTTCTCCCTCCTCCCTGCCCCCATCCTACAGGATTCCCTCCTCAGTGGGGTTGCTGGTATTCACCATGGGGTTGTGGGTTATGCACTGTGGGAGCAGCAGTCAGCTATGGGGGGGAGGTGCCTCTGGGCATGATACACAAACCTGTGGCTCTTACCATCTTTCCAACCCCTCTTTCACAAAATTCCCTGAGCCTTAGTGGGTGTGTTTTACTTCTACTTCAGTGATGAGTTCTTATTACCCTCTGGATTTCTGCTTTGGTATGTTTTGAGTATCCTCAGTGTCTGTCTCCTTCACCCTAGCCAGGCTCACCATGGAAGCAGCACTCTTGCTCCTCTCCCCACTCCCTCTGTAGGTTCACCTGGGCCTTGACTGAGATATGAGGAGTGGTTTTATCTCCTCAGGTGTCCCTACTTTCTGCAAAAGGGAAACATATTCTCCAATGGAGAGTGTAAAAAGTCAGCATGGATTACATTGGATAAGCATTATTAATGTGGTAAGAGTTTGATGGATGTAGCCCCTCTTTAAGACAAAGACTAGCGGAAGCTTGACACTGGAGAGCATAATCGTTGCCTCCAAAGGACACTGATCTGGTTCCCAGTTCTGGATAATGGATTCCTTCATACTTAGTAGATATCTTAGCCAATCAGAAACCTATTGGTTACCCACCAAGGCTGTGTGCCACCATTGCACTGGTGTGTACTTCTTGCTTCTGAGTAGTTTAGACCCCTGCTTGCTCAAACCATTGTTGGCCACTTTCCCCCAGTAGCTCATGAATCACTTTCCAGTATTAGACAGGCTAACTGTCTGGCAACTGGCACCCTTTCAGATTCCATCCAGGTCTCTCCATGTTCTGTGTCAGCAACATATGTTGTCTTTAGAAATAGAGTCCTACCTTTTACCTTAAGTGGTTAATCAACTGCTCTGACAGAAGCTTGTTTTGATTTGGGAACCTGGTAGGTCTCTCCAAACAACAGTTCAATGTGGGTAGCACTGATTTCTGGCACTACAAATTACAGGTCAGAACCACAATTTTTTTATGGTTAGGCTTCATCCCAACCTCTTCAGGTCCCTTCTTTTGTAAAAAATTTAAAATATGTATTTTTCTATTTACTTATTTTATTTTTCTTCTAAATTTTTATTAACAACTTCCATGATTATAAAAAATACCCCATGGTAATAACCTCCCTCCCCCACCTTTCCCTTTGATACTCCATTCCCCATCATTCCCCCTCCCCATCTCAATCAGTCTCTCTTTTAATTTTGATGTCATGATCTTTCCCTCCTGTTATGATGGTCTTCTGCAGGTAGTGTCAGGCATTGTGAGGCCATGGATATCCAGGCCATTTTGTGTCTGGAGGGAGCATTTTATATGGAGTCCTACCCTTCCTTTGGCTCTTACATTCTTTCTGCCACTTCTTCCGCATTAGATCCTGAGCCTTGGAAGGTGTGATACAGATATTGTAGTACTGAGAAATGCGGTCATTTCTTTTCATCACCATGATACCTTCTGAGTCATCCCAACGTCACTGCCACCTGAAAAGAGAAGGTTCTCTACCAAAAGTGAGAGTAGCATTAATATAAGGGTATGAACATTAACAGAAGTGCTTACTGGGCAGTTTGATAAGCACAGTATATACATTTAGCCAGACAACAGCAGACTTTACACCCCTAGGGCTCATGACTACCCCTGTTTTAAGATTTCAGTATGAGGGATGTATTCCCTCCCATGGAGTGGTTCTCCAGTCCAATTAGAGGGCAGTTGGTTTCCCCCATGACAGACGTGCCACTATTGCACCCATTGGCTCATTTGGCCTGGCTGGCCAAATATAAGGTTTGCAGTGTCCACTGTTGAGTATCTTCACTGGTGATTTCTCTTTCTCCCATTGAACTGCATGCAGAATGGCTTCTTCCAGCTTTCTGTCAGCTGGTCTACATGGAGGAAGTTATCAACTCATTTCCAGCAGGATTTCTCAGTGGCCTTGCAGCTCAAGTATACGAAGTCTTTAGCAATAGGACCTTAACATATATTCCTGGTGGGAAACCCAGGGCCTCAGCAATGGACTATAATGTTTTAGGGGCATCAAGGACCTCCCTGGCCAACAATTCACTGGAAGGTATCCCATCCCTGGCACTAAAAATTTTCTAGCAACAATCTATGGCTCCTGAGTGTTCCATTGTCCAAAAAAGTAGAATTCCACAATATTTATTTATATGCTCTTAGAATTTGATTAGCCATCCCTCCACCTTTCCTTTACTCAATCTCTTCTCCTGACCTCATTTTGGGCCTTTTCTCCCCCATTAACCTATTCTTCTACTTACATATATACAATACCATCCTTCTAAGTACCCCACTCGCTTCCTTTCTCTTCCCTTTATATCTCTTTTCTAGATTACTGGCCTCTGCTACTGAGTTTTTTTTCCTTCTCACACAGAAGCCCAATCATCTGTAGCTAGGATCCACATATGAGAGATAACATGTGGCACTTGGCTTTCTGGGCCTGGGTTACCTCACTTAGTATAATACTTTCCAGATCCATCCATTTTCCTGCAAATTTCATAACTTCATTTTTCTTTACCACTGAGTAGAACTCCATTGTATAAGTGTGCCATATCTTCATTATCCACTCATCAGTTGAGGGACATCTAGGCTGGCTCCATTTCCCAGCTATGGTGAGTTGAGCAGTAATAAACATGGTAGAGCATGTACTTCTAAGGAAATGAGATGAGACCTTAGAATATATGACTAGGAGTGCTATAGCCAGGTTATATGTTAGAACAACTTTTAGCTGTGTTAGGGACCTCCACACTAATTTCCACAATGGCTGGACCAGATTGCATTCCCACCAACAGTGTAGAAGGGTTCCTCTTTTTCCACATCCTCTCCAGCATTTATGGTCATTTGTTTTCATGATGGTAGCCAATCTGATAGGAGTGAAATGAAATCTCAATGTAGTTTTAATCTGCATTTCCCTGATGACTAGGGATATAGAACATTTTTTTAGGTGCTTATATGCCATCCATATTTCTTCTTTTGAGAACTCTCTATTTAGTTCCATAGCCCATTTTTTAATTGGCTTGTTTCATTTCTTATTATTTAATTTTTTGAGTTCTTTGTATATCCTAGATATTAATCCTCTATCAGATGTATAGCTGGCAAAGATTTTTTCCCATTCTGTAGGTTGCCTCTTTGCTTTATTCACAGTGTCCTTTGCTGTACAAAATCTTTGTAATTTCATGAGGTCCCAGTGGCTAATTTGTGGTTTTATTGCCTGAGCAATTGGGGTTATTTTCAGAAAGTCTTTGCAAAGACCAATATGTTGAAGGGTTTCCATTACTTTTTCCTCTAGTAGTTTCAAAGTTTCAGGTCTGATGTTAAGGTCTTTAATCCATTTGGACTTAATTCTTGTGCATAGAGAGAGAGAAGAATCTATTTTCATCTTTCTACAGATAAATATCCATTTTTCCAGGCACCATTTGCTGAAGAGGCTGTCTTTTCTCCAATGAATATTTTTGGCATTTTTATCAAATATTAGGTGGCTATAGCTACCTGGACTTACATCTGGGTCCTCTATTCTGTTCCATTCTACATGTCTGCTTTTGTGCCAGTACCATGCTTTTTTTGTTACTATGGCTCTGTAGTACAGGTTAAAATCAGGTATGGTGATACCACCAGCCTTATTTTTGTTTCTCAGTATTACTTTAGATATTCAAGGTTTTTTTGTGATTCCAAATGAATTTTTGGATTGTTTTTTCTATTTCCGTTAAGAATGCCATTGGAATTTTGATGGAGATTGCATTAAATGTGTAGATTGCTTTTGGTAAGATTGCCATTTTCACAATATTGATTCTTCTGATCCAGGAACAAGGGATATTTTTCCATTTCCTAGTGTCTTCTGCAATTTCTCCCTTGAGTATTTTAAAGTTTTCATTGTAGAGATCCTTTACATCCTTGGTTAGGTTTATTCCAATGTACTTTATTTTCTTAGATGCAAGTGTGAATGGGAGTGATTCTCTGATTTCATCCTCTGTGTGTTTGTTGTTAGCATATAGGAATGCTACTGATTTCTGTGTATTCATTTTGTATCCTGCTATGTGGCTGTAGGTGTTTATCAGCTCTAACAGTTTGCTGGTAGAGTCTTTAGGGTCCTTTATATATAGAATCATGTCATCTGCAAATAATGATAACTTGATCTCTTCCTTTCCAATTTGTACCCTTTTATGTGCGTCTCTTGCCTTATTGCTATGGCTAAAACTTCCAGTACTATATTAAATAAAAGTGGGGACAGTGGGCATCCTTGTCTTGTTCCTGATTTTAGTGGAAAAGCTTGCAGTTTTTCCCCATTTAGTAATATGTTTGCTGTAGGCTTGCTATAAATAGCCTTTATTATATTGAGATATGATCCTTCTATTCCTAGTCTCTGTAGGACTTTTATCATGAAGGGATGTTGGACTTTGTCAAATGCTTTTTCTGTGTCTAATGAGATGATCATATGATTTTTGTCCTTCAGTCCATTTATATAATGTATTACATTTATCAATTTGTGTATGTTGAACCATCCCTGCATCTCTGGAATAAAGCCTACTTGGTCAGGGTGAATGATCTTTCTGATATATTCTTGTATTCTGTTTGCCAATATTTTGTTGAGAACTTTTGCATCTATGTTCATGAAGGAGATTGGTCTGTAATTTTCTTTTTTTGTTCTATCTTTGCCTGGGTTTGGTATTAGGGCGATGCTGGCTTCATAGAAGGAATTTGGTAGGATTCCTTCTTTTTCTATTTTATGGAAAAGCTTAAGAAGCAACTGTGTTAGCTCTTCCCTGAAGGTCTGGTAAAATTCAGCAGTGAGTCCATCTGGGCCTGGATTTTTTTTTTTAGTTGGGAGATTTTTGATAACTTCTTGGATCTCCGTACTTGTTATAGGTCTCTTTAAGTTATTAATCTCATTTTGATTTAATTTAGGCAGGTAACATAAATCTAGGAAATCATCCATTTCTTTCAGATTTTCATACTTAGTGGAATATATGTTCTTATAGTATGTCCCTATGAATTTTTGAATTTCTCTGGTATCTGTTGTGATGTTGCCTTTTTCATTTCTAAATTTATTAATTTGTGTCTTTTCTCTCTTTCTTTTGGTCAGATTTGCTAAGGGTTTATCAACCTTGTTTATCCTTTCAAAGAACCAACTCTTTGTTTCATTGATTCTTTGGATTGTTTTTTGTTGTTGTTGTTGTTGTTTCTATTTCATTAATTTCTGCCCTAATCTTTATTATTTCTTCCCATTTACTGATTTTTGGCCTGCCTTGTTCTTCTTTTTCCAAGGCTTTAAGGTGAAGCATTAGGTTGTTTTCTTGTGACCTTTTTAACTTCTTAATATAGGCACTGAAAGCTATAAATTTACCTCTTAGGACTGCCTTCATTGTGTCTCAGAGATTTTGGAATGTTGTGTTCACATTATTGTTTGACTCTGAATTTTTGATTTCCTTCTTGATTTCTTCATTGACCCATTCATCATTTAGTAGTGTATTGTTTATTTTCCATGATTTTGTGTATGCTCTATAGCTTTTCTTGGTATTTATTTGTAGTTTGATTTCATTGTGGTCAGATAGAGTGCAAAGAATTATTTCAATTTTCCTGTATTTGTTAAGATTTTCTTTGTGTCCTAATATATGGTCTATTTTAGAGAACATTTCATGTGCCACTGAAAAGAATGTATATTCTGTAGCATTTGGATGAAATGTCCTGTATATATCTGTTAGGTCCATTGCTTCTATGACCTCATTTAGTCCAGATGCCTCTCTGTTTGTTTTTTCCTGGGATGACCTGTCAATTGATGGGAGTGGGGTGTTGAAGTCACCCACTACCACTGTGTTTGGTGTTATCTGTAACCTTATTTCTAATAGTGTTTGTTTGATGAATTTGGGAGCCCCCATGTTAGGTGAATATATGTTTAGGACTGTAATGTCCTCCTGTTGGAGTGATAATCAATATAAAGTGACTTTCCTTATCTTTCTTAACTAATGTTAGACTAAAGTCTACCTTGTGAGATATTAGGATAGCAACCCCTGCTTGTTTTCTAGGCCCATTTGCTTGAAACACCATTTTACAACCTTTCACAGTAAGATAATGTCCATCCTTTATAGAAAGGTGGGTTTCTTGGAGGCAACAAATTGTATGATCCTGCTTTTTAACCCAGTCTGCAAACCAAGTCTTTTGGTTGGGGCATTGAGGCTGTTAATATTAAGAGATATTATTGAAAAGCATGTATCTATGTTTGCCTTTTTTTGTTTTTTGTAGTTCCAGTTCAACCTTTGCTCTCTTGTGTTAACTAGTATTTGAGTATTGTTTATTTTTTCCAGGTTCCTTATATGTGTGCTTTTCCTTCTCTTGTGCGTGGAGGATTCTTTCAAGTATTTTCTGTAGAGATGGTTTTGTCTTCAAATACTCCTTTAGCCTGCTTTTGTCATGGAATATCCTTATTTCTCTGTCTATTTGAATGGATAGCTTTGTGGATAAAGTAGCCTTGGCTGACAGTTGTTATCTTTCAGAACTTGGAATACATCATTCCAGGCCTTTCTGGCTTTTAAAGTTTGTGTTGTGTAATCTGCTTTAATCCTGATGGGCTTACCTTTTTAGGTAACTTGATTTTTCTCTCTAACTGTTTTCAATATTTTTTCTTTGGTTTGTGTGTTTGGTAGTTTGATTATAATATGGCAAGGAGAGGTTCTTTCCAGGTTTTGTCTGGTTAGTGTTCTAAAGGATTCCTGTATCGACATTGGCCCCTCTCTCTAATTTGGGGGAAGTTTTCTATGATCTTGTTGAAGACACCTACTATGCCTTTGGAGTGAAATTCTTCTCCTTCTACTATACCCTGCATTGTTAAGTTTGATCTTTTCATAGTGTCCCAAATATCTTGAAATTTCTATTCATACTTTTCTATTAGTTTGTCTTTCTCTTTGTTGGACTGTACTAGATCTGCCACCTGGTCTTCTAGCTTAGATATTCTGTCCTCTCCTTCATCCATCCTATTGGTGAGATTTTCTACAGAGTTTTTTTTATTTCATTAACTGTGCTCTTCATTGCTAGTAATGCTGACTGGTTTTTCTTTATTATTTCTATTTCCTTATTTATGTCTAGTATTGACCTCTTTATTTCATTAAATTGGTGTCCTGTGTCTTCTTTGATTCCTTTGATTTTCTCTTCATTCCTTTGATTTCTTCTTTGACTTCTTTGAACTTACTTACAATCATTCTTTCGAAATCTTTCTCAGGCATTTCCTCCAACTCGTTCTCACTGGAGGTCATTTCTGATGTATTAATACTTTTTGGTGGATTTATATTGTCTTGATTTTTGGTGTTTCTTGTGTTATAATGTATATATTTTTGCATCTTATATTAAGTTAATGCTTGGATTTTCTAGTTAGCTGGGTATTATTAGCTCTATAAATCGATCTGATGTTGTATATCTTCAGAGTAGGAGCTTAAGGTGTTAGGTGTGGCTCTTAAGACTCTCAGAGTATCTTCAACAGTGACCCTATGGGTTGGGTTTGCCTGCTATGGGAGTATTCAAGGAGGCTGAGTGGAACAAAATACAGATAGATTCTAAAATTTAACTAAACAATGTACACATTCAATGAAAATCAGCACAGAGTATTTATGCAAGTGTAGGTATTATGACAACCCGATCCTCTATCAACAAGGAGGTTAAGATTTTTGGTCTGTTGAGGGTCCAAGTCAGCATGTGACCAAGTGAGACCCTTCTCTGATGTATAACAGAAGAGGAAACAAAACCACTATAAATCAAGAAGCATCAAATAACAAGCCCAAAATATAGCTTATTTAAGTATGGCAAATCTGACCATCCATCAGACTTAACAAATAATTTATCCTGATATGGAAGGTGCAATTAGCACTTCTGGTTCAGGACTATATACCAGGTTTATTAGGCGGGTACTGACCTGGTGTAATCCCAGTTAACTTCTGGGATGATTTTGGTCTCAGTTATGCTGAGCTCCTGTTTGTGTCCCTCTTTGGTGCCCTGTGGCTTCAAGTAGGCTGGCTGCGTGGCTGGACTGCTGTTCTATTTTCTGGAGCTGGGCACTGGCTTTTCCTGTGGCTCAAGCCAAGCCTGGCAGCTGTGGCCCCGCAGACCTGGCACTGCCACTGCTGGAGCCACCACTGCCGCTGCTGAAGCTGCCTCTGCTGCTGCTGCCACTGCTGGAGCCGCTGCTGCCAGAGCCACTTCAGCCTGCCTGTTGGGGGGTCTGGATGCTCTGGATCTCTTACTTCTCTGCTGCTATTTTAACTTCTTATACACCTCACTTTTTAGTAAAAGTGTGTATTTTGCTGGGTTTTCTTGGCTTTTTCTCCCCTAGGCTGCTTTGGCATGATTCCTATGCTGCCATCTTAACTGGAAGTCCTTATTTAATTATTTTAGAGTGTGAGAGAGAATGAGAGAGAGAGAGAATGGGTGCACCAGGGCCTCTAGCCACTGCAAACGAACTCCAGATGCATGCGCCCCATTGTACATCTGCCTTACATGGTCCTGGAGAATCGAACTGGGATTCTTTAGCTTTGCAGACAAACACTTTAACCACTAAGCAATCTCTTCAGCCCTCCATGTCCCTATTTTTTGGGCCCCTATACGCCTGCTAAAGGTTATGTCTTTTAATCTACTTTCAAGGAGGTTTCTATGGTACCAGCTCATTTTAGGTTTAGTTTTGGGTTTATTTTTCCCCAACCTCCCCTTCTCATTCCCCTCCCCCAAACACTTCCAGCCCTATTGTCTGGGCCTCAAGTTGCCCATCTGGTACACCAGCAACTCAAGCTGATCCAGGTTAGGAACTGCAGGTGAGTAAGAACATGCACCATTTGTCTTTCTGTGATTGTGTGTGTTCACTGAGATTTCTTTCAAATTTTGTTGAATCAATTTTTTCTTACTTCTGAGTAGGATTACATTGTATATGTACCACAACTTTTTCATCCATTCATCCAATGATGGCCACCTGGGTCGATTCCAGTTCTTAGTTATTATAAATTGATCAGCTATAAACATTGTTGAGCAAGTATCTCTCTGAGGCATGGAAGATTTAGGGTAAATGCCCAGTAAGGGGATAACTGGGTCTGTTAATAGTTCTACATTCATCTTTTTCAGGATCTACAATCTGATTTCCATAGTGGTTGTACAAATTTGCATTTCCACCAACAGTGAGTGAGGGTTCCTCTTTCCCCATATCCTTGTCAGCATTTGTTGTTGTTTGATTTTTTTTTTAATGATTTTCATCCTTAGTGGAGCAAGGTAGAATTTCATAGTTATTTTAATTCGCATGTCTCTGATGGCTAGGGGTGTTGAACATATTTTTAACAGATTTTATTTTTATTTATTATAGTCAAAGAGAGAGAATGTGTGCACCAGGGCCTCTATGCACTGCAAATGAACTCCAGATGCATTTGATACTATGTGCATCTGGCTTATGTGGTATCTGGAGAATAGAACCTAGGTCTGTAGGCTTCACAGGCATGCTCCTTAACTGCTAAGCCATCTCTGTTGGCTAGCCCTGTTGAACATTTTATTAAGTGTGTATTAGTCATCTCTGTTTCTTCCTCTGAGAACTTTCTATTCAATTCACTACCAATTTTTTTTTTTTTTTTTTTTTTTTTTTTTTTTTTTGGTTTTTCAAGGTAGAGTCTCATTCTATCCCAGGCTGACCTGGAATTCACTATGTAGTCTTAGGGTGGCCTCAAACTCACAACAATTCTCCTACCTCTGCCTCCCGAGTGCTGGGATTAAAGGTGTACTCCACCATGCCTGGCATTGTATGGTCTTTTGAGTTCTTTGTAGATTCTAGATATTAGGCCTCTGTCAATGGTATAGCCTATGAAAATTTTCTTCCATTCCATGGGCAATCTATTGGATCTGGTTATGGTATGTTTGTCTGTGTAAAATCTTTTAAGCTTCATGAGATCCCATTGGTTAAGAGGTTATTTAATTTCCTGGGCTACTGGAGAATTGTTCAGGAAGTTCTTCCCTACTCCTATATCATGAAAAGATCCTCCTATTTTTTTCTTCCAATAGTTGAAGAGTTTCAGGTCTTACATTGAGGTCTTTAATCCATTTCGCATTGATTTTTGTCAGTCCAGTGCCATTTGCTGAACATGCTGTCATTTCTCCAGTCTGCATTATTGGCACCTTTTCCAAAAACCAAGTGGCTGTAATTACTTGACCTAAGGTCTGAGTCTTCAATTCTATTCCATTGGTCTATGTTTCTTTTCTTATGTCAGTAGCATGCTGTTTTTGTTAATATGGTTTTGTAATATAACTTCAGATCAGGTATTGTGATATGTACAGAGGTGTTTCTTTTGCTGTGTTTATGTTTGATTATTTGAAGCCTACTGCCATTCCATATGAATTTTGAAATCATTTTTTTTTCTATCTGTGTGAAGAATGATGCTGGAATTTTTACTGGTATTGCATTCAATCTATATATGGCTTTTGGTATAACTGCCATTTTCACAATATTACTTCTACCTATGCAAGTACATAGGAGGTCTTTTTATTTGCTCAAGTCCTCCTCAGTTTCTTTCTTGAGTGATTTTATGTTTTCATTACATAGGTCTTTCACATCTTTGGTTAGTGTTATTCCAAGGTACTTAATTATTTTGAGGCTACTGAAAATGGAACAGCCTTGCTGATTTCTTTCTCTGTATATTTGTCCTTTGCATATAGAAAGGCAACTGGTTTTTGTGTGTTGATTTTGTATCCTGCCAATGTGCTAAAGGAATTATTCAACTTTAGAAGTTTTGACGTGGAGACTTTTGAGTCACTTATGTATTGGATCATGTCATCAGGCTATAGGACTACCTTGACTTCTTTCTTTCCAATTTGAATCCATTTTATCTCTTTCTCTTGTCTTGTTGCTTGGGCTACTACTTCTAGTACTATGTTGAAGAGCAGTGTTCCAATCTGAATTGGAATTCCTTGAGTTTCTCCCCATTAAGTATTATTTGGGCTTTAGGTGCTTTATATATAGCTTTTAATGTGTTGAGATATAAACCCTCCATGCCTATTCCCTCCAGTGTTCTAATCATGAATTGATGTTGTATTTCGTCAAAGGCCTTCTCTGCATCTATTGAAATGATAATTTGGTTCTTGTGATTAAGTTTATTTATGTGGTGCATTATGCTTACTGATTTCCATATGTTGAAACATCCCTACGTCCCTGGGATGGATCCTCCTTGATCAAAGTGGATAATGCTTTTGATGTGTTGTTGAATGTAGTTTGCCAGGATTTTGATCAGGGTCTTTGCAACTAAGTTCATCAAGGATATAGGCCTATAGCTTTATTTTCTCAGTGTATCTCTGGTTTGGGAATTCGGGTAATGCTAGCTTCATAAAAGGAGTTGGGGAGGACTCCCTGTTCTCCAATTATGCAAAATAGTTTGAGAAAAATTGGTTTCATTTCTTCAATGAAAGTTTGATAAAATTTGTCCTAAAAGCTATCTGGTCCAGGACTTTTCTTTTGGGGGGGGTGTTTTAACTACATTTTCAATATTGATGAATGTGATAGATTTGTTTAGGAGATTAATCTGCTTTGAGTTTTTTTTTTTTTTTTTTTTTTTTTTTTTTTTTTAGCTTATACATGTCTAGAAATTCATGGATTTCTTCCAAATTTTTTCCAATTTTGGGAGTAGAGGTTTTGGAAGTATGTCCTCACGATTCTTCCATTTTTATTGATGTTGGCTGTGACTTCTCCCTTTTCATTGCTGATTTTGCTAATTTGAGACTTTTTTTGTTGTTTGATCAAATTGACCAAGGGTTTATCAATCTTTTTTATTTTTTCAAAGAACTATTTCTTCATTTCATCAATTTTCTTAAATGTTTTCTTAGTTTCCAACTCATTAATTTCTGCTCTGATCTTGATTATTTCTTTCCATCTGGAGCTCTTAGGGCTGGATTATTTTTGTTGTTGTTGTTTTCCAACAATTTTAGGTGGATGGTCAGGTTCTCTCTGTCTTTGTTATGAAGACTTTTAGCTCTATGAATTTTTCCCTTAGGACTGCTTTCATTGTGTTCAGTAAGTTTTGGTAACTTGCGTTTTCATTATCATTCAATTCTAGAAATTTTACTATTTATTTTCTGATTTCTTCTATAACCAGTTCATTCTTTAGAAGTGTGTTGTTCAGTCTCCTAGTGGTGGTCATATTCCTTCTGTATCTCTTATTGTTAGAATCTATTTTTAAAGTATTGTGATGTGACATGATGCAGGGAGTTATGTCAATTTGCCTGAATTTATGGAGGTAGGCTTTATGATGTGGCATGTAATAAATTTTGAACAAGGTTCCGTGGGCTGCTGAAAAGAATACATATTTTGTAGGATTGGGGTGAAATGTTCTGTAGATATCCATTAGGTCTAGTTGATCTGTGGTGGTGTTGAGCTCTATTATTTCCCTGTTGATTTTCTGCTTGGATGATCTGTCTATTGATGGTAGTGGAGTATTAAGTCAACAACTATGGTGGTGCTGGTCTTTATTTCTATTTTGTTGTGAAGTAGGTTTTGTTTTGTAAACTGTGATGCACCTATATTTGATGTATATAGATTTATGATTGTGGTGTGCTCATGTTGGATCAGTCCCTTGATGAGTAAGAAGTGGCCTTCTGGGCTGGAGAGATGGCTTAGTGGTCAAGCTCTTGCCTGTGAAGCCTAAGGACCCCAGTTCAAGGCTTGGTTCCCCAGGACCCACATTAGCAAGATGCACAAGGGGTTGCACGCATCTGGAGTTCATTTGCAGTGGTTGGAGGCCCTGGAGCATCCATTCTCTCTCTCTCTCTCTCTCTCTCTCTCTCTCTCTCTATCTGACTCTTTCTCTCTGTCACTCTCAAATAAATAAATTTTTAAAAAAAGAAGTGGCCTTCTTTGTCCATTTAGATTACTTTTGGTTTGAAGTCTATTGTGATGAGATATTAATATAGCAACAGAAGCTTGTTTCTTATTTCTATTTGCTTAGAATATCATGTTACACCCTTTCACCTAGTGGTGAGGTGGGTTTCTTGAAGACATCATATAGAAAGGTCAATTTTTCCAATTCACCCTATTAACTTGTGTCTTTTGATGGGTGAGTTAAGACTATTGATATTTAAGGTTATAACTGTGAGGTTTGATTTAATCCCTGTCACAATGGGTTGCTCAATCAGGTTTGGTGTTTTCTTGGGCTTTGTACTTTTTTTTTTCCTGCTCCTGTTTTGGTTATTGTAATCTTCTTCTTGTAGGTCCTTGTGATTGATTGTTTGACTCTTCTGTGTGGATTATTCCCAGAGGAATTCTCTGTAGGTTTGGCTTCGTGTTCACATAATTATTGAGCTGGCTTTTTCATGGAAAGTTTGCCTTTCACCATCTACTATGAGGGACGCTTTCAATGTGTGAAGTAGTTCAGGTTGTAAGCCATAGATTTTAGACTTTGAAATTTTCTGTTCTAGGTCCTTCTGGCTTTCAGAGTTTCCATTGGGAAATCTGAGGTAATTCTGATGAGATTACCTTTTTAAGTAGTGAGTTGTTTCTGTCTTGCTGCTTTTAGCACTCTCTCTTTGCTTTCATTGTTAAGAGTTTTAACTATGATGTGCCTTGGAGAGTTTCTTCTTTAGCCCTGTCTGTTTGATGTTCTGTGAGCTTCTTGTATTTGGATGGGTCTCTCTTTTGCAAGATTGGGAAATTTTTTCTTCCATAATTTTGTTGAATATGTTCTTTAGGCCTCTGGCCTGGATATCTTCCCCTATAGGTTTGGGTCTAGGAACCAAATGAAGCAACCAGAGGTAGAGAGACTCTTACTCAAATGGAATAAGGTGTTAGAGAAACTCCAACTAATAAAACCAAAGTTATCAGATTCGTACCATCTTTTATCCAAGTGTCCAGTATTCAATTAAAAAAAATAACATTCACTTTACTAAATGCAAAAGGGTGAGGATTCAATGAGGATAGACTCTGGATAACTCAAATATTTGTGTTAGACAACGAAGTCCAAGAAGAGAAAGTTCTGAGAAGGGAAGCCTAAGGACTCTGAGAGATTTCATTTTCCTTACTTTCTGAAAAGTATTTTTCAAGCCACTCTATGCTAACCCACATATTCCACCATAGGTATAATGTCAGATGACTTAATGTAATATTCTCTAGAGAACTCATAAACCTGCAAAGTGCTCACATTTCCTTGTTTATTTGATTGGTTTTGTATGTACAATTACATGTAAATCCCATAAAATCATGAATCATCTTGCCTAGTCAATATAAACTGAAACAGAAATAACACAAACACTAATAATGACAACATGATCACATAGCTCAGAAGTAAAATTTCCTGTCTTCTTATACATTAATTATTTCTTTAAGAGAGTCAACTCTAGAGTTTATCCCACAAAATAATATTATTTCAATGGTTGTAAGTGTGTGTGTGTGTGTGTGTGTGCATGCACACATGTCAGAAATTTAACCCAGGAATTGGGACATGTTAAGGAGATATTTTACCACTGAACTACATACTCAGCCAGAATTTAAAATTTATTTTTATTATGATTTTATTTATATATATGTAACTATTGCTTTATATCCACTGGTTCTTTATTTTTATATCTATAAAAGACAAACATCAGACTGTCATCACAATTATGGGAACAAACAAGCAAATATGTAAATGTGAATATTTCAAAGGGTAATTAGTACCATGGAGAAAACCAAACTAGCTAGTATGTATGGTGACAACAGAAGAGTTTCACAAACTCAAAGGGAAAAAATGTATATCACTTTACTGCCGGGCATGATGGCACACACCTTTAATCCCAGCACTTGGGAGGCAGAGATAGGAGGATCACCATCAGTTCAAGGCCTCCCTGAGACTACATAGTGAATTCCAGGTCTGCCTGGGCTATAATGAGGCCCTACCTTGAAAAAAAAAAACAAACAAAAATATCACTTTAGAGCAGAGCAGGTTATGCTCACAGGTTTTCCCAGCTTGCCTCAGTCCTCAGGCATGGCTTGCTGTTGTTAGAAAGGTCAGCCTGCTTATCCACTAGTGTGTACTTCAGCAGTCTATCTTGTACATAATCCAAGTCTCCATTCCTCTCAAATCCATGGAAAAGGAAACTAACCAGTTTCATAGGCAGAAACAGTCTATAGAAAAGTTTACTTTTAGACTGGACACTGTATGCAGAGAAATTCATCAACTGACAAGGTCTGTACCATGGCAAAAGAGGAAACCATGCAAAATCCATATCTAGTAAAGAAATTTTTATTGCTAGTCAAAAATAAAGGTTGAATTCAAGCATAAACAACTAAGAAAATAATTTTAGGTTATTTCTCTCATGAATATGGAAAAGGTACAGTGCTAATTAAAAATATAGATTACAAGTGACACAACCTAATGTTGCAGAAGTAGACACAAAAGTGTATATTTTTTACTTTTATCCAAGTTGAATCCTATGATTCCAACTACCAAGTGGCAATATTTCTTATTTTCACAATTCAGTTTTGATTATCTAAATTTTATATAAACTAAATAACAAAATTTAACTGAGATATGAAATGATAAACACCAAAAATCAGAAATTTACACTTCAATGAATCATAAAATAATGGGATATTCCACTTTCTTATTAGAGCTTTAAAATGCTATGAATTAGACTGGGAATCTACTGAAAATAAGAATAAAGAAATTATTTATATAGTTCCACCTTCAGATGAATGTAAGACACTTTGTTAATCCTCTAGTGGGACATGTTCACAATATGTTCATGTTTCACTTTAGATGATGGATGAAAGGTTGAGTGTTAAAAGTACTTACTGGCAAATCTAATTTTTAAATAAGCCATTAGTTTTGGAAAAGAGAAAATTCATATTTTTTTCCTTTGCAGTAAGAGCTTTAAAAGATGGTTTCAAGTAATTTATTGAGCAATGACTATATGCTAGATATTAGGTAAACCCTTAGTGAACAGAGCCATATTCATCACTTCTCTCTAGAGTTTTGGTTGTAATGGAGAGACAGACCACCATTGATTAAACCACAATAATTGTACTTTGACTTCATCTATAGTGATTTTTTTCTAAAAATTTTATGTACTCCATCTGGCAAAACTGAATGCAAACAATCAGGACCTTTCACTACAACACCAAATTAGTATAAGAATTGTCTGCTCCATATTTTGTTATGATTTAGCTTAATATTTATCTCCTGAAAGTGACATGTTTCTCACTCTGCCACATAATTTATCTCTGAGAACATCTGTTGAGTGTATGTGTAACGTCTATGAAAAGATTAATGTGACAATAGGCTTTGGAAAGAGCTGAAAACATCAGCTAGCCCATGGGGCATTATTACCCAGTGATTTGGTTGAAAATTGTCATAGGTGTCTCTAAGGTATCTCATGGGCTGAGGGTGTTATCCTGTTAAAGTGTATAGTAGTAGCTTTCTTTCTTTCTCAGGTATTTCCCCACTCTGTCAACTTTTTCAAATGGGGAATTTCTCCAGTCAATTTAAGCTGTGTCTTATGAAAACAAGATGACGTGACATTTTATGGGTAATAAGACCATAACAGAACAAGTGTAGCCTTCCAGAAACTTCAGCAAGAAGTCTGTGGAGCTTCAGCTTTAAACAGACACTGATTTCAATTCCATAAATGTAATGATTTAGATTTTTAAAGATTAGATCCATTAGATTATTGACTGTACAAATTAGAATTATTTGGGGCTTGTTTATATCTTTCTTTCTTTCTTTGCTTAGTAACAAACATAGCAACCACAGCTAAAGGAAGCAGGTAAGCAACAAAGGGTTCACAAGCACCAGGTGATTATGATCTGTGTCTAAAACAATTGCCTGTAACTATCTGACCTCAGGTCACACCCACCCACCCACAGTGAGAGCCATGAGGGACCCCTTCTCTTCCCCTCCCAGCCCACAGCCCATGTGTTAAGGTGTGGGTATTCAAGAAAGGCCCTAGGAGTGTGTCCTGTATTCTTATCAGTGGAGACAAAAGCCACATCTTTTCATAGGGCAAATAATTTAATGAGCAGGCAAGAGTGAAAACTGGAGAAGGGGGTGGGCAGGAGGCAGAATTTTACAAATCCACAGGTAGAAAAGAATTTGAATGTATCACACCTTTCAAACTTTCTTGCCTCTTACCTCCTATATTATGATCCAGGGTGGAAACCAGTGAGAGAAATATCCTCCTGCCCCTTGTCTAGAGAGAGGGACAGAAGTGATCAAGGGCCTGGCAATTTTAATCTCTCCCTCGATGTACATTATGGAGTTCATCTAATTCATCTCTTCATGCATATTTCATCATTGTTTATAATCATAAATAAGTAAGCTGTATCTTTTAAGGACATGGAGGTTGAAAAAATAGAGACTGTGTCACTGCATGGCAGAACTGAACAGTTGTCATTAGGGGGATTTATTAGTTTTAAAAAAAAGTGAAGTTAAAAGACTCAGCTCAGTAGTCAAAAGTGCAATTTGGGTTTTATTGTGCAAAAACCTAAAGTGGAAGCAGTCCTTCTGAAATTGTTTAACATACATGTAATTCAGACGGCCTTCCTCACGAGGCCTTTGGTGCATTCATGCTAGCACGGCAAAGTTCTTTGCCCAAGTTACTCCTTTCAAGCTTCATAGCTGAAGCACAACATGAATACCTCGGCCATAGGAAGTCACTGAAGCAGCAAACAGTATCTCTCCTTCAAATAACAGCATTCAGGGGCAGCCTCCTATCGCTCCCTTCAGAGGCAATTAATGGTTTGGAATACACCTGGAGATGATTAATTCTAGGAGAGACCTCAAAGCTGCAGGTCACATTTCACTTTGGCCTGGTAAGAAACCAAATAAAAGGAGAATTTAAAAATGTAGGCGATTTTTATTTTAATATATTTGCCTGCAAACTGTTCCTGCTTCCTTTGGCAAAGAAATAAAAATTTCCAGTCTAGGGAGCTTCAATGTATCCCATGAATATTGCATTTTTTTTTTTTACCTCAATTTAAGTGTTTCAAACAAAAGAGGTTGGAGGAGCCTGAAGAAGAGGCCTTACCAAGCAGGGTGGTTGGGTTCTCTGGAGCTTAGCTGGAGAGATGGCCACCGAGGAGGAAAGCCCGTGCACATCAAGGCTGCCCTCTTTAAAGACTGCCGTATGATCACTAACTTATAATCCCACCGACCCTGCAGGAGCTCAGGTGCTTTTTATTTCTGGTTTGGGTCATAATTGAAGAACGGACAGAATATGGCAGGAATTTTGTAAGGTGACTTCAAACTCTTTTAAAATATAGCTCTTTCACTTAAAATTTAAATGCATATTTCTTAGTGCATGGGATAATAACGTTTATCCTAAATCAATGCTCTCAGCCCTGTGAACATTACAATCCCTCAGGGAGCTTTTAAAACAGTAGGGATGCCTGGTCCCGCCCTGTATCAGATTTTAATTGATCGGAGGTGAGGCTCAGAAAAATTTTAAAAGCTTTCTGCATGATTCTAAAGTGCTTCCAGGGTTGAGAACAACTGCTCTAAATACTTAGAATTAGCATGGAGATTATCTTGATTATTTGCTATATTTCATGCCTTCCTTTATGAAACTTGAAAAAGCATTCTTCATTGATAATATTGTCTCATAACATCTGAACGCTTAGTTTTGACAATGTCAAGAGAAAGACTTGTTAGCATGCTCTTTTTTTCAGAAGTTCTTTCTTTTTAATATTTTTGTCATTTCTTTTTCATTATGTTTCCAACACACACATACACAAACCCTATGCACGCACATAGTCATGCAAATCAATTCTGCATCATCAGCACATCTGTTATTATTATTTTCAATATATTATCTGTGACTACATCTTACATTTCTTTAAGGATACAGAAAATTTCACTTTTTAAACACTTTGTGTTTCTACTTCCGTCCTTCATAAAACCAAATGTTTATACAACATTAACTGATCAATCAAGAGATCTAAAAAATTTTCTGTCTCATGATAAAATTGAGAAAGTATCATACAAAAAGAAGAAAGGAATTTGGGTAGATATGAAAGCAAAAGTGTACATATTCATCTCCATAGTGGTTTGTATCATGACATGGAATTTTTTGTTGCAGAATTTTATGCTGTTGAGTTCTTTGTCTCCTGACTAGGAAAAAAAAAAAAAAACAGATGATGGGACATCAGTAAGGCAAAGGAGATTTATTGAGAGAAATGTAGAAAAGCTCAGTGTTTAGACTTAGCCAGATCAAAAGAAAAGAAAGAGGGTGAAAAAAAAATCAAAAGTTATGCTTTTTGAGTTAGAGCCCGAGAAAAGTGGACAGGCTCTGCAAGGGTTTGCAAGCAACTTCTGGGAGGAAAGATCTTGTGGAGGGTATAGTAAATTATCTCATTAAGGGGATAACTCTTCCTCCCACCTCTTGAGTAGGTCTGTAGGTGAGGTCTGGTCTCTTGACCAAGCATACAGTGCATAGGCTCTACCTCCTCTGGTCAGGAGGAAGTGGCTTCTCCTTTTCTAACGCTGCCAGGGAGCCAGGAGCCACAATCTGTCCTTCAACTTCCAAATAAAAGTAAGATAAAGGGTGATATAATTTATGGTTCATACTGAAAGATTACAGGATTTTTAAAAATGATTTGTACAGAAGAAAAGTCCTTTAGAAATCAATGAGTCCATTTACCATGAAATTATAAGTAAGGAAAACTGAGTAAGAGAACTATGTTTTCTCTTGTCATTTCATTTCCTTGCTTCACTAAGAGCAAAAGCAAGTGACTTCCATAACAGTTAACATAACAGTTCCATAACAATTGTTGACAATTGAATTCTTTCTATTTTGAGTTCAAATTATAGGAAATCCAAATGACTGTGTTATTAAATTTTGTTCCTTGGATGGATTTTACACTGGATTAAAAAAAGTGAATATAGATATTTGAGGATGTTAATATCAACAAAATTAGAAGTATTTGAAAATCTTTTACAAACCACTACGTATGTGTGTGTTACCATGCAATTATCTAGAGCTCTGCACCCTGAAGGAGGTGGAGGTAAGTGCCTCTGATTAGGAACTATTAAATGTAGGACCCTGTTAGGACATATTGGTCCTAAAATTGACTTGTGGCAATAAATAGTATTATAAAAACTATATACAAAAGCAAATATATGACTATGGTGGTAAAATATATTCTAAAGAAAAAAACATGCTAGATATAGGTAGATTTTTATCTTTGAGTAATTACAAAAATAAAAATAAGGTATATACAGTATACACTGACTTTTTAGAAACCCTTTTTTTTAAACACGAAGTATGCAAGTGTGGTTCTAATTGAACATTTTTATTATCCAAACAGGAACTTCAAATATATTGTTATATTATTTAAAATATTTTAAACACCGTGAATATCTAGGCAAAAGGTTTTATTTAACCTCATGAATAAAAGATGTACTTATATTTGCCAGTGAGATTTGGGCAAAGAAGATTAAAACTGCTGGTAGATATTATTTCTTAGCAATTAGAATATAGTTAGAAGTATTTAAAAGACAATATAGACCAGTGAGTCAGTACTCAGCTGGTTGGGGAGAGGGAAAAGATGTGGAAGCCAAGCTGAAAATTTCACTAGCCTCTGAGATACACATGCTGAAATCCTACTCTAGAAGCTTCTGGATTTAACTGCTCTCTGGCACCTACCTGATTATGAGTTATTACATATAGATAGTCAAGTAATAGATGTGGACAGAACTGAAACCCCTTTAAAGTACTTTGGGTTAAGGTAGAAATGAGTCTTCATTTTTAATTCATTGTAGTTTGCTATAGAACCTTGGGCCCATTCTGGAGTAATATATACTCTTAGATGCCCAAATGAAACTGGAATTAGATTGGTTTTTGGAAGGAATCACAGCAATGTCATTTCAAATCAGAGCTTTGCAATCCTACACACCCAGATCCTAGTGGGAAATAGTTTATTTAGGAATAAGCTTTATGATGTATGGTAAGCCTTTATTTATCATTCTAAGGCTTGGTATTATCATCCACTCAACAGTCATACCCATTTAAAAATGTTACAGAGAGCTGGGCGTGGTGGCGTACGCCTTTAATCCCAGCACTCTGGAGGCAGAGGTAGGAGGACTGCCGTGAGTTCAAGGCCACCCTGAGACTCCATAGTGAATTACAGGTCAGCCTGGGCTAGAGTGAGACCCTACCTCAAAAAAACAAAAAAAAAATGTTACAGAGATAAAATTGGTCATTTATGTATATGTGGTAGTTTAAATATATGGCCCCATAGACTCAGGAAATTTTTTAATATATTTTATTTATTTATTTGACAGAGAGAGAGAAAGAGAGAGAGAGAGAGAGAGGGAGAGAATGGGCATACCAGGGCCTCCAGCCACTGCAAACAAACTCCAGATGCATGTGCCCCCTTGTGCATCTGGCTTATGTGGGTCCTGGGGAATCAAACCAGGGTCCTTTAGCTTTGCAGGCAAATGCCTTAACTGCTAAGCCATCACTCCAGCCCTACTCAGGCATTTTTGATTAAATTTCCTACTTGAGCTCCTAGCAGGCAGATCCCTGCTGAAGGGAGTATATCACAGGGGGTGGATCTTGGAGTTCATCCCTAAGGTGTGTCTGGGGACAGATCTCAAGTGAAGCCTGAGGTTTGAGGAGAATAGATTGAGTTCTGACAGTGCTTGCTGGCTGCTTGTGGTGTCTCTCTGCTTGGATCTATGAAAGGGATTATGTTTCTTCTGCCATTGGTGGTGTTTCCCTGGACTCTATAAGCCTGAAATAAACCCCTTTTGTCCCATAAGCTGTGTCTGGTTGGATGTTTGTCCCAGCAATGTGAACTTGACTGCAGCAGTGCACTACCCATGTAATAAATGCATAAAATGTTTATTCATTAGGTCAGTACATCTGTGGATCAGTGCGGGTGGATTCAACAATTTGTAAGAAATAGAAAGTGAAAATGTGGGCTTTCTTGTGCAAGAAGCAGTAAAATGCCATAAAGATATATAGAATAAATAGTAAAATATAAAGCTGTATCTTTCCTCAATAATCATTTTTAATGTCTTATGGCTTTTCTTCCTGACTTCCTCCTTTCTTCCTTCTCTTCCTTTCATTATTCACTCCTTGACATCTTGACACTTGATGACTTGAGTGCATCTCACACTGCTGCTGCTGCCGTTCCTGTAGTAGGCATCCTCTGCTGACAAGAGACTTCGTCTTCATAGGCCTTCCACCATGTGCTGAAGAACAGCGACTCTTCAGGCTTCCAGCACCTGAATGAGACAGCAGAGACACCAGTGTGGTTACCAAGAAGCTCCATTAGGCTACCCTGCCCCTACTATGTAAGGAAAACTATTGAGACCCGACTTAGAGCATATACACATATATTCTATCAGCTCTACTCCTCTAGAAATTTTGCCCTATACTATAGTATTCTTGGGACTACAATAAATGCTTGTTGCTTTTGCTGTTATTGTAATAGATTAATGGGGGTGAAAAGGCCCGAGTGAGGTCAGGGGAAGAGATTGAGTAAAAGAAAGGTGGAGGGAGGGCTAATCAAAATCAAAGAGGATATAAATAAATCATATGGAAACCTACTTATTTGGGCAATGGAACACTCAGGAGCCATAGATTGTTATGAGAAACTTTTAAGTGCCAGAGATGGGATACCTTCCAGTGAATTGTTGGCCATGGAGGTCCCTGATGCCCCCAAACATTACAGGACATTGTAATTGTAAGTCCCTTGGTTTCCCACCAGGAACAGATGGTAAGACCCTACTGTTGAAGACTCCACATACTTGGGCTGCAAGACCACTGAGAAATCCTGCTGGAACTAAGCTGATAACCTCCTCCATGTAGACCTGCTGACAGAAAGCTGGAAGAAGCCATTCTGCATGTAGTTCATTGAGAGAGAGAGAAATCACCAGTGAAGATACTCAACAGTAGACACTGCAAGCATTGTATTTGGCCAGCCAGGCCAATTGAGCTAATGGGTGCACTTCTATTATGGGGGTAACCAACAGCCCTCTAATTTGACTGGAGGCCCGCTCCATGGGAGGGAATACATCCCTGATACTTAAAACCTAAAACAGGGTAGTCATGAGCCCTAGGGGTGTAGCATCTGCTGCTGTCTGGCTAAATGTATATACTATGCTCATCAAACTGTCCAGTAAGCACTTCTCTTAATGTTCATACCCATATATTAATGCTATTCTCACTTTTGGCTAGAGAACCTTCTCTTTTCAGGTGGCAGTGACATTGGGATGACTCAGAAGGCATCATGGTGCTGGGAAGAAGTCACAGAGGAGTGCTCAGCACTACAATATCTGTATCACACCTTCCAAGGCTCAGGGTCCATTGCAGAAGAGGTGGCAGAAAGAATGTAAGAGCCAAAGGAAAGATAGGACTCCTTACAACATGGTCTTCCAGCCACAAAATGGTTTGGATATCCATAACCTCATAGTACCTGACATTACCTACACAAGACCATCATATTAGGAGGAAAAGATCATGACATCAAAATAAAAGAGACTGATTGAGAAGGGGAGGGGATATGATGGAGAATGGAGTTTAAAAGGGAAAAGTAGGGGAAGGGAGGGCATTACCATGGGATATTGTTTACAGTCATGGAAGTTGTTAATAAAAAAATAAAAAAATAAGAAATAATTTTAAAAAGCATGAATTAACAACAACAACAATGGCAATAACAACAACAAAAGAACTAAACGTGATGGTGCATGCCTATAAGGAGAGTTATGGGAGATGCTAAGGAAAGAGTATCAGAAGTTAAAAGCCAGCTTGGGCAGTCAGTCAGGAGCCAGTCCAGACAACTGAGTGAACCCCTACCTCAAAAATAAAAATTAAAGGGCTAGATTTGGTTGTAACTCCCTGGTGAAGGACTTGCCAAGCAGACTAAAAGCTCAAGTCCCATTCTGTCTTCATCTCCAACACTGCAAGGGACATGGAGGGAAGAAGGGAGAGGGGAAGGAAGGGATGGAGGAAGGAAATGAGAGATAGAGTGAATTTAGACATTTTATTGGTTGATACAATATTCTCAACTCTTCATTTTCAAATGGAGTCAGCATATCAATTTTCAAAAGGCAATAAGAGAAAGATGATGAATAATATATTTAATTTGAAAGCTCTTTAAAATAAGACATTATAATTCACCAGTATTATACTGGCATCAAGCATTTATCTGCCAAGTTTCATAACAGAATAACAGAGTTCCAGGGGACAGTGTTGACAGGGACCTGTGAGCAAACTATGCAAATGACAGATACTATCTCTCTTAACTTCCTCCTAGGCTTGGTACTGTGGTCAGAACAACGTGCCACTTTCTTGGGCTCTTGGCTCTGAACTTTGCATCCATCCTTGCCTGCAAAAATTCAAAAAGTCCAATTCAGCAACTCTGCCTCTTTGGTACTCTTGACTGCTCTCTGCCTAGGAGGAAGGACAAAGTCTAATTTGTTGTTTCTCTGTTGTTTTTGCTAATGGTTACAGATGTCTCATAAAGTCAAAATCCAGTGTATGCAACCACAAGAGAAAGAAGAATTAACTATGAGGAAATACTATATTACAAACTTCCTATTTCTTATTGCTTGAATGACGTTCAGTCTTTCTGGAAGCCCTGTTTATCATATTTGAAACAGGACATTAATGTTATATTGATGAAATGAAACTTAGTTCAGTTGAATAGGCTGCATTTAAGTGAAATGCAATCTTTTTAAAAAATTATTTTGTTTATTTAGCTAGTTATTTATTTAATATAAAGAGAAAGAGGGAGAGAGAGGCAGATAGAGAATGGGCATGCAGGAGTCTGGAGCCACTGAAAACAAACTCCAGGTGCATGTGACACCTTGTGCATCTGGCTTACATGGGTACTGGGGAATTAAACCTAGGTCCTTAGGCTCCACAGGCAAGTGCTTTAATCACTGAGCCATTTCTCCAGCCCTGAACTGCAATCTTTTGCACCATTATTTTATAATGGTGTAAAAAATAAAACCTTTGTCTATCAATTTATTTATTGATTCTCAGTTCTGAAAATTTCTTGGTTTACCTCAGCACAAACTATATTTGCTTAAAAGCCTAAATCTATCTTTGAGCTACTCTCTAAAATAAGTCTGCCTTTCCATCAGGAAAAGGCATGGATTTGCTTTTGAACATATAATCATTTTAGTAACCTGTGAGTAACATTATGTGCTGGAACAGGATGTCAACTCTGAGTAGTTTAATAGATGTCCCTTCCTGCTCCTGGCATCCATCATCACCATAGCTGTGCCTTTGCCAAAGGACTTAGGTTTCTATTCCAGTCCTTAGATATGATAAACATGTTTCTTGTGGCGATTTTATCAATGTCAGCATATAAACACAAAATTCTTTAGACAGAAGATCATCTTTCGTGTGGATGAGTTTTATGTATACCAGGTGGAGGTGGAGGAATGCACCTGTAATCACAGCCCTGACAAATCAGAGGCAGGAAAATTGTTAGTTCCAGGCCAGCCTAGACTGCATAGTAAGGCCCTGGGTCAAAAAAACAAAGTTGTATTAATTTATCTATTATATATTGCATACACACACACACACATCCTTTGATTTAGTTCACACAGTTTTGAGATAAATAGAAGTGAAAAACGAATCCATAAGTAGTAAACTAGTAGGACAAAAGGAAAGCAGACATCAGAAAGACAGAAAATTAGCCAGTCTGAATTTTCTGTGTATACAGCTACATAGCATTCTGAATGAGTTACCATTTCATTTATGCACCAGCCACTTTTGATGCTTTTAATTTGTTTCATCTTTTTTTTTGGGGGGGGGTTTGTTTTGTTTTTTGAGTAGTTCAGGCTGACCTGGAATTCACCATGTAGTCTCAGTGTGGCCTCAAACTCACTGCGATCCTCCTACCTCTGCCTCCTGAGTGCTGGGATTAAAGGTGTGTGCCACTACGCCCAGCTTTACTTTTCTATGTCATGTCACATAGCACAATAGACTCTTCTGCTTTTATTTGAAAAGTTTCCTGGGGAGAGGGTTCAGCAGTTAAGAGTACTTTCTGTGCTCATGTGAGTGCCTGTGGAAGGCTGAGAGACTGCTGGAGCTCAATCCCTAGGACCCAGATAAACAGATGAGTATAATCATATATGTCTGTAGCCCCAGTCCCTTAGGGGAGCAGAGATCTAAGAATCACAGGAGTTCACAAAAATAAAAAAACAAAACCCAACCAACCAACAACAACAACAACAAAAAAAATGCAAGCTCTGGGATTAGTAAGAGACTCTTGGGTTTAAATAAGAATGGACTAAAAAGCAATGGAACAGAATACCTGACATTGAGCTCTGGTCACTGCAGGAGAGGGCATGTGGTGAATCATGGGGTACGTTATGAGTTCATATGCATGTATACCCCCCCCACACACATGCAAAAAAATAGGAAAAAGACAGAGAGAAAGAAAGAGGGAAGGAGGGAAGGAGGGAGAAAGGGAAGGAAGGAAGCAAGTAAGGAGGGAAGGAAGGGAAAATAAGATAACTATTTGTAGTTTACTATGTGAAACACTATCTCTATCTTAGCGTTTACTGAAACTATGTTGACCTACTAGACCATAAACTCCTGAAGTAAAGATTTCTTGATTAACTTTTTTTTTTTTCAAAGTAGGGTTTCACTCTAGCCCAGGCTGACCTAGAATTCACTATGTAGTCTCAAGGTGGCCTTGAACTCATGGCAATCCTCCTATCTTGCCTCCCAAGTGCTGGGATTAAAGGTGTGTGCCACCAAACCCAACCAATAATCATTTTCTTAAATGTGGTGTTTTCTACATGTAATTTGGCCCAAATAATTAGCAGTATTCCCTGAGTCAACTGTTCATTCTGATGTCTTCAAAGTTTTCATTGACTTATCTGAATTCATACTGCCATTATTTGTTGTCTTCCTTCTTTGTTTTCTGATTGTTTTACTGATATACAGCTGTGAGGATGTATTAGTCTACTTTCTGCTGTTATAACAAAATAACTGAGAAAGTTAAACTAAAGGAGGAAAGGCTTACATTGGTCACCGTTTCAGAGGCTTTTGTTAAAGCCTGGCTTGGTTCCATTGCCTTTACACCCATGGCAAGGTAGATATATTATAGTAGAAAGGACATGGTGAGGAAAGCTGCTCATCTCTGTAGCCAGAGAAGAGACAGAGGAGAGGGAAAGGGTGGGAAAGAAACAAGAAAGAATGGAGAAGGTAAGAAGGAAGAAGAGAAATATAAAAGTGAGAGGCAAAGAGAGAAAGAGAACAAGCTATACCTTTCCCTTGCAAAATACCTCATGCCCCGTATACCTCAACAAGGAGGGGCCCAGAGGAGGGGGTAGGTCATGGATGAGCCTAATAATGGTACCAAACTGACTGTATTTGCTGAATACAGAACTGACTAATAAAGAAAAAATAAAAAAACATACCTCATGCCCCTTTTACCTAATTCCTCCAACTAGGCTTATACATATCCTGTGAGCCTCTTCAACATTGTAGTGCATCCTAAACATACAATCACCTGTCAATAGCACCATCCACTGGGGACAAAGCCATCAACACCTAAGGCTTTAAGGGACATTTTCTATCCAAACTATTACAGAGGCCATGAAACTTGTCAGCCTTGTTCAAAGTCAGCCCTTAAGACCATGTGTTGTATACAGTGTATGCTCAAAATAACATGAGGTCAGTACCTGAGTATATCTTTTTATATATAACATCTGCACAATATGTAGCAACTAACCAATGTTCTCAAGTAAGAACAAAGGATAATGATAGGGATGTATAAGAATGCCCTATACATGCAAAACTAAGAAATTAATCTTTAAAAGTTAAAAATCAGATGAGTAATTTGCAGAAAGTAACTGAAAGAATTGACCTGTAGAATGAGGTTTTCATTGTTCTTTACCTGAATAATGAAAATTTTTACCAAATCTGCATGGAAGTAATTTTTACTAAGCTGCAACTTTTGAAAATAATTAGTAGCTACTTATAGCTGCTTCTGAAAGTCTGTTTTTAGTTAGACATAATAAAAACCATATATAAGCAGAGAATGACTCATGATTTCCCCAGTGTAGTGGGAAAACATATATGCTTTAATAGCAGTTCAGCCTAGTGTCACATTTTGCTCATATCACACTAGAGGAGAGATCTTGACAACATCTCTGTCTGAATCCACCAGTTGTGATGAAATGAAATGGTGTAATACAAATACAAAGTGACTACCTAGCCCAGTACTTGCTGAGAATGGATAGAAGTCATTAAGCCATCTATAATCTAGATGCCAGTTGCAAAATTGTGTACATTAGATTTGAACCAAACCAAAGAACTAACAGGAAATTTGGATCTTTATTGTGTCTCTTTAATAGCATGAAACCTGTCCTAATTCATACCTTTTAACATTTTATTTTTTCTAATTTTTTGTTTATTTTTATTTACTTACTTGGGAGCAACAGACAGAGAAAGAAAGAGGGAGAGACACACACACACACACACACACACACACACACACAGAGAGAGAGAGAGAGAGAGAGAGAGAGAGAGAGAGAATGGGCACGTCAGGGCCTCCAGCCACTGCAAACGAACTCTGGATGCGTGTGCCCCCTTGTGCATCTGGCTAACATGGGTCCTGGAGAATTGAACCTCGAACCAGGGTCCTTAGGCTTCACAGGCAAGTGCTTAACCGCTAAGCCATCTCTCCAGCCCTAGCATTTTCTTAACTGCTTTTGTTTACTCCATAATTTTCAAGGTCTCACAGATTCTCTGATGCCTCTCTCTCAATGGTCTTCATTCCTCAAATGACCAATGCAAACAAACAAAGTGAACATATTTTCTATACCTAGTTCATGTTACTTATCATGAATAGTGAATATCTAGTTGCATGAGAATTTCATCACAATCCACTCCCTGAAATAGAAGTAAATTAGGGCACAGCCTTTAGTCTGAATTTTGCAGTGAGGCTGACAGGAATTATATTTGAAGATTGGAGACATTTTATTCAAAGCTACTATTGATGAGAACAACCTTCAATTTGCCAAATTCTTGGGCCCTCAGCTACATCACTCAATCTAGGTTTGGGCATATAGCCAAAGATGCCTTAGCAGATGGAGTTTGGAGATTCTTTGGGATACAAAGACGTCCAAGATGGCTAAACATATTTTGCCTATTACTCGCTTCTGGTTTGGCTTTGAAGTGGACCAAAACCTGTGTTTCAAGTTGTGTTCTGCCACATTCCAACAAAAATGTAATGAGTCCAAAGATATAGCTCTTTGGCTCCTGATTTGCCGGTTGGTGTAAGTTCTGGTCTTATACCATTTCCTATGCACTGTTTCTAGTGGCAGTCTTCCAAAGAAACCACCATGGTGCAGTCGCTTTAGGCTATAGAGACCTTCTTATAGATTCACTTGCCTTCATTCAGATCACAATATTGAGGGCCAAGCATATTTTGCCACTTCTGTATTCCACAAGCTACCCATGACTATAAGCCTTTGCTCCTATGCTGGACATACCACTGCTTAAAATGCTCTGGTTTTCAGAACCAGGTAGCCACCATAGGTGGTTCATGTAAGTGGAAGTCACAACCTGGGGCCTGATACGGGACAGAGCTCCTAAACAAACTTGAGTAATTCCAACATTAACATCTCTCTATCCAAGCCAGATTTTCATAGAAGTTGAGGTAAACATTAATATTCATCTCAAAACTTCATAAGTAAGTTTTGAAATTAGACATGTCACATAAATCTAATTTTCTTCCCAAATGATTCTGTCTTAAATAAACATTCTCCACCCCAACATGGCAATTGCAGCATCAGTCTCTTGTCGAATGTGTCTGTGTCATTGGAGATTATTATTTTACATTAGTTATATCAAGTCTACTTTTGTTAATTCATATTAACACTAATAAGAATGATAGCTTGTGATGATTTTTACTATGTTTCAGAATCCTCAAAAAAATCTCTCCTTACCACAAATTTTCAGAAATTTCTGTTCTCCTCAAAAATAAAGTGATTTATTTCATATAAAGTTGAACTTGTCAGATGTTTTAATCACTGAAGTAAAAATGAATTTGAAAGAGATATAAACATCAAGCTTAGTAGACTGTGAATCTGACTTTTTAAAGTTACCTCTTCTAGGCAGGCGTGGTGGCGCACGCCTTTAATCCCAGCACTTGGGAGGCAGAGGTAGGAGGATCACCATGAGTTCAAGACCACCCTGAGACTACACAGTGTTAACCTGGGCTAGAGTGAGATCCCACCTTACAAAACCACACACATAAAAGTACCCGTTCTTATATTTTGTCGGAACACATTGCTGGATGAAGCAGTGTTACCATGAATATATTCCGAATCCACTACAGACCTGGCTAAGATGGAGATGGAGTGACACAGTATCATACATCTGCATGGATTATTTGGATTTAATCTTTTCCATTCTTTCTGCACATTAGCATTGCTTGGGGAACTTCTAAAATTCATATATGTCTGGACTTCTGAGGTCAATTGAATCAAAATCACTAAGGGTAAGGCCAGGTATTAGAATCTGAAACAAAAACTTCTGGATTATTCAAATATGTAGATGAGATTGAGAATAATTGCTTAGAAAATGTTAAATATATTCTATCTCATTGGCTTCCAATAATTGCTAACATTTATCACTAATTTTGTGCTCAATGATTTCCTTGTGTGTTCTTTAAATAAACCCGCAAGGTTCTTTTATGAGGCAAGTGTCCTTATTATTCCCTGACTTAGTTCATCTGTAGTACTATGACAAAAACATTAAAACTGGGTGATGTGTAAATAGTTGAAACAGTTATCCCTTATAACGCTAGAGACATGGGAGTGAGCAGAGTGAGTGCTGGACAGATTTGCTTACTGGTGAGGATTTGCTGTGCTTCATAGATGTTGTTGCTGGGAACTCGCCTGGTAGAGCACCCTGAAGAGCAAAAGGGGTCAGGGTCCTCTCTCAACACTCCTGTGGAAGGTCCCTTATCCCACTGATGAAGGATTCACCTTGACTTTTCTTAATTCTATCACACTTGTAATCAAGTTTCAGTGTATGAATTTGGGAAGGGACAAATGCATCTAAACTACAGCACATTCACACATGATAAAAAAAAAAACTAAGTCATAAAGAAAATAAATTTGTCAAAGCATATTGATGAGTGGTGAGTCACATCTAAGCACTTCAGAATTCCATCTTGAAAGTACATTGCTTCCTTACACTTTTGTTTTTGGTATATTCCATTTATATTAAAAGTAGTGGTATTTATTTCTATACTAAGTTGATAACAAGAAACACCATTAACTTCAGTGCTGGGTCCTTTATTTTTTTATTAAGTATATACTTTTTATGGACATATCATGTGTTGGTACCATTATTTCCTTCCTTCCTGCCCTCATTCCACCGAGGGCCCTCCTCAGTGAGATTGGTGGTATTCACCATGGAGTATGGGTTATGAGTTTTGAGAGCTGCAGTCAGTTATTCTGGTGGGGGGAGGATAATGCCTGTGGATATTCCCTCCCAACCTGTGGGTCTTCCATTCTTTCTGACCTCTCTTCCACAAAATTCCCTGAGCCATGGTGTGTGTGTTTTAAGTCTACTTTACTGTTGAACTCTCATGAGCTTCTGGATATCTGCTATGATACATGTTGAGTATCCTCAGTGTCTTTCTCCATCACCCTGGCCCAGGTTGTCAGGCTCGCTGTGGAAGCAGCACTCTGGTTCATCTTGCCAATTCCTCTGTAGTTTCACTTGGGCCCTAGCTGATGTGTGAGGGGTGGTTCATTTCCTGCCAGGGAGTCAGCTATCTTTTCTTGTCTTATTGATAGATTTTGGTTGTCCTCAGTTCTTGCTACCTTCTGAAAAAGAAAGAACACATTCTCCATTGGAGGGTGAGATTATTCCTATAAAATCAACTTACCTGAATATTTTGACCACTGAAACAGATATTTTAATATTTTTTTCAATCTACTCAGAGATGTTAGTTAATAGCTCAAAACATAAAACAAGGCTGGAGAAATGGCTTGGTGATTAAGGTTCTTGCCTGCAAAGCTGGCAAACCCAGGTTTGATTTCCTAGGACCTACATAAGCCAGATGCACAAAGTGGCACATGTATTTGGAGTTCATTTACAGTAGCTGGAGGCACTGACATGCCCATTCTCTCTCTCTCTCAGAAAAATAAATTTATTAAGCTAAATACTAAAAAATACATAAAACAACTAAAGCTGTCTCCCCTCCCTCTTTCCTCTTTTGACAGTAAAATATTATCTAGGGTACATCTTCTTTGTGCCAGTAAGAAGACATTAATGCTGACCAAGGTAATCAGATATATTTCTTTCTCCTTAGGTGTTAAAAATGTATTTGGGACCTAGGATGAGAGCACATGCCTGTAATCCCAGCACTTGGGAGGTAGAGACAGAAGGATCTAAAATTCAAGACCAAACTCAGCTACATAGAGAGTCAGAAGCCAGTCTGGGCTACATGATCATCTAAATAAATAAATAAATGCATGAAATTGACATCAACTAAGTAAGAAAGTTTATTATTCTGATTACCATTTCCTTATTACAGCAAAACATGAATTGAATGGGCCCCCAAATAATGAAACTTTTAAACAATAGAACATATTCTATTTTTGTACCTCACTGAGATGCGAAGAAAGAGCAATCTATTTGAGGCTAGAGGTCTTTAAAAAGTATATCACTCTTGCTTTTTCTGAAATTCTGTGCTACTGATCTGCATAAATAGTGTTTTCATTTTCTCTTGCAATCCTTTAGAAATCAAAACAGAGCTTGCTGGTCTGTCTTTAAATCCAGAAAGACAGATAATCTTCTATTTGGAATTTAGAACATGCAAACTTGTTATTTGTTCTTCTTTCTCTTTTAAACATCCATACTGTTGCTTCAATTAAATACTAGGTCCCTAGGGTCTTTACATTTTTCCTCTTTTGATTCTCAGCTCCTAGTAATAAACAGTGAACTGTTCCTAACAAATAAAGACGGAGGATGGTGGTGGGCACTGGTTAGACAGGAATAATTTCCTGTGTCCAGATTTAATGTCAATTGTAACATTTAAAAATTAATATTCCTCTGACATTTTAATATAATGGGCCAACAAAATACTAAATTATTGTTAACATATATTTATAGCACTGTTTGTAATATTTAGTTTATTTAGGCAAATAATATATAGTATTATCCTCTATGCTTATTACACCCATAAAATGTATGTGTTGAAAAAAATATATGTTAAAATCTTAACCATCCATATTTCGGAATGTAACCATATTTGTAGATAAGATTCTTTAAAAGGTACATAAGCTAAAATGAGGCATGAGCCCTAATCCAATATGACTACTATCCATATAAAAAGAGATTAATACAGACGTACAGAGAGAGAATAAAATCTCAGAAAGGCTAAGGGTGCCAACCACATTAGAGAAGATAGCATCAACTAACCAAAAGTGTCACTCAAGAGAAACTAGCCCTGCTAACATCTTGACATAGGACTTTAGACTTCCATAGTCACTCCCATATATATTCACAAATAAAGGAAATTATTCAATTCTCATAGGTCAAAATCTTGTTTTAGTAAAAAAGAAAATCTGATCAGACTTTTGTTTATATGTCACATGAATTTCATGTCATAAACTTTATTAAGGGATTTAACTAAATAAAACAAGTCTTTTTAAAATTAAATGAAAATATTTAAAATTATTTACCACTTGTTCCATTTGATGTGAGTATTGAAGTATAATAAACATTGGGGGCTTGAAAAAAATTATTACTTAATTTCTGAGGAAACGAGTCTCTCATTTGCTGTAAAAAATGAGTCTACTATATGGCAGAGATGCCCACTAGGCTTTAATATAGTTTGAAAGAAAACTCTTACAATTCACTAGCTATTGATATGCTTATGGAAAAATTTGCTATTTAAAGCAAATATAATCTCTTCATTTTCTTTAGTACTTTTATGCTGCTCTCCTTGGATTTTCACAATCTGTTGACAAAGACCAAGTCCTTCTGGTTTTCTTCTTTTCTTCCTTGGAATACAGTGGGCCCCAAAATGAGCAAAACAAAAGGTATGTGTTTATTTAAATATACATTTTCATTCTGAATAATTAAAAATTGGCTCTCTGGTGTAATAAAGCATTCTTCTTCATAAGTTATAAAGCCCCCCTCCCCCCCAAAGAAGCATTTTGTGCTAAGCATGATAGCACTGTCACTGTTGAATTGTATGGCGTTCATGGTGGTCTAGGTATGATATCCTGTGGTACATGGAGCTTTCTGTGGTAGCTCAGAAACAGACATGTGCCATGTGCTCCCTACCATTTGAATATTTAAGATTGGGTTACTCTACAAATTACTTGAAATCTTGGACCAGATACCAAACATGGTTTCCACAGTTGGCTTTTATATATGTTCTTGTGTAAGAATTTCCATACCTGATGGCAGCAAGTATCAATATCTTTATAGGATTTAATCTCAATATATAAGACATTTTCTATTTTTGAATATTTTTCTCACCTACATTGAGTTACATGTAGGATTCTCTTCTTTTGACAAATTTAACATGTATAACACTGTATCAGTAACATACCCTCATCACTTACATGGATGGACAAATACTATTTGTTTCCTAAGTGTTATGTTAAAGTCGCACGAGGGCTGGAGAGATGGCTCAGTGGTTAAGATGCTTGCCTGCGAAGCCTAATGACCTGGGTTTGATTCCCCAGTATCCACGTAAAGTCAGATGCACATAGTGGCATATGTATCTGCAGTTCATTTGGAGTGGCTAGAGGGCCTGATGCACCCATTTTCTCCTTCTCTTTCTCTCTCTTTCCCTCAACGTGTCTCTCTGTGTACAAATAGATAAATAAAAATATTTAAAAAAATAAAAAATAAAGTTACATGAGATAAAACATGTCAAGAATTTTAGCAGACTGCTTTCTTCACTCTGGAAATTCAAATTAATAATTGTGCCTATAATTAATCACAGTTAAAATACATTTCAATAGAGCTCTATTCATATAACTGTGTTTAAAGTTAGGTAAAGATAAATTGTCATTAGCGAATCTACAAAATAGTTTTCAAATACTTGAAAGACCTCAAAACATTTTTAAAAGATCTTTTGAGGTACTATTAGAACAGGATACTTCTGAAAATGTAGAGAAAAGTTGTTTATATGCAATAGATTGTTTATTCTTCTCAAAAAGTTTCTGAGTAGGTCCACAGTAAGGTTATCCAGGACTGTCTTCAGCAAAATTGTACTGTTAGTAATTTGTCAAGATGGACTCAGAGTCTCTCTCACTTAGGCAAGTGTTGTTTCCACCTAGTTATGGCTGAATTTCATAGATATTTAACCTTTGTCCTTTGTGTTAAACTGTAAAACAAATCACACTACGAGCTTTGCACATCATAGTGTTTATTTTATTGCCTTCTATTTTCCAATAAAAACACTAGGGATATACTTGGGCCTCTCAACTTTACAAGCCAGGAGTAATAGTGGCAATTTAAAATTTAATTCACTCCTACTGCTCCCTGTCTCTGTGAGGACATCATTATGCACAGTGAGGAAGGCCCAGTAATGATGTGCACTCTGTCCATCCCCTTCTAACAGATCCCCTCTCTTCCTCTCAGGTTGTAAATCAAAGCTGGACGGTTTCCCACAGTAATGCTTCACTTTTCCCTCATGGATACTATCAACTTTGTAATTAAGTACAATTCCCCCTGATGTTGCAAGCCTAGAGCGTATCTGAGTTCATCTTTAGTAGGTGAGCACCATCTCATCCATCTTGTCTTTCCCTTCCCTTCTGGACCCTTCTTTATTTTCTCCATGTTTTTGTTTCTCTCCTTCTTCCCACAAGTTTGATATTATTCTCATTTTGATACATTGTAAGAATCTTTGGCAATACCCAAAACCCTCTGGGATAAATTGACTGGCTTCTGGATGATGTTAGTCATCTGAATATTGGGCATCTGACTTGCTCCAAAGCTAAACTAAGAGATCTCACATTTGTCGCTTTGTGTTCACTCAAGCAACCAACCCACAGTTAACATCCGTGGAATCTATGAGAGCTTCAGTGCTGTTTATGAGTAAAAATATGACTCCAAATGGTCAAGTACCCTTGTGTAAAGTTGATATCTGAGCATTATTAGATCACAGAGCATTTTTGAAGGAAATTTGAATAAGAAAAAATAAAGCCTTTTTATTGACAATTAAAAATTATTAAGATGAGCATTAAAAATAATGCCATGGAAAATAATGCTTTCTAGAAAACTGGATGGACAAGAAGCCCCAAGATTCAAAATGAGCTCTCTCATTCATGAATCAAATGAATGCATAAAGATTCTTAGAAAAAAATTAATTCCTTCACATAATACTTTAGTCTCTTACAAAACATTATTTTAAAATATTTCAAATAGTGCCATCCAACGGCCTTCCCTTTCACTGACCTCCTACCCAGTACCTTTAAATTGGGCAGCAGGAGACATTGTACTGAACATATTATCTTTATAATTTCACAGGCCCCTCAGCTGGAGTTCAGGATCAATTCTCACACTTTAATCCTATCTGCCAAAGAATTTTTAAACTACATAACTGACAAATAACCTGAGCTGTAATTTATGGATCTTTCCTCCACAGGAAATAGATAGTCATGGCTGGTTTTTAATACAAATTGCCTTATAGTTCTATCAAAATGGAGTGGTCTTATAAGGATCACTGGTGTCACAAACAAAACCAGAAAAACAAAACAAGAATAACAACAAACAGCTTGCCTCATCTTGTGACTTTAACAAAGGACAGATTCTGAAATTAGTTCGTTCATTATGTGTGTATTAATACATATTTAATGTATATATAGTGTGTGTGTGTGTGTGTGTGTGTGTGTGTGTGTGCGCGTGCGTGTGTATGTGTGATTTAGAGGATGTATGTGTGTGTGCATGTGATCAGGAGAATTCCATGGTGTGCCAGCATAGGTCTGAGGATGGCCTTGAGATGTTTTTCCACTCCCTCCACTTGCTGATTAAAGAAAGCTCCCCCACCTTTGATGGTAACTGTGTATGGGTGCCAATCTAATCAATTTGAGTTTCCAAATATCCTGGCTCTGCCTCCCATTGCCATAAGTACTTGGGGATTACAGATTGTTGCCATCAGCTTCACATTGCTGGCAAAAAATACCTAACCAAGACTAGCTTGTGGGAGGGAAGGGTTTATTTTGGTTTACAGACTCAAGGGGAAGTTCCATGATGGCAGGGAAAAATGTTGGCATGAGCAGAGGATGGACATCACCTCATGGCCAATATAAGATGGACAACAGCAGCAGGGTAGTGTGCCAATTACTAGCTAGGGGAAGCTGTCTGTAACACCCATAAGCCCATCCCCAACAGTATGCCTCCTCTAGCAAGGCTCCAGTTCACAAATTGCCTCCAGCTAGGGGCCTAGTACTCAGATCACATAAATTTGTGGGGTCACCTGAATCAAACCACTACACAGGTGTATGTGCCACTTTACATAGTTTTATGTATATGGAGAATCCATCTAGGACTGGACGACTTTTAAGAAGGCATCTAACTTCAAACACTATTATATTTTTATATGTAGTCTAATATTACTGTAATGTGATATTTTTCACACATAAAATATATGTGTGTGGTATAAAATATGCATGATTGTATATGTTTATTTGGTCTATGTACATATTCACATGTGTATGGGTGCATGTAGAGGGGTGGACATGCATGTGTGTGGAAGACATTTTTTGTTTGTTTGTTTGTTTTTTTGAGGTATGGTCTCACTCTAGTTCATGCTGACCTGGAATTCACTATGTAGTCTCAGGGTGGCCTCGAACTCATGGTGACCCTCCTACCTCTGCCTCCCAAGTGCTGGGATTAAAGGCGTGCGTCACCACACTCGGCTTAATATTGAGTATCTCCCTCAATCTCTCTCCAACTTATTCTTTCTGTTAAGGTCGCTTCCTGAACTGCTGAATTTAAAGCTCACCAAATGAGCTAGACTAGTTAGTCAGGGAGTCCCAGAGATTCCCTGTTTCTGCCTCCCCAGTGCTGAGATGACAGGGACATACCACTATGCCCAGTATTTTTAAATAGTGCTGGAGATCTGAACAAAGGTTGTCATGATTGTGCAGCAAGCACTTCATCCATTGAACCATCATCCTAGCTCTAGTTCTTTTTTCAACAAAAATAATTAAATTTCCTTGGCTGTTTTAATTTCTGTATGAAAAAAAAAAGATATTTTAGTGCCATCATTTACCTGCTTGATTACAATATCATGACTTTACTAGAAACAAGAGCTGTAGTGTCCTGAGATAATGCTTACTGAATTGCATTTGTATATTTGGAAAATATGACATTAAAAATTTAATTTACACATCAAACCCAACATCTATTTACATCTTCCATGTATCCTGTTGCTTATCTGATATATCCATAACAAGGCTTTTCAAGACACAGGTAGTATTCCTAAAACTGCCTTTATCAACTTCCCTCCCCTAACTGGTCCTCATTGCAAGTTTGTACTTCAGTGAATGTCAACACTCTTGCTTCCCTTCATTGAGTCTCTTCAAGCCAATACCTTCTGATGATCTCCTAAACCACCTTCTCCACACTACCCTTGGTGTTTGTGGACTTTACCAATGCATCTACACCACAGGCTCCCAACCCTGAGTCCTTCAATTCTGGTCCTTTACACCTTTCATTCATACTCCACATGTTACCAAATTGATTGTCCCTAAGTGCCCATGTGATTATGGTGATTATGTGTGTCACCCTTACCCCATTTAGAACTTTCTATTGCCATTGTTGTTGGATTTTGTTTAACTCTTCTGGTTTTAAATTCCCACACAAGGTTTCTTCTCTCCGGTAGATTTCCTTCCTTCACCAACCTCATGCTTCACCGTCTCATACCCATACTCATAAGCCACTTTACAATTTACAGTGGGTCATATTTCATTTGGCTCAGTCACTCTCTTCCAGAGGAGAGATCAGATCTAAAGACCCATTTATCTACCAAGACTCAGGTGCTCCTTCTGCCAGTTACATACATATAGCTGTCAATTTCTGCCTGCTAGGAGCTTAATAGGCAGTTTAATCAAAAAATACCTTAGTCTTGGTTGGAGTGAATGCTCAGTGGTAAAGGCACTTGCCTGTAAAGTCTAATGACACTGGTTAGATTCCCCAGTACCCACACAAGCTAGATACACAAAGTGGCACAAGTGTCTGGAGTTTACTTGCAGTAGCTGAAAGCTGTGATGCACCCATTCTCTGTCTATCTCTCTCTATGTGTCTGTATCTCTATTTGAAAGTAAAAATAAATAAAATTTTTAAAAAAATGCCCGAGTCTATGGATCATACAAATTATCACATTCAAACTACCACAGTGCTAAAAGACTACTTAATTCTATCAAAAATTGGGCTGGAGAGATGTCTTAGTGGTTAAGTGCTTGCCTGTGAAGCCTAAGGACTCTGGTTTGAGGCTTGATTCCCCAGGACCCATGTTAGCCAGATGCACAAGGGGGCGCACGCGTCTGGAGTTCGTTTGCAGTGGCTGGAGGCCCTGGCGTGCCCATTCTCTCTCTTTCTATCTGCCTCTTTCTCTGTCTGTCGCTCTCAAATAAATAAATAAAAATGATTTAAAAATTTTTTAAAAATTAGGTATGCTGGGTGTGGTGGAGCATGCCTTTAATCCCAGCACTTGGGAGGTAGAGGTAGGAGGATTGCCATGAGTTCGAGGCCACACTGAGACTCCATAGTGAATTCCAGGTCAGCGTGGGCTAGAGTGAGACCCTACCTCAAATAAACCCAAAACCAAAAACAAACAAACAAAAATTTAGAGACCAGAGCTGGAGAAATGGCTTAGCAGTTAAGGCACTTGCCTGAGAAACCTAAGGACCCAGGTTCAATTCCCCAGGACTCACATATGCCGCATGCACAAGGTGGCACATGCTTCTGGAGTTGTTTGCAGTGGCTGGAGGCCCTAGTGTGCCCATTCTCTCACTCTCTCTCTCTCTCTCTCTTTCTCTTTTTGCCTCTTTATTTCTCTCAAATACATAAAAAAGAGTTAAAAAATTAGATATCTGACTGGAAGAACAGCTCTGTTGATAAAGTGCTTGCCTTGCAAGCATGTGGATCTGAGTTCAAACTCCAGGACCTATATAAAATATTATGCATTGAGGTGTATACCTGTTATCCCAGCACTGCCTAACTGATGACTTCCAGGTCAATAAAAGGCCCTATCTCAAAAAACTGTGGACAGTGTTCCTGAGTAATGACACCCGAGGTTAACCTGTGATGACCACACTCAAGCACACATACATGTGCACCTGCACATACCCACACATGTATAAAAAATTAGATATCCATAATAAGGGCATCAAAAAGAAACTGATTTGCCAATAATGTTTGTGTATTACTAAAAACAAGATCTTTTGAACTCTGAAACTACTACTAGATTCTATTTCATTTATTTTGTTTTTTCCTCTGCAAAATTTTTTTGATTGAAAAAGTTCATGCAGCCATTATTAACTTGATTTATATAGCACAAGTGATAAAGCTTTAAAAATAAATCTTAAAAAGTTACTCATTTGCCCTCTAGTAAGGCTGTTCATAACATTTTGCAAAGATAAATCTGTTTAATTTCAGAGGAACCTCAGAAGATATGTTTCAGGAAAATATATGCATAGGCATTAACTATAGCCAATATTTATATAAAGACAAAATGCAGTTCATTCAAAAATTTCCTTTGTCAGTGTAGAACTGCTTAATATTGCAAATATTGCAATGCATTTTATAGTAGATTTCCAAATAACTTCTCTTAAACACTGAAATATTTATGTATACATTCAGATTGCAAAGGTAAAATATTGGTCACATCTTTCCATTTGGAAAACTTTAGTGTTGCTCTGAGCAACATGATAAAATCTAAGTTTAACAAATAGAGTAAGTTTGTAGTTCATTCCCAGCTCTGTGACCCCTTGCTTGTCTTTTCCTGTTTAGTTTTTAGCTTACGTGGTTACATAACCATTGCTTTTGCTTAAAGGTCAGCCAAGAGTAAAGTTATATCTTGCTGGAGGTGAGATGTAAACAATGTCTGATCTTGCCCTGCCATTCTTCTTAAATCTTCCACAGAGCTGGGTGAAATTGTGCCAGTATTCATAAAAGAAGATTATGTTTTAGAATCTGTATTGTATTATTCAATAAATATTTCAAGGTGTCTGCAAACAGGGATTAATGGGTATTATATTTCAGGAAACCAGAAAGGTATCAGCACAAGAAATTAAATAAAACACTCATGTTTTGCGCTCGTATAAACTGTAACTTAAAATAAAATGTGTGTAAACTTCCTCTTCCTTTTGTTTCATTTTCTTGTCATAAAATAATACAGAATAAAATAAAATGAGACAATAATGAAAGGAAATAAAACAATTTAAATTGACCTTCAGTGTAAAAAGTCATACTTTTCTTCAATTACCAGTGTTCATAGTCAATGACGATGTCTGTGGGCAATTAAAATATCTGGAAGAAAAATGCATGTTTCAAATTCTTAGCAGTATGTTTCCCTGACAGGGCACAGCACTGTGGGATGATTGTAGATGGTTGGACACGTGGGATCAGTACCATAAGGTATTTCAAGAAAATGTGTATCTGTGTATTCAAATATTCAGTCACATTTAAGGTAACAGAACTCTGGAAAGGTGTGGAGGAACACGCCTTTAATCCCAGCAATTGGGCAGCAGAGGTAGGAGGATTACCATGAGTTCAAGGCCACACTGAGGCTACATAGCTAATTCCAGGTCAGCCTGGGCTAGAGTGAGACCCTACCTCAAAAAAGCCAAAAAAAATAAATGAATAAATAACAGAATTGTAAGGAAAAGTCTTTTGACTTTTATCTGTGGAAGTGGTTGTGCAGCACTGTAACGCTATCACTGGAATAGTGAGGCAGGAGGGTCACAAGTTCTAGTAAGTTATGTAGTGAGTTCAAGGCCCAATTGAAAACAAATAAAAAATTCTATGGCTATTTAAAACCATTTTACTTGTGTCATTATTAGAAAAGAATTCAAACAAATTAAACTGGATCTTCACTCAATATTTGTACTTAAGGGAATAACTAGGTATCTGAAATGATTGTCAGCTGTAAAATTCCCACAAGACCTACAACACCCCACTGTAGTATTTTGGTCCTTATTCCTGCTTCAGAAAATCTATGACCAAGGAAAAGAGGAGTTCTGGAGTAATTAATAGTAATGTCAGATACTTTTCACTTCCCATTACCCATTTGTCTTAGACTCTACTCATTTTAGCGCCTGACAGCTCAGCAGCTAATGCACAGAATGGAACAAGCCATGTTGCTCTTTCCACATACCTACCATGTAAATTCAATTAAATAAATTGCATTAGTTCCTATTCTAATGGAAGTTATTTCCATGAAGTAATATGGAACAGATATTGATATAATATTAAGACTGAGAAGTCTGGAGAGATGGCTTAGTGGTTAAGGCCTGCAAAGCCAAAGAACCCAGGTTTGATTCCCCAAGCCAAGATGCAGAAGGTGGCACATGCATCTGGAGTTTGTTTGCAGTAGCTGGAAGCCCTGGTGCGCCTATCTCTCTCTCTGAAATAAATAAAAATAAAAGAAACACCTTTGTTTGGGCTGAAGAGATGGCTTCGCCATTAAGGTGTTTGCCTGCAAAGCCAAAGGAGCCCGGTTCAATTCTCCAGGACCTACGTAAGCCAGATGCACAAGGGGTACATGCATCTGGAGTTCGTTTGCAGTGGATGGAGGGCCTGGTATGCCCATTCTCTCTCTCTCTCTCTCTCTCTCTCGTCTCTCTCTGTCTCAAATAAATAAATAAAATATATAAAAAAGGAAAAAAAGAATGATAAAAAGACTTTCATAATCACTTCTTCCATGACCTCTTCAAATGAAAATTATTCCCATGTAGGATTCCTTAAGTATTTTACTTCAGAATTCCTCTAAGATGGTATAGCACTCACTTTTTAATGTGGATAATATTAAAGTTGCCCTAGTCAATCTAAAACATGTAACGCCTATGTTACAAAAATGAGGTTGAGATTCTTTTATTTCCGTTTAATTTGTTAGCTATCAAATTTTTCATTGATTTAAAAAATCTTAGCCTGTTGACATTAATAATATATAGTTGATTGCAAATGGGTACCACCCTTCTGTTATGAGTTTATACACGCAATACAGAAGTCACACACACACACACAAACACACACACACACACACACACACACACACATATAATCAATGTAGGCAATAAAATGGCTTAGAATTTTTTAAATATTTTTTAATTTGTTTATTAGAGAAATGGAGAAAGAGAGAGAGACAGCAAGAACAGGAATATCAGGGCCTCTAGCCACTGCAAACTCCAGACACATGCAGCACCTTGTGCATCTGGTTTACATGGGTTCTGGGAAATCAAACCTGGGTCCTTTGGCTTCGCAGGCAAGTGCCTTAACCACTAAGCAATCTTTCTAGCCCATGACTTAGAATTTTGAGAATACTAAAAACTGCTCTATTTCAACTTGAGAAAGAAGATAAAATAAATAAAAATTAACTATGCTTTGTGACTATAGTATAAAGGTTTGTGCATGGAGAAAAATGGGCCAAAAGGATAAACCAGATAGTGATTATAAAGCAATAGACTAGCTCAACCTATCCTCTTTTAAAAATTACCTTAAAAAATATTAGTCCTGAACCAGGTGTGGTGGCACATGCCTTTAATCCCAGCACTTGGGAGGCAGAGGTAAGAGGATTGCCATGAGTTCGAGGCCACCCTGAGACTACATAGTGAATTAAAGCTCAGCCTGAGCTACCTAAAGCTACCTAAAGCTAGCCTGAGACCCTAGCTTGGAGAAAAAAAAACATATATATTAGGCCAGGAGAGATGGCTCAATAGCGAAATATGCTTGCTTGCACAGCTTGAAACCTTGACAGCCTGAGTTTGATTCCCCAGTTCCCATGTAAAGTCAGAAGCACAAAATGGAGCATGCATCTGGAGTTTGTTTACAGTGGAAGGTGTCCCTGGCATGCTCATACTCCTCTTTCCCTATACTTCTTTCTCACTCTCTCTCTCTCTAAAATAAAGAAATAAATATTTAAAAAAATATTTAAAACATAATTACCAGGCTGGGAGGTGGCCTAGTGGATAAAGCACTTGTCACTCATGCCTGAGTTACCTGAGTTTGACTCAGACTTCATGTAAAACAAACAAATAAACAAACAAAAATACTGGAAGACATGGAGGTGGAGTCCTTCTAGATTCCCGGCACTCTGACAGCAGGATGGGAAGCAGAGACAACAGAATTTCCTAGAAGTTTTCAGTGAATGCAGCAAAGAAGAATAACAGATGAGACTCAAGACAATGGATCCCTGCCTCACATAAAGTGGAGGTGGGGACCAACCCAAAAGCTGTTCTCTGAGCAATACACTCATGCCATGGCCCAAAGGTGCTTCTTCCACAAAACCCAATCTCCACCATCTGTCTTATATCTAATATAGTAAAACCCTTATGGGCAATGTTTGTTAATCTGTGTTAATGGATTGACACTTGGAAACTGCCAGTCTGAACAGGATAGTATTTATTAATCCCTTAATAATATTCTGATATTTGAGTTTTGTTAAATGAAATTAAAACTTAACCTATACTTCAGTGTATGGATAAAAGTTGGAAGAAGTGACAACATAAATGGTATTTCGATACACCTCATATAATTATCACTAAGGAAAATATCAATGAATACTCGTGGTGGGATAAGTACATTAAGGATCCATGAGCTCTAGACATTTGTACTGAGCCTAATTTAATATAGGAATAAATGTCAGCAAACTTAAATATTTGCCATTTTATTTCACATGAGTTTTTTGTGGGTGCTAAAAAGTTATTTATTTTTACATACAAAAATTGTAAGTAGGGGCTGGAGAGATGGCTTAGTGGTTAAGCGCTTGCCTGTGAAGCCTAAGGACCCTGGTTCGCGGCTTGATTCCCCAGGACCCACATTAGCTAGATGCACAAGGGGGCGCACGCATCTGGAGTTTGTTTGCAGTGGCTGGAGGCCCTGGCGTGCCCATTGTCTCTCCCTCTCTGTCTATCTTCCTCTTTCTCTCTCTGTCGGTCACTCTTAAATCAATAAATAAAAATGAACAAAAAAATTGTAAGTATGTTACATATACCAACATTTATGTATACATGTATACAAACACACACACACACACACACATATATATATATGTATATACATACATATATATATGCATATATATATGTATATGTATATATATATATAATTTGTTGATACGCACACACACACATATCAACAAAGTTTATGTATCAACATTTTATATTCCCTACCCCCCCTGATTTTTTTTAGTATCCAAAAAACTGATGTGGTTTAACAGACAACCCATGTTTATGTGGCAGATGCAAAGCCCTATATTCCATCCATGACATTAAAATCAACAAGAAAAAGCAACAAACTGGTGATGTGACCTGTACCTTTCTTTACTTTGAACAATCTTGGCTAAATAATGTGGTAAACTTACAAATATTCATATAGGAGGCTATTTTAGGGAGTGGACACATTTCTGAGCATGCTCAACTAATATGCATGAGGTATGACAGAGCCCAGGCTCACCTTGAACTCATTACATAGTCAAAGATGACCTGGAACTTCTGATTCTGCTTCCACCTCAGGAGTGCTGGGATTATAGGCATGCAATACTAGGCCCAGTTTAACATGGTATTGGAGCTCACACCCAGGGTTTCATGCCTGCTAGGTAAGAACTCTACACAAATGAGCTAATACCTCAAAGGTAACATAATATATTTGGCATTAAACATGTTGACTTTAATCTATTTTTATATTTGTAAAGTTGGATATATCATGTTTTATTTTCTGGATTAATTTACTTTTCATTATTCCATCACATTACATATTGTTGGGAAGGTACTAGGTAACCTCATTTTGGTAATATTTAGCACTTGAGATACTAGTTGGTATAAAATTTACTTTACTAAATTTTATGCCCTACATAAAGTAGTGATACTTTAGTTTGCCAGTATTCTAAACTGGAATGCTTTGCCTTTTGCTAACTACAGAGCAGTCAGCTTCTTGCACAGAGGAGGAATTGAGTTTTTCTTTTAGTACCACTCCACCTCTGTAGAATTTATGCTATTTGAAAATTGAGTATTTCTGAAGAAAGGCTTAACAAGTCAAAGAAGTTCTTAAGCAACAAGTTGCATATTTTTGGAAAGCAAGAAGAGTTCCCATGAATCTTGTGTCAGTAGCTACTAAGAAAGAACATGATTTGTTTTTGTTTTGTATTTCTGTTACTCTTTTGTTTCCCCTCACTTCATTTGAATGGGCCATGAGCAATTTAATTAGCTGTTGTTTTAATAAAAAATTAGTCAAATTGTTTCCAGAGAGTGTATGTGTTTACATGCTTCTAGTAAGCTCTTTAAACAGGTACAGTGCTCAGTAGTGTTCATATCAGAATGCTCCATCAAATATTGTAAATTCTTAAAGCCTGCAACAAGTTGAGTGAAGAACGAAAATCATGCTCTCTGGGTATGAAATGGAGTTTTCTGTGCTAAAACTTCACAACCTGCGTGCATTTTCCTGAGAACAAGAATATCACAAACTCATATTACCAGGGATCTCAAAGAGTTCCCCACAGGCACAAAATGGAAGGGCATGATTAACTCTATTACAAAGTCCAAGCCTACTGTACCTCCTGGTTTATATTTGGATCCAGGTTATAGAGTATCTTGTGGGAAGTAATTGTTGCATTTGCACATTACCCTAGTTTTGAGTTTTGAGAACAGTGCCATGATTAATTGCACTACCTACAGGAAAGGGTCTGCCTTCTACATGAAAATCTCATCTGAGAAGGTTATTCCAAGTGGCTTTGAATACATTTTATATATACCTTGTTTCACAAAATAAATGACCCCTATCATTCTAGTTGCTAACATTCACTTTGCCATATGAATTGCCTTCCCTATGTAATGTACCTTTCAAATCATATTAGCAAGCATCTACTTTGTTGTTTTAACTCCCTATACATTTAGTTCACTGTTATTTGGTCCTTTCAAAAAGATATTTCCAGGCTGGAGAGATGGCTTAGCAGTTAAGGCACTTGCCTGCGAAGCCTAAGGACCAATGTTCATCTCTCCTGATTCCATGTAAGTCAGACACACAAGATGACACAAATGTGCAAGATAATACATGCGCACAAGATGGCACATGTGTCTGGAGTTTGAATGCAGTGGCTGGAAGCCTTGGCACACTAATTCCCTCTCTCTCTCTCTCCCTCAGGGGGGAAAAAAAAAACCTAAGAGAAAAGAGATCATTCACAGTTACATTTTGGTTATATGAATGCATGCTTCCCATATGTAAGTTTTAAGTACCTTACTTACTTCTGAAGGTAGTATATAACTTCTTTTCATTTCTCAGAACTGCCTTCCCTAAGGTCAGACCAAACTCTAAAATTTTTACATAGTTCAGTTTCTCATTTCTTTTCTAAATTTTAAGTGATATTGGATATAATATTGAGAAGTTAGTTTACTATTTGTGTGCAAACTATTATGCATTTTATTGAGTTTTCTATGCTTGGGGATATGGTGGTGAGGAACAAGAGAAGTCCTCAAAAAATTTCTCTTATCCTAAGTGTTACTTAATACATCACTTGAACTGATTTTTATCTTTACTAATATACTTTCAGAGTTTATTGATTAAAGGTTAAAATCAAAGGTAATGGTCCTCTTTTTGTCATCAGCCTTCATTTCCTGTAACACACATGACATCTTTGTCTTTGGTTTCCAATATCAAGCATGACTTTTGGAAATAAATGATAAAACACCTACTAGACATCCAGTGAAGATGGAGAACTTGTAACCAAGCTAGAGCTCCAAGGTTGAAATCAGTGATGAATTGTGTAGCTCAAGTACCTCCACCTAGAAGACCTCTAGAGGGCAGGCACCCTGTGTGCACATTCAGGGATTTGTGGGTTCCTATGCTCTCTGGCACCAGTAGGGTAGAACCACAGAAATCCTAGCCTATTACATTGAGGTAGTCTAGTGTCTACCTTACTTGGGTTGTCTTTCAGGCAGCAGGGCACTCTGGTGATTGGCCTTCCCTCACACCTCTTGCACTCAGACAGAAGACCAACTCACTGAGTGAGTACACACACTGTGGGAAGTAGGGCACACACTTCTGCCACACCCCACATTGCTGGCCCCAGTGGATCCTGACTCCATGCAACAGGCCTCAGCTGCCTAGGCACACCATTGCCCCCACATTTGCCACCTAGCCAGCCTGGTCCATGGAGCCCACCTCCCCCAATCCCCATTCTCTCCTGCCTCTAGCATCCACCTGCCAGCACCCCATTGTGGCATAGCTCCTGCCCCAGAAAAAAACACAGGAATATCTGGAAACCACTGCTCAGTGGGTACCAGTAAGTCCTTCACAATTTGCTTAGCTGGGATATAGTAGGGGAGTGGGGGCAAGTGCTACTACTTCTGAGCCCCACAGGCAAGGTGGTGGCTATGCTCAGGGGCTGAAGTGATTCTGGACCTCCAACTGGAGCTCTCATGTCAGCCACCAACCCAGAGCTGCTGGTGTACTTGCAACCTCCACAACATGCACATCTGTGGATACAACACAATCCCGCTCTGATCCAGTCAAAAATCAAAACAGAACACCCACTGAAGATCCTACAATGGCAAATATATGCTTTCTCTTAATGAAATAAAACTTTTGCACTGAGATAAGTAGACTCCCAAAGCAAATTTATTAAAAAAAGCAACAAACTGGAAATTTTTCACTAAAATTGTCTAGACCCACAATGGAAGTTTCAAATGCAAACAAAGAAGAGAAAACAGAAAGAGAATCCCAAAATGAAAGCACAATGAGCTTATTCAATAAACTCAATGAGACCTTGACCAAGAGAACAGTAAAACTGGAAGCAAAAATCAGCAACCATGGCTAGAGAGATGGCTTAGCAGTTAAGGCACTTGTCTGAGAAGCCTAAGGACTCATGTTCAACTCTCCAAGTCCCACATAAGACAGATGCACAAAGTGATGCAAGCATGCAAGGTCACACATGGGCACAAAGGGGCACACATGTCTGCAGTTCAACTGCAGTGGCTGGGGGCCCTAGTGCACCAATTCTCTCCCTCTCTCTTTCTCTTTCTCTCTCTTATTCTCTTGCATAAAAGGCCACCTGTTGGGCTTGCATCAAAAAAATCAGCAAACACATAAATGAAATGAAATGGTATCATCTCTTACAACATACAGCTTTTGTCACTAGGCCTAACTTAACTGTGGAAAATCAGAGAGACCTCAAAAGAGAGATACATGAATTGAAGGTGAATCAATAAATATAGTTTCTCAATAACCAGCTGATTAAGCTTAAATGAAGATATGATTAAATGCCACAATGAAATCAGAGAAGCATCAAAAAGAAAGAAAGACAGAGAGAAAAAAAAGAAACATCATCTGAAATTAGAACTCAACAAAGGGATAGATACAATACAGAAAAATGGAACAGAAAACAAAAATCAAATAGAGCTTGTAAAAGTCTCTCTAGAAACTCTCCATAATAGAGTTGATCATGTGGAGGACAAAACCACAGATCTGTAAGAAAAGACAGAAAAAACTGATCTGGACTCCAAAAGCTTTGAGATCAAAAAAATCATGTGAACAGAATATGAGAGAATTGTGGGATAGCCTGAAATGATCAAATATCCAGATCATGGTTAAACCACAAGAGGAAGAAATTCAGGCCAAAGGCATAGAGAATGTATTCAATAAAATTATATTGAAGAAATCTTTCCCACTTTCTCAAGAGAGAGACCAATCTACACACAAGAAGGACATAGGACACCAAGCAGACAAGACCACTCTAAAGGCACATTGTAATGAAAACTATAAATAATGAAAATGAAGAGAGTGCTAAAAGCAGCAAGAGAAACAACTCATTATATACAAAGGCAATTCCATCAGAATTACCTCATATTTTTCAGTGGAGACCCTGATTTCCAGAAGGGCTTGGGATAGGGTACTTAAAAGTATACCAACCCAAACTAGTGTACCAAGCAAAAATACCCATCATGATGGATAAAGGAAAATTTTCCATGATAAAAATCTACCTCTATGTTTATATGAACACAAAGCCAAACATACAGAGATTATTTCAGGAAATGCTCCACACAGAAGAGTTACACAAAACCACCTCAAGAGTGTACAGATGGAAAAACACAATAACCAAAACTAGAGCAGACATGAAAACATATAATCCCAAAAAGTACAAAATCCCATAAAGCCTACAATATGGCAGGGATTAAATTTAACCTCACACTTACTACTTTTCAATATTAGTGGTCTTAACTCCCCCATGCAAAGACACAAGTTCATAGACTGGGTCAGAAAAATGGGCCCTTTTGTTGAGTCAGATTTACATTGCTTGCAGAAATCAGCCAACCAAGAGCAGCTTGTGTGAAGAAAGTTTTTTTTTTTTTTTTTTTTGGCTTACAGGGTCAAGGGGAAGCTCCATGATGGTAGGAGAAAATGATGGCATGAGCAGAGGGTGGACATCACCTCCTGGCCAATGTCAAGCAGACAACAGGAACAAGAGAGTGTGCCAAACACTGGCAAGGGGAAAGTGGCTATAATACCCATAAGCCCACTCCCAACAATAAACTGCCTCCAGGAGGTGTTAATTCCCAAATCTCCATCAGCTGGGAACCTAGAATTCACAACATCTAAGCTGATGGGAGGCACTTGAATCAAACCATCACATTCTGCCCCAGGCCCCCTCAAACTGATAAACATCCATGATGTAAAATGCAATACATTCAGTCCAACTTTAAAACTCCCCATACTTTTTTATCTATCCAACATCCCTATAATTCAAGGTCTTTGAACTGAGCCATAATACCAAAAAATCCCCCCAAATACTCATAATGTCACAGAATAAACACTCACATTGCAAAAGATGGCACTGGGCATAATAAAGAGATATTCAACCAATACCAGATTTAAACAGGGCAAACATCAAACTTGGTAGTGCCAAGTCCAACCACTAGTCAGTGACAAATCTCCAAATCTGATAATTCTAACCAGCAACAAGTCTCCGGAGTTCCAATTCCACCCCTCCAGCTAGGCTACTCACAGTTCTGAAAAACTTCATCCAGGGCTGGCAGCTTTCTTTAGCAGCTATCTCTTGGTCCCTGCATCCCCACTAGGTCTCCACTGCAACCACAGTTCATCCTCACTGCTCCATCTGGTCTCCATGCAGGCAATCCTGCTTCATACTGCCTATGGCTGTATCTAAAACACAAGACAGTGTTGCAAATTAAATTAGTCTTTCTTTCCTGCATTTTTCACACTCCGTAATACCAAGTGGGGTACCAATTTGTTAATCCAGGGGGGAATGAAGCAGAATTTGAAGAATAGGATACTTCTCCAGCATTTGGGCCCCTTCAAAAGACTCTGCATTCTTTCTGTTGTTCCAGTGGAGGTCAGTTGGCCCAATCTCAATAGTTGTAACCTCTCAAACAATTGCAGCTGAACGAGCAGCAGTTTTGACCCAAAGATTTCATTCTTTTCTGTACCATATCCCTCTGCTCACATCAGTCTGTTTCTACACAAAGCAACCCTGCACAAATTCCCAGGACACGGGCATAACAACAAACCTCTCACACAAACTGCTTCTAGCCCAATCTAGGCAAAGCTGAGCTCTTTCTCACCCTCATAAGCCAAACCTCACAGTCCATAGTTCTTTCTGCATTCAGGTCTTTTAACTCTGACCAGACTAGTCCATCAAGCTGTACTTACAGCACTGTAAGGCATCTCTTAGGCCAAGGTTTCAAATCCTTCCACATTCCTCTTGAAAATCAGCTCCAAGAGGCCAAAGCCACACAGTCAGGTGTCTAGCAGCAACCCCACTCTCAGTAGCAACTTTACAGTTTTAGCCAGGTTCACACTGCTGACAGAAATCACCTGACCAAGAGCAGCTTGTGGGAAAAAAAGAGGTTTATTTTGGCTAACAGGCTTGAGGGGAAGCTCTATTATGGCAGGGTAAAATGATGGCATGGGAAAAGGGTGGACATCACCCCCTGGCCAACATCAGGCAGACAACAGGCACAGGAAAGTGTGCCAAACACTGGAAATGGGAAACTGACTATAATATTCATAAGCCCACCCCTAACAATACACTCCCTCCAGGAGGTGTAAATTTTCAAATTTCCATCACCTGGGAACCTACCATTAATAACACCTAAGTTTATGGGGAATACCTGAATCAAACCACCACACCTTTCATCTGCTGTCTTCAAGAAACCCATCTCACCACAAAGGATAGACATCTCCTAAGGCTGAAAGGATAAAAATTAATTTTACAAACAAATGGAAATAGACAAGTAGGTGTGGCTATATTAATATCTGACAAAATAGACTTCAAACCAAAAGTAAACAGAAAAAGACAAAGAAGGCCACTTTTTACTCATCAAGGGAATGCTCCTACAAGAGGGCATCAAAATCATAAATCCATACCAAATACAGGGACACCACATTTTATAAAGGAAAACCTATTTGACAGGAAATCAGAAATAAATCCCAATACTATCATAGTAGGGAATTTCAATAACCTATTACAGATAATGAACATGTACAAATAAATACTCAATGGAATCCTACTCAGCAATAAGAAAAATGGTATTATGAAATTTGTAGGAAAATAGACAGACTTGGAACAGATCATATTAAGTGAACTCGCACAAGCACAGAAAGACAAATGTCAGATGTTCTCCCTCATGTCTGGTTCCTAAGATCGAACAGCTTGAGGTGCAGGCCTATCTGAAAGGTAACTCAGGGGACAGATAACAGGGATGGAAGGTTTATGGAGAGGGGAATGGGACTGCAGGGGCAAGTATACATAAAACTAAATCCAAAATGAATTGATCCCATAGAAATCTTCCTCCTGGATAGTGAACTAAAGATATAACGCTCAATAGGAGTATAGGTGGGGGGATTATCTGCTAAGAAGGGCCCTGGAGAGGGTAGAATGAAGCCTAACTCTAAACCATTTAGCTCTGGATTATAACTTCCAGTACCACAAATGTTACTGCTTACATAGATCTGTTGATTGAGGAGACCTACATGGTCCCCAAAACAAGACAGTCTTCTGTTAAAGCACTTGATTACTCACCTGAGGTAAGTGGTAAGACCCTATTGCTGAAGAAACCATATGCTGCTGACACAGAGCATTGAGAGATCTGACTGGAATCTGGAAGGAAGCCAATTCACAGATGGTTAGCCCATATAGTGCTGGAATGGGCTACGAGAGCTGCTAGGGGGAAATGGCCAACAACATTGTAAGAAAGCAGGGACACTTATGTATGAAAAATGTACACAACCTGTGCCATAGCAGCATCCAGCCTAGGTAGGTAACCAGTGACTCTTTGAATGGTTTACAGATTCGCTCTATAGAAAGGAACCCATAGTTGGACTGGGAGCCAAGTCAGAATCTTTTAATTTTAATTTTAATTTTATTTTATGTATTTTCAAGCAGAGAGAGAGAGAGAGAGAGAGAGAGAGAGAGAGAGAATGGAGACAAACAAAGAGAGAATGGGCATACCCGGACCTCTAGCCACTGCAAAGGAGCTCCAGATGCATGTGCCCCTTTGTGCATCTTATTCGTGTGGGTTCTGGGGAATTGAATCTGGGTCCTTTGGCTTCGCAGGCAAGCACCTTAACCACTAAGCCATCTCTCCAGCCCTAGTCAAGCCAGAATCTTATGGAGACTAAGATTATGGACTCCAACGAGAAGCTCACACTAGGTTTTGGCCAAAAGAAAGGCTATACCTGTTAGAATTTATCTAAATATACAGTGCTTATCCCCCCAAACCTATGCTGATTTCATTCTCCACTGGAGAATCTGTTTTCCTTTTTCATAAGGCAGTGAGAAACAAGGACAATCAAAATCTATCAGCAAGACAAGAAAAGATAGCTGGCTTCCTCTCAGGAGATGAGCCACCCCTCGCACATCAGCTAGCATCCAGGGGAAACCACAGAGGAATTGGTGAGACAAGTTTGCTGCTTTCACAGCAAGCCTGACAACATGTGCCAGGGTGATGGAGACAGATGCTGAGGATATTTAAATTGTACCAAACCAGAAATCTAAAAGCTTCTGAGAGCTCAACACTTAAATACATTTAAAACATATCCACCAAGACTCTGGGAATTTTGCAAAAGAGGGGGGTGGAAAGAATGTAAGAGCCACAGGGTAGGAGGAAATATCCAGAGATATTGCACCCCTACACAATGACTGATTGCTTCTCTCACAACTCATAACCTACAACTCAATGGTGAACACCAGCAATCCCACTGAGGAGGACCTTTAGTGGGATGGGGGCAGGGAGGAGGGAAAGGATGGTACCAGCAGATGATGTGTCCATACAAACAAAGTTTCTACTTAATAATATACAACTATATATTCCAACTCAAACTTATTTAAGCAAAAGAACAATGTATTATCTCATGCAACTGGGAAGATGAGAGATATTTCTTAGTTGAACTGAATCTTCAGGCTAGTTGCACTCTTGGCATCTCTACATCTCTCTGGCAGATTCATTCAAACCAATGCACTAGGCTCTTTCCCCTCTCTGGGGCTCCACTTCATTTATCAGTGACTATAACTACTGGCAGCTTCAGCAGATCTACCTTTTGTGAATCAATGGCAATGAGGCTCTCTGCAAAGGACTCTAATTGTTATCAACTGTTCCACTGTGACAGGACATGTTCACTTATGGACCACAAAGCAATTTGCGGTGATTGTAACCCCAACAGAGCCATGCTAGTTGAGGGATAGGGACAATAACACCTAAAGGGTGCAAGGAAGAGAAGAGGGGGTGTTATCTAAGAAGTCAGTGTTGCTTCTGATTCCCTTTTGACATTTTTCTTTTTCTTATTTTTTTCTGTGATGGTAGTGGCTTGTTCTGTGTTCTTATTTCAAAATGTTCCCTACAGGCTCATGTGTTAAATGCTTTTCCCCATCTGGTAGTGCTATTTTGGGAGGTGTTGGAAATTTGAGGAGGTGAGGCCTAGCTGGAGGATGTAAGTTGGAGGAGCAGGCTCTGAAGGTGATGTCTTATCCTTATCCCTGTCTTCCTGTCTTTCTGTTTCATGGCTGCCTTACATGGACCACTTCCCTCAGGCATGCCGTACTGCTTAGAAAGATAAACCCTTTTCCTATGCTCTAGGCAGCTGTTAAAGCCTTGTTAGTAATAGTGTTGTTATTAATAAAGTTCTGTATGTTTATATTGTAATCACACCTTCTGATGTTCATTTTCCTATAAATGAGCAAACACACTGGGGATGGGGTAACTTGACCTTCAGCATTAGGACTATCAATCTAATGGCAACATAGACTATACCAATACCAGCAACAGCCATTGTAAGCATTGTATGAATGCCTTCAGCAATGCAGGGTATGCAGCTGGTTGCCCTGGTCATGAAGGTGCAGTCTCAGCTAGGACTGCTGGAAATAGCTTGTACCAGATGTTTTGTTATCACAACAGTAAACTCTAAATAACTGGTCACAGCCATGGTATTTCCCATGCTACAGGGACTGTTGTGACTGGTGCTGAGAGGCAAGGCTCTGTTTGACCGAAACAAATGGTTGTGATTAGTCCAAACAACTTCTCTTGGCCTACAAATGTGATGGGCTAGAAGAATACTCCTGTATTGCCTCCTCTATGTGCAGCAGCAGCTCAACTAAGGGCCGCAAGTGGTCTTTTCTTATTTCCTTTCAATTAGCATGGCCTGTGTAGCAATAGTGGACACCTAGCACCTGCCTCCTGGGTGAACTACCATGTACCTCACCTCACTCCCCAAATCCAGAGCATGCTGGTTCCCCATGAGTACTATCTGATAGGTGACACTGACATGATTCTGTGCTTTACTAGCTCAGGCCCATAGCACTGTATCCACCTTACCTGAGACTGAAACGAGATTGAGACAAAATGAAATATCCCTCCCCAAAACCACTTCTCCTTAGTATTTACTACAGTGATAAAAACTGTAACACAGTTCATCTACTCTTCTTATATCCTTCCATTCAGTAAAAATTCTCTAACTTTCTACTATTCTAAAATTTTATACTCTCCTCCATAAATAGCTCTTCTTAACAAGTTTCTAAAGTATCTACAGAAAAACATTGTAAATTTATATATTTAAACATCATCACATCACTGTCCCTATAAGTGCATAAAGTGTTAGTCATGTTATCCATCTTTAAGAATCTTACACATTAGAGAAGAAACACAGGGAAGAAATGCTGGCAATATGGTTAATATTTCAATGATACTTTAAATTTTAATAAAATTATTAAGTATCAGAATATTATTCTTTGTTTATACATATGGATTTTAAATTTTTATTGACAAAATTACCTAAGAAGAATACATAATTTAAAGAAACACTATTCACACAGAAACATTATATGTATACCTTTAAGCATAATCACCTAGCAAAACTCATCCTATAAAAGGGGAACCTCTGAAATGTATTTTACATGCTGTTCGGAGTTTCCTAATGTCCTACACTCCTTTGAATCCAGTGACTTGAGTCTTTTCCACTGTCTATATTAGTTACATATTCAATTCTTCCATTCTCACACAATATGTAACATACTCTGGAAGCAAAAGAGAAAAATATGTTTAAAATGCTACAACAAAACAACTGTGAGATGTTACCCTCCTATGCTCCCATCACCATGTGTTCTGACAGACCAGCAGAGTAGCAAAGGGAGAGGCTGTATTAATTTTACTTAAAGTGCTCAACTTCACACTGCTTCCTCTACTGCATCATCACTGTAAGTCAAGCAAGAGAGGTATAATGTGGCAAAGACTAAAACATGGGGCATATGTTACAGAAACCATACACTGAGAAAAACAGACAGCCTCTTCAATGCATGGTGCTGGAAAAAATGAATTTCCACAAGGGCAAGAATGAAATTAGATGCATATATCTCACCCTGCACAAAAATCATGGATTAATGACTTTAGAGAGAGACCTAAAATTTTGAAACTGCCAGAAGAAAACATAGGAAAAACATTTCAAGATCATATATATGCAATCTCTGAATAAAACAGTAAATGATTTCAAGAATTAAAAAATAGGTTTCTGTACAAATGAAAGCTTCTGCATAGCAAGGGAAATAATGAAAAGAAGAGAGGGACACTCTACAGAATGGGAGAAAATTTATACTATCTATATTTCAAATAGAAAGTTAATATCTAGCTGCAAAAGTTAAATGAAAAAAAATCATCAAATTAATAAATAACCCTAATGAACTAAGTACAGTTTTTGAAAGAAAAAGTACAAATGGGCAATAAATATTTGAAAATGTTCTAAATATCTTTAGCCATCAAGGAATTTCATATTACAATTATGAGATGATATTTCATGCCAGTCTTAGAAAAATTATCTTCCAGGAAAAAAATGATAGCCGCTATGGAGGTTCTAGAGAAATCTAAAATTATAACTATCACATTCTAGGTATATTCCCCAAAGACCTTAAGTCAATAAACCACAGAGACACTTACATAACCAGGTTTATTGCTGTACTACTTACAAGAGTTAAAGCTGAACCCAACCCAGCTGTGGTGGCTCATGCCTTTAATCCCAGCATTCAGGAGGCAGAGGTAGGAGGATCGCCATGACTTTGAGGCCACCCTGAGACTACAAAGTGAATTTCAAGCCAGCATGTGCTAGAGCTAGTCCCTACCTTAAAAACTGAAAAAAAAAAAAAAAAAGGAAAGAAAAGAAAAGAAAACTAACCCTGAACGCAGGCTGGATGTCCATCAAGATGAATTCATCACAGATGAATGAATCAGGAAAATACAGGACAGATACACAATGAAATTTTATTCAGCCATAAATAAAAATGAAATAACATTTGTAGGAAAATATATGGAAGTAGAAATCATTATGATAAGCAAAACCAGCCAGACTCAGAAAGCAAAATACCATGTTTTCTCTCTATAGAGAATTGAGGTTAAACACAGGCATGCAAGTGTGTGTGTGTGTGTTTAGGTCATGAAACTACAAAGAGATCATGAGATGGGAGGAAAACATCTTAAGAGAATGGGAAGTAAAGCAAAAGGAGAAGGTAATAGAAAATATGTGACATAACAGCAGAAGGAAGGACCTTTTAGGGGGAGAAGGGAGACCTGCAACAGGGGGCGGGAAGAAGGAGGAGGAAAGAAAGGGAAGGAGAGGAATAAGAACAAAATTTATTGATATGTGTGCATGAAAAATATAACGAAATTATCTGCTTTGTATGTAAGCTTAAAATGTTATAAAAAAGTAAAATAAACCTCTGAATAAAAATAAAAGCAGTGAAGAAAGATTTGCTTAGAAAGAATAGACCAACAAAACCAAATGCAGGTGGAGGTTCGGTGCTATGCATTGTCACAGTCAGCTTCACGTTGGAGGGATGAGCTTCCAAACCAGGTACCATTTGTGGGAGGCAGGGATTTATTTCTAACTTATACACCCAGGTGAAAAAGAGAAAAGTCACCACCCAAAACAAGAACAAAAACCAGCAGCCAAACAGCAGGGAACCCAGACAGCGTTCAGACTGTTCTCTGCACACCTTAGGGTGGAATTCAGATCCACCCCCAGAAACACCTTAGGACTGGACCCCAGGATCCACCCACAGTGATAAATCCTCCAGCCACGTGGCCAGAGATCTAACTTACAAGCTTTAGTAAACTCCTGAATCTACTGGGGGACATCCATTCAAAGTACCACATGTATTTTTAATTTTATGTTTGAAAAATATCATTTGGAAGTTGAAAACTGGAATATAGGATCCAGAACAGTTTCTGTTAGGTGTAGAAAGATGTGATTTATCTAATTTTAAAAAATGCACAAATTCTCAGTTGTATGATTGAGAAAATAATGTAATTTCTCAACATCTTTATTTACATATATGAAATGCAGAAAGTGATACATAATGTTGGGGATTTTCCTTAACATTATGCAATTGCATAGGAAAACTTATTTGCCCAATTCTTTCCAACTGTTGAGTCATTGTCATAAGGCATCCAAGTTGCCGTTATTGGTGCTGCATTGTGTCCCTATCAAAGACCTGATCCTTTACTTGGAGTAAATAAAGCTGTCCATAAAAAGAGTCTAGCAGAGAGGACCTCACAGTCTACCTAACAGTCACTAAATTAGATGGCAATGCTTTACTTTTTCTAGATCCTTTGTGGTTATGTCTTATGCCTTAATTCAGTGATTCATTCCTTCACTTTTGTGTCCCGAGCCTCTTTATGGATTAGTCTTAATGAAATGCCTGATATCACAGGTTTAATTTTGTTTTGGAATGGAATTATGTATAGTTTAAATTTCTTGAGTTCTATTTCCTCTTTTTGCCTGTTATGAGGAAAACATGAAGCCAGAGTCATCCCAGACTACTAATCCATGGTAACACAGAATAGGTGATAGAGCCAGAATTTGAGCCACAGTAATCTGAAATAGAATTACTTAGTTTTATCTACCATGCCAACACATCTTTTCTCTAAATTCTACTCAATCATCTGACAACTATTTTTAGTCTCACCTGTTCTGGAAAACACTTCCTGAATGTGACAGTCACTGGTGATTTTCTCTAAATCTAGTCTAGGAATATGATTCAGAAAATATAAACTTCTATATGAGTGTCAGTGATTGGTTATATTAGGGAAGTCAAGTTTAGGAAGGTGCAAAGAAGAGCCTTTTGGGCAGAGGTGTAGCATCAGGTTGGGACCAGTAAGCAGTAATCTCTGAGAGCCAGAGGCAAGGCGAGGCTCCTCTTGGGCTACAGGGACTCAAAATCATTGTGAATGCACAGAGTGAGGCTAGAGACTCACATGACAGATTCAAGGTTTTGAACACAATCTTGGATGAAGCTGTTAAACAGAAAACACTAGAAAAGAGGCTTGAGATCATAATTTGAGACATCAGGAAAACTTAAGCCCTGTTTGGTGTCATAATGGAGTGTAAAAGAGAAAAATGGCATCCGGAAATTTAGTAGACTCTTGTAGCAATGGAAGTGTCAGGTAGGTAATGAGAGAATGAAAAAGAGAATCTTCTTATTCACAGAGAAGTTGGGGGAAGACCCAAAAGGCCTTGAGTCACATGTTCATCACAATGAATGGGAAATGCAGTGATTCACTCTATTTTCACTGGTCCAAGTTACATGCATGTGCCTTTAAAATGAATTTCTTTTCACTTAATTAGTGGGCATTAATACCTATGTAACTTCCTTCCCCATGACATTACATCTGACTCTGCAGTGTCGACTTTTCCCTAGCAAGAACAGTCTGACTTTATCTGGCTTTGAAATTGCACCATCCTTGCTGTTCATCCCCAAAAGCATACTTTTAAGGGCTGAATGAGTATTAGAGGTTTTAGAGATTTGTTTTTAGACATTCTGCCTTAGTTTAGTGCACAACTGACCTGAGTTTTAGGTCTTTGGGAGGAGGATTCCCCCTCCCCCAGAATCCAAGTACTCATGACAGCTTCTCAAGTTCTGTTTTTAGAAAAAGGTCTTGTATATATGAATTAACAGATATATGTACATCTAGTAAACAGAAGAGGAAACTGGCTCTGTGGTGGTTTGAATCAGATGCCCCCCAAAAATTCATGTATTTTTAACGTTTGGCACCAGCGGATGGCAAGTTGGGAGGTGGAGCCTTGATGAATAAGGCGTGTTGTTGGGAGTCTATTTAAGGGTGTTATAGCTAGCTCCTTATTACCAGAATTCAACTTACTCTCTTGCTAACTGTTTTTACCTGCTGTGGCAGAGGAGATGTCCAGCCTCTGCTCATGCCATGCTTTCCTCGTCATCCTGAAGCTTCCCCTCAAGACTACAAGACAAAAAAATAAAATAAAAAACCTTCCTCTCATCAGCTGATTTTGGTCAGTTGCTTTGTCCTAGCAGTGGGAAAGTAACTACAACAGATAATGATTATTAAAAATTATGTTTTCAGGGCTGGAGGGATGGATTAGTGGTTAAGGCATTTGCCTGTAAAGCCAAAGGGCAAAGGTTCAATTCCCCAGGACCTATGTAAGCCAGATGCACAAGGTGGTGCATATGTCTGGAGTTCATTTGCAGTGGCTAGACACCTGCCCAGTCTCTCTCACCATCTCTCTCTCTCTCTCTCTCTCATAAATAAATAAAATATGAAAAAACTTGTATTTTTAGTAATTTGTATACCATACACAGTGCTTGTTACAGTGCTTGCCTACTAAATGTCTGAAAAAGGATTTATTACAAGAAGAGACTAGTTTGTTGCTTTTGTGGGGGTGGGGACAAGGTCTCACTATGCAGCCTATGGAAGCTTGTAGTCAGCCTGATCCTCCTGCCTCAGCATCCCAAAGGCTTTACTATGGCTATAATGCAACAAAGTCCAGTTTTTTTGTTGTTTAACATTGGCAGTAAGATATAGAAGATTTCTCCTTGCACAATATAGAACAGTTTCATCTGGAATGAAGCTCCCAGGGAAGGGGAATAATTTCCTGTAAAAATAATGATTTTTAAAGAAGGATGAAGTGACACCAAATTACTGAGTGATATGCAGCTTATTCTTGAAGCCATTCAATGTATTTATGTGTGGGGATATCTGATACATCTCAATATGTTCTGTGTCTATAAATACCATTTTGCGGTGCCCAGTTTGCACCCTAGTGCATATTAGCTTGAGTTTACTGTTAAATCATTTAGAGCAGAACCATCTTATTTTAAAATTCTTCCCACTTCTTAGCTCATTGTCCAGATTATATCAGATATTTGTTTAGATAGTTAATGAATTGAATGACATAAATTAATACTGTGTAAATTAATTTAATTTTAATTTTTAAATAAAATTTTTAATTTAAATTTTTCATGTGAAGTACACACATTCAATATATGTCTCAGTAAAAGTTTGCCTAATAGAGCCAGTTGTGGTGGCACACACTTAGTGCCAGCACTCCAGAGGCTGTGATAGGAATATCATTGTGAGTTCAAGGGCAGTCTGGGGCTCCAGAGTGAGGTCCAGTTCGTCCTGATCTAGAGTGAGACCCTGCTTCAAAACAACAACAAAAATTTCCCTCAACTCAATATTTTTTGTCCATTCCATTGTTGGAAATCATCATATTTTAATTGTGTACATCAGTTCAACACTAAGGTAATTTCTAGAAAGTTAAAGATATGACTGAAAGAAATATTAAAAAAGAGAGAGAAATTCTCAACAGTTAACTTTCTTTTCATATAATGTCAATGGAATCTCAATTTTCATTTGCCTAGTGGGTTTCAGCTTTCAAAGGACATTTGTCTCTGTCTAGTTTTTTAGAATTTTTCATTATAAAGAGTGGAAACCTGACAATTTTTGTAGAATTGAAACATTTGCTTCTATCTGTCATTTCTACTTTCATCCTTTACTTCATCTTTCCCTTTCTATTTAAAAGAAAGATGAAACTAAATGATATCTCTAAGTACTAAGATGACAAGTATAATGATAAAAATTCAGAGGAAGCAATGGGGTATGTGACTGGTATAGTCCAATCTAAAGTACAAATGTCAAAGCATTTGTTTTATGTGTGGACACTGCCAATATACCTCAAAATTCTGTAATAGCTTGAAAAAACATTGGTGGCATGCATTTTGTCATCAATTAAGAAATAAATCATGGAATTTAAGGTTATACCACTAGATGAATTTTATTGTTGCAAAGAACTTCAGAGTCAATGGATTCTGCTTGAGAAGTTTTTGAGATTAGGAAATCCTGGCACAAGGCCCTGGTGATAATAAGTTTCCAAAGTAAAAGAAAGGTTTTGAACATAACACACATCCATGACTCTCTTTTAGTGTAGAGATCTTGTTGACACTGTTTCCAAAAAACAAAAATAGATTTTTATTATCCAGTTTAATATGCTACATACATCTTTATTGTGACAGCAATTGTAACACAAGTTGATAGATGCAGATTTGTCTATAGCATACTATGTTAGGTGACTAAAGGAATATGCTAGGGCATTCATTTCTATTAATCAATAATATTCACAGTGTTCATTTCTGGTGAGGTCCCTTGTCAGGTACAGAAAGAAGTCTGAAGGTAAGATTCACATGACTCCTGGAGCTGATTGGCTTGTTCTAATTCAGTGTTTAGAGGAAGGTAATAATTGCAAGTCTTTATATATCAAAAGATTAGCACTCTGGAGGTAGAAGAAAGGGAACCAGGAGTTCAAGATACTTAATCTTCGCTATACATATCAGTTTCTAGGCCACCCTGGATAACATGAAACTCTGTCTTAAAAAAGTATTAATTAATTAATAATAAAAGAAAAAAAGAAAGTCCTATGTCAATGATCCACTATAGGAAACTAAAAGGAGTAGGGCAAATTATGACCAATGTACACAGTAAAAGTCAAGACTAGAAATCAATTAAACAAGCTGAGTATGGTGGCACACACCTTTACTCCAGGCACTCAGGAAGCTAAGATCGAAGGATCTACCTAAGTCTCAAGTCAGCCTGAGCTACAAAGTGAGTTTCAGACCTGGGCTAGAGTGAAACCTTGCCTTGGGAAAATAAAAGAAATAAATAAGGAGAGAAAAAAGAAAGAAAGAAAAACATAAAAAGAAAGACTGATTCTTTGAAAACAACAAAATTTAAATGAATGATAATCAAAACATATCTCACTGTTCCTATTTGCAGCATGATTGTATACATTAAACACCCAAAAGATTCCACCAGAACATTCTTTTTTTCCAAAACTTTATTAACAACTTCCATGATTATAAAAAATATCCCATGGTAATACCCTCCCCCCCCCACTTTCCCCTTTGAAACTCCATTCTCCATCATATACCCCCATCTCAATCAGTCTCCCTTTTATTTTGATGTCATGATATTTTCCTCTTCTTATGATTCTCTTGTGTAGGTAGTGTCAGGCACTGTGAGGTCATGGATATCCAGGCCATTTTGTGTCTGGAGGGAGCACATTGTAAGGAGTCCTACCCTTCCTTTAGCTCTTACATTCTTTCCTCCACCTCTTCTGCAATAGACCCTGAGCCTTGGAAGGTGTGATAGAGATAATGCAGTACTGAGCACTCTGGTCACTTCTTTCCAGCACCATAATACCTTCTGAGTCATCCCAAGGTCACTGTCATCTGAAAAGAGAAGATTCTCTACCAAAAGTGAGAGTAGCATTAATATAAGGGTATGAACATTAAGAGAAGTTGTTACTGGGCAGTTTGATAAGCACAGTATATACATTTAGCCAGACAGCAGCAGATGTTACAGCCCTAGGGCTCACAACTACCCCTGTTTTAAGTTTTCAGTATCAGGGATATATTCCCTCCCATGTAGCAGGCCTCCAGTCCAATTAGAGGACAGTTGGTTTCCACCATGACAGATGTGCCACTATTGCATCCGTTGGCTCATTTGGCCTGGATGGCCAAATATAAGGCTTGCAGTGTCTACTGGTGAGTATCTTCACTGGTGATTTCTCTTTCTCACATTGAACTGCATGTGGAATGGCTTCTTCCAGCTTTCTGTCAGCTGGTCTATATGGAGGAGGTTATCAGCTCATTTCCAGCAGGATTTCTCAGTGGTCTTGCAGCCCAAGTACGTGGAGTCTTCAGCAATAGGGTCTTATCATCTATTCCTGGTGGGAAACCAAGGGCCTCGGCAATGGCCTATAATGTTTTGGGGGCATCAGGGACCGCCCTGGCCAACAACTCACTGGAAGGTACCCCATCCCTGGCACTGAAAAATTTTCTAGCAACAATCTACTGCTCCTGAGTGTTCCATTGTCCAAAAAAGTAGGATTCCATATGAATTATTTATATCCTCTTAGAATTTGATTAGCCCTCCCTCCACTTTTCTTTTACTCGATCTCTTCCCCTGACCTCACTTTGGGCCTTTTCAACCCCATTAATCTATTCTTTCAGTTACATATATACAATATCATCCTATTAAGTACCCCCTTCCATTCCTTTCTCTTTTCTTTATATCTCTTTTCTAGCTTACTGGCCTCTGCTACTGAGTTTTTTCCTTCTCACACAGAAGCCCAATCATCTGTAGCTAGGATCCACATATGAGAGAGAACATGTGATGCTTCGCTTTCTAGGCCTGGGTTACCTCACTTAGTATAACAGATCCTTCCATTTTCCTGCAAATTTCATAACTTCATTTTTCTTTACTGCCACATAGAACTACATTGTATAAGTGTGCCATATCTTCATTATCCACTCATCAGCTGAGGGACATCTAGGCTGGTTCCATTTCCCAGCTATGGTGAATTGAGTGGCAATAAACATGGCTGAGCAAGTATTTCTAAGGTAATGAGATGAGTCCTTAGGATATATGCCTAAGAGTGCTATAGCTGGGTCATATGGTAGATCAATTTTTAGCTGTGTTAGGAACCCCCACACTGATTTCCACAATGTCTGTACCAGATTACATGCCCACCAACAGTGTAGAAGGGTTCCTCTTTTTCCACATTCTTGCCAGCATTTATGGTCATTTGTTTTCATGATGGTAGCCAATATGATAGGAGTGAGATGAAATCTCAATGTAGTTTTAATCTGCATTTCCCTGATGACTAGGGATGTAGAACATTTTTTTAGGTGCTTATATGCCATCCATATTTCTTCTTTTGAGAACTCTCTATTTAGTTCCATAGCCCATTTTTTAATTGGCTTGTTTCATTTCTTATTATTTAATTTTTTGAGTTCTTTGTATATCCTAGATATTAATCCTCTATCAGATGTATAGCTGGCAAAGATTTTTTCCCATTCTGTAGGTTGCCTCTTTGCTTTATTCACAGTGCCCTTTGCCATACAAAATCTTTGTAATTTCATGGGGTTCCAGCAGTTAATCCATGGTTTTATTGCTTGAGCAATTGGTGTTATATTCAGAAAGTCTTTGCCAAGACCAATATGTTGGAGGGTTTCCCTACTTTTTCCTCTAGCAGTTTCAAAGTTTCAGGTCTGATGTTAAGGTCTTTAATTGATCAGGACTTAATTCTTGTGCATGGAGAGAGAGAAGAATCTCTTTTTATCCTTCTACAGATATATATCCAGTTTTCCCAGCACCACTTGCTGAAGAGGCTGTCTTTTCTCCAATGAGTATTTTTCATCAGAACATTATTAACCTAAAAAACACTTTCAGCAAAGTAGCAAGATACAAAATCAACATTAAAAAAATCAGTTTTTCTATAGTCCAATAACAAACTTGACAAAAAGGAAATCAAGGGGACTATCCTACTTAAAATAGCTTAAAGAAAACAAACTTAACAAAGAAGGTAAAAAGTCTCTATAATAATAACATTAAGGCACTGAATAAAGAAATTGAAGAAGATACAAGATCAAAATATCTCCCATACTCATGGGTTGACAGGACTAGTGTTGTGAAAATGGCTGTATTATTAGACTCAATGAAATCCCCATCAAAATCCCAATAGCATTATTTGCAGCAATAAATCAACTATATTAAAATTGACATGTAAGCAGAAAAGGCCTTCAATGATAGAGGTATCACATGCTCGAGATATTACATTACCTGATCTAAAGTTATAGTACAGACTATTTTATAAGTAGAAAAGTTGGAAGTGTACAATTCCATGAGCTAAGTAAGTAAACAGTGCAAAGCATCACACATATCACCAGCAGACTTGACTAAGCAGTATAAAGAACATTTGGGATTGAGGACATGTCTGATGAACTACTACATTCAAGCCTCAATAAGAATAAACAATATATGAGCATGACATAATGTCCATGAGCTCTAGGACACTACAATAACAAAATAGGCATATATTGGCACAACAACCTGGATGTTGACCACTGGAATAGAAAGCAGGATTCAGAAACAAGCCCGCATAACCACCTTATTTTTGAAGTTGTCTGAAACACATTATTAAAAATACAGCCTTGGACAGTCATGGTGACGAATACCTTTAATCTCAGCACTCCAGAGGCAGAGATAGGAGGATCTCCATGAGTTTGATGTCAACCGAAGACTACATAGCAAATTCCAGGTCAGCCTGGGCTACAGCAAAACCCCACCTGGATAAACAAAAAGAAACAAACAAAAAGTACAGTCTCTTTAACAAATGGTGCTAGAAAAATGTCCATATATTTCCATGATAGTAAATCCATATCTCTCACTCTGACCAAAAAAATCAATTCAAAGTGGAGCCAAGACTTTAATGTAAGATATGAAACTTTAGAATTTATACAGAAAAACATAGGTAAAGCACTTCAAGATCTAGGGATAGGCCAGGATTCTTTGAAAAAGATTCAAAATAGCAAGCCCAGCATGATGGCTCATGCCTTTAATCCCAGCACTTAGGGTGCAGATGTAGAAGGATCGCCTTAGACTACATAGTAAATTCCAGGTCAGCTTGGGCTAGAGTAAGACCCTACATTGAAAAAGAAAACACACACAAAAAAAAAAAAAGAAAAAAAAAAAGATTCAAATAGCATAGGAAATAACCTCAAGAACTACCAAACAGAATTAAGCTTCTGTACAAGGTGAGAAGTGATCACCAGAGCTAAGAGCAGCTTCAATTCCATGTCTAGTTTCTCTGTTGATGATCTCATGAGGATACTTATAACTGAAATTAGGGATATCTGTATAATCCAGGATGATCTCTATATCTTAAGATATTTAACTTAATTATCTTTGTAAGGATGCCAATTAAAAAAAGTAATATTCACAGTTTCCAGTGGCTAGTATGTAAACTTGTGTTTTAAGGGATCACTTTTCAGCTGATTAAAATAATCAACATGACTTTGGCAAGAAAAAAAGCCTTTGTGTATATTGGCTATTTTAATCAAAGTGTTATAGAGTTGCTAATCTTAGAGCAAGACAAATTTTGTGTGATTTCCTAGTGATATTGGTATTGTGTAAGGGACTTCCCACATGTACCTTCATAGTATCATCTTTTATTCTGGTAATTTTATTGCATTGTCTGATGGTCTGATAATATAAATTCAAGTAAAATTTTATTGTAAGTATTGTTGTTTTATTATTAACATTGTTATTAGTAGCAGAAATAAGCTTTCATGCCCTCTTGTGGGCCTAAATACATTTTGAGGGTCTGTAAATACAGGACAAAATGACAGCTACTGTTAGCTGTTTATGTATCCTTGGGGAGGACGGTAGCCTTGTGAGGCCGTCTCTTTTCCATGGTAGAATGTTAATGGCCCCCATCTGGTGTGAGTCCTGGTAATAAAAGCTGTTGACAGTTCAAGAGGGCAATAGGCATGTCATACTCTGAAAAGAGTGGTCCATAATGCTACGAGGAAGTAAACAATATTGTTTAGTCACAATCCTACGTATTTTCATTTATTGCCTATTTCTTAATACAAAATTTGGAAAAATATTAGCCCTAGTTTAATATCAGAGGTGAAATCTCTATTTGAGAATCTACATAAGTTTTGAGGTTATAATAATTTCAAATATTTTGTTATAATCATAATGTTGGGGTTATTTGTAATACAGAATATCAGCAATCATCTTCAGGGTTTTTTGAATCTATTATATTCCTACAATTCTGATATCTTCTAGTATCACACACTTTCTCTGTGTGAAGCAGAAGTCTGCTTACTGTCCACTCTGCCTATGATGCAACTTTCATTGGGTTTTCTGTCACATTGTCTTTCTGCAACATGTGCCAATATATGCTTTCACATCTCATCCTACTAAACACAAATAGGAAAGTGTAATAGCAGTGAGGAGAGACCCTGGAGCCCAGTGCCCCAGGCCAGAGAAGCCAGTCAACTAGCTGAAAGAGACTCTATCTGAGAGCTTGGAGTGGTGCTAATTCAGCAACAGAGAATTTTGTGCATAATTATCTTGTCACATATTCCCAATTTAAAAAAAAGGTTTAGAACTCCTATATGTAGCAGCAGGTGTGCCCTGGTTTCACCATCTCTTAGAAATTATGGTGTTATAGCTACATTCTCATTGCTAGTAAAAAACACCCAACCAAAAGCAGCTGAGGGGAGGAGAGGCTTTATTTTGGCTTACAGTCTTGAGGGAAAGCTTCATGATGGCAGGGCAAAGATGGTAAGCAGAGGCTGTACATCACCTCTGCCATAGCAGTTAGAAAACAGTAGTAGAAGAGTGAACTGAGTTAACACTGGCAAGCTTGGGCCTAATAAACCTCAAAGTCTGCCTCAGTGACCCACCTCCTCCAGCAAGGCTCCACCTCCCAAGTTACCATCAGATAGGGACCAAGTATTCAGCACCCAGGAGTTTATGAGGACATCTGATTCAAACCACCAAGACGGATCAGTCACACATACTCTATGAATTGGTGTACAATGACTGCATGCAAAGGAACTAGGCCTCTCAGACTGGCTCTGTAGTCTAAATGACTTGGCTAAGTCATTGAACTCTGGGGATTGCATACTTGTGTGCTTTTTTGCAGCAGTTATCACTTCTATGTGGAATTCCCTGACCTCTTTGAGAGGCAGACTTTTACTCATCAGCAGCACTGGGCAGGGTATCTTCTCTCAGAAGCCTCCTCTGGCTCCCCCCACCCACACCTGAGCAATTAACCACCACTTCCTGTGTGTTCCTGGAGGACCTTAGTGACATGGCTGTTCTTCAAATACTCTGTTCCCTTCCCTTCTCTTCCCCTGCCTTGCAAACTAGAAGGCATCCAGAAGAGTAAAACAGTGTTTCCTCTATTTTTGATACTTTCCCACCTGCTATGTGAATCAACATACAAGAAACACTCTATATATTTTTTAGACTGAATGAGTGGAATTTTTTTTTCTATTTTTTTCACTTTTTTATGAGAGACAGAGAGAGAGAGGGAGGGAGAGAATTGGCACACCAGGGCCTCTAGCCACTGCAATTAAATTCCAGATACATGTGCCACCTTACATTTGCATCACCTTCTATGTCTGGCTTACGTGGGTTCTGAGAAGTTGAACATGGGTCCTTAGGCTTTACAGACAAATGCCTTAATTGCTAAGCCATCTCTCCAGTCCTCCTCATATTTTCTATATGTGAAAAAAAAAAAAGGAATTGGCAAGATTGGTAGTTTGGAATCTTTAAAATTTGGAAAAACTGGATTTTTTTTCAGATGAAAAAAAATTTTAAAGAACAATGCTTTATGGGAAAAAAGGAACACAGTGTAGTGCTTGTAGAATTGTATTTCAGCCATCTGTTTGCTTGACCAGCCTCAGCAGGTAGACAAACAGAAAAGATAGTGCTACCCCACATCAAGATGGCTAACTCCCTTTGTAGATGCAAGATTGTCATTGTGTGAAATTTAGTTCAAGTAACATTTTTGAATTTGAATACTTTCTATGGAATTTTCCTCCAAATTTAAAAACATTGCCCTGATTCTCTGAAAAACAGAATGTAGCACTCACATAAGTCAACTCTTTCCTTAATGACTCAGACCCGCATTAGGAATGCTGTGTTGACTATTTCACTGAGCTGAATTCACAAAGACGTAGTTACGACATATTTATTTTCTTGTATCTTCCCTGTCTGTCAGCTGTCATTTCTCTGGCTGTCATTTTTACTGACCTAATAGCTCTCAGCTAATCTCTTCTTCTCAAAGCCCTTCCACCCTAAATTTTCCTCTTTAAAGATACTGTAAGTAAAAATAGTAGGAAGTAAAGTTTGTTTAGTCCATGTATATTCACTTACAACAGAACAAGAAAATTGAGAACTTAAGTAGGTTTTGTGTGGGAATTTTGTGAAGGTCATGAGTTATTTTCTGGTTTCTGGGTCCTTGAATTTGGAGATTTCCAAAGTCAAGCTTTTACCTAAATGAAGTGCCTGTTCCCTAGAAAAACCACATTGGTAGAAGTTGGGAATGACTCACTAAATGTACCTTAAAAGATGTGATGTGCTTAAGTGACTTATTTTTAAAAAGTAACTGACAAAATATTTTAGTGTGGACCCCTAATATATAGTTGAGGCAGGCAGGCAAGCCTAGGGAATAGTTTAGCAACCTAGGATAGCCATTGACTTGAGACATCAATACACCCTTTCCAACGATGTACCAAGCCATGTGCTGGCAACCTGGGATCACCAACCCCCTTCCCACCAACCTACATCAAGCTACATGGACTTCTGATCCCAACAATGAAATTTTTTTTCCTCCCCTAGTAACCTAGTAACTCTAGGTATTGTACTTTTTGTGGTCTGTTTCTATTCAAATATGCTCTTAAATATATCTGGAATTGGGAAATAGGGCCTTCCCACCTGTATGCCTTTGGGTACATATGCAATAATGTGTCCCCTGGGTGAACTTTTAGGACAAAACCATGATTTATTTTTTATGATGTTGTTTAGCTGAGTGTACAAATGTTTAAAATTATATGCATCTTGAGCAGGGTTATGTGCAGTAGAATAAAAAGTTATGTAACTCAATATTGTCAATCACAATAGAGGCACACCTAAACAATGCACCTGAGCAATGGACTATTTCTTCTTCTGAAATATTTAAATAGAAGATGGGTGAGTAATCTATAAGTCTCTGGGACTTTCCCTTTGGGTGGCCCACTGCCCCTGTTGGACATGTATTCAAGTTTATACTATAACTTTGCTTTTCATCAAGTTTCTTGCAGACTTGCTTTTGTGTATCTCTTTTCCAATTATGTGAATAAGATATCAAGAACCCAGAAACAAAGCTGAGTATGGTGGTATGCACCTTTAATCCCAGCACTAAGGAGGCAGAAATAGGAGGATTGCTATAAATTTGAGGCCAGCTACAGAGTACATAGTAAATTCCAGGTCAGCCTAGAACAAGACCCTACCTTGAAAAAAAAAACAACCAACCAAACAAACAAACAAGCAAACGAAAACCAAAACAACAACAACAAAAAACTAGAAACATGCAGATACAGAAGACAACTGATAATGATATAAATGTTAATCATACATGAGTACTCAGAGTTTTGTATGCCATAATATATACTACAAAACAAATGTAACTATTTTAATATTTTCTGCTTATGTTTCACTCCCCTGGGGCACACACACAATGAAAATACCCTACTTGTAGAACTCTGGTTTAGATAACTATGTGAGGATTCTGATTTTAATATTAGCTAGTCAGATACACTTCTGACAAAGTAAAAGATAATTCATCTGCTTTTTGAATATCAAATTGAATTTATCTCCAGAGTCTAATGTACAAGCTAGCATACACTAGATACATAACAAATGTTTTATGGATATGTAGTGAGCAAATGATTTGATTTCATGTGTATGCAGGGAATAAATGCTTAAATAGTCCACAGTATACTTTAAAAGTTCTCCACTTCCCTAGCTCATGTCCTGCCTCTTTTTCATGAGGTTCATATTTCATATGTACTTCACTCATGAGGAATGGTTGTAGGTTATATACTGGGATGTCATAAGCAGGGGGCTTTGATCCAAGACTAGAGTTTACTGGATGGCTGGTTCCCAAGGAAGGTTTCTATCCATCCAGATTATGGTAGTATGAGACAGTGACAGAACTTAGCTTATTAAAGAGCAACAGAAGGCTGGAGCAATGGCCTAGTGGTTGGTTAAGACACTTGCCTGAAATGCCTAGCAACCTGGGTTTGATTCCCCAGTACCCATGTAAAGCCAGACGTACAAGTTGGTGCATGCATCTGGTGTTCATTTGCAGTGGTTAAAGGCTCTGGTGCGCACTCTCTCTCTCTCTCTTCTTGCAAATAAATAAAAAAAATATTTTTTAAAACAAAGACCAACAGAAACACTTAGGATACCAAGTAAGGCCCCGGCACTTGTATTGGCTAATTACTGGTGCCTGGCTAGGCTGCTAGGAAGTGGGTTGAGAAAAAGATGAATATGAATTGAGTTGCAGGGTACAGCTGTATCTTAGGGCCTCTGTTATTAGTCTGTACACTCACTTTGGGCACTTTTATTATGTCGCAGCTAGTACAGTTCCAGTAGTGAGTCAGTAGTCCAGACATATCAGGCAGCCTACTGGTCAGTTATAGCTAGCAGTCTATCAAGTTATGAATCCTTCTTGTGATTAACTCAGAAGCTTTTCTTCAACCTGCTTCTCTGGATGGTTCCATCTCTGCAGGTGATGCTGCCACCATTGTCCTAGACACAAAATGTGAACGTGCCCCTGATTCCTCTAACCTTCAACTCATCTTTCCCTTGCCCATCACGTGGGTTATTCCTGATGTCCTAATTGACTAGCCCAGCAGCTCCAGTCTGTGTGTTCAAGTCATTTTAAATAACACATGTGTGCATTTGTGTATGCTGTGCGTGTATGTGTGTATCCATGTTCATGTGTACACAGGTGCACATATGTGCATGTGAAGGGTAGAGGTTGGGTGTCTTTATCAATCACTCTGCCACATTATTTATTTAGTTATTGTTATTATTTTTTAAGATAGGGTCCATTGCAAAACTTGAGACTTACAATTTGTCTAGACTAGCGAGTCAGTAAGTTCCAGCATTCTTCTGTCCTGTCTAGGATTCCCAGTACTAGGATTGCAGGCAGGCACCATCTGGTCTTTTATTTGAGATGGATGCTTGGGATCAAAGTGTGACAAGCAGTTTATGCACTAAGCCATCTCCCCAGCCTCAAGAGTGATATTTGAAAAATAATTTTTAAAAAAGTGCTTTTTGAAACCATGATTTTAGTAGTGTTCCTCTCAGCTCTAGTCTGAATGCTTGAATCCTCCCAGATTTCTTTTGTTGACTCCTAATCATGGAAGATGATTTGGTTCTGCCATGGACAGCATGAACGAGTTGTCTTGTGCTGTTTTATAAGGACATTAATCTCATTACCTACCAAAGATTCCACCTCCTACTGCTATCATATTGGGGATTGAGATTTTAACATATTAATTTTAGGGAAACACACACGTTCACTAGAAACTGAAAGGATGGGATGCAGGCACTGAGAGCTCATGAGCCAAGCTCAGTGATCAGAGCAAATTCAGAAAGCCGTGGGGGAAAGTGCAATTTGGGAACCCACACCTACTGCCTGGCATATCAGTACAGTGTGATTTTTTTTTTTTTTCCTGGAGTGGTATGAATTAGTACCCAAAAAACAGACCAATTAAACAATTCCACCAGATCACTTTGAGTCATCCACACTTCTAGCTTAGTGAACCAGTGAATTTAGTGGGATGGCTTACAGAAGTGTGGATGACTCAAAGTGATCTGGTATGGATGGATCACTTAGGAAACCTTCATCCCTGGAGCACCCTGCAGAACTTTCAGGCAGTTTGGCTGGCTAGACACTCCTTTCCCCCAGCTGCTGCTGTTGCATATATCAACTTGAGAAGAGGCCTTAAGACTTTTGTAACTTCCAGGAGCTTCCTGGGACTTGCGAGGTTTGTTTACTTCCTGGGACTTACTGAGTCTATCTCCAAAAGAGACTGCTTCAATTAGGAGGAAAGAGCTACATAGCAAGCAGATACTATGTTCATGGCTTTAGGATCCCGAGGGAGAAGACTCAAGCTTACCCACAGAAGCAAGAGAGATCTGGAGTCGGACTAACCTGGGCTCTATACCCAGCCTGGCAGCCCAGCAAGTTACTTGCAGGGCTCATTTAAGAATTGGTTGACAGAGCCTATGTGGAGTCCATTACACAATGATCTGGTATTTTGATGTGGCCCTGGTGAGAGTCATTATGCCATATTCAACTTCATCTAAGAAAATGTTTTTGCTGTACCATAAAGACACATTAATGTTTTAAAATTTATTTTTAATTGACATAGTAATTTACATATTTATGGGACACAGTATTTCAGTACATGTTTACAATGTCCTAATCAGATTGGTATACCCATCACCTCATGTATCATTCCTTTATACATATGATTGTTGTCAACCACATTTACCTACTGTGATGTAGAGCATTAGCAGTTATTCCTTCTGTGTAGCTGTTATCCCCACACCCAGTAACAATCACCTCTCCATCCCTTCTTACCCACCCTTCCCAGCACCTGCTAATCATTATTCTATTCTTTTTCTCTATGGGACCTAAGCATTTTCCACTGAGCTGGCATTCTTCCAAATGCTATAGGGAACTTACCTTATTAAGTCCTCATGCAGAAACTGCAGAGAGTTTCTCTTATCATTCTCCCTTTATGAGGTAACTAAGACTTAGAGTGCTTGACTGACATACCCGAAGTCATACAAGAGCAAGCTATAGCTTTTGATCAACTTAGGGATTCTACAACATGACATCTTCCCCCTCCCAATTTTTAATTAAATTTTTCTTTCTTTCTTCCTTGCTCTTTTTTTTTTTTTTTTTTTTTTTTTTTTTTTTTTGAGGCAAGGTATAACTCTATCTTAGGCTGACCGGAAACTCACTCTGTAATACCAGGCTGGCCTCAAACTCATAGTGTTCTTCTTCCTACCTCAACCACCTGAGCCCTGGGTCTAAAGACTGTGTCTCCACACCCAGCTTGAATTTCATTTATTTCCTGTTAGTAAGATGCTTACATTCAGTTCAGTGAGTGTTGAACTGTGGTCCAGCTTTCAACTGTACATTTTCCTATCTTCACCAGGAAGGTTAGATATTATCTACCACATATACAACATTAAGTTTGTGTGAAATGCAACTTGCCAGTATTTACCACTTATTGTCTTTCTAGAAGCAAGGTATAACTTCTCGATATTCTTGGACCTTGGCATCTGTGGAGAGAATGTACAGAACTGAGCAAGATGCTAAACAGTAATGAAATAAAGAGAAACGTTCCTAAGCAACTCCTTTGAGTACAGACTGTGCTGCTTACAGGTGAGGTTAATGCAGCCATCCTCTGATTCCAAATAGTCTACACCCATCCCCCCCACACGCACAGAGGCATACTTTTTGGAGCTTTAAGGCACTACTTTCTGTTCTTTTTAATATTTTTCTTTATTTATTTGAAAGAGTTAAAAAAAAAAAGAGAGAGAGTATGGACACAAGGGTCTGCCACTGCTGCAAATGAACCCCAGGTGCACATGTAAATTGGTGCAACTGGCTCTATGTGGGACTGGAGAATCAAAATTGGCCATCAGGTTTTGCAACAAGTGCCTTTAGCCTCTGAGCCATCTCTCTCGCCTCTCGCTAAGGCACTTTCTGTAATTCCATTTCTGAAATCTCCAAAATGCATTTTAAAATGGATGAGGGTTGGGTCTGTTAGTCATAGGTCACAGAGCAAAGTGTCACTTGTGTCTCACGGAGCATGGTCCAAGGGCCTGTCATTAGCATCTTTGAAGGCCCTTTCTTTCTTTCTTCCCCCTTTTTTTTTTTTTTTTCTGGGTGACTGAAATCCAGTTTGATACCCTGACTCTATAAGGCTAACAAGTAGATCTCTTCAGTCCATGGAAATCAAGTGTAGCAATCCTTTGTGGAGAAAGGAAATTCTTGGCATTTTACTAATAATACGGCTGCAAAGACAGTGAATCCAATGTCAGCTTTTTTTCACTTTGATCTATTGCTCTTGTCCTAGAGTCCACAGATGAATTCCTTTGAAATTTCTTCAACTCAAATCTTCATTTCACTCACAGGGAAAGAGTAAAAGTTGTCTGTATACATTAAAAGGTAAGGCACCTACAAAGGACACTTGCTCTTAGAACAACAGTCAGCTGCAATCAGTGTATCTCATTTACAGACGGAAAGTTGATCAGCTTTTTACTTCCCACCACAAGTTTATCTTGCCATACATGCCTAGGTCCAGTGAGGCATTCAGCTTAGGTCAGACATCCTCAAGTGTGTTTGACCTGGATTGATTCATGCAGCCAGAACTGGTTGGACCTGATCAGGGAGCCTGTCTGCCCCACATAAACAAAGACCTGAAAAATAAAGGCAAGATGAAGAGATTAAACACGTATCTGAGGCCAAGATTTTTAAATGCACATGTTCTCATTTTACCATGTTTCATTACACATATATGTACACACACACACACACACACACACCTACATGTCCTGTCATTCGTCCTTGTCCACACACTAAAGGGTTCTATTTCCCTCTGGGCATTCACATAGCTTCATTACTGTGGAAGGCAGGACAGAAACAGCATTTGAGGGGACTTTCCCAGCTGGGGCTGGGGACTTCTGACTCTTAAGCAAGCCAGAACTAGCTCTCGCCCTAGGTTATTTTTTTTTCCCCCAAGACCTGGGTGGGCGCTTCGCTGGGGTAGAGAGCCTGCGCCTGGCCCATCCAACTCTGGCCTCCTGACCCAGACAACTCAGGGCTCCAGGGAGCACATGGCCAAGCCCGGGTCGCGCCGCCCCCTGGCCACGGGGCTGTCTGCCAAGAGTTCGAGGCCACCCCAATCCGGATGTGATGAAAAGGAGCCACCGAGGGAGACGTGTTTGAGAAGTGTGTAGGAGTGGTGCGAGGAGGCAAAGAGAGGCCGAGGGTTTGGGGGCCCTGAAGTCCTTGGCGGGGCCTGGCCGAGTGAGCTGGCTGCCGAGGGGGCGGGGTGCGCGGAGGGCGCGCGGCGGCTGTCGCAGTCACTGCGGCGGCGGCGGCGGCGGCGGCGGCGGGGCCGAGCCGGGGAGGCGGGCGGGCGGGCGGGACGCGAGGGGCCACCGTGCTCGGGACACCCGGGCGCTATGCGGCCGCCGCCCGAGCCTCGCTAACTTTCCCCGCGCCAGAGAGGGAGAGGGAGGAGGAGGAGGAGCACGGGGCTGTGAGCGGAGGGGATGCCGAGGTAGGTGACTGTCCCCTCCCCGTCCGCCCGCCCGTCTGTCCGTCCGTCCGTCCACTCGGGCAGTTCTCCTCGCTGCTTTCACATGCAAACTTCCCCGGGGTGGAGTTCGCGGAGGGAAGCGGAGGGGGAGGGAAGGTCCCGCCGGGGTGGCGTGCTCTTCTTTCAAAACTCTTTCACCTCCCTTTTCATTTTCATTTATTTATTTATTTCATTTCTTTCCTTTTCTTTCCGCCAGCAGCAGCCAGTCCCCGGCGCCCAGCGCCTAAGCGGCCCGGCTGCTGGGTGCGCCCCGCGGCGGCCGGCCGAGCGGCCCATGTCGGGCGCGGGCGAAGCCGTCGCTCCGGGGCCCGCGGGGCCGCAGCGCGGGGCCCAGGCGGGCGGCAGCCGGCCTCGCTCCCCGGCCCACGGTGAGTGCGCGCTCGCGGGTGGCCGGCCTGTGGGATTTGCTGTGACACGGGCTGATGTGCGGGGCGGGGCGGCGGGGTGGGTTCCGACTTTGTAGTTGCGAACTTTTGCACACTTCGCGTTGCTCCAGCAAGTTTGCCCTGGATCCCTGGCCCAGATCAACAACCGGATAAGAGGGCGGGATCGGCCGGGTCTCCACTCCCCCTTCCTTTGCTTGAGAGAAACGGGATGACAGGATGGTTTCTTGCTTGAGCATATAGGCATGTCTGGGCCTAGGACTCGGATGGCCTTGGGTTTGGAGCTCTTCTGGAGGCACTCCTCGGGTGGGTCCCCTGTCCTCCCAGATGCGGGGCTGTTTCTCTGTTCTTTGAATAAGCATGCACTGTCTGTTGCGGATTTGTTTCTTGTGGGTGCCTCTACCACCACGTTGACCATCCAGGTTTCTGTGACCAAGTATTTTGGAATGGCTCATGTGTGTGCTCTTTTCTTCTACTTCTCCTCCTCCTCGAGTTCTTCCTCTTTGTTTTTGAGGTAGTGTTTCACTCTAGCCCAGGCTGGCCTGCAATGCGTGTGTTTTCAATAAGTGCTTGTTTTGAAATAAACATGTTTTCAAGGAAACATTTTGTAAGAATGAATTAGACCCTTTGTGGTCTTCCAAGGAGAAAGTTAATAGTTTTCTTTCTAGGAAACTTCTGTAACAAGTTTTTAAGAAGTCCCGCAATCATCATCTCTTGAAGGTGGTATACTTCAGGTGTTCATTAGTGGGAAAGTGTACTACACTTCTCATATCTTGCCCACCAAGGATAATGGCAGTCGGAAGTGTTCTATCTCATATGCGTCAGATAACTTTCCAGGGCACAAATATCTCCTTTATATTTTTGAAATCTCACCTCCAGATAATACAGTGATATAATGAGTTTCTTGAGATGTTTTTAAGGCAGCATAAAATGGAAAAGAAGTTAGTGTTGAAGCCATAGTACATAAAAGCAGAAAATATCCATGGTTAAATTAAAATGTTCTGGTGCATAGGACTGTAAAATTGAATTACATTTATCATTTTGTTTGAAAAGAGTGACTCAGTTTTTCTAAACAGAGAAAATAAAAATGATTAGCTGCAGAAAAGCAGAGAGCTGGAATGATAAACATATGTTTTCCCAGAAGCGACCCATGTTCCACACATTGTGTTGTCAACACCGTCATTTTCCTGTCATTTGGCATGCCCTCTCTAGTCATATTCACTCTCTGACGGGCTGTTTATACTCCTGCTCAAGCTGTTAATCACTGTTGTTAACAATGCTTGTGTCAAAAATCAACATCAAACACCCAAGGAAAACAATTTTCACTGGAAATAGTTAATGCGTACAGTAGCCTACACTAATAGCATGCAGTTTCAAAGTCAATGGGAAGAACATGCAGTGGTTCTCATTGCACCTGTGCTCTGTATCATGTGATCTGACTTGAAGAAACAGGCCACGTGAAAGGGCCTGACTGAACTGTGGCTCAACACAACACACAGAATTCAGTGTGGGAAGTCTGGGTTTTGTTGTTACTGAAAATCACCTTAGCTCTATTGTTTTTCTGTTCATTTAAATTTGACTTGAAACTTTGTTTAAATAGGAATCAATTTAATTATATGCATAATATAAAGTTAATTGTTTGAAAAAAAGAATCTCCAGAATCTTGTTAAAATATTGTGTTCCAAACAGGTAGATTCCATGAGGTGTATTGAAAGGGAAACAAAATGGGAGTGAGTAGGTAGGGAGGAAAAGCTTCAAGGTACAGGTTGGTTTTATCAGTAGATATTTGTGAAGGTTTTCTTGGAAGCCACTCTATTCTTAAACCACTCCTATCCTCTTCTCCTGCCCTTGAATTCTGTATCATCCTTTGCGAATAACAAAACTGTTCTTAAATGTAGTGCTCCCTCTGGTAGTAGCTGCTTAGTTCATTGAAACTTAGTTCTAACCTTCTGTACTTTCGTCACTGAAGAAAATCTAATGTTTTTGGAAAGGCAACAGAAGACACCATTTCATGAAAAAGTATAGGACCAAGGCTTCTGCAAAGTTGAGCAGGTATGCACTCTATATATATGTACATAACATCATGCATACAGACATGTTGGAGTGAACTCTATACTTTAACTCAAGATGTTGCTTTAGAGATCCTTTCCTAATCTGAACTCATCAAGTCTACATCCTCTAAGGTGGTGTTTGTTTGAAAACTTACAGTGGAGCCCATTCCATTTGTAGATACTGACTTCGGAAGGTTTTCCTTATAGAGGATAGAGATCAAACATTTCCCCTTTTTTGTTGTGATGCTGATAGCTTTACTAAGGCTTTGGAAGCATTATCCAGCATGAGAAATCTTTCCTGCCTAATTTGCAAGTTGTTACAGATCAGGGATGTGAGTTCTCATGCTGCAGGCTATAGGAATGGAACAGTGTCAGCCAGTAGGGATCAGTGGGATTTAAGGGACCTGGAGAGCTTATGGGCCAGGTGGTAGCTTAGTTCTAGCTATTTACTGCCATATGGGTCACTGTCTTCTGACAAGTATCATCAAATGCTCATTTTACCACAACTAATGAAGCACATTTGTTTTTTGATCCAGGCCAAACCAAACAAGCGCACCTGCAAGCTGCATGTGGCCGCTAAGCAGCTGACTTGTTATCTCTGATTTTGTAATAGAAGTAAACATGTGTGATCCTAATGATTTCTTTATTGATGACTACCCTCCGAAATACCAAGTTACAGTTCTTGTTTAAGTATCTTGATAGGTGAAAGGCATTCTGAGCCATGCTTATTATTTTAGGTGACAATGGGTCTTGTCCATGTGCTTTCTCAAATCATCATTGCTTTCTTTGTCCTGTCAAATAGTGCTTATTCATAAGTATGTAACTGTATTGTAGCAACCAGCAGAATTTTCAGAAGTCATTTTTTCCAACCTGTTCATTTTTAGATGAGGGAAAGAATTTCCTAAGAATTACGTGACTTGCCCAAGGTCTTACACAGTTATGAGGAAGAAATCAGGTGGACCACAAATTGTATAACATGTGTCATTGTGGATAAATGTGGTTGCAGTAGAGAATCAGTACAGTCTTTTCATACAGAGTTGATGCACTGAAGTTACAAGGCTCTGGATATTGTGAGTCGTTTGAGCCTATTTCCTTCCCAACCCCCATTCCATTGCATTTGCCAAGATGTAGACTGTTGGACTCAGTGCTGGAATGTACTTTAATGTGATAATGTGTGATTTAATGCACTCTTCTCTCTAGGGAGAGTCCTCTGAGACTATTAGGCGGACTTTTCATAGCAGGATGCAAAATGCCAGTGAAGTTAATTAAAAATAATCTAAAATAGAAGCAAGGGAGAAGATCTTCAAGTTGAAATTGCATACGGAGAGCTTTGACTTAGGAGCTTAACTGAGTTGTCAGGAGTTTACAGGGGCTAATCGCATTTTCTTTAGGGAAATGTCTGTTTATTTAAATTTCTATGATGTATGCTGCTTGTACATATCTGTATTCTACGTTTATCATGTTGTTTTATCTCCCAAAGGATAACTTTACTCAAATTGTGTTATCTTTTGACAGCTTCTATCATGGATTCTAAGTTGGAGATGATTTTGCCTCTGGGGAGATATTTGCCTGTATCTGGAGGCATGTTGGGCATTCCTCATGGAATGCTATGTGTGTGACCAGTATATAGTGAGTAGAGGCCAGGGACACTGCTTAGCATGCTTCAGACACAGGATAGCACAACCCCACAATGAAGAATGAACTGACTGAAGATGTCAGTGATGCTCAAATGGAGAAACCTGCTGTCCTTATCTCTTGGGGAGAGTGGGAATTTTGTCTTCACTCCTGGCTCATGGAATCCAGTTTTTTTTCAAAGACCAATGGATCTATATACAAATTTCATGTCTTCTTTAATTGTATCTGTGGTTTATTAATTTAGAAGCTTTTATCTATAAGAAGACATAATGTTGACTTTTATAAGCAAAACAGTCTTTTTTGCAGTGAAGAGTCTTCAAAAAGCCATAAGAATTCCTTTTGTAAGTTACAAAAATTTAATTGTATCACTCAAAGCAAACTTTCTGCTGATGCACTCTAAAATTTTGACTACATTCCCCAACTCATCTTCAAAGTTCTTAAAGGTGTTCATCCTCCAAAAGTTTCTTTCAAACTCTTATGTATTAAGAAAAAATACATCTTGAATATTATGAGAAACAGAAGAGGAAAATGAACAGGCATGAGATAAATCTATAGGATTTTAATTAATACTTTGTTTTATCACCTCAGTAGATATGCTTGTCCTGTTACCTGCACATAATTTTGTTGGACTTTTAGAATTTGGATTATGCTTTCTTATAGAAACAGTGATAAATTATATGTAGTATAGTCCCATAATAAATCTCAAAAGATTGTTTGAATTAAATTTTATTAAATTTTTATGCTTATAATGATAAATCCCAGAGAACACACTATTATAATACTGGCGGGCACATATAAATAACTGAGAACAAAGTTAACCAGGGTAGAAGCTGGTTAAAATGCTATTTGCATATAGATGCTTAAGGAAGGACAGGCTTAATTAGAGAAATACAGGAAGACATCTGGATTTGGAACAGGACTTGGGGGCATTTTTAAGCAACTTAAAACTTTCATATATGTAAAGAAACTCATTTTTATTGTACATTTAGTTGCAGGAGGGCATGGTTTATCAGCTGAGTATATTCATTTTTCCTTTGCTAAAATAAGAGTTAAATGAGTCAGAGAAGAATGTGATGTGGAAAAAAAAAAGAGGGGAGGGAAAGAAAGCTTGAGGGTGGGAGGAAGGGAGGAAGAGAAGAAAGGATGAAGGAAGTAAAGCAGGAAGGAATGAGTTCAAGAAGACAAGTTATTAAATTGACTAAAGTATTTGGAGAGGTTGAAGTACTACTGTAATTAAGAATTATGAAAAAATTTTCAAGGTTTAGGATTGGTGTGAGTTGGGCATGTGGCTGGCATGTTAAGGAGGTAAGTACTATAGTAGAGGTGCAATGAAAACGCAATGATAGAAATTGAGAGAAACAAAGCATCCCCAGTGAGGGTTTTGGAAAAAGCTCAAGAAGGAGTTTTTAGTTGAGTTGGATCACACTCTGATGATGGTAGAAATTGTGCCTGGAATGGTTGATTCAGGAATGTTGATCACTTCATAAGAACATCGCGTGGCTGTGTGAAAGAACAGCAAATAATGGTAAAAATAGGGTATGGTCAGCTTCTGAAGACTGATAGCCCAGATGGAGAGTTTGTGTAATTTTTCTTGTTGGTAACAGTGAGTCATTTACAATAATAAATGGGGGCAGTTCAGGGGGTGTTTTTGGAGGCAGGGCAAGAGTGGAGGTCAAGCTATCAGTGGGCTGTTATAGGAGTCTGGAAATGGGTAAAGGTCCTAGGACAGCACCAGTGAGAGGCACGTAGAAGAAATGGATTTATAGACATAAGAAAATGCAGGGCAGATCTGAACCTACCTTTGGAGCCACTTGATTTCTTTCCTTACTGACCTTTGGTCCCATTTTGTTGAATAGAATTGAACTGGTATTGTAAAATACTTAATATGGGAGATGGTTAAAAGGTGAAATTTAAGGCAATTCAAGGATTTGCTTTGTCACTGGGGTAATCACAGAGCAGGAGCTGTTTGGTCTTGTCTTGATTAGGTTGAGTCCAAGGAATGTAACCGTATCTATGGTCACCAGTAGGTAGTTAGAAATGAGAACTGTAACCAGAGAGGTGATGGATGGGCACAGGAGTCAGAGAGGGTGCCAAAGACCAAATCTTGGAAAAAGGGATACACTTTAGGGGGAGTTGCAAGAATACAGTAAATAGTGTGTAATAGTTCCTCACAGAAGTGTTAGTTACCTAGTGGTTATGGAAGATAAAGAAAACTATATTGTTAAAGGAGAATCTAGATGTTTGAAAACACCCACCCAGTGGTGGGAAGAAAACTAACAGACTAGAAAGGACAAAGATGGTGGGTGTTGGGGAGATTGGTGCTGGTCAGTATTTATTACTGATAGAGTAAAATTTTGTGAAGGAATTATTTCTAGTTGTTTTTTTTTTGTGGGGGGTGGAACTTGAGAATGCTCCCCTTTGAGATGGAGGTAGGAGAAGAGGATAGGTGATAATTTAGAGAAAATTTGATAAAATGGAAAACCTAAATCTTCTCAGAAAAGTAGAAGGTAACATTTGCTAAGAGCAAGAAGGGTTGGGATGAGTCAAGACATTTGAGATGTGTGGAAATTTTTGAAAGCTTGAAGAATTCAAGACGGAATCCATCTGGTGCAAACATGGGCTGCTCAGTAACACTAAGGGCTTAGCTAAGAATGACAGGCATGAATCCTAGCAGTCGTAGATCAACATGGTTGATTTCCTTTCTCAGAAAGGAACATGTGGGAGCTTGGGAATGGAAGCAGAGAGAATGGATTTTGGACTTGGCAAAGGACTGGAGGTTGGCAGGGCTTTTGGAAGTAATGGGAGGACAAGGGACAAATATCACACCAATGAGGGGATGGTGTGTTTGTCCTACTTGATCTCATTCCCAGGATGGAAGAGGATCCAAAGAGAGCAGAAAGGCAATTGTGGAACAAAGACTGGGCTGTATTGCTTTTTATTTATTTATTTATTTTTGCTTGTTGTTTTGGTCAGTGTATGTACAAAGATTTGATATATATGATTGTGTGACCTTTATAGAGCGATGAGGGAAGCTGTGGAATTTTCGGGTGTGTAAGGGCTTTTCCTGTTTCTTTCAATCTTATTTCCTGGATCTGGTTGAGGTGACTTCATGGAAATAAAGCCAAATAACAGTGCAGTTTGAGGTGGGGGATAAGGAAACATAAACTGATACAATTTTAAGGTTTGCCATTTGAAAATGGAAATTTAAAACAATAAAAATAAAAGGAAAAGATTCAGTCTATGTGCTTTTACAACAATGTGATACTCTCTTATATGAAGGCAGAGGCTATAGGAAGGGATTTATGTGCTCCTATTTCTAAATGCTTTTACGTAGTTTTCATCAGCAGACTGATGGTGGACTGCCTGGGTTCCAGAATTTGGACTCAGTGGGGCAGACTGAAGATGCTGAAACCCGTTTACTTCAGCCAGAGTAATATATGTCTTAGTACAATAGATCTCTCTCTCTCTCTCTCTCTCTGTCTCTCTCTCTCTCTCTCTGTGTGTGTGTGTTTGTGTGTGTCCCCGTCCCTTCTTTTCCTCCTCTCTTCCTTTCTTTTGCCAGTACCTCCCTACTAAAATGACTTAAACTTTCAATATATTCTGTTGACATTTGCATACATGTCCTGGGGAAAGCTTTTTAACCTGAAGTTTTTGAAAACAAATTGTGAGTTTTATTTTCTGATCACTTAGACTGTGACGTTAGGAACTTTAAAAATAGTTATTCTAACATGAATTTAATTTTGTTTGTGGTTTCTTGATGTAGTCTACTTCTGTTTTCAGATTCACACCCACATGCTCTGAATAAAGATGATTCATGTACATGTGCCTTTCTGCTCAGTCTTTTAGTAATCTCAGGAATAAAGTTTGACATTAATTTTTATGTTACTACATATATTTTACTGTGGATATTTGAAAGAAAACACTTCTCCACAAGTGTTTTGTATGCCTGCTATATACAAAATTACATAAGCACTAAGAATGTGTAAGTATATAGTTGTGCCATAAGAAATTTGTAAGCAAGAGATGAACATCTACCAAAGTCAATTGCAGTCCTTATTTTCTTAAAAATATTTTTATTATTTATTTATTTATTTATTTATTTGGCAGAGAAAGAGGGGGGAGAGAGAGAATGGGCGCACCAGAACCTCCAGCCACTGCAAATGTGTATATATATGCATATATATATATATATATTATTTATTTGAGAGAGAGAGAGAGAGAGAGAAAGGGGAGAGAGAGTGAGAAAGAGAGAATGGGCATGCCAAGGCCTCTAGCTACTACAATGAACTCCAGACACATGTGTCACATTGTGCATCTGTCTTACTTGGGTACTGTGGAGTTGAACTCAGGCCCTTAAGCTTCACAGGGAAACACCTTAACCACTAAGCCATCTCACCAGCCTCTGCAGCCCTTATTTAACTATAATGTCAAGATTGCAACAGAAACATGTGACAGATTAGTTGAGGCTATTTGCCACCTGTGTGGTAGAATTGGAAGTTCACACAATTAGGTGTTTAGAGAGAATCTCAGGATGACAAGGAGGGATAGTTTGTTGGGGTTGTGCAGCTAGTGACCTCAACTGAAGAATGCACAGACCTTAGGACCTTGTTTTTTGTTTGAGTTGAACAGGGCTGTGCACTAAAAGTATAGCACCTTGTGGTGGAGAAGGTGTCAGGCACTCTGAGGCCAGGTGTCTCACTGCCAGGGAACCAGCTTCCATCCTCCGTACTTTCTCTGCTCCAACTCATTCTTTTACATGGTGGAACAGCCTCTGATTTTTTTTTTTAACTATTGCAAGAAACTTTCCCTGGGGAGAGGTGAATAAATAAATGTTTCTGCACTATATCCTGGCACAAACAGCAGATCAGAGAAATGACTTGAACCAAGTCTAGTTTAGTAGAATCAGAATTACTGGGTTTAGGGTTACTTTCAGGGGTTTAGGTGAGGTGTCACTTAGAGAAGCATGGATGACTCCAAGGTAGCTGCATCACTGAATAGTCCACCCCAGCACAGGTGCCAACTCATGGAAGCTGCAACTCGAGCTCACTGTGAAGCCTGATGTTCTGAGGGTATCTCTCTCAATCAGTTCTTATTCCTAACATAGCCTTGGGGAGGACCTTGTGAATCTTACAAGTTTCAGGAACTTCCTGAAACTTCTGAGGTTCTTAGCTGTGTTTCCTTCAGGAGCTTTGACTAGCTTCTTTAGTCTTAAGAGCCTCCCCTCCAGGATGAAATGTTTCAATTCAGAGGAAAATGCTATGTACAAGAGGCACTGGTGAACAGGGACCTATGCTCTTATTTCTTTGATAACCCAAAAAGGATTTTTAGTTAAAGTTTCACTTTATTTCTCAGTGAGATACAAAATCAAATTATTATACATGGGAACGATTTAGGATTTTGCACTATGAAAGCCTGTACTGCGTTAGCAAAAGTATCTTACTTCTTTTTCAGGATGCAATGTGATTTGCTGTACCTGATATGAAAGGCAATATATTCAGTTTTCCTGCTAGGAAAGTAGTTCAGGCTGGAAAGAAAAAAAAAAAAAAGAAGAGCTCGAAGCATTGGTAGTGGCTTTGGGAAATATAGAACTATAGATTTGTGGGAAGTTGAGAAGATTTGGTAATTGATTGATGTGGAGACAGGAGAGTTAAGAGGCATATAAAGAACTGCTGATGTTTCTGTTACCACCACTGTCTAAGATGCAGACCCTGGTTGGAGAAGCAGGCAGGGAGAGAAGGCCAGTGGTGACACATTTGGGAAAATGTTGAGCCTGACTTTGTAAAGACGCTAGAATCTGCACATCTTAAACCTGCTGGCTACTAGGCTTTTGGAGGTAAAGAGACAGAAGAGACTGCAGAGCCAGATGATGGGCTGGTGGGCTTAAAGGAGAGTCCAAAGAATGTAGTTACCAGAGCAGGGGGCAGAGAGGCTTCTGAAGGTGTGAGGCTGGCCTAGTTTGAGTTATTTGAGAGGCTTCTACTTGAGGTATTCCTGAGGATTATCCAAAAGGCCATGCTTACAGACTTCCACTTGAAACTATATTATTCCAAAGGCTAAGAAATTAATTTCAATATTCTTCTAATTCTCTCATCATTATCTTATTTGTGACTGTACCATGACTTGAAATGATTCTCTCTGTCTTGCCTTTATTTATTTACTTCCAGATCAGACACTATAGTTTTGAAAAGCCATCATAGGCAAAATAGCCTCCATTCACTCATTCGGTTCCACTGGACTTCATTCTTGGAACATGCCAAGTAAGGGTTCCTTACCTGGGGAGGCAACTTGTGATAAAGTGAGCCAGAAAGTGTTCTTGATCAAATGCCTGTCTGAAAGTTAGCAGACTATGTAAAACTGAGGCCCCTGTAAGGGTGATCCTAACACGTGCTATGTGTGAGGAACAAAAATGTCAAAATGAAAACATTATTTTGTATAGTTATTGAAGGAGAAACTTGTCAAAAGACCAAAGCTATGTATGTGGCATCGTATTGAAAAGTGGAAAGAGGTACTGGGGAGGTGAGTCTGTGGATAAAGTACTTGCTATGTAAGCATGAGGACTTGAGTTGAGATCCTCTGCTCTCTCTTAATGACTAGTGCTCATGGCAGCCTGCCTGTTATCCCAGCACTCTGGAGGCAGAGGCAAAGGATCCCCAGAGCAAGCTAGCTAGACAGGCCGGATGGGTAAGCTCTGGGTTCAAGCAGCAGACCTTGTGTCAGTAAGTAAAATGGAGAGTAATTGAAGAAGACACCTGACAACCTCTGGCCTTCACACATAGGTGCCCTTACATACATGTGTGCTCACATGCATATATATACTATAGACATGCATACATAGGCATGAAAAAGAGGAAATGGTAGTGCTACATTTTTTTTTTTTCTATTGTCTTTGTCATAGACAACTATAGACATGGTGTCTCTGGAATTTGGCAACTGGCTAGATGAATTTGGGAAAAAAAAAAAAAACTCTGGTAGCTTTCTAGGTAAAATTAAGAAAACTTTGCTAGGCTTGGAAGATAGTTTAGTAGTTAAAAGTGTTCACTTGCAAAGCCTGCTGGCCCAGGTTTACCTCCAAAGCCATCAATTCACAAGTCACTCATGTGAGCCAGATGCCAAAAGTGGCACAAGTATCTGGTGTTCGTTGGCAGCAGCAAGAGAGACCCTGGTACACCTACACACATTCACAGATACACACACACACACACACACACACACACACACACACACACACGTGTATTCACTCAAATAAATGAATAAAAGTTAAAATTAAATTTTTAAAAAGACTGTGCGAATGACAAGAATGTAAAGCTTATCACAAGACATTGAATAAGCTGAGAGTATTTAGCACAAGGACCATAGGAGAATATGAGATATTTTTAATACAGCATCGTCACATGGAATGAGGATGAGTCTGTCTGATTTGTTTACTCGTTTGATTTGAAAACAGCAAAATATGATAAATCAGTGTAAATTAAACAGAAGCAGATGTTCCCCAAATGTGACAAAGTCTTTTGAATAGAGTAATACCAAACTGGAGGGAGCTGCGTCTTTTGAGGCAATTTTCTCATCCTGAAGTATTCATGCCTGTGTTCTTTTCCAGTTCTTGGGATGTTGGTACTCAGTATTTTCATCTGAATTCATGTTACCAGTAATCCAAGGGACTTCTAGAGAGTAATGACAAATTTCATGAATCTATGTTTTTAGCTATATAGTATGAGAATCCCTGTTGAGAGGAGTGTCTGTGTGTCAGGGTCAGCTATTATGAAAATATATTCTCAGGATTCAGAATGTAAAAGGTGCAGGAGATGAGGGTGACTAAGATAACATGTTCTGCTACCTTAGATTAAATTGCTACCTTTTTAAAAACTGGAAGCCAGAATTTCTTTACCTTTCTTCCTTTATTTAGACCTCTGATTTATTGAGATGCATTTTATGCTTTCTGTGAATGTTCATATCCAGTTGCTAATTTTTGTAAATATTTTCCACTTCACTTTGTACATATCTTTCTCTACCCTCTCCTGTAAACTCTTTGAGTCAGTATCATTCTTGTTATTTTCTTTTTCATTCTTTTGAATCTATATACCAGAGGCTTCTCAGAATTTAAGAAGTCTTTTGAAGGGATGCATTTTAGAATTTGCTCAAAAGTCCTACCCTTTGTCAAAATACTGATGACAATGAATTAATTCCATTGGTTCTGGCATTCAGTTCAACACATTTATCTTGCATCTGTGATTACATAACAACTTTTCTTGTGTTGACAAAGTAATGAAAGTTTATGTATATAGCCAATAATTTGTAAAAATGCTTTTAGGCTCTCAATCCTATTTTTGTTGTTGTTGTTTGAACCAGGGGATTTTTGACCAAATTGAGCATGTTAAATTTATTTAAATTTGCATTGTTCTTTAAAGGCCATTAGGTTTGAAGTTTGTTTTTTCTTTTGGATCAGTGAAGAAGAAGAATTCCTGAGCCTCGGGTCTTCCTGGAAGTAATTTATTTTTGGTTGTTGAAAGGTTACATTTTAGAGAGCATTTGTAGAATTTCCACAGAGTTCTGAGCATCTAGGAAAATACACATATAGGTTTTACTTTTACTTTATTTTAGTTTTTTACTTTTCTCAAGGAGTTCAGTCTCAGATTATTTGCAGTTTTATCTGCTAGAATACACATAAATTGTCTATAATAATGCTGACTTTTGAGTAGAAGAATACAATGCAACTGTAATATAATTTTTATAGTATGCATGTAGAATTTTGAGTAGTGACAATATACATATTTTGAAAATGGTGCTATAAATTATCACATATTTTATATACATATTTTGAAAACTATGTCATAAATTATCATCTAACATATTGAAGCCTATGAAGCCTAACCTGATAGGTTCTCTATATTTAAGCACAAAAGGAGGTACACATAATACTTTCTGTAAAATTATATGTGTGCTTTACAGTTACTGAGTTTTATAAGTGATTATAAAGATATATGTGTGGCACTATCATATATATATGTACAAACACACACACACACACACACATATATATTATATTGTCATTCACTAAGTAAATAATTAACATGTAGATAACAAATAGGAAATGTATGTCATGATTAGTTTGTGAGTGTATACACACCTTTGCCTCGCTCAGCAGAATATTTGAGGTGGCTTATGAGAGTACATTTAAAGAAAAGATTAAAACAAAATAGTGGAAAATATAGTGAGCCTAACAGATCCAAGCTGGAAGGGAAATCAGGGTGTACAGCTACAGACTTTTGGACCAGACTTAGCCATTTAACTTTGCTCACAAATTTGACTTTAAAGGGAAATTCTCTTTTTCTAGAATTGCCTTGTCAACAAGGAAAAGAAAAATAACACATCCTCAGAGGATTAAGTCTGGTTTGCGTGCATATTTTGTTTTTATTTTACATAAAGGGATTACAAATGGATACTGCCTTCAACAGCTTCCTGATGATTGGTTTTTGAATGATGGTTATTGTAAACAACAATGTAATCATAATCGTCTCTGTGAATGAGTCCTGCTGTAATCCAGGCCCTCTGCTTTCTAAGCATAAAAATTCCATTTATTTTGACATCCACCTTATGATGTACTTAATGTTGTTATTTCCATTTAAAAAATGAATCTTACAAAGGAATCCACAGCATTAGTGGGGACCCCTGGGAGATGGCGCACTGATGTCAGTAGGCTGGTGCTGTTAAGAACTCTCTAGAGCAGAGTAATAGGGGTAGTATCTGTGTCCCATAGACCCTAAAGATAATCTATTTAATTTACCAGGAATGATTCCCATAACTAAGCTTTGAAATGATGCCATTATCCCTACTTCTTGGAAGACCGTGGTATGCTAGAACTTTATAGTGTCTTAAAGTTTAATCAACCATCTATGCATAATAACTTGCTGAAACTTATTTCCTCCTGAAACAACATGCCTGTTCTCCTGTTATTAGTTTCTGTTGAAAGCATTCAGATGTTAGGATGATTATATTTGTTTGATTATAAACTGATGGAAAATATCCCTTTTTAATAGTTTGAATACTTGTCATATAGAAATGGTTAAGCTCACTATTTAAAAATATTTATTTATTTAATTTATGAAGAGGGGAGAATGGGCATGCCAGGGCCTCTAGCCACTGCACATGAACTCCAGATGCATGTGCTACCATGTGCATCTGGCTTATGTGGGTTCTGCAGAGTCGAACTTAAGCTTCGCAGGTGAGTGCCTTAATCACTAAACCATCTCTCCAGCCCAAGCTCACTGTTGTTACCTACAAAACAGTCACACTAGTTATGGATTGTGTGATGGTAGATTTATGATAATAAAGTATAACTAGATATCTTAGGGTAGATTTATGATAAATAAAGAAAACCTGGCTGATGTACTAACTTGACTCAGAAGTGATCCGTCAGTCCACACAATCTTGGAGAGGACAGGCGTTGCACTGGGCTTTCTCTGCCCCATAGGACAGGAGTTTAGTGGAGGAGAAGCTCCTTCCACCTCTGTGTTTTATCATCTTATCACCCTACACGTTACTCTGAGACATGCTATGTTTACTCATTAGTAAAATTGGACTAATGTTTTCTTCCTGATTATATCGTGGATGGTTCTGAGATGTACTAAGCCTTATATAGTAAATCCTTTGAAAATTGCCATGACAGTACTATAATTGCATAAGTTTATCAATCCATTTTCTGTCAACAGAGGAAAACATTTCTATATCTTCTTTTTATTTTCTTAAGAAAACATACTTAAAAACTTACTTAAATATACTTAAATACTTAAATATGGCTGGGCATAGTGGCACAGCCCTTTAATTCCAGCACTTGGGAGACAGAAGTATGAGGATAGGTGTGAGTTCGAGGCCAGCCTGAAGCTACATAATGAATTCCAGGTCAGCCTTGGCTAGAGCCAGACCCTATCTTGAAAAAGCAACAAAAATAATAATAATAAAAAAAACCAAAATACCACATATCAAGTGAACAGATATTATAGGGCATATATAAATTTTACATAAATGATTATCCAGTTTTATTTAATGATCTCAGATTTTTCTCTCTTACTATGTCACCATTCAAGGTATTGATTTCCCAACAGTCTAGGTAACAGTATAAAAGTTTAAGTTTGGCTGATATCACATAGGTAAATATTATAGAACTTTAAATCAAATGGAAATCCTACACTTGAATCTTTCCCATTCTCCCTAAGCAGAAATAATCAACGAATGTTTCTCACCCTTCATGCTCTTTAGAAAGCTTAAATATAAAGGCCAGTCCAATATCGTATGCGGGTTTTTCTACTACTCTGTTATCCTTCAGCACATCCAGGAGATTTGGACTCCGTTGTTCAGCTCGGTGCAGTCAGCTTGGCAGAACTTGATTGTAAGAAGACCTCTGCCACTATGCAGCTCAGTGCCTGTATTTCCCCACACAGAGGAGCAAGACACTGACACTCTGCCCTGATCACATGTTTCTTAGCCTGTGTGCAGAATTCTGACCTGGGTAGTGCTCATGACCTTATGTTTTGTACTTGTTAGACTTTTCTGTGAGCATGTTTCATCTTCTGGGCTGGAGAAGGTATTATGGGGACCTGGTCTTTTCTTTCATTCCAGGGGTGTTTCTCATATTTCTGTCCAGTCCGGCCACACTAGGAAGCTGAGGGGCCAGATTTTGGGGATGGGGACAAGACACATACCAGAGGTGTAAGACAAATTCTTTGGTCTAATACCATTTTTAAAGTGTCTTCAAATTTTATTTTAGTATTTAAACCTTATTTCTTGTGTCTCGTCTGTTAGTGGAATCAATGAGTGGGATAATTCAGGCTTTGTAGTCTTATGGTTGTCCTAATACAGGGATGGAACTAAATATCTCTGTGTTTGTGAGATGATTAGGAAAAGATTTATTGATTAATTATTTGAAATCCTGTGAAGATGAGTAGCAAAATATGTATCTCACCATTTGATATCTTCTTTTATCAAAATAGTTTTGTGGTACTGGAAAAGCTGCTCAGATCTGGTCCCATTTTTTTTTTTTTTTTTTTGTTGTTGTTGTTTTTGTTTTTTCAAGGTAAGGTTTCACTCTAGTTCAGGCTAACCTGGAATTCACTATGTAGTCTCAGGGTGGCCTCGAACTCACGGTGATCCTCCAACCTCTGCCTTCCGAGTGTGATGCCCGGCTTCCTGGTCACATAGTTTGATGACACCAATCTTCTACCCAGCAATGCCACCTGAATTGGGACTTGTGAATCTGTATATGTAAAGAATTCTCTGGATAGTTCAGACCCAGAGCCAAAGTAGACAACTGTGGCTTAAATGGGCCTTTTTAGAATGAACTGCTGCCCTGTGGAGGAGAAAACGTTGGATGCATGTATCTAAATTTTAATAGATGGGTACAAGCTGATATCATACATCACTGAAATCACCTAATGGCCTGTGGTCTATGTCCCAGGACAATATAGTAGCTGAATTACAACCAGAAGCCTTCATGTACCCAGAATGGACTGAATTTAACTAAGACTGATCCATCTGCTCCTTAATTCAGAAGTGTCAGTTAATCCTACTAATGAGCAGTGGATAGCCCAACCCGATGGAAGTTGTAGTGAGCTTGGTTCGATGCTTTATCATGGGGCCATCATACTACTATCTATCAGTTATATTCCTCTTCCTGTTGCATTGCTTTGGTGATCTGTGGAGGTGGTCACCATTTATGAGGTTGCCATATATTCCATTAAAATGAGGAAATATAAAACAGTGTGCATACATCCCAAAGTCATAGAGCAACCAGGTGCTCACAAAAGTTTAGCTTACACAAGTAAGGAATTGGCAAAGGATAATTTAATATTTTACTTGGAACCTTTTCTGAGCCTTGCTTTTCGACTGGGAGCTATGGATCACAGCAAAAGCCAGAGGCCAGCTTTTGAGTTAAAGACATTTAGTTTTCAAAGGATGTAAACCTGGATTGGCCTTTGATTATGAGGTCATAGTCATTACTTATGATTCATTGTCTTTTGAATATAATGAGACAGAAAATGGTAGTTTTTCCTTTCTTTTGTGACTTCAGAAAGACACTGGGAACCACCTAATTGTAGAATTTCTAGAAAAGGAAGCTTTTTTAAAAGGATGATATATTGTCTCTTAATAAAAATTTGGAGTTGAGAGAACTGTGTTTTTCCTCTGGTAATAGGTTACGTAATTGTAAATCCATGTGTACATGGGCCACATAGCATCCTCATGTATTCAGTGGAGAGTCAGTCGAGAGAGTCTGTGTTTAGCACTTGAATATTGGACACGATTCAAATATGAGTCAAGTGTGTCTAGAGGCTTTATTCATACCTATTTTCTTTTAGTCAGCAATGCTTCATAATGCCTTGGTTTCATGAATTAATTTTAATGGAATTAAACTTGAACAGCTCAAAATTATATAATTAATTTCATTCAGCTTCAATTAAAGTTACTAATTGAATCAAGCCTACTAGCATGACACCTGGCGGCAGTGAGTTACATAACAGTAGCAGCTGACATACAGGACTCTGCTAGCTCATGTATCCTAGTGAATTTGTATAGAAATATCTTCTATTGATAATCTCAGAAAGCTCTGAGTTGACTGTAGCAGTGGAAAGGTTTCTGGAGTTGTTTAAGAAAGTAAAGATTTTAAGTGATATTAACATATCTCGTGAAGATTGCATTTTCTCTATAATAATGTTGGCAAATGTCATATAAATCTAGGTCAAATTGGTTTAGAACACTTTTTTGTTTTCAAGGTATGGTTTCACTCTAGCTCAGGCTGACCTGGAATTCACTATGTAGTCTCAGGGTGGCCTCGAACTCATGGTGAGCCTCCTACCTCTCTGCCTCCCGAGTGCTAGGATTAAAAGCATGTGTCATCATGCCCAGCTAGAACACTTTTTAAAACTATTTGACTCATTTATTTATTTGAGAGAGGGAGGGAGGGAGAGAAAGAGGCAAGGAGAGGCAGATAGAGAGACTGGGCACATCAGGGCCTCCAGCCACTGCAAATGAACTCCAGATGTATGTGACACCTGGTACATTTGGTTTATGTGGGTGCTGGGGAATTGAGCCTGGGTCCTTAGGCTTCACAAGCAAGTGACTTAACGGCTAAGACATCTCTCTAGCCCTAGAATGCTTTTAATTTATATTTTGCTGCTGGTTGAATATGGTTTTGCTTTCTAAAAATCCTTAGAATTAAAGGCTCTATTCTTTCAGAGAGCAAATTTTTGAATTTATTCCTAAGTTTATGTCTATTTTTTATGTGCTGAAATGTGTTGCAGGGCAGAATTTTTCAATTGTTGTGAAATCCCCATGATACATGAGAAATTTTTGCATGCGCAGACATATTTTCCTTCCACTGGAAATAACACGGTTGACTAACAACTTCTGTTTGAGTCTCTTTCCTTTCTTTGCTTCCATGGCGTGACATCACCCTGCTTTTCTTGATTCTTTCCTAGCTGTGCACATACTTATATAAGTATATATATATTGTTTTGATGAGCTCATTAATTGGAAGTACTCTAACAAAGTTTAGGTAGATGACTATGTCTAGCTACATCTTTTCTTTTCTTCTAGCTTACAAATTCAAATGCCCAGGAAAGAATTTGTCTTCTAGAGTCTAAAGTGCATGAAACCTGGGTTGTGTCTTTTAGAACAATGAATAAAAATCTGCATACCCATACACATTATATATTTGAAATGTATAAATTATTGCCTTAGTCTTCCTTTTTTTTCAGTCAAACACAGATTAAGAATTTGGTCATCTGCAACCCTCTGCATTGACCTCTGGTTACTTTCTCACATTTACTCCTTTTCCCATCTTATCATTCAGTTAAGTAAACTCCTCTCAACCTCTGTATGCACTTGTCTGAGTGTCCCTTTCAGTGTTTATCTGTTGTCCTTCTTAGAGGTGCCCCCTTTTCCAGTGCTTTTAAAGAAAATGGTAGCAGTGGAATGATCTCAGTATAAGCGCTCACACCCCCGGTTGAACTAGTGTTAGGCCCAGGGCTGCCTTTTCAATAAGGTTTCCAAGTTAATTAAAGTTCAGCTGGGATTGAGAAACACCAGTGTGCACACGTTGTCACTCTTCCTAGTCAGTGGCTTTGCTCAGGCGTTTCATAAAGCCCCACTGGCTACTTAGACTTGTTTATCTTGCTTTTGAATTAGCTCTAGCCTTCTCACTTTGGCATTCAAATATCAACACTCTGTCCCCATCAAACCTTTACAGTCTTACCTTCTAATGTCCCTCTGAAAGCACTTCACAGCCCAGAGTTGGAACCTCTGCCCAAGTTTCTGCTTTTGGAGTTTTCTCATGCTGTTCTTCCACCTTTCTCCCATCTGTTCTTTTTAAAGTCCTTCTAATCTTTTAGAAACCCTCCAACATGCTCCTTTCTCTATAGTGTCTTCCTTGATCTCTGAATCCTGATAAGATTTTTTTTTTACTTCTTTTGAACTTCCTTAGTGCTCCAGACCTTTCATAGCATGCATTTTACCTTGTGTTATAGGTTGTATTCTGTTTGACTCATGCTCCCAACAACACAGTACATCTCCTTACATGCCAGCTTTCTACCCAAGAACTCCTAATCTCATTTATAAATCTCTCATCCTAAACATATCCTTCTCTGTATTGTACAATGTTTGACTTTCCCGCTTAGTTTCCACAGCGAGAACTCTGTGCTTGTTTCCAACATGCTCACTGCCTAGTCACTCCTCATTCAGCTTCCATCTGCCTTTCATCTCCATCACTCATTGGAGTCTCTTCACTTTGATGGTTTTCCTGTCTCCCCTGGCCCCTACCTATATGGACTCACTCTTTTCATGCTTGATACAACCTGGCCATATCGCTCTCTGATGGTAGATTGCTTACTCTGTCCAAGTTACTTGTTTAGTATAATCTTCACAAATTTCTTTTTGTATTGTGAATGTGCTGCTTTAATACTGTGCAGTCATCAGGAGCTCAATAAATAAATGTTACTGAGTCAAAAACACACACAAGAGGCAATAGGGGTGTCCTTCTTCTATCTGCTTAAACTGTGTCTGATTTGGAAGCATTAAGAACTATCTAAGTCTGGTGTGGTGGCTCACACCTACAATCTTAGCACTTGAAAAGTGGAGACTTGAGGACCAGGAGTTCATGGTCATCCTCAGCCACATATTGCATTTGAGGGCGAGGCTAAGCTATAGGAGACCTTGTCTCAAAAATAAACAAATAAATAAAGAAAAGAAAAAGGAAAAGAAGAAAACTCTCAAAAACAAAAAGTCAGAATTATTACATTCAGTAATAATACTTTTTTTTCCAGAAAAATGCGGTAAAGACAATACTGAGAAAGACGTAGCTCAAGCAACCAGTAGTCTCTTCACATATGGACAGATGCAAGACCAGTGGGGAAATCGTTCAGATGGTGAACTCATCAGAAGTAAGTACTTTTTTAGAGGAAATCTGAGTTCTCAGTTACTTGTCCCAGATCATCTCCTGACACATCTAGTGGTCACCAGTTTTCCTGAAAGTGTTTTCATTGGTACTTAAAATGGCAGGACTGAAACTTGGAGATGAATACTGCTGTCAGCTTACATATTTTCTTAGAAAAGAAGACTTGACCTATAAATTTGAGATGTGATTACTAGATTTAGTCAACGCTTAGCTCCTCAAATGGAGACTCTAGAAATAAGATAACTTGAGGCCATTGTGAACTGTGACAACAAGAAAAGAAAATCAGAAGTAAAGAACAAGTTGCATCTTTACAGTGCTCTGTGGTTCCGCCCTATTCTCCCTATTCTGATGCTATTCCTGTTTTTTTTTTTTGTTTTGTTTTGTTTTGTTTTTGAGGTAGGGTCTCACTCTAGCTTAGGCTGACCTGGAATTCACTATGTCTTCTCAGGCTGGCCTTGAACTCACGGCAATCCTTCTACCTCTGCCTCCCAAGTGCTGGGATTAAAGGTGTGCGCCACCATGCCTGGCTTCCATTCCTGTTTTTATAATTACTATTATATCACTACTTATCTGCTTGTTTTGATGTCTGTTTCCCCCTAAAATTGCATTGTAGAACATATATAAAAACATTGGCATGTTCTTCTTTTACTTTTCAGTGCAATGACATACCAGTATCCCTTGGCTATTATTCAGAATGAGGATTCTATGGGATGTTCTGCCTTCAACTCTTTGGAGGTTCTCTTTTGGTCCCTGAGCTCCTCAAAATGTGTTCAAGAAGAATTTGGCACATAATGACACTCAGGTCTCAAGATCACGATGACATATTTGGAAGAGAATGGGGGTCAATCTTTTGAAATTCTTACCAATTACTATCTCATTTGCATTATCATAAAGTAGACAGAGAAAACATTTTGAGATATAAGTGTTGTGTTTATGACATTTGAATTTAAATCATTACTTAAGACAACTTCATAATGTAGATCTTTTCTTTTAATGTTTAATTTCACATTTACTTTGAAATTACTGACATTCCTTTCTTCTCTGGAATACTTAATGCCTGGCTCTAGCAAAATCAAACAGTAAAACAAAAGGCAAGTGAACAAACAGAAATAAATAAAAAGGAATAATTAACTTAGAAGAAAACAAGCAATAACGATTGAAGGACATGTCCAGTTTTTAAAACAGAAGCTCTAAAAGTGAATTTGCTTTCATTGAATTTTAGAACCATTTAGATTTTAGACATTTTTGTCTTGGAGAAGGGAAGGGAAATGAAGGAAATATACTTGGAGAGAGGAACAAGATTTATTTAGCTTTTCGGAAGAAGAATCAAATGAATAGCACTTCAAATAAACATTGATTCCCAAATATATGTTCATCATCTTTACCTAAATACTGGCTCTGGTATTATAAAACTTAAGGTTTTGTGAGATATTGGCATATTTCATGTGTGATTTCATAGCAATGAGGCTTAGCAAGCACTCAGATATGTGGAGACAAGTTTAAGTCTATTTGTTAGGAGTCATGAATGTCCCCTCTCTTTTTTTTTCTGCTTTTTATGGTAATGGAATTTTAAATGTTTTATTTAATTGATTCACTTCCCTAATCTTTCCCAGGGCCCACAATAGGAAAATATAAATATGATCTCTTAGGGCAAAAAACAAAATATAAACACTCTTCCAGAATGATACAGAGAGTTAGGCTAATGCATAGAATTTGTTTATGCTATTATGGTGATGGTGTTTTCCACAGAGCTCATCCCATTGAAGAGAATGAATTTAAAATGAATTGTTCTCTCTATTGTCTTTCCTGGTTAAGGGGACATTTATCAAAAAAAATAAAATTGCAGGAAATGGTTTCCGTATTGAGATAATGATGCAGAGTGTGCCATGGGACACTGGAGCCTTTGGGAACAAATATTTAGTTTTCTACCAATGTGCACTGAAAGAATGCAGAGGTAGAGAGAATTTATGCCCCCCCCCCAAGTGCTCTGGGAACAGTGGCATATGGGTGGATACACAAAAGATAATGGCCAAAGACAGCAATGCCACTGGAAACTTGATCTGGTGCAAGCATTTCCAAATATTTGTGGGTAACATCTGACTCTCAATTAGGATTAAAAATTTCAAAACCTCTCATTTCTGCAGTTTTCCCAGTCACACTTTTAGACTAAGGCGACTTTGTTAGAGCTACAGGAAAGAAAAAGTTATCTGCATTTGCAGAAGTGGAACATTTTATATTATTTTCAGCCTGACTCGATTCCAGCTAGCATATGGAAGAGAGTTTGGTATTGTGGTCGCCTCTGCTGTTCTGTCTCTCTGACTCTGAACTCCACATAGCTGCCTGCCTTCCTTTCTTGGCCTTCCACATAGTTTTTGGCTATTTCTGCATAGTTTAATGCTGTGTGTTTTCTTCTTGCTTCAGTATCTAACACATTTTGGAGGTTCAGCATTTTTTAAAAAATAACAATAGGCCCTGAAAGGGAGATTTTGGCTCAGCATTCCACCAGGCTGGAGGGGAACATCTGCGGTGAGTTAGGCCTGGCTGGTTCCTGTTCCAGGAGTCCTGTGTGGCTTCTTGAGCAGCGTGGAAGAGCAGGACAGCTGGCTGTCATGGAATTAAAGTCAGTGTCCCGCTGTAGTGTTTGGTTAGTTGGATGGAGGGATCACCAGAGAATCAGAAAGTATGGGAGCATTTCAAATGTATAGCCCATTCCTTTTCCCAGCTTCCATGGGGCAGCTCAGCTGCCTAAGCCAAAAGTGCAAGAGTAACTGCTGAAGGTGACTTCTTTTTCTGTATCTGTCCTTGAGAGGGGTTGCTCAGGGCCAGCAGCTCACACATTGTCTCAGTTGTTCTCCTGCTGCCTTCTCTGTTGGACATTTAAGGGATAATTTACAGAGGACCTTTGGCTGTCAGTTCAAAAAGGCTGTTTTTACTTTTCTTTGCTGAGAATAAAACTTAGTTCTGGAAAGTCAAGGGAGTGGCTGCATTGGAAATCACATTCTAATTAGAGGGTGTATTCTCAGGCTACGTAAATGAGATCCAAGCTGAGAATCATTTCCAAATTATTCCATGAACTTTGACCCTGACCTTAGTGGAACCCCTCATCCCTGCCTGTGTCTCACACGTACTTCAGGCTCCACACACACACATGTTTGAGCTTTGCGTGTTATCTTTGGTGCTTCTGGAAAACATGGCAGTGGCAGGGCCAGGATACTGTGATTTGGCGGCTCAGATTTCACATTGGTTGTCCCTGACTTGCTAACAGTTAAGAGAAAATCCTTTCTGGAAATAATAAATAAAAAGAAGAACTCCATATGGATTGAAACATTTTGAATAAATAGGCCACACAGACTCTCATGAGGGAATGTGCATTGTGACTCTTTTTCTTAAGAAATTTAAATACAAAAAGACAATTCCAGCTACTTAAGTGTATTAAAAATTCAAATCAAGTTAATAAAGAATTAAACATACAATAGAGATTTTGTGAGGAAAATTTACAATTGGAAAGTTTCTTTTTATTATATGATTTTTTTAAAAAAAACCTTTTTAGAGTGCAAAGGACTTTTATATTCTGAGAAAATATTTTGCTGTGTAATTTAATTTCAGGAATAGAGCTTAAATTTTGAAATTTATGAAAACTTCTATGAGAACACTAAGCACTCAACTTTCCTTAGATTAGCATATATTGTTACCGTGCATAATGTGAAGCTATTCATTTTTATAATGCTTTGTTTACTAGTCACATTCTTCTGACTTCATAAAATAAAAGTTGCAGTGAAGTGACACCTCCCCCAAAAGAAATGTCACCCCCAACTAATATTAACATTTCTACTTAATCTATAATATGCATAAGTTGGTAACACAATAGGCAACATTTCATGATTTAATTAGGATAGCAAAGGAATAGAAGTAACATTTTGATTTCAGTCTTTCAGGGATTTTTAAGATAGGAAGGACTGTGTGTATGTGTATATGTGTGTATATGTGGACTTGTACATGTGTGTATGTATATATGTGTGCATGTGTGTGTGGGTATACCTGTGTGTGTATGTGTATATGTGTACTTGTGCATGTGTTCCTACAATTCTTCTCAGGCATGTGTATGTAATTTTGCTGTAATTTAGGTCAAATTCTGCTACCCTAATTATTTCCTATAAAGAGCTTACATTTTTCTTTGTTCCTTTTTATAAAGTGCCTGAGGTCTCTATCTCAGATTTTTTTAGGTCTTTCTGAAAATTCTTATTACTTAACTTTATCCTTGGATATTGCCTTTTTACATAAATGTCCCTTAATTCTAAACGTCATTACTTAACTCTAGAAATTTTCCTCATCTTCTCTTCTGAAACAAATTTCCCATTAAACTGTTTTGTTCAGCTAATTCTCTCCTTTGTGATTTTATAGAATTCCCATGATCTGAAACAAAGTTAGCATGCTCTACTTAAATGGTAATCCCCATTCTGTTTAACCCATTTATTCATTTTGAAGAGTTTTTAGCTCTCATAATAGTAAGCACTTAATTGTCAGGAGAATGCAGGCCACTCTGTAATTCACACTTGCCCACTTTTACCCAGCTGCTGTTCCAGGACTTTTCACTTACTCTACTACTTGATACCCTCCTCTTGGCATCGTCTGAATTTCCTCTCAACATCAGCATGCTCTGTTTTGAGGAATGCCATTATTTTTTTTTTTCCTAGCCTTTGGCAACTTAATGCTGATCACTCTTTAATGAACTCCATTTTGTCACTTCAGGGGATGCTGCCTGGATGTAAAACACTGCAGGAGAAGCAGTTGCTCAAGCATACTGTTCACACACTTAGAGATTTTCTTGCTTTCATGGGAAGGAAAGAGCATCAGTAGGTTCCCATTTAACTTTCTTCTGCTGCTCTGCTGTTTGCACATTTCAATGAGTATTATTTAATTTTCTTTAGAACTCACTTTATATGATAGAAAGACCAGCTCCTGGATAAGTAGCACCTAGTGCTGCAAGTGCAAATTTTGTATTAAGCTTCTTAGGTAATCAGGAGAGTCCCTCAAATATTTCATGCTCGCTCATATTTTGGAGCAGTTCTTCTTTCTTTTATGTTGCTCAGTGTCTTTTCCTCCTCCATGTGGCTCTCAGAAGGACGCTTTGTTTTCAATATTTGAGCAAATGGTCACATTGCTGTGATTCAGATGCTTGTCTTATTGTTCTAGAGCACATCCATCTTTCATAATTGTTCCAAAAATAAGTTAGTGTTTTGGTTTCAAGGTGGAATGTGTGTAGTCATGAGTCATTTTGATGTACTCCTGTATTTATCTACTTGGTTAGTGGCAGCCTTTAGGTTGTTTTCTAGAACCAGGCTCAAGTTTCTTGACAGAGTTAGCTCACAGGATGTATTGTTCCCTGCTTACTGAGCTTCTTCCCAAGAAATTGAAGATAAATATTTCCATCTTTAGTTTTCAGGATCTTAAAGTCAGAGATGTGGAGGCCAATGGAAATCAAAGAAAAGGGACTGGGATCCTGGGTTACTGGTGTTAACTTCATCTTACTGGGGTTAGGTTAACTTTACTAACCTCTGTGAATTCAATTTCTCATTTCAGAAATGGCACTGATAACATCAGAAGCCTAAATAAGCTGTCACTTTAAGGATTATGCTTAGTTAACATACAGCTGAGAAAGTGCTGGATGAGTTTATTCATAAGCATTATTGTCCTTGGGCTGAGGACTTTTCATTTGTTTGATCACTCTATCTATCTATCTATCTATCTATCTATCTATCTATCTATCTATCTATCTATCTATCTGTCTATCTATCTATCTATCTATCTATCTATCTATCTATCTATCTATCTATCTATCTATCTATCTATCTATCTATCTTCCTTCCTTGCTTCCTCCTTCCTTCCCTCCCTTCCTTCTCTCCTTCCTTCCTTTCTTTCTTTTCTTTCTTTGAAGCAAGGTCTCACTTTAGCCATTGCTGAACTGGAACTCAATCTGTAGGCCATGTTTTCTCAGACTTACCATGTTTCTCCTACCTTGGCCTGTTGAGTGTGGGGATTACAGGTATGAGACACCACTCCCAGCTAAGGTATCAGTTTTAGTTTGTTTTGGTTTCTTACTTATCATAGATCCACTGAGTTACATGCTTAGAAGGGTTGGAGTACATAGATACCCTTGTTATTTATGTCCACGTTGTGCTCTGCGCTCAAGTTGGTTTTGAATTTTAATGGTTTGTGAAGTAGCAAGCTATATATAAACTGAATTGCAGAATGTAAATCAGAGAGAGAGGCTTTGTACTTAAGGAAGCAGATGTTTCTGTTTGTATCTCATTGTCTTTTCCCCAAACACACTTTTTTCTTTTACTAGCTCTTTTAGATTCTGCAAAGATAAGTACTCAGAGTTGTTTTGGTGAAGATGGTATGCCAGTACTTTAAAGTTTTTTATAATGGTAAACATATTATTAGTATCATATTACTAACAATATTTTATTATTACATTTTACTTTACTCTTACCATATACAAGAACATACGATTTTAAACCTGGATCCTTTATTTTCCTTTTGTTAGCTACAGGTTTTCAATTTCTTAGTGGTATTCCTAAACCCTTTTGATGTTTCCTGGGGGAGATGAGCTGTTGTAGAAAAGTGTGCATGGTAGATAAAGGCTCATTGAGGGTACTAGCTAGATTTACTTCCTTCCCAGTTGGGAATTCTTCAAGCCTCAGGGAATAGCTGAGGCCTGGGAATTAGTTTAGAGATTATCTCAAAAATGCTGACCACTGAAAAAATAAGCAACATTTAATAAGTAAGACCATAAGTGCTGTGGTTGGGATAATTTTAGTCTCAAGCCTCAAACTTCCTAGATATGAACATTCTGTGAACTGTACAGAAATTATTTTCTTTTTTGTGTAGAATATGTTGTGAAATTGAACATTTAGTGTTAGGAATTAAAATGTAAATCTTTAAATGGAATAAAGATGCATTAGGATTGAGTTATTACACATTACTGTCACTGTGTTTCCTTGGAGGTAAGGTAATGAACAATACAGGTGTGGCCTCTGCATTTGAAATTTACAGACATGTGGGCAAGAGCTTATCTTGAGGGAATTGCATGCATGTGTTTGGTGTGGTCCAGAGGGAAGTACAGGATGCCATGTATTACATGGAAGAAGCACAAATTCTGAAAGGAGAGAGGGCATGAGAGAGAGAGCTCTCAAGAGGAAGCAAGGTACAGATGCTACCTAAAGGAGTAAAGTAACTGAAGCAGGAGGAACAGGAGTACCATGAGCCCACAGCAGAGCACACGTTTGGGCGTAGAAGTAAGATAGGATGTGACTGGTATGAAGAGATTTTTTTTTAAAGTTTTACGTAGGTTGAGCTATAAAGCATTTGATGAGGGTAGAAAGAAATAAAAGGGAAGGTATTTGCTAATGGAGGATGTTGGAGTTGTGACCTTATCAGGATTGTATCTTGATTTAAACATATTTTTTATATGATTACTCTTGGAATAGTTTAGAAAATACACAAATATATAAGAATGAGAAGGGACCAAAGTCTTTAAGAGACCAAGTGGAAGAATGTTGTATTAAGCTACTTAAGAAAAGATGTGATAGTGTCAGATAGGATTGCAAGGAGGAGATCATCTTTTCTTTTCTTTTTTGAGATAGGGTCTTAATCCATAGCCCATGCTAGCTTCAATCTCATGGAAATCCTCCTGTCTCAGCGTGCTGAGTGCTGGGATTATAGATATGAGCCACAATTCCTGATTTGGGTTCAGTAGTCTATGAGGAGCAGTTAATCAGACATACGGAGGAAGAGAATGACAGATGCTAGGAATGAGGTCAAAAATTTAAGTCTTGTCCAAAGGGGGTTTAAAGTGATGGGCTATGAGCATAAGGGAAGGAAGTAAAGTCAAGAAAAGTCTTACAAATAAAACAACAACAAACGTGGTAGTCCATAAAGTTTCTATTGTTTAAGAAACAACAAAACAAGATCACTTGTAATAACAATAGGAAACATGAAAAGAGAAGAAATATGATGATGGGAAATATGAATTGAAGATTTCTGAGATGAACCCATTTCAGGTGAGGTCTCGGCATGGTCCTGTGGATGAATGATCAATAGCTTCTCATAAGATAAGCCAGAGTACCATATTTGGAAAAGGCTTGGGAACCTGTAACAGTCACCACCTTAAATATGCGAGGAACCGGGGAGGTTTGTTCCTGTCACCACATTTAGTAAGAAACAAAGCTGGGATTTCTCTTTCTTAAGTGCCTCCTGAGTTTCATGTTGAACCTCAGTGCTATAGAGTGAAGTAGCAGGTTCATTCTGTCTTGTGTCTTGCTGCTTAGTCCTAATATCTGGTTGTGGGTGTGGCTGGAAAGAGTAGTAGCCAGATATTTCCAAAATGGAGGCCTCTGAAATAGGTAGATGCCATATAGATCATTTGCAGCTGCTGGTCTCTATTATTGTAAAATTCTGTGGTGTCTTCTATATCTTGTCTAGCATACTTAAAAATTTGGATTGGAGGGCTGGAGAGATGGCTTAGTGGTTAAGCACTTGCCTGTGAAGCCTAAGGACCCTGGTTCGAGGCATGTTTCTCCAGGACCCACGTTAGCCAGATGCACAAGGGGGTGCATGCATCTGGAGTTTGGTTGCAGTGGCTGGAGGCCCTGGTGGGCCCATTCTCTCTCTGTTGCTCTCAAATAAATGAAAATAAACCAAAAAAAATTTAAAACTTGGATTGGAAAACAATGATATGTCAGCATTAATATTTCCATCACATATACAGATGTCTGTATCTGAATCTGTCAGTCTGTATCTATATGTATATCTATCTACCTATCTATCTATATTGCAAATTACAGGTATGTTTAATATTTTTTTACTGCAAGATATCCATCTATTTATAGTAATTTCTTCCCTGAGTTTTATAAAGTTGAGAGGGGTCCTGTATGTGAAGAAGGTTGCCATCTAATATTCTATCCATAGTCTTTTGCACTGCTGGTCTTCCCTGACCCCTATGGTATGAGTTATTTTATTATATTAAATACAATACTATTTTAAATAAGATAAAATTCTCCCATACAGCAAAAGTATCAGGGCAAAGACCAGCTTCCTAAAGCACATTTTAGGTAACAGGCAGGCTAGGAAATTCAGCTGCTTGTAGGTGCTGCAAAAGTTAGTGTCCACTACACAATTTGGGAGATGGCGAGCAGTACAAATATGAGCTCTTACTCAAAAATCCCTATGAATTTCCAGAGACCAGTGGCATAGCACTAAATTAAGTGAAGACCCTTTTAAGTACTGGGCTTTCTGCAACTACACAGGCCACAGGTCAGTGAAAAGGCATGGGTGGAGACCGTGAAGAGTGGGGATCCAGTTTTCCTAAGTACAAATTAGTACTCTATCCTAATTTTATGGTTTCTTTTTCTCAGTGAGCTCCTGAAATTCAGGATGAAGGAGTTTTGCTGGGCTTGGACACAGCAATTGATCTATTAGTCACAACCATGAGTAACTTGCTCAGCTGTAATGAGCAGCTGCCCTGACAGGCTCCACAAGGCTGTGGTCCTCTCCCTTTACCAGCCACAGCCTGTACAAGGGAAGACCTGTTTCCAGTTTTTTTTCCACGGCTCAGTACTGACGTTGGGTGTATCAGAATGAGGGGGAATGTGGAAATAAATCCCTTCTTACTCCTTTCTCTGGCACCATTTCCTCTTCCTCATAGTACCGCTAAACATCCAAACTGTAACTTGTCCTGCTCCACACTTCTCCACCAAAAGCAGTACCCACCCCAGCTTTCGTGAGTTCAGCAGCAAGATACAGAAAACTAAGGGAAATCTCTTTGAAAACACTCAATGTTGGCTTTACAGGGTACAAGTTACATTAAGTGAAACATAGGCGTGAGTGGGTGAAGAAATTTGTTCTGCTTTGGAACTGTACTTAACTAAATACATTCTCCATGGGTTTTGAGAACTTGTGTTGGAAAATTTAAAAAGCAAAGATTCTTACCATCTCAAATTCTCAGGAATGATGGCTCCATGCCAGTGCGATTGTCCAGTGGCATGGAGCTCAGCTTTGGATGCGGCATATCTCTCCGTGTCTTCATGACAAAGGTAGGAATATTCCATTAGGCGGAAGTCTCTGCGGGTTGTCCTCATACCATCCCTTCAGCATTACAGAGCTGCCACTGTATTCACAAAGGTGACTGACAATAGCATGAACACACAACTAATGCCATGACAGTAATTGCCTTTTTCCTACTGTCCCTTATGATTTAGGTTCATTTGTTCTTCTCTCATATTTATAAAATTTTGAAAAACCTTATAAAAATCAAATAATTTTCTATACAAGTGATGACTATTAGAAATAGAAAGTTAAATTCATTTTCTTAACTGATCATGGTTTCAGTATTTTACCTACACTAAGGTGGTTTATTATTTTTTTTATGGCTCAGCTCATTTTTAAATAATCAGAGCCATTTAGTATTTTCTACTTAAATGTACACAACTTGGCCAGGCTAGTAGCACACGCCTTCAGTCCTAGCACTTGGGAGGCTAAAGAAGGAGGGATTCTGGGAGTTTGAGGCTCAGTCTGGGCTAGAGTGAGACTCTGCCTAGAAAAAACTTAAAGTAAAAATAACTATAAAACTTATTTATAATTTTAATTTTACTTCAACTTTTGTATTAGTACATGTGTGTGGTGTGCATACATGTAAGTGTGATTGTATGTGTGTGGGTGCACGTGGATATATGCACATGTTTATGTTGAGGCCAGAGGTTGGCATTGAGTATCCTTCTCAATCACTCTTCCACTGTATTTGGGGGAGGGCAGAGATCTGTCTCTGTACCTGGGACTTATGGATTTGGCTAGACTAGCTGGCCAGCAAGTCTTGGGGTCCTCCTGTTTCTCCCTCTTCAGTGCTGGGATTATAGGCACACATGGCCATGCCCAGTTTTTATGTGGGTACTGAGATCTGAATTCAGGTCCTCCTGCTGGCATGTTAGGCAATTTAGCACTGAGGCATCTCTCCAACCCCATAACTTTTTAGATTCTTTTTTAAATTTATCTAATTTCACAGATCATGACCCTAAAGTTTCATCACTAAAACATCCTTTTTAAAAGATAACTTGAGCAAATTGGGGTGTGTGTGTGTGTGTGTGTGTGTGTGTGTGTGTGTGTTCATGTGTGTGTGTAGGGCTCATGTGCAGTTGCACATGTATGTGCATGTTCATATGTGTGGAAGCCAGAGGATAACTGCAGATGTCTTGCAATAGGCAGCATACTATTTTTGAAAGAGGGTCTCTTATTGGTCTGGAACTCACCAAGTAGGCAAGACTGGCTGGCTATTGAGCCCCAAGAGTCCTCTCTCTGCCTTCCCTATACTGGAATTTCAAGCGTACCTCTCCACACCTGAAAGTTTATTGCATGCGTTCTGGGAATCAAATTCAGGTCCCCATGCTTGAGAAGGCAGCATGCTACTGATTGAGCTATCTCCTCAGCCCCTGACTAATACTAGCTTTTGCTATAAATTTTGTTTAGATTTATTAACTACAAATTAAACTTTTTTAAGGCAAAATAAGCCTTATTGTTTCAGTTATTTTAAACTGAAAAAATGCCATTTCAACTATTTGGCATTATTTGCATATCAAGTCCTTGGACAGTTCATGTTCAGGGTTCTAAGGTGACAGTAAAAATCAGATGATATAATCTTCATAAGTCATTGAGTTTGACATGACTACACTCTACCTCTGGCCTAATCCATAGGTCCCACATGTTCTCCATCTAGAGTCATTGACCTTCTGCATCATGACTCCCCAGAGTTTGACTGGATAGAACTTCTTTCAATGCCTTTGAAATGGCATTCATTTTCATTGCTTTAGCCTAATTCCGGGACCACTGTAAGCTCTCAGTACATAATTTTGGATGGTTAATGATTGATTTTGCTTGTTATCTCACTAATTCCTTTCATGAACTTTTGCCATAACCAAAATATGTTCCAGGGCTTCCTTCTTCCAGGCTTCCTTTGTGTCACTCCCATTTCTCCATCCAGCAAGCAATGTCAGTGCCCTCCCTCACCCTCATTAGCACTGTACTTATCTGCATCTCTCCTGAAGGACTCATTTGTTTTTTTAAACTCTTTTTTTTTTTTTTTTTTTTTTTTTTTGAGAGAGAGAGAAAGAATGAGAATGGGTGTGCCAGAGCTTTTAGCCACTGAAAAGGAACTCCAGACCCATGCACCACCATGTGTGTCTAGTTTACGTGGGTTCTGGGGAACTGAGCCTAGGTCCTTAGGCTTCATAGACAAGCACCTTAACCACTAAGCCATTTCTCTAGCTTAGCACTCATTGATTTTAAAATCCCTGTTCACTTGTGTGTGGTCCTGTTTTCCACTGCTGGACTGAGGTCTCCTTGTGGGTCTGATTTTCCTCACATTCAGCTTCGTAGTCCTTAGCTCGTGTAGCCCAGGGCCAGGTAATGCATTTTTCCCCATTATTGCTGTGTTCATTGTGCAATAAATGAAAGCTTTTACCTGTTGAGGAATGCAGCAGTTACCTTTTCATTTTTGGGACAAAAAAACCTGACCAGAAGCTAGGGAAAGTTTCATCAAGGGGGAGGAAGCACAGCAAAAGCAAATAGTATGACATCCCATTTCTTTATTAGCAGGCAAGAAGGAGAGTGAGCTGCTAACATTGTCAAGCAGGGCTTCCCAAGGTCACCCCAAGTGACACACCTCCTCCAGCAGAGCTCTACCTCCCATAGGCTCCATCACCAGAGACTGAATATGAAGCTTAATCACAAACACTTGAGGATATGGGGGGCATTTTATATTTAAACCACAACAAAGATGTTTAGCTTCTCTGTGGGAGGCTGACAGCTTTGAATTAGTTCAATTGTACTGTGGTCTTAAAGTGTGGATTGACTTTTTACTTCTCTTCGGGAGAAATTTTCTCATTCTAGAGTTCATGCATATTAAATGGTGTTTTTTTTTTAATTTATAAAATTAATGATGTTAGTACTAAAGGTTTTTATGCTTACTGGTTTTTTTCCTTATTGATGATTTAAGTTGGTTTATCCACAATTTTATCAGGCAGGCAAGTAGGAAAAAGTATCCTGATCTACAGATAAGGCAGCTCAAAATGGACAAGCAGCTTTCCCAGCACAACATAGCCAAATGTCTTGATTTTCAGCATATAGTTCTTGTGTTCTCAAATCGGGATGAAATTGAGTCAGAGCAGAGATTGTTTATGGTTTTCTAGAGATTGCGTTAAGATTACTGGGGAGAAGGGTGAATTTTCCAAGCCTTAAGTTCCAGTCCACTTCCTTAGAGGCCTGCCATGTCCAACATTGTTAGGGATGACACTGTGACATGCTTGTGTGCTGGGTCAGAAAAAAAGTTGTAAAAACTACAATATGCAACACTCCTTCAGAATTTCATGTTTGTTGTGATAAATTGAATGCAATTCATTGGTTTACCATAAGTCTGACATCTTAGAAATAAGACTTCTTTGGTTTTCAGAACTGTTTACTCACTGCCTCTGGAACTGGATCTCTTTCAAAGGGATAAAGAAATAGTCTTGACATGTATTGTTCATATGTATATAATTCTCATCTGCAGCAAAGAAAAAAAGAAAACTGAAGCCGGAGATACAGGTGTGGCAGGAATCAGATTCTGTGTCCTTTTGTGGGAGTCAGTGGTGTTCCACTCTTCATGTTAGCTTAATAAACATACAGTTTCCAGGACCCACCCAAGCCAATTAACCCAGAGTCATGTGGGAGTGGGACTTGGGCCTCCATAAGCTCCCCTTGGAATGCCAGTATGCAGGAGAACAGTGAGGTTTGAAATAGACACTCCAGAGCAGACACATTTATGGGATAACCTGAATATTAATGACTTACTTGAACATTTGTGTTTTCTTTTTAAGTAGTTTCTTTTAATGAATAACTCTTAAAAACTCTTCTGTGTGCCTGCCTGTTTGGAAGAGCCCTGGTGCTGGTTTGTTTTCAGCGTTTTGCTAAGCCCTTTGTGGAAACTGTTTTCCGGAACATTGCTCAGACATATTTCTTACTTTTAGTTTCACTATAGACTACTTGTACATTGTGTCATACTGAAAAAGAATTATTTAATTTGCCTATGTCGCCTTGTTAAATGGCACAATGAAAAGACATCAGAATCTCTTAGATGTCATCATAAGGAGTGATTTCATTATCTTGGTATTCTTGATCTATTAAATAAAAATCAAAGTTTTTATTACATAGGAGCAAAATTTTTAAGGATGAAAACCATTTTATCTATTTTTTTTTCTGAAGAATTACACACACCTGCCTCTTTCATCTTCCTTTGATACTGTGTCTTGAATGGAATAAGCTTTTCTCTTTGAGTTAAAAAAAAATGTCTGGAATAAGCAGTCTCTAATCAAGTGTTTGTAGATATATTGGAAAGAATATCTTCCTAACTATTACAGCTAGAGTTTGTTCTTGGAGTAAAGCAAAGTCTCTTATAATAGAGATACAGTTTACCTAGGAGTCATATTAATAAGAAAAAAAGTCAGCTTTTTGAATAATATATGAATCTGTATGGTATCAGTGGTATCGAGGCATTTGGGACAATGCATAATTAGCTTCAGTTCCCTTTGAGAGGGAGATGTGGATGTTAAAGTAAATTGCTGATAAAGCATACTTTGGAGAACAGTGTATTTCAAAACTTTGTGCAATATCAGCTATTTCTTTCAATGGTATGGAAATATAGCATAAGACAGAAGATTTATTAGGGGCAGTTTGGAATCATTCTTACCATATGAAAGTTCATAATTTGCTTACTTAGAATAGAGACTAAAACAAGGGTGATAGCAAATATTTATAGACCTTCTGGTACCATTGCTTATAGCCAATGAACTAAGAGTCATTTGCTTGTGTACGAATTATGTATATGACAATATTTAAGCACTAAATAAGGCTTGGTCATTTAGTTAGGAAGAGTTCTTTTATGCAACAGTAAAAATGGACTACTGCAGAAAAGTCCACATTCACAGAGAAAGAAAACTAAGAATTGTGAAATAAACATTGAGGAAGAAAGGGAAGAATAGAAGTTGGAATCAGTGGCTTTCATTAAGTAAAAGTGAAGAAACAGCCTCTTGGGAAAGAACTGTGTTGTTACCAGGAAAAAACAAATTTTAAACTAAACCTTTCTTCCATAGTAGGATTTCTAATTCTCACATTGAGGGAGTTCCTGCAAACATTTCAGTTTTGCTATGGAAATGAATGAGGCTATGATATGCACTGTATAGACAGACTATATGGAAGTATCATTCACCATTTACTCCCTATTTTTTGAGACACACAGCAACATATTGTCCCTTCTCACCATTTCCACAAAACTATGAAGTCAGTGCTCTGAAACTGATGTGGGGTATTATTGTTACCTGCAATATATTCAGACGTTTTGTTCCAGAGAAATGGAACCGATTAGTTGGCTTGAGGGTTCCTCTCTGCTGAGTCCTTATCTTTCTCAGGTTGGCTTATTTAGATAATCCCTGGGTTCATGATCAGGTCCCTGTCTTCACTAAGCTTAAAGAAAATGAAGGGCTTGTTGTAACACCTCCCTGGGAAGGTGATAAATTTAGATTGTTTTTCTGATGACAGCTATCTTGTTAAAAGTTAAAATATTTAAATGTTATCCTTTTGAGAATATGTATCTAATATGCAAAAGGCCCATTAGAGAGTACTCATTTTCTGTAGTTATTTTCTTTTCTAACTAAACACAAACACAGAAAGGGCCAACCACACTACTATTTGAGTCTGAAAATCAGCTAACTGAGCTCTCAGAGACAGAATCTACTGCTTTGGCAGGACTGAGTAGCGACGATTACAGCCTGGTCAGTAATAATGACAGATTTTAGTGTCCATTTTAGTGTGTGAAAACACTAAATTACAGTGAATTGAAAAATGGCTAGTTTATGATCCTGGAATAGCATTCTTGGGGGCGAGGACAAAAACGATTTAAAATCCTTTGAGGATGATTTTGTTTTTCTCCCTCTTCACGGAAGGTCTGGTATACTTTTTGTGTCTTTGAGTCTTTGAGTATGAATACAAATGTGACAATATGTGTGGCCAGCTTCTGTGGGAGATTGTCTCTGATGTGCATCTTCATCCTAAATATATCTCTGATAGTCTCTTGGCATACTCCACAAGAACTCAGCCCTTTGGAAAGTGTCATGAAGATGGTTCTTTATACAAGTCTTCTTAAGAGAGGTTTCGTCCGAGTGTTTCCAGCCATTAGGATGGCTGCAGTCTGCCTGAGCGAGTGTGCCCTGGGAAGGAAGGGCTGTAACTCCTTAGCTCTGAGGACAATGTGGGAAGACTCTGGAAGCACCTAGGGGGATTGCAGATGGCAGATCCAAGTCCGTTATGGTACATTTGTAAAAAGAGAACACAGGGCTGGAGAGATGGCTTAGTGGTTAAGGCACTTGCTCGCAAAGTCTAAGGACTCATGTTCTCCTCTCTAGATCCCACATTAGCCAGCTGCACAAAGGTGAGGCAAGCACAAGGTCGCACATGTCTACTAGGTGGCACAAGTATCTGGAGTTCGATTTCAGTGGCTGAGGACCTATTGTGCCAATTCTTTCTCTCTCTGTCTCTTGCTCTCTCTCAAAATAACAATAACAACAAAAAATACAAACACAAACATTCCATGAGCCATTTTCCTTAACTCTTATATTAAAACATAGACAAAACAACAATAATTTTAGAGAAGCAGGAGGATAAATGAAATGAAATAATGGCCCCAGATGTAACTTTTCAGCAGGCTCTATTTTGATATGAGTGAGAGAATTCAAAGGTGCATGAGCATTCAATACAACGTCTATGGAAAGATGTTCTGTGTCAGAGAAGGCGAGGCATGGAGTAGTTTGGAGTCTAATATTGAATGAATTCACTTGTCAGTGGACAAGGGACAAGTCATTTTGTCTTTCTGCTTCATGTTGTTCATCTTTGAAATACATTACCACCTCATGCAATTGGTAAAGGGACAGCCAAGAAAATCTTCCTATTTTCTTTTGTGTTCATGTTTCTCAGTAGATGTTGATGTTACCTAGCATAACAGTGACCAGTGAGTAATGTCAAACAGAGGGAGAGGACCACTGTGAGTGATGTTGGGGCAGGAATAGAACTTGTTCCTTTTCGCATTTTTAGGCCCATGCAGAGATGCTAAGCGGAAACCAGGAGAGAAAAGTTGAGTTTGGGCCCTATATTTTCTCACTGATTGCTCAGCACTTGGGGGGAAGAGACCAGGAGGTAAAGAATGGCCTCTTTTCTATAACCCTACATATATAATCCAACCAATACATAATCCCACCAATAAATAATATATTGTATTTCATCATCTGTAAAGTGTGAAGGTATGAGCCATTGTACTGAACACAGTCTTCTTCAAGATTAATTTTTAACTTTAAATATCTTGAAACGCATTAATCAGAAAACAATGAAAGTCTGTTAGAAACATTAGTATACTGCCATTCAGATTTAATATTGCCCTTATGTTGTTATGCCAAATTTCATAAGCTTTGGATTTTTTTTTTAAGAGAGAAACTGTTATATTCAACACAGTAAGCTAAACATATGCTTTCCATTCCTTTGGGAAGTCACATTTAAATGATAATAAATCAGTGACAATTTTTTAAAGGTATACATTTAAGGAAAGATAATAGATCAGGAAACAATTCTAAATGTGTTATGCCAAAAAACTTCTTGGAATTTAGTAAGAGAGAGACTTATCTGATTTTGTAGACTGAGTCAGTTCAATGCAAAAAGGGTTCAAGGTTTGCAGATACCATGGCTTTTGGAAGCTGGAATGAAATTTTGATGTCGGAAGAAGAAAATCCATGATTTAGAAAATCATGTCTCCTCTGCACTACCCCGCCCACCTCTGGGCAGCAGGCGAAGCAGGGCATGGGAGAGGGTCCGGCAATGCAGGGAGCTCAGTGAAGTTATAACCTGAAGAATGGGCTGCTCTCCCCCGTGACACATATATAGTCCCACCCTTCTTCCCTCTTAAGCACTGGTGTTCTTAAGTCAGATGTGAATCAGATGGAGCAAAATTTATTTTCATATTCTTTTTTGTTCACTCACTTTCCAGGCAGATCTGTAGTCTTGCTGCCTGCCAATTGCCATGGTCTCTATAGCAGCCCTGTGCTCCTGACACCTGGCTGACAATGGTGGGGACCCTGACACTTGTTCAATTAAAAACTGTTGGTAGGTAAGTATTTAGGAAGTACTCAGTCATTACTATTTCAAGTGAATATTGATCCCAAACAGTATTTCTTTTTTTTTTAAATATGAAAGAATTTTTTTATTTCTTATTTTAAAATTTTAGTAAATGCATTACATATCTTAACATTTTAATATTTAGGATAGGTAAAGGATAAAAATAATTTAAATGAGAAAGAAGCTAATGAAAGCATAAATTCTGGTTATATAATCTTAAACATTCAGCTTTTTTGTACTTTTTACAGCTTGTATTTCAGCTCTACAAGACTCTTTAATCAAAGAAGCCAATGATGCTACAGCTAAATGACAGCACAGTAACCTGCTAAGTTCTCTGCAACTGTATACTTGAAACAAATCCTAAAAGCTTAGATCTGAATTCTTTTTTTTTCATTTTTATTTTTTATTTTATTTTTTTTACAGTCAGTTTGGTACCATTATTAGGCTCATCCATGACCTACCCCCTCCCCTTGGCCCCTCCTTGTTGAGGTATACAGGTCTTGCATTGTGGAGTTAGCCCACACTTATGGGTAAGCTAAATGTCTCTGCATATCATGACCCAACATGTGGCTCTGACATTCTTTCCGCCCCCTCTTCCGCAAAATTTCCCTGAGCCATGTTGGGTCTGCTTCAGTGATGAGGTGTTGGGGGGCTCTGAGGCTCTGGCTCTCTGATTTGGTAGGAGTTGATTTTTCTCTGTGCTGATCTCCTTCCCCTTGTGCTGGTATCCGGTTCATCAGGAAAACAGGGCCCTTGCTTGTTTCTCCAATTTTTCTTAGTTTCAGCCGGGGCCCTTTTGAGGTATGATGGGGTGGCTCTCTCCTTAGGGTCTACATCTATCTGAAAAAGAGAAGCAGATTCTCCAACGGAGAGTAAGTTAGCATCAGGACAAATGAGATAACCCTTTTTTTTATAGAGAATTTAATAGGTGTAGGCCCTCTTGTAGCCCACAATTGACGGTAGCTTGATATTGGAGAGTGGGTTTATGTTTGGATATGGTTCTGACTTGTTTCCCAGCTCCAGCTATGGGTCTCATACCAGTGAGGGGATCAGTTAGCCGAATTGAGAGCAGTTGGTTCCCCACCATGGCTGTGTGCCACCACTGCACTTGTGTGGGCATCACACCAAGTTATTTGCTGCTAAGTAGGTTAGACCATGTGTTGCTTCGACAGACATTGGTCATTTTCCCCCAGTCGCCCATGTAGCACCTTCTGGCACTAGATGCGCTGACTGTCTGGGGACTGACTCTCTTCCAACTTCCAGCCATGCCATTCTAATTTGCATGTCAATCACATAAGGTGTCTTCAGCAGTAGGGTCTTATCACTAGCCTTTGGTGGGTCATCAAGTACTCTGACAGAAATCTGTCTGTCTTTTAGGAAATCTTGTAGGTCTCTCTGATCAAAAGCTCATTGTGGATGATAGCCCCATGCTGGTTCTGGGAGTTACATGTCAGTGCCCACTAAGAAAATGAGGAAAAAGATAACTAATATACAAGAGTTAGAGATAAAAGAGAGAGAGAGAGGGAGAGGGGAAGTGAGGGAGGGAAGATGTAGAAGATTAAGGTTAGTCTTGATCATACCCTCTCCAGTGTCTTGTGGTTCAGGTGTTCTCTGTACCAAACAGTATTTCTATGTCAGATGTCATACTATCTACCTTTTTTTTCCCTACTAGTTTCTCTATAAAAAGAAGACTTCAATAATTTTATTGATTGATGTTATTTAGTGAGTGTAGACTCTACCTTGCAAGTCCCTATAGAAGAAGATCTTTACATTAATTCTTTCTAGATATATTTCTGTAACTATTATGTCATATATGCAGTACATCCCTTTATGTTAACAATAAACAGCAGACTTCTGCTCTTGCCATAAGTATATTTCAGCCCGTTTCTCAGTTGGCAGATTGAGGCGGAAAGAGGTAAGGAATGTGTCCAAGGATACCCAGGTAAAAGCTGTATGTAATTCTTGACAGTGAGCTTTTCTTATTGACCAGAAGATACAGTAGCCACTTGACATTTATGAACCACAATGTGGGATTTGTAAAGTTATGTCAATAGAAAATCATGACAAGAAGCTAATGGGAATTTTTGAGGCCCCAGATAGACACACTTACTCACTTTATTGTCAAATTGTCCATCTGCTTTCCCCTGGATGCTTGATTGTGAGAACGACTTAGGTAGCATTCTACCCACATATGGTCCAGTTTGAGACTTGTTCTCTAATGTGGTACACAAATAAGACACAAGACAGTCCTGGAGAAGTGTGTTTATTGCAGGTGGCACAAATAAACTTCAAAAACTTGTTGGAGACTTATGTATTATAACTGAGAAAAGGGACCTGACTTGGGAAGTTACAATCAAATATGAAAATAAATATAAATCAGAGTAATAATTGCATTCTATAATCTGAGCAAATTGCTTAAGGGCTGCTACACAATTCTCTGGTGACCTTTGCTTTCATTATTAAAGAAGATCAAGCAATTCTTGCTCTTCCATCTAGTCTGAGAACAAATTCATCGAATTTCAGTATAAATGGGTTGGTCCATTTCAGAGAAATGGCTGTATGTCATTCTTTCTTGGAAAGTAATTAAAGTATAATGTTTCTATAAATGTGTCCTAATATTCCAAACCGTGGCTTCATTTTACACTTATGTACAGTTCACAATTGCCTTCTGTAACTTGCCAAGACTCTTTTGTGTTGGGAGTGTCTTAAATCAAATCAGAGTTTGGCATTTAAGCTAACTTCGGGTTAGGGATACTGATCGTGATCTTGTAAATGCATAATTTATTCTGGTAAGGGACTGTATGGTAAACAGGCACAGTTTCTAGAAGAATATGACTGGGAAGGTTTACAGAAACACATTCTGTGATGTTTTTCCAGGATATTCGTTAACATTTATCTTCTGAATTAGGCGATAAATATACTGCACCCAGGGCAGAGTGTGGGTTCGCTGGCCACATTGTCTTCCTGTCAGGTCAGCAGATGAGGTGGGGTCTGTTCTTCCTCAGGGCTTTACCTGGGTTAGGAATCTGACCTGTACCAGGTTCTTCCTTCTCTTTGTAAGGCCCTCTTCCTCTTAGCTCTTTGTTGAAATGCCCTTTGTAACTATCAAAAGGAAAATGTTTTTCCTAGTTATTGGGAAAATTTTGTTACCGTAGTGCATTTCCTTTGTGACACTTACCGTAGTTTATCGTTGTATATTGTTTATTTGTGCACTTAATGTCTTTTCCTGCCCTCTGTTTAGCTAGTCTGAGCTCAGTGTCTGATAGGTAACAGATACACGGTGAGCACCCAGTAGAAAGCAGAGCAGCACATTTCTCTACACAATGCTTCCTTTACCAACTGTTTACCTTCAAGTGCTAATTTTTTGTTTCTTTTTTTATTAGAGTTAGTTATTATGTATGGTTTCTTGTCTAGTGTAGAAATACAGGGTAATATTCCTCTAATATTGAGGAAATTAACAGGTTCATGGTGCTATATAAATTTGACATTTTATTTTTTCCAATTTATTTGAATAAGAAATAATAGTCAGCAAAGGCCCAGGATTGTCTGGTAATGTGTACATAGGATATGTCGGATGACTGGGGATTTAGAGGGTTCAGATCCTTGCTACAGATTCTACAAATTATCAAGAAAAGTAGAAGTCAGAAAATGCTGCACAGGACAGCAGTTGTGCTTATGTTTTTCAAGAAAGCACTGTATAATTATTAACACTTGATTTAGACAGTTAAAATGAGGAGCTACAGAAATATTTATTGCTTCTTTTTCTGTATTTGTGTCATTTTCTTAGCATCCAGTTTTAGGTGATGGAGTACATATTTCAGAACAACATTTACATATCATTTAATAGGTGCTCGTTGAGTGACTATGAGTACACAAGCGACACAATTCTGCTGTGAAGGAGCATAAATTTTGTCAGAGAGGGATGACTTTTAAATATGTTATTGATTTGAGAGAGAGAGAGAAAGAGGTGGAGAGAGAGAGAGAGAATGAGAATGAGTGTGCCAGGGCCTCCTGCCACTGCAAATGAACTACAGACACACATGTCACTTGGTCACTTGATACATCTGGCTTTATGTTGGTAGTGGGGAATCAAACCTGAGCTGTCAGGCTTTGCAGTCAAGCATCTTTAACTACTAAGCCATATCTCCAGCCCCCAAAGGGCAGACTTTTAAACAAATTTTGCACGGAGGAAGGACCTCCAAGCATTTCAGGGCAGTTATTTCACAAAGAAGGAGAGTAGAGAGAATTTGACTTAGGTTCCAAGTATGAAGCAATGAAGTGAATCTCAAGGAAAGAGAAAGAAAGAGTGGAACGTGGAAAGATTATGATATGATTGAGAAGTGGAAGGTCATTGCAGCTGAAGCATGAGGAAATAGATAAAAGAGTGAGATATGAGATCGAGGCAGTACTGTGAGGGTTTTCATGAAGTAATATTCTGCTGATTAGGTACTGAAGCTTATATTGAGGGCATTAATATGAACAGACTCTGTTTTTGTTTTACTGTTTATGCATCTTGTGGGTTCTGTTAACATGTGTGTGGCTTGGGTATGCATGTGTGTACACATGCATGCACAGGCGCACATGGAGGTCACAGGTTGACATCGACTGTCTTCCTTGCCCACTTCTCACTTTATTTATTGAGAAAGGTTTTCTCAGATGAATGCAAGGCTTGTGGATCTGCCAAATCTAGCTAGTCAGCTTGCCTCCTAACTCATTATCTGAGTGCTGAGATCACAGGCTGGCTACCACGCCCATTTGGTATTTGCTTGGAGGCAGGTAATCTAAACTCAAGTACTCATGTTTACAAAGTAAGGTTTTATTTATTGAACCATCTCCCCAGTACCTATTTTTTGTGTATGTTTTTTATTTGTAGTGATGTGGAAGATGGGCTCCAAGAGGAAAAATTGGAGTCAGGGAGCTAGCTGATAAGGAGCCATGTAAACTTAGATAAGAAATGGTGAGGACTTTAACTGGTGTTGCCAATGAATAAGGATGGATTCAGGGCAAGGTGGCTGTTTGACAGAGATTTGTTGGCAAGACAGTAGGCAATAGGTGATTAGGCATCCATAGGGAAGTGTGTTGTATAATTTGTGAATTTCAGATTTGCTTCCTCTTTCTTTTTTTCTCGCTTTCCCTATCCTTCTCCCTCTAGTTTTGCCCTTTTCCCTCCCTTATTGCTTCATTTCCTTTCTTTTTTTTTTTTTTTTTCTTCCTGAAGCAGGGTCTCACTCCAGCCCAGGCTAACTTGGAATTCACTACGTAGTCTAGGGTGGCCTCAAACTCTTGGCAATCCTCCTACCTCTGTCTCCTGAGTGCTGGGGTTAAAGACATGTGCACCACGCCTGGCTCTTGTTTCATTTCTTTTCTCCCATTTTCTATTATTTTTCTGATATTGTTTCTTATTTTCATTTTTATTCTTTCAAGAGTACTTAGATATAAATTCATTACGAAACAAATAACATACATCTGTAAATGTTGTTCCAGTTATATTTATATATATACATTTGGACAGGATGTTGTATCTAAGGGGAATATGCCAAATTATATACCTGAAAGGTAATTTCAGAACACTGAACTTAGCATGCAAGTGAAGCTAGAATAGAGCCTTGAGAATAGGTCCCTGGAAGTGTTAATGTAGTAGCAGTTGAGACGCTACAGTTAGGCAGAGGGACCTGAAGATCGATCACTATGATGTCTAGGAGGGGTTTCAAACTTAGTGATGTCATGTTGAAAGCTATTTTCTTTATTTTAGAACCTGATTTTTAGTGACAGTAAGCTCTTGACAGTAAAATACCCTCTTTGGATTTCTTTTTTGTTGTTCTCATTGTTTATTTTTGTTTATTTATTTGAAAGCAACAGAGCGAGAGAGAAAGAGGCAGATATATAGAGAGAATGGATGCACCAGGGCCTCCAGCCACTGCAAAAGAACTCCAGATGCATACGCCCCCTTGTGCATCTGGCTAACGTAGGTCCTGGGGAATCAAGCCTCAAACCGGGGTCCTTCAGCTTCATAGGCAAGTGCTTAACCACTATGCCATCTCTCTAGCCTCCTATTTGGATTTCTTAAATTATTGTTTTTTTGAGATAATAATATCCTATCCCTAAGCTGTATGAGGGCAATGTCTTTGTACATTCATATAACATTCATGTAACATATCTGATATATAGAAGAATTCCTGGAACTATAGTATATAATAATGAATATTTTATACTGACTTACTGTAGTCATTCTGTAGCCAAAGTTACTCTGATAGATTCAATGTGCTTTAAAGTTAAATTTAGAAACCGTATATACATGCACACATAAACACACATATACACATATATGAATGATCTTAACTTGTAAATCTTCATTTGTAGTTGATGTGCTTGCCCCTTTCTATTTGTAGCCATTTCCAGATGCATGTATTTTGGCTAACATATCATTCTGCCTAGGAATACTGTACTTTGATGAAGACAAGAATCTAAAATTCACACTTGTTGAAGCAGGCATCAGACAGTTAAAACAACCCTGTAAGATTTTACACCTAGGAATGGAAGAAATGAAAGTAGTGAGAAATATTATTATTTTTACTTGTTTATTTGCATATTGAATTTTTATTTTATTTTAATTAAAATTTTCTGATTATATCTAAAAATTAAAATTCATGTATGTATATAATATATACATAAATAATCATATATTTATGTATGCCTTATTGCATCATCTTCCTGAATATTATTTGGGGTTACATTGGATAAGAAGGTTATGCATTACTTCTTTATGGGGGAAAATTGCCAGGATCTTCTGTAAGGGTTGAACATGATTATTAGGACCTGACTGACCTTTGAGTCAATTATTAGAACTTTGCTTTCATGCTTTCAATCTTCAATTTTCATACCGTACTAGAGAGAATATCTGTATGAGAACTGTAATTAGCAGAAAGCACAATGGTTTACTTGTCTCGGGCAATATTGTAATGAATTTATTGAAGCTTTCTCAGTAGCAGCTACTTATCAATGAACTTTGGGGGCTAAGAGCTCTAGTAAAGTTCTGGGTTGCAGGGGGTTCTTCATAATGAGATTTGCTTTTCTTTTGATTTATTTTGTGTAAAGTACCCAAATTTTACTTCCTAAATGCTTAGTTAGCAATCTACAGGTTCCTCTGCCTAACTTCATATCTCTTAACTATCACTGCATTTGCATTTCTGCTGTTCTGTTCTCAAAGATATGTTGGCATTACTTGTATAGTAAGTTAAGTTTTCTTTTATTATAGGAAGGAAAAAAATCTTTCAGATATATAACTTGGCACTGACTTCTTTATGCTATTTTCAGAAAGGTTACCTAACAAGTATTTTTGATGCATTTCTCTGCACATCCTATGATATCTGTAACTGAATCTTTAATTCCCTTGTTATAACAGAGAAAATTTCTTGAACTCTTTCTACAGTTCTACCATCCTTACATTATGCTTTTACAGTAATTCCCTAGATTCAGAAAGGTGAAGGATGAAGTTTATAATGGTACAGAATACCAAACTGTTGCTTGATTTATTCAGGAAGGTTATTATATGCTGGGATCAAATGACAGCTTAAAAGCTAGTATAATTCATCATCATCAGTTAATTTTCACAGGGTGTCCACTGGGTGCTGAACATCATAGAAGGCTCTTTGTCAGCATACATGTGCATGATAAGCTTGATGGAATTCTAGGAGTATGGAATCTTATCCGTAAGGAACTGTCTGCTACCAATGCAAGTCAGCCAAGGCCTTGCTTGTCAAACTCTGTGTACAAAATGCATGCAACTGAAAACACTTATTTTTGAAAGGTTCTTGTCATCAAATTGAAGTCCCATTCTCATTAATATCTGTTGTTACCAGGAGGAAGGGGTGATGCTGGATAGATAAATATATGTATCTGCTCTACTTTGGCTCTCCAACATGTTTGTGCATTGGTATATAAACAGATATTTTTTGTGTCTGTACTCCTGTACATAGAATTTCACATTATTTTTGGCATTTGATGAAATCCAATTTCCTCTTTCCCAAACATATATGCACTCATTATTTCCCCATGACAAATGGGTTACATGTAGATGATGCATCTAGAAGGTAGGGTCATGTTTCTTAGACCTCTGGGTTATATTTATTCCTACTTTGAAATTATTTGGAAATCCACCATAGGCCAAATTTGACTTAGCTTGCTGCCATGTGTAAAAGAAAGCCCTCTAACAAAAAGTGGAATCAGAATTTACCAAAAGGCTTAAATATACCCACATATAAGGCTGTTTGATGAGCATAATGTTTCTGTGTAGCTGATGGACATTGGAAGCTTCCCTCTGGGGTTTATGATCTTCTAAGCCATAGGCGGTTTTATTTTTTTATTTTTTTATTTTTTATTTTTGTAGTCAGTGAATATGGTCAAGTTGGTACCATTGTTAGCCTCCTCACTGTCCTTTCCCCTCCACAGGGACCCTCTTTGTTGGGGTATATGGGTCGTGCATTGTGGGGTTAGCCTTTAGTTTTGGGTAGGAGGAAATGTCTCTGCGTGTCATGACCCAACATGTGGCTCTGACATTCTTTCTACCCCCTCTTCCACAAATTTCCCTGAGCCATGTTGGGTTCATATTAGGTCTGCTTCCATGTTGAGATCTTGGGCACCTCTGTGTCTGTGGATATCTGGTTTGGTAGGGGCTGATTGTTCTCTGTGCCTATCTCCTTCACCATCATGTTGGTTCCCAGATTATTCTTAGTTTCAGCTGGGGCCCTTTTGACCAAGCCATAGGTTTTTGACTCTGATCTTAGCACTAGGTATGAGTTTTTGGACTCATCCAAATGACAAGAGAAAGACAGAGTTCCAGGCTTAGCAGTGTAGTATCATCTCTATCCCATGCACAAGGGCTCATGGAACATTGGAGAGGTACTTGTGGAAAGAACATGAGTGCTGCTCTCACTGCTAGGCAGAAAACCGTCCTTATGGAGAGCCTGTTAGACACTGAGGAGACTCAAAACTTAACAAAGGTAGAAAATAGAGACAGTCAAGAGGTCAGTGCTAAAGGAGATTTCTACCACACCCTCAAAGGTTCATGGAACATTGTAGAAGAGAGAATGAGAAGAACGCATGAACCATAGGGTACATAGACATACTGTGGGGCACTGTCCTCCCAACATGAGCTGACTGCTACATTCCTGACTGTGCCATGGTTGCGGATAACCCTACAAGATTAGCATGATTCTGAGCCCATTGGTATCGTGACTGGGAGGGTGGTGGATAAAAACAAGATGGAAGGACAGAGGAAGGAATATCTTGAAAGAGAAGGGTCCTCAAGCAGTGGTGAGATGGGGGAGAAGAGGTCAAAAAAGTCAAAGGATGGGAACATGATCAAATGATTATATATATATATATATATATATATATATATATATATATATGTATATATATATATGTATATATATATACATATATATGTATATATATATATAATATATATATATATATATAATTCTCAATTAATATAAAAGGGAAAAGAAAGCTAAAAAAAGAAAGAAGGAATACCTTTTTCTCCTTAAAACATCTGTTGAACATTGAAGTTGATAGAAGACAGCCTCTCTGTAAACCTAGAGTATGGTGCTGGGGTGCTGGTCTGGAGATTGGATGGCAGAGAAGGCTATGTCACTAGGGCCTACTCTAAGCCTCTCCTTGCTGAATTTCTACCATGGCTGGGCCCGAGTTCTGTGACCATCAGATCTGTTTACTGCATGACTCTTTGTTTCAGCTTCATTGTTTCTGTCCCTCATGGGCTTTTGAGAAAGGCTTTCAGAGAAGATTCCAGTGGAGAATACCTTAGAAGTTCTCCAGTGGCTGAAAAAGGATTTAGAGGGAGAGCTTGCCTGGTAATGGTAAAGTTGCAAGGCATTCTTTTTAGCCATACAATTTTTAACTTTCTTCCTTTTTAAAAATTAAGTGCCTGTGGAAGACTTCGTTCTGTGGTGTCTTGTCACTTTTGTTTGTCTTAGAAATGTGGTCTCTCTTCTCTCCTTTAGTCTCTATTTAATTGGGGTGGAGAGTATTGACTCACTCTGTTGTGTCTACCTCAGGCTTTATCCCTTGGAGTCATCTCCCTACCCCAGTTTTAGTTTTAGAAGGTTTGGCCTTGGTATTAATTAAATTAAAATATTAAATTAAATTAAAAATATTATACAGCTTTAGTTTACTTTTGTAGATAACTGCATAATGTTTGTAGATGTTAAACTTGGTTAGCTTAAAATATTAATTTAAGAATATAATTATTTAAATACATACTACACTGTGTGGTAAACTTCCAGGTACTTTTTAAGTGGTTATGCACAAACATGACTAAAAATAGTAATTTAAAAATATTTTCCTATAACCTTTGTGGAAAAACAGCAACAAAATTGAAGAAATGTCACTATGATCAGAAGATCAAAGTGTTAAGTGCTATCCATCCTATAGTTATGGCCTTGCTACCTTTTTCAGATTGCTAAGTAGTACTTTTTTTTTGTTTTTTTGGTTAAGATACGGTATAATAATAGTAGGCTTTTAAAACATCTGTTCATCCAAAACTGATTGTTTAAAAAATAAAAGACATGCTTTTATCCCTTTAGAAAGATCACAGATATATGGTCATATTGGTTGATATTTATTATGAACTATTAGAAAAAGTCAGAAATGTTTCTGAAAAAAATGTAGGTGTTATTCCTTATAATGCTACCATATAAAAATGATATGCAAAATCCAGTGTACAAAATTATTTTAGAATGACCATACCTATATGCTATATTAAAAAAATATATCAGGATTAAAAAAAATTTACAAAGTCTTTATTTTTTATTTAAAAAATTAAAGTTGCTTGCACAGTATTAGGTATCATTATGGCATTTTCAAACTAAACTAATATTTAAAAAGTTTCTCTCTACACTCTTCTCCATCACTCTTAGCCCCTCTTGAACCCTTCCTTCTTCTGTAGCCTCCTTTCCACTTTCAGGTCACATGTAACCTGCTGCTTTCTCTGTCTCTTTCTTCTCAAACCTGCTTTCCCCCTTATGATTTCCTTTCTGGTTTCATAGCCCATACCCACACTAATCCCCACTTATATACAGATAAACATTATAAGCTATTATCTGCAAACGAAAGAACATATTTATTTTTGGTCTTTTTGAGTCTTGTTTACTTCACTTTTCTGCTAAGTATTTATAAATACATATACATGTATTTGCTTAGGTAGATTCACTAGTAATGATAGAGGGCATTTGCTTTTTTTCTTTTTTCCAGTTGACTCACATGTGAGAAGTATTTATAGAGTCAAGGAACAAACATATCACAGCACAATATCATGTTGCTTTGATATTATTAGGTAGACATTGTGATATTTTAGTACATACATGTAGCTTGTAGATGGCAGTAACCCAACCAATTATGCTAATTTAAACTTCTTAAATCCCTGACTGGTAGACCCACTACTGAGATATGTTAACTACAAACTATGATGCATAGGACTTGATCCCACATCAGGTCAAATTTGTCATTTGAGGATAAAATCAAGCCGTAGAGATGAAGCTGTATGGTAGTTTTGTTCTTCGTTGGTTTCTGATCTAAGGACCTTTTGGCAGTACCTAGAAATCCTAAAAGAACATCCAGTATGTCCATTAAAAATTTATTTATAATTTATTTTTCTGTCAAGTTGCATTGTTTTCAGAAGAAAATGCAAGAGAATGTGTGAAGCATGTTTACTTGCAAAGAAAGTGCCCCCCACCCCCTTCACGTAAGGTCTCACTTTAGTCTAGGTTGACCTGGAGCTTACTCTGTAGTCCCAGGCCGGTCTCAAACTCACAGCCATCCTTCTATGTCTGCCTCCCAGTGGCTGGGATTAAAGACATGCCCCACAATCCCTTGACCTGCAAAGTGTTTGAGTGACTGATAAGATAGAAAACACAAACTAGTAACGTAGTAACAAATTTAAAAGACAAAGTTCAAATATTAAATCAGAAAGAAATGTGAGGAAGTTAGGTAGAGGAGTATAATGGGATAAATATACAAAGCATGATAGTGGGAGGTTAGGCCTTTTCAGCCTGGGCAGAATCTGTTGTTATCTGACATTTTTCAATTGCCCACAGAGAGCAAACTAACTTTCTCAATTCCCAGAGAACTAGAAAATGTCAACACTAGAAATCAAATACCAGTTTGTTGTGGTCAGAGTGTTCATGTGAGCTTCCCATAATTTTTCTTTTTCGTAAAGTATTTTTAAATTAATTAGTTAATTTTGGAGAGAGAAAATGGGTAGTCCAGGTCCTCCAGCCACTGTAAACTAACTTCAGAAGCATGCATCATCATGTGCGTCTGGCTTATGTGGGTTCTGGGGAGTCAAACCTGAGTCCTTAAGACTTCACAGGCAAGTGCCTTAATCACTAAGCCATCTCTCCAGCTCAGTTTTTTTTTCTTTTTCCTTTTTGATTACTGGTATCTTGTTTGAGGAAATCTGTATCATTCATACATAAACTGCCCCCATATAAAGGTGGAAATTTATCCTCATTTGTATGAAACAGACCAGGTTTGATTGTTTGAAGTTCCTTCTCTTTGAGTCCCGAGCCATGTGGGAACATTTTGTCATCTAACATGATATACCTGTAGCCATGATGAGAATGGAAATTTGAATTTCATATACTTACCTTCAAATGTCAAAGTGAGGGTACGAGGCATGTTTTTCCTACAGATCTACCTGATTCCATCACTATTCCTTGGTAATAATTAGATCTTTTGCTGTAAACATCAACTTCTAAGATCTATCTGGGTTAGGGGTTTGGCAAGAGTCCCTCTATTACTACTGCTAATAGATTATTAATGCAGCAGACCATCATGTGTACATTTTTTTGTGAAATTTGTTGGGTTTTGAGTCATTTGTGCTAGAAGTAATGCTATGTACACATTCACTGTGAAGTGGGTTTAATGGACCATGTTGGAAGCTATGCAGGTTTCAGAATGAGGCCAGCATTAGTTGTGTGGCTTTGGTGGGGTGAAAGTTAACTTCTTATATTAACAGTGGGAATGAGCACCCTGGGGCCCTAGGAGGCTCTCTGCTTTCTTCTTTAGTTTCTTCAGCATCCTTTAAGATGTTTCCCTCAGCTGTGGTCAAAGCTTGGTGGCTGTTATCCACAAAATAGACAGGCACACCCAACTCCAAGGCCCACACCCAACAGCAGACCATGGAAGTATTTCTATTCACGTCCCTTCAGAGGAAACATGAACACACGGTGAATCCACTTGCAAGAGAAGGCTGGAAATTGGGAGCAGATATCTTCCTTGGACACTGAAGAAATGGATTTGATGCAGGGGTAGGAGGAGGTCCCCTCCTGCAGGCATATTTTGGAATGTTGAACCTGTACTCATGAAATGCAGACAAAACAGTTGCCTGTCAGCTTTTTTAAAACAATTTTTTAAAATACTTTATTTGTTTTACAGAGAGAGAGAGAGAGCGCGAGAGCGCGCAAGCGAGCGCAAGCCAGCATAAGAGAGAGGGATGGAGAGAATGGGCACACTAGGGCCTATAGCCACCACAAATGAATTCCAGACACAAGAGCCACCTTGTGCATCTAGTTTTACATGGGTACTGGGGAATGGAACTCAGGTCCTTAGGCTTCGCAGGCAAACACCTTAACCACTGAGCCATCTTTCCAGCAAACCTCTCCAATTTTTAACATTGTTTTTATGTATTCTCAGTGTGGTCTCAAACTCACAGTGATCCACCTACCTCTGCCTGGGTTTAAAGGCATGCTCCACCATGCCCGACCATTGTGTTCTTTTGTTATGGATAGTAGTACCACTCATCTTCTAGTGATTTATAATAATTGAACCTGAATCATGTTTAAAATAATGGGAATCACCTCCACTCCCAGATTCCCATTCACAGAGCCATAGTATTTGGTTGGGATCTCAAATTCATCAGTGTCTCAGATCATTTAAGTATTCCAAAATATTGGTAAATATGTTAAGTATACATTAAATAAAATGATGATGGAAGATATAAAGTGTGACAAGAGTGTCCAGAAGGTCAAGAGGTAAATAAAATATTACAACAGCCACTGGAGGGGAAGAAAGGAGCCCACGATAAAGCATGCCAGGTGTCAGCAGCTTGTGGAAGAACTAGGATGTAGATACCACTCCACATCTGCAGGCTGGGCAAGTCTTCAGTCAAGTTAAACAGAGGAGTTGGGTTAGCACATTTCTTCCATGTGATTTTACCTGAATTCACATTATGTAGCAACCAAAAACGAAACAATACATATTTATTGCATCAAATGAAACACCCTTGTAACTCCCATTTAATGCCATTGTTGCATAAAAAGATATATTTTAACATATATTGTACTTAATATGTAATATTTTATAGATATTCAGTATTTGCAATATTATATATATAATGTCTGAAATTCCTCTGTGTATATATGTTTATGTGTGTGTGTTTTTGTCCCATAGTGGTCATAGACTGGGCACCCAGTAAAAGCTTTCACATTTCTGGGAAAACAAAACAAAACTTAGATTTATACCAAATCATTTCCCATCTCCTCTGTCTTCTGTATTGATCTTATTGTTACTGAAAATTTTGAATCTTAAACATTTAGCTTTGATTTTTTTCCTGTGTATATTAGTCATTCAAATCGACTAAGTGGCCTGAGGATTCTTCTGCAATTTTATTAAATCTGACTTGTGTAAAGAGACCAGTACAGATTTACACATGCTAATAGATTATATGCTCTAGTGAAATGTGGCTTCATATCGCTGCTCCAGCAGCCACAGTCTCAAGTATACTTATTACTAGCTACAATATCACCTAGATTTTTCTAAAATTATCAAAAGATGTTCATGCTGTTGACTCATTTACTCCCATGTTTATTATTCTCATTGAAAACCACTAGACCTAATTCTATTGGTTTCCTTCCTGATTGAAAACATTTGAACCTAGAAAGCACAGTATTTCTTAAGACATTTGTAACTATTCATCATGGATATTAAAATTACAATCATACTGCATTGTGTGAGCAGTGCTTTAAAAAAATTTCCTACACATATGGTGAGCGGGTGACCAATGCAATCCAGGTTTGAAGATGCTGAATGTTCTTATAACATTTTTTGAATGTTTGAAAAATTTGATGTGTATTGCATTCGTTACTGAATATCAAGAAGACATTTTTCTCTCATATAGAGTACATTTAAAATGAGGTCTTTTGTAGACGCACCGTCCTGTTTAGAGTGATATAACAGATGCTGAATATTCACATATCAAACAAAATGCCAGCTTTCTGTAGAAAAGGGGTGTCAAAAAGTTTCTTTGTACCTTTAACGCATGTGATTATGTAGTACAAAATGCAGAGTTTGTAAAATTTCTTGAATATACAGGCAAAAAATGAATAATTCAAAACAACTCACAAGTTCTACATTCTATTGTCCCTTTATAACCCAGGCAGAAGATAGCAGAGTGCTCCCAATAGAGCTGAACTTGCACAAGTTACACCTCTGAAAATGCCAGATGGTCTATGGTCTACTTTTGAGAGCTGTCACATATGTAAAGATTTGAAAAAAAGGAAGACAGCTGAATGAGAGCAGTGTATCATTAAAGAGAGAGCTAGGGTCCCTAGGCATCACTTGTGTTTCAAGAAGCATTGTTTTGTCCCTGTATTAGCGTATTTTTTTAAAGCCATACACAACTATTATACAATAAGAAAAAGAAATCTGTTTTAAATCAGTGAGTTGTGGTTTAATTGTTCAGATATTTTTGTTCTTTAAAAATAAAAACCATATTCCATTCTTGTTTTTATTTGTACATTTACCATAAGGTTGAAGCCATACCCATAAAAAATGATCGATACAATTAAATTTGCTATATATTGAGATAACTACAATAGTATGGCTTATCAAGTTTTTTTCTGACTTATTACACACATCTGGACAAATCATCTAGCTAAACATATTTTAATGTTAAAATCTGATGTAAAGACAAAATACTTAGTTACCTAACCATAATATGAATAAGTTCAAAAAAACTTTGATGACAGCAAAACAAAAAAAATACTATCATTTATTTGCCATCAGATATGACTTTGGAGGTAGAAATGTAGATAAAACATTAAGGATGTGGTAAACTATCACTCCAGCTGTAATCTGCAACTTAGAAAGAGTCTATTTAGTTAGGAAAAAAAAAAGGTCGTTTGTAATTCTTTTTTCAAAAACTGGTGACAGGACATAGTTATCTTTAACTACTTTTATTTTATTGAGAATGTTTATTGTTCAGTAATTTGAAGCTTAGCTTGGAATGTGGGGTATGATGACTCCTTTGTGATTTTAATTCATATGGAGTCCCTCAAGCATTGATCAGTGACATTTCAACTTAACCAAGCTCTCAGACTGCTGCTCTTACCCTTTTTAGAGAAAAAGTGGCCCCAAACGTTCCATTTATTTAGAGATACTGCTAAAAATGCTCTGCAAAGAACACCAAATTAGGTTTCACTATCTTCACTGGCATCCTTGTAAGTGCATGTGCAAAACAAGCTCTAGGTTCAATAGCAGTGATTAGAATGTCATTCTTGCTGATACAGAAGCAGGAGCAGCGGGTTTTTCTCCAAATCTAATGGTTGTGTACCCCTAAGAATAGCTCTTCCTTTTAGTGTCTTCATTGTAGATGCCCTTCATGAGAAGGGTTTATATAGCCTCTAAATGAGAAAGTGACTTTTTTTTTTGAACATAGGAGAAAAGCATTTTGATGTAGTTTATAACAAATACTTTGGATAATCCAAATGCTTTAGAAAGTTATTCCCCTTTATTTATCACTATAAAACTGTGACACTGAGTGGATTTCATACATTATTATTATTGTGTGTGTGTGTGTGTGTGTATATGAATGCTCGTGTGTGCATGCACATGCATGCATGTGCATATGTACCAGCCAGAGGTCAATATAAAGTGTGGTCCTCATTTGCTTTCCATTTAATTTTTTGATAAAAGGTCTTCCTGAACCTAGAGTTAACCCATTCAGCTGGACTAGTCTGCCAGTGTGCACCAGGGATTCCCTGCCTCCACCTTCCCTGTGCTGCAGTTGCAGGTCACCTGAAATTTACATTTCCTAGTGTTCTGATGCCTGCACCTTACACGGAAAGCATTGAAGCCAATCAAATATTAATTTTGTAAATCAGATACTTTTGGTAGGTAGTATAAATATTTGCTTGTGTTTGTTGGGCAAAAAAAGAAAGATCTGTTCCTGAATAATGCACATTCATAAGCAGAACATTTTGGTCTGGTGGCATGTTTTCCTTTACGATACACAGGATGTGTGACTGCCAAGCTATACCACAGTGCTTTAAAAACGAACTCTAAAACATACTGTCTTTGGTGGTGGTGGTTGGGGAGGAACTAAAACCATGTACTCAGTCTTAGCCAGTGCTTAGAGGATAATCAGGTCCCTTTGAACACTTTACTAGCACTGAAGACATCTTAATTGTCTTCTGAAATTTGTATTCTGTAATTTTTCATAAACAGACTAATGAGCAGCTGCCTTAGATTTTTAAATTCTAAGAAATTATGAAATGGCATAATTTTCACAGTTAATGTACTTTGCTGCTTCTAATGTTTTGGCTGAAAATCTATGATTTATAGCTTTGCTCAAGATCGACACAGTTTGGGGTGAGGAGATGGTTCAGTGGTTAAAAACACTGGCTTTCAAAACCAATTTGATTCCCCAGTACTCATGTAAAGCCAGATGCAAAAGTGATGCATGCATCTGGACTTCATTTGCAGTGGCAAAAAGACCTGGCATACTCTTCCTATATATCATCTATCTATCAGACTATCATCTCTCTATCTATCATCTATGTATCTCTAATTTGCAAATAATTATTTTTTTTAAAAAAGAGATACATAGTCAAGGTAAATTTTGATTTTAATTATAATATCATTCCTTGTTAAAAATATTTTATTTTTATTTATTTATTTGGGAGCAGGAAAGAGGCAGAGTGAGAGAGAGAGAGAGAGGGAGAATGGGTATACCAGGGCTTCCAGCCACTGCAAATGAACTTCAGATGCATATGCCACCTTGTGCATCTGGCTTACATGTGTACTGGGGAATGGAACCCAGGTCCATCCTCTTTGCTGGCAAGTACCTTAACCACTTAGCCATCTCTCCAGCCCATAATCATGTTTCTTAACCAAAGTTAACAAATACATTTATTATATGGGCATAGGGTTACTATGTTGAGCTGCTAAAGTAACAGTCCATCTTGATTCATTTAATTTATTTTATTTTGCCTGGGTGGTGGTGGGTGTGTGTGTGTGAAGGCCCATGGTCAGCCTTTAAGTTCCTTTTCAATCACTTTCTACCTTTTTTCAGTGAGACAGGGTCTCTCACTAAACCTAGATCTCACTGATTGAGCTAGCCAATAAGCCATAGAGATTCCCAATTTCTGTCTTCCAAGTGCTGGGATCATATATGTGTACTATCACACCTGGTGTTTGATGAGGATACTAGTGGTTTGAGCTCAAGTCCTTACTTTTGTTCAGCAAGCACATTTTGTGTACTCTCCAGCCCTTTCTTGGCTAATCTAAATAGAAAATAAATTTGTTTGCAACACACAGATTCTCCTAGAATCACAAAGCCCACGGTCACACCCATGTATTCAGTGGCACTTTGATGGAAACCTCACTGCTGCACACTAAGCCACTGGTCTGCCAGGAAGCGAGCTGCATCCCATGACTGAGGGACTCCAGTGACAGTGCTGAGTCACCACCTTCCCAGTGTGGCCGACACATTCTTCACCTATCCTTTTTTTTCAGAATTTAGCTCAGGTATCTTTCTCTTAGCTGTAGAAGTATTTAGGAAAGGGGTGTAGGATTTTACGAAATTCTCTCTCTTCAGAATGCTGGGCAACACAAATGAGGCATATTCACCCAGCTTGTTTAGTGATTGACAGCCCAGAGAGTCAAATTCAGTGGCTCTTTTTAGCAACATGCTGCTAAAATAGTCTTCTCTATTTTCATTTTAAACTTAGTTCTTCTTTTCATAGATAAGCATTTAGCCTGTCTGGAACTTATTTACATGTAGTATTACATGAACATATACGTGTGTACACCTACATACCTGAGAGTCTACTGAGCCATTGGTTTGTGTGTCTCTGTGGTCAAATGGCAAATGTTTTTGCTACAGGCATTTTCTATGCAAGTGAAGTCTATTTTTCTTCCTTAAAATTTTCTTGGTGTTCCTCTTCCTTATTTTGTGATCAGCTTTTCATGTTCCTTTAAAAAGCCTGTTGGAAAAGTTAATGGGAAATGAGTTAACAAAATAAATAGGAAAGAATTACCATACTGACAGAATTAATACACTCATACTCTCTATTTGGACTTCTCTCATGCTTTTCAGTAACATCTATTTTTTTTTTGCCAGAAATATTTCTGTTCATTTTTCCTATTTTAATTCTAGAATATTATGAGGTATTTGGGGAGGAGGATGGATTTTCTTTTTCTTTTTTAACTATGCTGAGAAGCTCATTTTATTTTAATTTATTTATTTATTTATTTATTTATTTGAGAGCGACAGACAGAGAGAGAGAGAGAGAGAGAGAGAGAGAGAGAGAGAGAGAGAGAGAATGGGCGCTCCAGGGCCTCCAGCCACTCCAGATGCATGTGCCCCTTTGTGCATCTGGCTAACATGGGTCCTGGGGAATTGAGCCTCTAATCGGGGTCCTTAGGCTTCACAGGCAAGCACTTAACCACTAAGCCAACTCTCCAGCTCTGAGAAGTTTATTTTTTAATATATATTTGCTAATTGGTTGCTGTTGGCATCTTGAAATATTATTTCCTATGGCTTATCTTGTATAAATCACTTTACATTCTTAATTTTTATCAAACCTCTTAGATTATCTCAGAACATTCAAATTTGTGTCAATTTTGTCTTCTGATTCTCAGAACTCAGATCTTTTTCTGTTTGCTTCTTTATTCCTATTGTTAGGACTTCTAGTATAGTAGTGCTCTAAGTACTGATGATCAGCATCCTCCTCATCCTGACACAAACAAAGCTTTTATTTATTTATTTTTATTTTGCTTTTTCGAGGTAGGGTCTCTATCTTAGGCTGACCTAGAAACCTGGAAATCACTCTCAGGGTGGCCTCGAACTCATGGCAATCCTACCTCTGCCTCCTGAGTGCTGGGATTAAAGGTGTGCACGACGCCCGGCACAAAGGTATTTTTAAAGTGCCACTGTTCACTTTTAGTAGCTATGTTTATCAGATTGAAGGAGTTCTCTTGTTTTTCTGCTGTTTTATAAATTGTGTTAAACTCTAAAAGTAAGAGATTACACAAAAGATTGTCTCATTCAGGATTTAAAATTAATTAAAGGAAAAGGAAACAATATCTGTCTACTTATTGTCCAGCTTCAGATAGCTGAATTCATTGTTCCTTCAATTTCAAAAAAATAAGTAGTTTATTATTATTAGAGTATTGAAATAATACATTTTTATCAGCTGTACCTAGAATAGAGATCAACCTCTAGATAATAATCAACTTTTGATGAGTGTTACTTTTTTTCAGGTTTCTAACTAAAATAAAATATCCTTTAAAATTACCCAAATGCTATTTTCTCTTCTACTTTTTATATCCTTGTATCAAGTGATTTTTGCTAATCTTATTTCCATATTTTAGGGACCTGCCTTCCTCCCTACTTCCCTCCCTCCCTTCTTTCCTTCCTTTCTTCATTCCTACCTTTCTTACCCCGCTCCTCCTCATCTCCTCCTCTTCATCCTCCCCACTTCATCCCTCTCTCCTTCCACCCGTCTGGCTACCTTTCTTTCCTCTTCAGTTTCAGTGTCATGGTAAAGCCTCAAATCCCTATTCATAAGAGTATTTTCATTATTGCAGAACACTCATGGCTGTTTCTTAACTGAATGAACTTGCTCTCTTCCTCCCCCTTAGCCCAGCCTCAGCGCTTGCCGCAGCTGCAGGCTTCCATGCAGGAGCCCAACAAGGAGGAAGCTGGCAAGATCCAAAACGGTGGCCACACAAGTCTGAGCAATGGGAATGGAATTCATCAAGGGACCAAACATGCATCCGCAGACAGTCACAAGCCTCCAGCCCCTGTGTCTCAAAAAATGCATAGAAAAATTCAGTCAAGCTTGTCAGTGAACAATGATATCAGTAAGAAGAGTAAAGTAAATGCTGTCTTTTCCCAGAGGACAGGCTCCTCACCTGAAGGTAAGTGTGAGACTGTGCAGATTTTTATTTGACCTGATGTGAAGTTATGTTCACTAGTAGTAATTTGATCAGGCAAACATGATTTAATGTTCTTGATTTTCCTTCAGACCAACATAAATTTTGGTAAAATGAACTTCTTTAGAGGAAAGTACAGGGTAAAAAAGATTTGGCAGCCGACACCTTACTTTTAGATTACCATCTTCCACAGTGACTACTCATTATTTGAAATATGACCACTACACCTTTTTAATACCACAGTCAAAAATATGAATACAACATTTTGGTGAAATATCTGAGAATGTGATTTCTTTTCCCTCCCTGGTGCAATATATTATTCTGTGCTACAGAGATAAGAGTGCTTGCTTGCATTTTTGTCTTGAAGAGCAGTTCTTAATATGCAAAGCTGAGATGAGTAAAGGATGGGGCAATTTTCCTACTGTTGCCTGCCACCTGTCATCTTCCAGCCTCCTTGATGCCACAGCCCTGGCCTGTACCCATTTGGTCCCGCCCACCTGCCTTTACTCCTCCCTCGGAGACACGCTATTCTCTGGGGAAATACTGTTATTTCTTCAGTTCAACCTCATCTCCTCTTGGCAGGGTTAAAGTTAGGTTAAATACTATGAACCTGAAAAAGTTTCTTTGTTACAAAATAAATCTAGGTGATAACCTATGGACTCTTTATATGGTCCATTTTGTCCTTTGAAATAAAATCTCTCTCTTCTTTTACTTAAGGTTGTAAGTTTCTCCTGGCATGTGCATGGCCCTCTGCTCTTCCTCCTTTCCCCATTTTCAGTTCTTATCTAAAACCTGTATATATATGATATATGACACACATATATCTTAGAAAGGTAATGGGAATATATATGTATGTATGTATGTATGTGTGCATATATATCCATTTGCCCTGAAATTGTAAGAAAATTCTGGAGGATACCTCTGTGAAGTTAGCCATGCCTCTTCACGGTGATAAATTGAGTTGTAAATAGGGAATTGTATTGAGAGTTACCAATAATGAGTAGGAGAAAGGATATTACATTTTGGCTACAGGTGTCTTAAACTCAACTGAGGAAAAGTGTTAGGTTGATCAAATGATATGATAATAAATGGCCTGCATAGTTCCAGGTCAGTGACACTACTTTCCAAACTAATTAGATTGAAAGGGACATGATTGACATTTTAAAATGAGTTTGACATGTAAGCTGCCTGGTCATCTCTGAAGTATAGGTAGGCTGTTAACTAAACTGGTTCTCCAAGGACTTGGGAAGGCAATGCAATTTTCTTTAGAGGATCTTCACTTCTAGGTGATTGGGTGAAATAATTGAAGGCAATTGAAATCTACTTGTTTTATACATATGAATTTACTTATGTTCCCAGCCTCTTATTTTCCATGGTATATTTACTTATTTTAGTACTAAAGAGTGGTAACATTTGCATATTAGTCCAACATGAAATAGTTTGTGGAGCTTTTCATTATTGCTTGCATTTTTAATATCATGTCTGAATTCATTTCTAATGTTAAACTGGACCTTCTACGTAGCATGGAGGAGATAAGGTGAAACATATGAGTGAAACATAGATCTGTTCTTTTCCTCTCTCCTTTTTCTCTTTCACTGCCTCATCTTGGCTCTCAGTCTCTTCTCTGCATGTAACCCCTCCCCCAAGTTTACTTACTAGGAGGAGTGCCTTGTAATTTTCAATTACAACAAAACTACAAAAAAAAAAAAATCAGATTGAGTTAGGGGCATGAATGAGGAGTAGGGACTGCAAATGATAACATCTGAACAAATCCCATAGATTTGCACCCATTGCTTCATTGTGAAGTGGTAGAATTTAGTTAATTTATGTTTCTTTTTGATTACTCAACTCTAAATTAAAAGTCCATTGTCCTAGTTAATATTTTCTCAAAGTTGGATATCTTTATGATTTTGTTTTACCCAATTTATGTTGTACCGTAAAATTTCATTATTTCATTTGACTTTCAGTTTGGAAGTTTATTCTAGGGCCAGGTACAATGATGATGATGATGATGCAAGCAAACAAATTCACTAGACTGATACATAACACAGTGAAAAGAAAATGTCACAAACTATTTAAGGGACCTGGTTTCTAGGGTCTGCTTCTTCTATAACATGAAGGGTTTTGATTAATTTTTAAAAGTAAATTTGTCTTGAAGATTTTGTTCTCTTTTTATAGCTGAATTGTTTCCCTGTCACAGTAGGTCTCTGGTCCTGTGGCATATTTGATCCCTGCTGAGGAAGGATCTCTTCTGAGCAGTGGTGAGCTGTAATGGTGCCTAGTTGCAAGGGGCCCACAGTACATGTTGGAGCACTGGGTCTTGAGCAGGCTTGGTTTGTTGCATGAATAACACTGGATAGAAATTCCTTGCTTAAAACAATTACAGATGGAGAATTTAATGGCTTGACTTTTAATTTTGCTTGATTTCTTGTTTTGTTTTGTTGTTGTTTATTCTTTTGTTTTGTTTGTATTTGGTTTGGTTTGATTTTGAGATGGGGTCTTACTATGTAGCCCTGACTGCCATGAAATTTAGCTGTGTAGACCCAGTTGGCCTCAAACCTGTGAACATCCTCTTCCCTTTGCCTTTTGAGTGCTAAAATTATAGACATATATCACTCTTCCCTCTATTGTGTTCCCTTTTTTCTCACTCTTTCATCGCTCAGTCTATCCCTGTTCTTAGAGCAAATGAAATGCAAAATAATATTACACTAAAACCTTAAAAGCAATGAACCATATCCACCTTGACAATGTTTTTTGCTTCTAGTTGCATGCTGTTTGTGATTTTTATATTGCATGTAAATAATACTGAACACTTGAATGGCAACTTTCTGGCTTATATGATATAATTGAATCTTTTAGCTACTTCCTAAAATGATTCATTAGAAAGATAAAGGGGGCCTAGAGAGATGGCTTAATGGTTAAGTGCTTGCCTGTGAAGCCTAAGGACCCCGGTCCAAGGCTCAATTCCCCAGGACCCACAAGATGCACAAGAGGGCGCACGCGTCTGGAGTTCATTTGCAGTGGTTAGAGGCCCTAGCGTGCCCATTCTCTCTCTCTCTCTCTCTCTCTCTCTGCCTCTTTCTCTCTCTGCTTTCTGTCATTCTCAAATTAATAAATAAAAATAAACAACAAAAATTAAAAAAAAGAAAGATAAAGGGCCTATGCTGACCAGATCTGGAAAACACTTTTAAGAGAGAACGCCACTGTTTGTGTTTAGGTAAGATTGAAGCAGTGTGTGGTTGAGTATGTGGATTAGTGACATGTTTTAGTAGGTTGCTTAAATCCTGAGTGCTTGTGGGTAAATAGATCATCATACTCTCACAAAGCTGTAGTTGTTCATCTAGTTAGGGAGGGTATCTTCTATGGACTATTAACTATTCCACCTGTTTCATGTATGTGACCTCCTTCATTCGTCCGAACACTGTAATTCTGTAAAGTACATGCAACTATGTAATTATAAGTAAGTAAACTGAATCACAGAGGAATTTAGGGAAGCCACCAAAGTCAATAGACTTCAATAAAATTGAGCTTTGAAAGCAGTGATTCTGGCTGTAAAGAAACATGTAAAAACATGTAAAAAAACATGATGCTATTTGCAATATTAAAGTTTTCCAAGGCCAGGTAAGAGGTATACATGTGAAATCTTAGTACTTGAGGTCGAGGTAAGAATTCAAGACCCCTCTGGTCTATCTAGTGTGATCCTCTTAAAAAACTCAACCTAAATAACCAACCATCTAAACGAGCCAACAAACAAATAATGAAATGTTCTGAGAAAAATCTAATTTACTTACATTCTAACATCATGTCAGATGGTGATGGAGGAGAAATGTCAATCAGACAAGGGTCATCTTAGCATACATTTACCTTCTTATGTCTCTTCCTGTGAGGATTTTAAAAATGACCCTCTGACTTGTGTCTTGTTTTTGCTTTCCTTCCCTTCTAGACTGAATTCCTGAAAATGTGGGGTGGTGTCCAACTCTCTTTAACTTACATTGTCTCTTGCATGATAGGTTTGCAGTCTCTTGTGCACCGGTGGATTGTACAGTACTGTATTCCAAACCCCTTTTCCCTGTTCTTTCTTGAAACTTGCCTTAGAAAATCAAATATGTGCTCTAATTCACTAAAAATAAAAAATTCTACTTTTCAGTAGAATTTTAAAAAATGTGGGAAAATACTACCTATTTTACATAAAAGTTATTAAATTAGTCAATTTCTTCTTGTTTTGTATAATTAAATATTTTCATACATACTTAAATTTTCTGATTGCATCACTCAGGTAGAGAGTTTTAAGACTAAATGTGTAGGATTCTTGACCTTTGAAATAATTATAGTGTAATTTAGTATCATATAATATTCAAATTGCCAAGTGTTTTCATTAGTCTCAAAGACACATTTCTTATTGTAGGAATAGTAAATCTTAATATGTTTTAGATGTACAAATTATAGTTATGTGTTTTGTAAAAATTGGAATTCAACAGAAATATTGTTAGAATTTTTTCTTTAATTTTCAGGAATATTTGATATTTAATTTATATTCCAAACTTCATAGTCTAGATTGAGTGTTTATAGAGAAACATCTATGCAATTTTAGCATTTTGTTGAACATCAGTCCTAGACAAGACACTGAGGAGCATTGCATATACAGCAATAGCTAGGAGAAGCTCATTTTTAATCTCAGAGAAGCAGTGTGGCCTGCTGATTAGAACAGACTCGGGAACCAGTCTTCTTGGGTTCAAATACTGGCTTTACCATGACCCTTGAGGCCTTTCTGCTGCTTAGCCTGCTTGTGCTCCATTGTCTTATCTGGAAAACAGGTGCACTCTTAGTATCTACTCCTTAGTGTTGCTATGAAGAAGGGTTGAGATAACACTGCTTAGTGCTTGAGACACAGGCCGGCCCCATTACAGCAGTTAGTAAGTTTTAGCATCTCTTATGATCCTCATGGCTAAATAAAACATAGGTGTAAGGAAAAAATGTTTTCTGGCAAGAGCAATGTCTGGATGGCAACCTGAAAAAAGAAGCAGAGTCAGATGAAAGAGTTGAGATGGAGGCATTCAAGGTTGAAGGAGCCTTAATGTTCTGTTAATATTATAAGAATAATTTGCTGTTATTGGTGAGCTTGCATTAGGAGTGATCAGACTGGAGGGCTAGGAAAAGAGCCATCCACAGGCAGCATGGACACCCTCTTCTTAAGCTGTAGCTCACATATGCATGACTTGTTAAAGGAAAACATTTTATATCCTGTATTCCTTTATATTGTCTTTTCTCCATGTTACAAAAGTCCCATATATAGGTCCTGGGCACCTTCTTGTAGCACTTACTGTAGTATATTAAGCAACTGCCCTTTTGTACTTCAATAATGAGCTGCTACCAGAAGTAAAATGACAATTTGATTGTATACTTGTTGAGTTGTTGCGTTTGGGAGGGTAGAGAGCTCCAAAACATTTTGATCTGTGAGCTTTGGAAAAACTGAAACCCAGTTATTATTTTACTGTTTTTCTCTTTTCTTTTTCTTTATTTCTTTAGCCCAGGCTGACCACGAATTCACTATGTAATCTTAGACTAGCCTTGAACTCAAAGTGATCCTTCTGTACCTCTGCCTCTCAAGTGCTGGGATTAAAGGATGTGCCACACTGGGTCTCTCTTTAAAAATTTATTTATTTATTTATTTGCAAGCAGCAAGAGAGAGAGGAAGAGAGAGAGAGAGGGAAAATGGGTGCACCAGGGCCTCTAGCTGCTACAAACAAACTCCAGATGGGTGGGTACTAGGGGATTGAACCTAGGCCATTAGTCTTTGTAGGCAAGTCCCTTAAATGCTGAGCCATCTCTCCCACTTTTCTACTGATTCTTTCTGCTGTCTTTTTTTGTTCTGCTCTTTTCTTCATATGTGAATTGTATGCATGCATACATGTATGCATTTTCATGTCAGTGTGCATTCATGTGGTGACTATAGGTCAATGCTAGATGTCTTCCTCAATTCTTTTCTATTTTATTTTTGAGACAGGGTCTCTCACTGAACCTAAGAGCTAGCAACCTATCTCTACCTCCCCAATGCTGGGATTATACATGTGTGCCACCACACCCAGCTTTTGTGTGGGTTCTGAGGATCTAAACTTGGGTCCTCATGCTCTTGTTGCAAGCACTTTACCAATGGAGAAATCTCCCATTACTTTTTGCTTTTAAATATTCTCTTCAATTCTAACTCCATTGAACTTTTTCCATCTCCCTTTTAGGCTTTCTTCCTTCTCTTTTTTGTTGGATTCCGCTGGCAATCATAGTGTGGCTAAATTTTACACTACACTGGAGAATTTGGTATACTCCTACCAACAGCCAGTTCTCTAAGAAACTGTTGCCAACCCCATCAGGTTTATTTTATTATGGACAGTTTTAAACTACCACCCATTCCCAAATCCCAACACCTGTGGAAAAGGCAAAATTGATGTTAAGATGCTCATTCTGAGTTTCTATAATACTGTAATCTCTGCATTTGGTCCACAAATGTAGAAGTAAAAGACTCTTATTTTAGTGTGGAAGGTAATAATAGGACTTCATATCACCATCACAATATTATAATTATGACTTCTAGAAACAAATTCTTCTGACTTAGGCAAGATATGTCATGGCATTCCTCAAAATACTTAGTTTGCCTGGATAATGTTTTGTCCTCAGGCACCATGTCTTCCATTACATGTCAAAATAATGGTGAGAGCAAAAGGTTTAGAATGTGCTTCCCATGTGCTTCCCATGTGCTTCCCAGTGCAGTATTGCCAATATGTTGGACAATAGGATTTGAACAAACTTCACTTCTGATCCAACACACTAAATGGAGCAAGAAAAGTACACCAAGGCACTCTGGCATGCATGCGCGCGTGTGTGTGTGTGTGTGTGTGTGTGTGTGTGTGTGTGTAGAGGTAGATGTGAGAAAAGTTGAAAATCTCAAAGGAGTGAATTATTCTACACATGTTATTGTTTTTGTTTACTTGAAATATTTAATCAACTGTCTTCAAAATTAAAACAAATATCAAATATCAGAAGTGTTAACAAATGCTTCTTTCAGGTTGAAATAAATATTAAAACACATGTTATATGTAACAAGGAAAATAGGTTAACTATGCGTTTTATACTCTTATACATCCATCTAGTAAAGGGAAAGGAAAAAATTTGATAATGTCCAGAAATACACACACACATACACACACATATATGCATACATACATACATACATATCTTGCAAACTAGAGACACTGGAAATATACCTCAACTCTTAGAGCTCTTTTTTCTTTTCTTTCTTTCTTTCTTTTTTTTTTTTTTTTAATAGTAATAGCTTTTCAAATCACCTCAGAGAGACCAAGAAGCGGTCATCTGTGTGTGGACTCCACCTCCTGAGCATGTCTGCTTTTTGGATTTGTAGCCAAGTTGTCTCAGGCCACTGATCTAACAATTTAAATTAGCTTAGCATCCACTCAGGGGATGGGTGGGGAGGAAATCAAACAATGGAGATACAGATAGATTGGCTAGGAAGCTTTAGGGTGTGGGGCACTTGGATGAAAATCCAGGAGACACAAAAAGACTATATACACAGAACCAAAAGAAATGGAAAAACTGCAAAATCTATGGCCCTATTAGTAGTACTCTGAGGTCTTCATTATGTTTTATTTTTAACGTCATGGTGAAAACTATAGGTGTTTTGTCATAATTTATGTTTGTCTTGATTTTTAAAAATTTTATTTGTCTTGAAACTAAATAACATTATGTAGGCACAGCCATCTGGCTGGAGAGGAAAGTTGATTTCAACATAGAAGCCCTGAAGGTTGTCTTTAGGGGTTCTATGTAGACTGATAAGTTCCGGTCCACGTTACTTCTAGGCATACCTAGAACAGCAATCAAATCTGCAATTTACGCAGGGCTTGTCATTACTTTTCTAGTATAGTTCAGTGGGAAAGTGTCTAGAAATTTGGAAATCAGGAGGAATAGCTGAATGCAATTGGCAGCTGAATGTTACTTAATGCCAGCCAATTTGAAATGGTGACAATTCAAGGGGAAAGTTCAAAATACATTTGCAGATACTCTGTTGGAGCTTGAAAGAAGGATTAGGAACAAGCATGTTTATTGATGTTTGTTCTCACAGAAGGGATATTTGAAACTATGAAGACTGTTTTCTTAAGTAGGGATTTCAAAGAAAAGGTCAGATGGCCAAGAGCACAGTGACTCAGGGATCCCTGGAGGCTGGCCAGTGTGGTGGGATGAGAGCTTGGGTTCAGCTTGTGGGCTTGAGAGACAAATTCATGGCAAGGTCAGAGTTTTCGCCAGAGCTGATGTCAAATGGAAAGTAAGTCAGAATAAGGCCACAGTGACAGTGTAGCCTGGGTGGGTTCATAGGCAAAGTGAGGAGGATGGTGACACAGCAGAGAGGAAACAGTAAGAAAGATCAGTAGAGAAATGAACTTTAGTACTTGATATCATGGGGATAAGAAATAAAGGGTGTTACACTGAGGAAAGGGATGATGCCAACTATGTCCGCAACTCTTGGTGGTTAGAGTAAGATGAGTTCTCAAACAATCCTGTTAGATTTAACAACTAGGATTTATTTATTTATTTATTTGAGAGCAACAGACAGAGAAAGAGGGAGAGAGAGAGAGAGAGAGAGAGAATGGGTGCACCAGGGCTTCCAGCCACTGCAAACAAACTCCAGATTCATGCACCCCCTTGTGCATCTGGCTAACGTGGGTTCTGAGGAATCGAGCCTCGAACAAGGGTCCTTAGGCTTCACAGGCAAGCGCCTAACCGCTAAGCCATCTCTCCAGCCCAACAACTAGGATTTATTTAATGAACTTGTTCAGAACAATTTTCATATATAAGCCAGATTGATGTTGGCTATCAATATGAGGTAAGTATCAACAAGAGCCCTCTAGACGAATAACCAAAGGCCAGGGAAGAAGTGCAGATCCAGAGAGTTGGTGTTTTTTGTTTTGGTTTGGTTTTGAATATATGAAAGATTTGTGTATGTTTGTATTCAGATGGGGAAAAATCCAGTAGAGAGAAAAAGTTTGAACATACAAGAAGACAATAATCATGCCTTTTTTGACAAGGCAGCACAAAATTTCTCCAAGGTTTAGGTCTTTTAGTGTAATGCACAAGTATTATCAAAACAATAAATTGAGCAAGCAGAGAGGCATGTGCTGAATAGTTGAACTCAGTTCCACTGTGCCTTTGTGGTGTGTGGTAGGTTAATAAGACTGCTGAGTAACTTCTATGGAATGACTTGAGGAATACCTTTGGTGATTAAAGAGCCTCTCTCAAGTTACAACTCCTGCCTCATTCCAGGGACACTAATTTCATTTGAATGGAAGACATTGAAAGGGCCTTGTGATTCTCAATCTCTCCTGGCTTTTGTGCTTTTGTCCTGAGATTCAGGGACGGTGATAGTGTGCAATACTTTAGATACATAAGGTCCTTAACTGAATTTAATCATAGCATTTACACATAGGGTAGTATAGGAAATCAACTAAGATAGGAAGAGGTAAACAAGTACTTATAGCACTAGAAGAAAAGTATAGGAAATATGAGTTAGGAAACCACTGTGCAGACCAATGACAGAGTAGCTTAATTTTACAATAAAATGTATGCTTTAGTTTGTCATTAAATTAGTATCATAAGCAAAGACTTGAAAAGATTCAGATTTAAGCAGGAAAACAGAGGGGTTATGATGAATTGTGACCGTGTCCTCCTTACTCAGTAATTCAAACCACCCTTGGTGTCATGGCTCACTGTTCTGAGAATGTGATAGAAGTGGGTTTTATTTTTCTACTAAGTTTTGAGAAAAGATAATACACTTCTGTTAGCACTTGTGTTATTGTTCAGGTAACTGAAGAGATTAGACGTACTTTCAGATATCTATTTGAAAATCAAATGTATCTAAGAACTGAACAGATGATGGTGCCTAATGAGGCACCACGGGGCTTTGCATTGAACAGGAGGCTAGCAGAGGGGATTGAGCAGGTCACCAACGCGTTCAGACTTACTGTTTTTAAACATCACCTTGTCTTTTGTGACAAGATGATTGGTGCACAATCAATGACCAACGGAAGGTGACCTGCACAAGGCTTCAGCAGGGATTCAGGTGGGAGGCGATAGGATTGGATCTGCGCAGCAGTGGCAAAGGTTATGAGATGTTGCGTATGGTTATATATTAATGGTAGTATATGCTTTGCTGAAGAATGAGACTTCAGCGGGGGGAGGGAGGATTAAGGATGACACCCACCTGTTTGTTTGATTGTTTTCTTTTAGTTTTTGTTTTGCCTGAGGATGAATGAAGTCAACACTAACTAACATGTGAGGACTGGCGGTAGGAGAGGGTTTGGTTCTTGCAGGAGGGGCTTCGTCTTGGGCATCTTATATTTTGAGATGTCAATATGTATATAAGTGGTGATTTGGGATAGGTGGTAGTGAGATAATTTAGGGGTGACAGGGCCCCAAGAGTAAAAGTAAGGAATGCCCTTGAGCAGGCAGGGGAGAACCTGGGTCATCCTTACCTCCTTCTCTCTAAGGGAGCCCTTGCAGTCTCCACTTTGACTAAGGCCAGTAACATAAGGAGAGGATCTGGTTCTCACTTATGGCTTTATTTTCTAGAATCAAAAAATTAAGACATAAGATCACTCCCCTTCCTCAAAACTTGGAATCACCTAGACACTGGAATCAGGGCTGGGCCAACCAGTTCAGTCCCCATCCTGTAAACTCCCATGCAGGACTCTAATCTGGGTCTCAAGGTGGGCTTTTTGTTTCCATTTTCTGGAATCTGCCTTCTGCCTAAGCAGGTAGAAGTCCTATATTCTTTCTTTCTCTTAAGCTCTAAGCTGTCTATGTTCTATCTCTATAAGCCATATAATAAAATCTTTCTGAATTTTATCCTCTGGTATGTGTTTCACTCATCAAAATCCATACGACAAGTATCTGGAAGCCACTAATTTCAGTGGAAGTTCTTTTGTGTGGCCGTGAGTGTCAGTTAGCCTAGTTTCTGAGTTATTGTCCACCCAAGAGCTGAGAAAGGTTCTGACTCCCTCAGTTCCTGTATCAGTAGAATGGGGAGGCTGGAGTTCAGAGGCAATGTTTTGTGGATCATCAGGGAACAGCATATGTAGTTTCTGGCATCATCTTTGTCTCATGTTGGCTGGAGTAGGAATAAACTGTCTGGATATGGGCTAAGATTCATCTGGGGAGGAGTGAGTCCGGGGAGTCAGCATCCTTTGGAAGCTCATCATATAACTTGGCTATGAATGCAGAGTTAACTCTTTCCTTACAAGTAAAGTGCACAAGTACCATAAGAACAGCCGGGGGCACTTCATTCTGTGGAAGTCAGCTTGTGAGGAGCAAACAGGAAACATGTAACAGTGAGTAGTCAGTGCTCAAAAAAGGAAACCAAATGAAGAAAGCATTTTAAAACATGGGGATTAGGTCATGTGTCAAATGGAACCAAAGTCCGGTAACAGACGAATGAGAAGTAGTCAGTGAAATATGCTTGTGGATGTTGTTGGTGATGATGTTACTTTTCTCATTGATCTGACAGAATTCCTGAAAAAAGCAACTTGATGAAAGAAGAATTTGTTTTGGTTTCTGATTTGCATATATAACCCAGCATTGTGGGGAAGTCCTGGGTGCAGGAGACTGAGGCAGTTGATGACATTGCATTGCATTTACAGTCAAAAAGCAGAGAGAGATGGATGCTGGTGATCTGTTCTCTTTCTCCTTTTTATTCAGTCTGGGATTCCCCTTTTAGTCAATGGTGTCATCTACATTCAGGGTGAGTCTTTTCCTATTTAGTAAAACTTTTTCTAGAAACACCCTCATAGATATATTCAGAGGTATATTTCCATAGTAAGATCCAATCAAGTTGACAGTAAAGATCAACCTTCACAGTGGTGTTCACACTTTTGCTCTGTGAGCAGGACAGAGCCTTCGTCAAGTGAATTCTAGACAGAATAAGAAAAGTGAAATTGAGGATTATAAATCTAGATTATTCTCTTCGGGTGGTTTGTTAAATCATCATAGTAAAAGGCCTGGAATATTTTAGGAATTGAATATATTAACAAAGGCTGGTGGTTATGAACTAGAAAAGGTGGGGGAGGTCATTGATAATGCATAATGACAAGGCTAGGTAAGTGAGAGGAGATTCATTACAAAGAACATTGATGTCAGCATGTTGGTATGTTTGTGTATAAAATCCATTTGCATCTTACATTACAAAAAAAGGGCCCATGTTTTAAGAACACTATCTTTTATAGTGTCTGCAATAATACAACATCTTCCACATATGAGGAAATCTTTCAGATGGCCAGTACGTTATGCCATCACAGATGCAGTTTGGAGATGTTTACCCTAGAAAATATGTTACTATTTGGAAAGAAGTTAAATGCGTCACATTTTTTCTATTCATTTTAGAAGGGTTTAAGAAAATTATTTATTAGTTCCCCCAATAGCACTGGGCACTAAAAACGCTAAGGAGGAAGCTTTGGGGATAAGATACAAGATATGCAGGGACTGAGAGATGGCTTAACAGTAAAGGTACTTGCCTATAAAGCCATAGGACTCAGGTTCAATTCCTCAGGACCCACATAAGCCAGATACACAGCATGTTGCATGCATCTGGAATTCGTTTGCAGTGGCTGGAGGGCCTGGTGTACCCATCCTCCCTCTCTCTGTCTCTCGGTCTTTCTCTGTCTCTCAAATAAATACATAAAGTATTTTTTAAAAGATATGCAGGACGTTTTGAATCTATTGACAATAGGTAGCTGGTGATTCATCAGTGTGTAACCATTTGTAAAGGAGCTTCAGAGAGAAAAAAATAGAAGCAGAGTATTGTTCTTTGGTGTTGGGGGTTTGGAGGAAAGGTACTCGGATTAAACTCTAGCATGTATGAACATGCTAGGCAAACACTTTACTACTGCGCTACATCCCCAGCTCTGAATACATTTTTTTTTGTCTTCATTAATTTGAAGGTCTATGGTAAAGGTAATTTTGTTTTATTATAATAAAATTTACATGCTTATTTATTTATTTTGCAGTGCTGGGGATGGAGTCCAGGTCCTAGCACATGCCCTACCTATAGTAAAACTTGATCTCAGTACTAATGAATTATGTATCAAACATATTTAGTTTAACCAGAGCAGTTGATGTTTTAAGAAATTAATTATGGGGGCTAGAGAGATGCCTTAGCTGTTAAGAGCACTCGCTTGCAAGGTCTGACAGCTGGGGTTTGATTCCCCAGGAACTACATAAAGCCAGACACAGAGTGGTATCTGCATCTGGAGTTTATTTGCAGTGGAAGGAGGCCCTGGAGTACTGATATCTCTGTACCCCCCCTTTCTCTCTCTATCCAAATAAATATTTTTTTAAAAAATTTAAAAGAAATGACTTGTATTTTCATGGGAAGAGTCACATAGTGAAATCAGCCATACTTTGAATTCATATCCAATCTCATGTGGACCATCTATTGAATGGAAAAGAATGTTGTAAAGTGTAAAGTTCGCTGGATTCTTTTATTGTTCCTTTGTCTTTAACTGAAACCTTTCTACTGTTTTGCATTCTTCGATATTGTCTTTGTGCCTTCATAAATTTCCTGATCTCCCCACCCAGTGTTTTATTACTACATTCTTTCAATTCCTCTGTAAGCACGTGCGCATGTGTGCGTGTGCGCGTGTACTTATTATCTCTGTGATCAATCGTTTTTCTGGATAAACAGATACTATAATATTTAAGAATTGAGATTTATAATCTTGAGGAGCAATTATCTTTGTACATTAAGTTTTTCAGTCTCCATTGAACAGGAAGAAAACCACACTCCGTTCTGTGGGGCGAATAGCTTTTCTGTGCTCTGGTAAGAGGTATGTCCACCCTTGGAGAGCTGGCCTGCAAAACCACTTTGCCAGATGTCTCCTTTCGTGTTTTTGTTGTTGTTGTTTTTACCAGAATTCAGTGTTTGTATCTCTGCTTCTGTCACCTCTTTCCATCATCAACCCTTCTTCTCTCTTCTTATGTCTATCTTTTCCTTTTTCCCTTTCTCTCCCTTGTCGTTACCAGTTTTACTTGAATTTTTTGCATGATTTCATTTAATTACTACAGTTGTAAAGAGTCCAGATGGCAGTGATTCATGACCTTTTCCTTAAGAATGTTCTAATGTTTCAGATTGTTTCATTCTTAGCTTGTATATTTGTGGTTATAAGTTCATAGCTTAAATGAAATAGCTCCAGAAATCTCCATCTTAGACTCGGGCTTTTTAAACAGTGATTATTTTTTCCTAGTTGATTCTGATTCTTATGGTATTTAAGTTAATTTCTATTCTTTTAAAATACATAGCTAACTATTTGTAGGTGTTTTAAAAAATTCCAAAATGACCCTGCCCAAGGCCAATTGAAGTAATACAGAAATGGTATGGATATACCAGTTTCTGTTTTAAAATGTTTTCTCTGTTTAAAATATTTACACACACAGACTATTAGAGTTTTGAGTAATATTTATTAGTTTGTTCATTATAACTAGTAGCCTGTGGAATAGGGTAGAAGAGAGCTTGTGGTAAAAAAAAGGTTAATCTAAATATATGTGTGTATATGATATAGGGAAAAGAGGGAGGGAAAGGGGAGAGATTGATTCAAGCTTAATATGTCAGATAACTGCTTATGACATTACTTATGACCTCTCAGCTCATGGAGCCAAGCCTTGGAGGCAGGGGCTTGGGTTGACCATCACTTATATGTGAAAAAACAATTAAAAATTTTCATTCAATTCGCTCTAAACTTTAAATTAAAGTTAGTATTTTCCTCAATTCTAAATGAGGCAGCGAGCCTCAGTAGCATTAGTACTACCTGTGGCTTTGTCCCTGACCATTTCATATCATGCTATAGTTATAGAAATCACAAAATGCTGTTTATATTAATACTTTGAAATTATAATAGTTGTCTGACTACCAATAGATCTCACTAGTATATTTGAAAAAAGCACACATAGTTATTCTACTTCCATTCTTACTATTATTACTATTTTGGCATAATTATTTTCCTTTTTATTTTAAGTGTGTGTGTGTGTGTGTGTGTGTGTGTGTGTGTGTGTGTTACCTTCTGAGCTCACCTGTGGTGGAGGGCACTCATCTGCAGTGGCCAGAGCAGAATGTCAGCTGTCACATTTTATTGTTCTTCCATCCAGTCTTGCTTTGAGCCAGAGTACTTTTACTGATTCTAGAGTTTTAACACTTCTTGGGTCTCTGCTCCCCTGAGAGACTGGGGTTACAGGTACAAATGACCACACCTAACTGTTTACATGGAATCTAGAGATTGGAACTCAGGTGATCTCAGAGTCCCTTATGCCCCCATGCTTGTGCAAGAAGCAAACTTAAGTACGGATATATATTTCCACACCTGTCATAATTATTTTCAGAAACTTGTGTATTTTAGTTTACAGATTTAAAATATTTATTTTCTGTGATGCACCGAAATATACAAACAAATAAACAAAACAAAAATACCTGCTCTTTCCCCTTGTGCATTCTAAGTAATATTTGTATTGAAAATAATTTATTTTGTAGCATACATGTTTTGTAAGTTTGTATCAACAGATTTTTTACATAAACTTTGCATGGGGGCAGGTGCATTCTAAACTGAAAGGATAATAAAGAACATACCCCAATTTCAAACTTAAAAATTAAATAGTAAATTCTAAGTACCTGTTTTTGATTATTTTAATTTTTTTTATTTTTATGAGAGAGAAAGAGAGAGAGAGAATTGGTGAGGCAAGTCTTCCAGCCACTAAGGTCCAACTGCAGATATGTGTGCTGCATTGTGCACATATATGACCTTGTGCAATTCTGTCATCTGGTGCATCTGGCTTGTGTGGGACCTGGAGAGTTGAACATGGATACTTAGGCTTCGTAGGTAAGTGCTTTAACCACTAAGGCATCTCTCCAGCCCTATGTTTATATATTCAAGCCATATTTTTACCAATAAAAGAAATGATGCAATAAAAGAAGAAGACAGAAAATTGACTGGTGTGGGAGTGATAAAAATTTAGGTTATCCTTATTTTTTTATTGACAACTTCCATAATTGTAAACAATATCCCATAGTAATTCCCTCTCCCCCCCCCCCACTTTCCCCTTTGAAACTCCACTGTCCATCATATCCCCTCCCCCTCTCAATCAGTTTCTCTTTTATTTTGATGTCATGATCATTTCCTCCTACTATGATGGTCTTGTGTAGGTAGTGTCAGGCACTGTGACATCATGGATATCCAGGCCATTTTGTGTCTTTAATTCTCCATAAAGTAATTCTCCACAAGAAAATAGGGAACACGCCTCTAAGTTATCAGCCAGGTGACATTTATTTCAAATCTTCATGCAAGATATACATTGACATACTACATAGTGTGGCCTTGTTCCCCTTTCATGCGCAGGGCTCTAGTAGTTGATCCAGCTTTTCTTCCCTCCTGTACACTTGACCAAAGGAAAACATCTTTAGTGGGAATGGGAGACAATTAAAAGATTGAAACAGAATAGTTGTAAAACAGTTTGTTCAGAAAAGTGAATCCTGCTCTACATTTTGAAGGTGAAAAATATTCACACCAGAAAACAGTTGTTTCTTAGAAGACTGAGAAATCCGAGATTTGGGAGGAAATGTGAAGATAATTGAAAGAAGAGAAATAAAATAGATTAATATACTGGTTTTCCAAAGACATATTAAACCTGTCTGCACTTCTTCTCTGGCTCCTCCTGGGAAATCAAATGGGAGGAACTGGTCTCCTGGGGTATAATACCCTCGTAGCAGAACATAATTTAAACTTGACACTAGAAGTTGAAGTTTATTTTTTCCTAATAATTATGCTTAGTGAGTGATGCACAAATTGCATTTTTAAGTGAAAAAGAGTAGTTATGTTAGAAAAAACATTTCAATATCTGAAGTAGATATATTCTAGAAAAAAATGTATTTTGTGGAGTGACAGGAGACTACAGTGAAACTACAAATCATCTTTACCTCAGGTCATACAAATAAATTGCATAAAGTCAATGAGTATTTATGAAGAGTTATATTTTATTTTTCAGTCAAGTGCTGTTTTATTTTCCTCTGGTGGGAAAAGTATACTAAGAAATAATTTTAAGTCTATTAGCTTTTAAACCCTAATTAACCATGTAAAGAAAGTTTTTTTTTTTTTTTCTGTCTGTTATATCACCCATCCACCTGCCTGATTCCTATTATTCTGAAAGTGGCCTTCTATGTATTTTGATGTTTTTTTTTTTAAATCCAGAATTGCATTTCATGGTAAATCTCTTAACTGGCTCCTGACATTCTGTCATATCTGCATTTCGTGCTAGAAATCCATCTTGTGTTTACAACTTCTGTCTACTCCAGTGAGTGATACTACTGAAGAAATGTTAACAACCACAATAATTGCTTTCATGACACACATATTGTCTCAACAGACTTCTCAGACTCCCTCATTAAGTCTTTGTATGTCCCAGACTCGTCCAGCACATCATTCTTGAGTACTTGCTCTGTGCAGATCAGTCTTCTAGGCTCCCAGGCACAACAATGAACTATGAAGACAAGCAGACCCATGTTTCACAATGGCTGTCTTTAAGGTGCTCCCTGCAGCTTCTCTTGACTCTGCACAGTCAGAAGGGGCCACCAGCTTTCAACGTCTCTCTACTCTGTGTCCTCTCAGAGAATTACCTATTTTTACCTCCACTTCAAAGGAGGAAGTGTCTGTCTTCCTGTGGCAGGACACTTCCTGTTACTGCAGATCTGTTATTTACTCACTTACTGAGTAGCCTGTCTCCAAATCTATTTGAACTCTCTTCCTGGGAAGAGTAGCTATAGGTGAGCACCTATTTAGAAATGGACATGTATTGAAGTGTGCGTGTGTGTTTGTGTGTGTGTGTGTGTGTGTGTGTGTGTATTCTTCTGTTTTCTCATCCCCTGGTTAGATAGATATATTTCTTTTTTAATTTTAATTTTTATTTAAATATTTTTTATTGACAACTTCCATAATTATAAACAATATCCCATGGTAATTCCCTCCCTCCCCCCCACTTTCTCCTTTGAAACTCCACTCTCCATCATATCCCCTCCCCCTCTCAATCAGTCTCTCTTTTATTTTGCTATCATGATCTTTTCTTCCTATTATGATGGTCTTGTGTAGGTAGTGTCAGACACTGTGAGGTCATGGATATCCAGGCCATTTTGTGTCTGGAGGAGCACATTATAAGGAGTCCTACCCTTCCTTTGGCTCTTACATTCTTTCTGCCACCTCTTCTGCAATGGACCCTGAGCCGTGGAAGGTGTAATAGAGATATTTCAGTGCTGAGCACTCCTCTGTCTCTTCTTCTCAGCACCGTGATGCCTCCTGAGTCATCCCAAGGTCACTGCCATCTGAAAAGAGAAGGTACTCTAGCCAAAAGTGAGAGTAACATTAATATATGGGTATGAACATTAAGAGAATGCTTACTGGGCAGTTTGGTAAGCATAGTATATACTTTTAGCCAGACAGCAGAAGACGTTACGCTCCTAGGGCTCATGACTACTCCTGTTGTAGATTTTCAGTATCAGGGATGTATTCCCTCCCATGGAGCGGGCATCCAGTCAAATTAGAGGGCGGTTGGTTCTCCCCATAACAGCCATGACACTATTGCACCTGTTGGCTCATTTGCCTGGCTGGCCAAATATAAGGCTTGTAGTGTCCACTGTTGGGTATCTTCACTGGTGATTTCTCTCTTCCATTGAACTTCTTGCAGCATGGTTTTTTCCAGCTTTCTGTCAGCTGGTCTACATGGAGGAGGTTTTCAGCTCAGTTCCAGCCTGGTTTCTCAGTTACATTGCAGCCCAATTATGTGAGGTCTTCAGCAATATGGTCCTACCATCTATTCCTGGTAGGAAATCAAGGGCCTTAGCAATGGCCTGTAGTGTTTGGGGGGCATCAGGGACCTCCCTGGCCAACAACTCACTGGAAGGTATCCCATCCCTGGCACTGAAAATTTTCTACTAACAATCTATGGCTCCTGTGTGTTCCATTGTCCAACAAAGTAGGTTTCCATATGATTTATTTATACCTTCTTAGAATTTGATTAGCCCTCCCTCCACCTTTCATTACTCAATCTCTTCCCCTGACCTCACTTAGACCTTTTCACCCCCGTTTATCTGTTCTTCTACTTACATATATACAATACCATCCTATTAAACTCATAGGCCAGTAAGCTATAAAGGAATTATAAAGGTAATAGAAAGGGAGGAAGGAAGGGAGGGAGGGAGGGAGGGACCTAATAGAATGGTATTGTATATATGTTCATGGCCAAGAGAAGACCCAGAGCTAGATCTAAAAATCTATTGACTAAAGACAACAGATCATATCACCCTAGAATCTTAGTGTTTGAAATGAGCTTAGCAGTCATTTCTCCTTCATTGCATGCATATCAGCATGGATGATGACACAGGTGACACAGCCAAGACTAGAAAACCAGTTTTCCTCTCAAGCACTTCAGTTCTCCTCATGAGGGTAGAACTGGGCTGGCTGTGTGGCTCAGAAGCTAGAAGGGTGAGCATTAATTGAAGCACCTTTGATTTTGGGCCTCCATGTACATTTTTCCTGTTGCTAACAGCCTCATTCAAACCAGACACAAACAGGAGCCTCACTCCCCATCTGGAACACTTCCAGCATGTCTTTTTGTTGTGTGACTGGTAATAGCAGGTGATGAGCTGAGCTGACTGAGGGGAAACTCAGTTGGGGGGTGGCCAGGATCAAGTACAGGGGGTTGGGAAACAACTCAATAATAGGACTTATTTTTATGTCGGTTTCACAATATAAAGTAATTTACCAAGTTACAAAACTGTTATGCACAAACCAGGTCCATCTGCTTTTGTCATATTTAGAGTGCTTGAAAGCAAAAATGTTTGTAGATTATTTTGGTTCTGGAATTGTTTGTACACTAAATTAAGGTGGAGGTATTCAAGCCCTATAATTTAGGTGTCATGCCTTCCTCTTCATCTGAGACATGTGCCTTAAAAAAATCACATGGTATTAATAGATAACATGGGTGGAAAAGGAGGGATGTGGACAGAGTAACAATGCTATCAATGATGCACAAATTAATTCCATAAATAATAGGATTTGCCTCCTGTGCAGAGCTTTGAAGCATGCTCTGGTGTCTCGTTTCGCAGTGGTGTGTGTGTTACACTGCTGTGCCCCTTTGGTTAGGGCCTGTCTCCTCTGTTGGAGCTGTGGTGTGCATCCCAGCCTTCTCTAGGTGAAGCCTTTTCTATTTGGGGCATGCACTGTCAGGCAAGGGACTCTGCTCTGCGGGGGGCTTGCAGGAACAGTGTTGCTAGCGACCTGTCAGAACTTTGGACTTTGAGGTGCCCTTTGAACCCTTGCTGAGCCCCCCACAGCCAAGTGCCTGGGGAACTGTACCTGCTTCCAGTACTGTAAAATGGTCAGTTTCCGTGCTGGCTCACACCTCCCAATACATCTATGTACTCCACTCTGCCATAGAGATGTCCAGTCATAAGCCACTTAGCCAACTCCATACCTTTCTGCCTCACTTACTGCTAGGGTGTTAATTTACTTACCATCATCACCATACTGAAAGAATTATGGTATGGTGGGCACATTCTTGTGAATACATTTTCATTTACAAGCAACTGATTTCTTTTCATCATATGCCTTGCACGTGGTTAACCCAAAGGCAAATGAGAATAGATGTGAGTTGTGAAATAAATACAATTGGGAAAATAAAACTGAGTAAAATATTAAATTATGCATCTGGGAGAAAATTTTTACATCATTTTTATTCAATACATGTTTTCAGGAAAGCTTGAGAATTTATTCTTATTTATTGTGTCTTATCCATAAAGGATATTTTTACCAACTTGGGCAATCTATTAGTCATTAGGTCTTCCTAGCAAAACACTTTTAAAGATGTAAAGTAAATTCAACCTTGATATCAGGACTCTTATATTAGAGATATTTCAACTGGCGAACTTAAAAATAGTATTGAATATGTCCAACTATAATATGATCTTATCTGCACTTGCTAGCTTCTGAAGAAATGAATGCATACTAATTGAAATGTGGAAAAATAGATAATTATGTCTAAATCTTATTTTGTAGCAAGGCACATGATTGCTAGTTTTTCCTGGACAAATTTCAGCTTATTCCTTGTAACTTTTGTCTCTTAGAGGTGATTCTTAGTGCTTTCTTTCTTTCCATGTATCTGAGCTCCTAGCAGAGCCATTTATAAGCCTGTTTGGGTTCAGGGAGACTAACCTGTGTTGGTGTGGTACTCAGACTGAGCAGAATATAGGAGAGGTGAATGTTTGCAGAACCAATCTTCTCATGTCCTCATCACCATTACCATCACATGACTAATACTAAGAAAGCACCTACTTATTAAGTTCCTTACCAAAGATATTATACCCACATTAAAAAAATATTTTATTTATTTATTTGAGACAGAGAGAAGCAGGTAGAGAGCAAGAGAGTGAATGGGCATGCAAGGGCCTCCGGCCTCTGCAAACTCCAAATGCATGTGCTACTTTGTGCATCTGGCTTCTGTGAGTACTGGGAAATCCAACCTGGGTCCTTAGGTTTTGCAGGCAAGCGCCTTAACTGCTAAGCCATCTTTCCATCCTCCAACTTGTTTTAACCTTCATGTCACCCCTATGAGGTCTGTAATACCCTTACTATTAGATATGTGTTTGTGAACTATTATAATGAGTCAGTAAACAGACTAAGTATTATTTGCACCACTGATTTTTTGGGATATTTTCTGATGGGTGTGGAGTATGTTTATGTGTCGATATACTACCCATGTACATGCATGAGGCGGCCAGAGGAAGATGGCCTCTGTGGCTCAGACATCCTGTATGGCTCTTCCACCTTGTTTACCTGAGAGAATTTCTCACTGAACCTGGACCTCCTTGTTTTTCAGTTAGGCTGTCTGACCAGGGAGTCCCAGCAATTCTGTTGTCACTTTGCTCAGTGGCAAAATTATGAGCATGAGTGACCATGCATGGCTTTTGTCATTGTGTGTTTTTTGTTTTTTATATGGGTGCTGAGAATTGAACTCAGGTCCGCATGCTTGCACAGCAAGTGTTCTTACATACTGAGCCATTTCTCCATCCCCACCACCGATGTTTTTGCCACTCTTTTTATCCTCTCTGCCTAGCTACTAACTTTATATGTAAATGTTCCTAATAAGAACATATACTAACTGAACCTTTACTCCTTTCCAGATTTCTTTGTTAAACTTGTGAGAAACAAAAACTTTTCTAGTAAAAGTGTCATCATCCTAGAGTATAGCATACACCTTTTAAGACAAATCTTCTCACATCAATAAATTCACCTGTTAAATCAGAACTGGGTCCTGGATAAGATCTCAGAGTGTTTGGGATATTTAATGAATTAATTATGTACAGATCAGGCAACATGCTAAAAGACAAAGAAGAAAAGAAAAATCTAGACTTATCTGCTAGCTATAACTTAAAATACATATACCCCTCCCACAGACTGGGGTGGATTCCAGGATTTCGATGGGTAGGAAAGTTGTTGAGGCATGTCGTTCATGGAGTGTGAAGGACAGACTTTTTTCTTCCATGATTCTTTTGAATTTGTGGAGGAGAGAGATAATAAAGATTATTGTTCTTTTTCCAAGTCTGGACTTGGTGATGTATGGAAAATGGAACTCTTTTTGTACTGTCTTTCTACCTCTTGACCTCACTCACTTTTCTTTCCGCTAGGAAAATGTTGCCTCTATTCTGAAATATTGCCTCTATTCCAAAGGCTTGGGACCCTTGGGGACCTCCATGTGTCAGAGGCCTCTCTGTGTGGGAGATGTACTTCAGGACAGTTTATTCAGGCAGCAGGTCAGTCTAGGGCCCTGAGCCAGGAATGCTTTGCATCCTGTCTTGGAGTCATGAAGCTGCTTGCAGCTGAGCTACCTACCGTGCAGCATCTGTAGGTATTTCCTGCTGCCTCACACACTTGAGGAGTAGAAATCCCAGGAGATGTCTGTCTGGTCCCTCCCAGCTGGATTTTCACAGAGGCTAGAAACTCTGCCATCTTGGCTGAGATTTGGGTAATTCAAACCCATTTCTAGCCTGCATTTTGATGCTCTGTTGAGAAACACCAAGCAGAATGGCAACAGTATCTAGGAACAGGAATCCTCCCACCCTGCCAAGCCCCTGCCCCTGGGTGGCGCTACGCTATCACTCAGCAGATGGGGTTTTTTCACAGAGTGGCGAGCTCACCTGGTCCTCTCTACCTTCCATGATAAAGCTAGAGTCAGGTCTGCTCTTCAGGTGACCTTCTTTAATGGCAGGTACCTCTGCTCAAGTTCTAGTCCAAGGTCTCTTCTGGTTATAATAGGCATATTAAATGCTAAATGCACCTCGTGTTTCTCAACATATAGTTTCCCAGTTCGTTACCCAGGTAAGAAAGTACTTGCAAATGCTTTAAGTCAGAGGAAAGTTTTTTACAGATTATTGGTTGAGATAAGACACGTAAAAATCTGCATTCGCTCACAAATGGGTTGTAGGTTATTCTCAGAATTCACTGTGCTCTGTCCTTTCCTAGATTTCATTGTTGGGTGTCATTGTTCTAAGAAATTTAGAGTATCTGCCATACCACATCTTATTTGGCTTTTAAACCAAGGAAATGCAGTCACTTACTACAATAGAGCTGAGTGTATCACACATTTTTTTATGGCTCTTAATAAAGCCCTTTGTTCTTAAAAAAAAAAAAAAAAAAAACTTGTTTTCTGAAGTATTTTTGGCCATGCATGGATCAAGTAAATCAATTGGGGATAATTTCAGTATAAACTAGAAGTTCTTACAAAAATGAATTTTCTGTGTTATTTGAAGTGGAGCAGAGCTCCTGAGATCAGTCCTGGCTGTTTCCACCAGGTGCTGTTTAAGCTGGTTTCAGTTGTTACCTTAATGGTGCTGACTGGAAACCCTGCAGATAAGACAGCTGCATGGAAAGTGTTGACCTCCAATAGGGCTCAAGGATTTGGTTTGGGGGTGTGTCTTCAGTAATTCAAAATGGTGATTTTCGTTTTGTTTTGCTTTGCTTTGCTTTTTGGGTCAATTTTTTGGGGGCTAAAGAGTTACTTTTATGCTTTCTTTTTTTAGCTGTTTGGCTGCTGGTATGTTCCTTTGTTTTTGCTAAATTTACAGTAGCTGTCTGTCTTGTGCTGAATTCTCTCAGTATACCAAATTGTGCAATTCTTGCTTGGCCCAGTTTAGGACAGGCATGCTTCCCAGAACCCAGTTGGCTTTGCAAAGGTTAAACACTTTTGGCAGAAACTGCAAATCATAACTGAATAAAACCATAAAAACTGAAACCTTCAAGAACGGGGCTGGGGGGGGGGGAGAATTAAAGAATTGGTTTCTGACTAAACCACATGCTGCAGAGACTGGTCTGTAAAAGTTTAGTTCCAAAGGTCTCAGGGCTTCTGAATTTGAGTAGTTTTTTTTTTTTTTTTTTTTTTTTTTTTTTTTTGAGACAGAGTCTTACTGTGTAGCCTGTCCAGACTGGCCACAAACTCTTGCTCCTCCTGCCTCAGCTTTTTGAGTGCTGCAAGTATTAGTGTGTATTTGACTATGCCTGACAATTGATAATACTTTTTGTTGTTTTTATTGTTTTGAGAAAGGACTTTCTATGACCCAGACTGGCTTGGAACTCATTATGTAGCTAAGGCTGACCTTGGACTCCTGATGTTCCTATCTCTACCTCTTAAGTGCTGGGGTTAGGAACATGCACTATCGTACTCAACTGACAATTTTTATAGTCTCTTCTAGCTTCACCCTCTCGTACTATCTTAATTCCTTTTATGGTCCTTGAATCATCTTGGCAGTGGATAGAAATGATAACAGTTATTTCTGCTTAGTTTATATTAGACTTGGAAAAACTAGAACCAAGAAATGTTTTTGGTAAGAAATAAATATCAGGTTTGATAGCTGCTATTAATTCACTTTTATTTTTTTAATTTTTTTTAAATTTTTTTGTGTTTATTTATTTATTTGAGAGCAACAGACAGAGAAAGAGGCAGATAGAGAGAGAGAGAGAGAGAGAGAGAGAGAGAGAGAGAATGGGCACGCCAGGGCTTCCAGCCACTGCAAACGAACTCCAGACGCATGTGCCCCCTTGTGCATCTGGCTAACGTGGGTCCCGGGGAATCAAGCCTCGGACCAGGGTCCTTAGGCTTCACAGACAAGCGCTTAACCGCTAAGCCATCTCTCCAGCCCCTTAATTCACTTTTAAATTTTTCTATTAGATAAAGAAAACGAATGTGTGTCTGCAGCTCCATCTTATCTGATGTCACTATACTTTAAGATGTGTGTTTGGTTTGTGGTTTTGTTAGGTGTTTATTAATAATAGACTTGGTTTTGTACAGTAGTCCAAAGTGCATTTTTTGTTGTTTTATTTCCAAGAGACTTCTCTAGCAAATTAAATGGTGCCTGTGTGTTAGATGCTACCTGATTTTTATAAATGTTAATTTTATGTAAAGCACTTGATCTTATGAAGTCTCTCAAGAGTGTTTTCTTACCGTGTGTTTTACCACTGAACTTCCTGTGTAATGTTGACACCGCTGGTGTTCATAAAACTGGGCCACAATTTCTGTTTTAGATGTGCACATTTGTTCCTTTAAGACTTCATCTGGAATGCCCTCCCTCTTACATCTGTTTCCCCCCATTGGTAGTGGATAGCTTCTCCACTGTGATGGACTTTGCTTTACATGGCGAGGGTTAGCATTTACTGTCACCTCCTTATTGAAACTGAAGCTCACCATATGATTTTTAAAGGAATAGAACCAGAATTAAAGCTAAAACCCTGATAAGTGATGAAGAAAAAAGTCAGATGGAAGGTTTATATTTTTATAACTGACCTTACTGGGAAGAAGGTCATCCAAATGTTAGAAGTGACCCATTACTGCGGTGGCAGGGTGCCATGCTGGATTAGAACCCTATCCAGGGAGTGAAGCACTCCTGTGGATTCTGGCTCTGTTACTGACTCTGATTTTGGTAAAATTATCTGATGTTTCTCTAGGCAACTCATGGTACTGGTAAAATATGGGTACCATGCATTCCTAGTAACCTTGGAATTAAATACATCATATTTGTAAACATCTGAAAACAAAGTTTAGTGCAAAGTAATTTTTTAAACAATTATTTTAAGTGAAAGTGATGGAAACATTTCCTTGACCAATATAACAAGTTTTTAAAAAAACAGTTTGAAGACAGTATATACATTAATGATAGATTTCCTATTCTAGCACTATCCACCCAGACGTATTAGTTACAGAAATTAGTTTATGTTGTAAAAGATGTATTAGAAAAGGGAGTGTTTGATAGATGTTGAGCTAAGGATGGACGGCCTTTATTTGTTTTTTTAAAACATTGTTAACATATTTAATTTTGTAGATCTTATTGCTGAAAGGAATTTGAAGAGGTTTATCTCTTAGCCTACTAATTTTAATTTTTGTATGATGTCTGTCACTGTTGTCTAAGATCTGAAAGAGACATTGATTTACAAATTGGATATATCCTGTGCCCTACAATGAGTTGTCAGTTTGGAATGCCCTTCAGTTGCTCTCCATGGTAAGGGCTGTGGATTTTGCCCCAGTCCCATTCCATCTCTCTCTCCAGTTATTTTTCTGTTTCCTCTTTCTTGACATACCAGATTTTTTTCAGAAATATTTTTTATTTATTTGAGAGAGAGAGAGAGAGAGAGAGAGAGATTTTTCTGTTTCCTCTTTCTTGACATATCAGATTTTTTTCAGAAATATTTTATTTATTTGTTAGAGAGAGAGAAGGAGAGAGAGAGAGACAAATATATAGAGAGAATGGTCATTCCAGGGCCTCTAGCCACTGCAAACAAACTTCAGATGCATGTACCACCTTATATGTCTGGTTTGTGAGGGTACTAGGGAATCAAACCTGGGTCCTTAAGCTTTACAGGCAAGTACCTCAACTACTAAGCCATCTCTCCAGCCCATGGGCATAGCAGATCTTGTTAATATTTTCTGTTCTCCCTTTCATTCATTGAATCCTCACATTTGTCTTCTTTGTCTTGGTTGTATAAGCCTATGTCTGCCCCTCATTGCTTCCAACTCTCAAAGTCTCAAAGATTTATCATTTTTCCATTTTCTGTCTTGTTTTATTTTAACTGAGGCAGGTCATGTACTGAGAGAAAGCAATCCCATTTCAAAAAGAACTAGTATCTCAAATATATAAAATATATCTGTAAGCCAAAAGGGGAAACGGTGATTCAATATAAAAGTGAGGGGCCGGGCATAATGGTGCATGCCTTATGCCTTTAATACCAGCACTCAGGAGGCACAAAAAGGAGGATTACTGTGAGTTTGAGGGCAGCCTGGAACTATAGAGTGAGTTCTAGGTCATCCTGGGCTAGAGTGAGACCCTACTTCAAAAAAAAAAAAAAAAAAACGTGAGGGGGGCAACATGGACACAATAAACCTGAATTTCAAAGAAGAGGCAATTTGAGTACCAACACACATAAAAATGGAACATAGTAGTAAATGCATTAGGAAACAAGAACACATAATGTAGAACCACGCAGAGATACCCTTTCTCACTCAGCTAATTGTCATATTCTAAAGTGCGACAATTTGCAAGATGGATGAAAATGTGGACTATGGACCAACTCTCTGCTTGGTTGGTGGGAATAAGTACTAGATCAGTTACTCTTGGAACAAATTTGCTATTTTCCTATAAGACTCAACATATGCAATTCTGTAACCCAAAAATCTTACTGGGTGTTCTAAGAGATTTGCAAAAGTTTAATGCTTAGAAAAGCAAAAAACCTAGAAACAGTGAAAATATCTGTAAATCGTTGGAAGGATATATCAATTTTGACTTGTTTCCTCAATAGATTATTACATAGTAGGAAAATAAGTAAACTATAGTATTATGAATCAACATAGATAAATCTCAAACATGTGATATTGAGAAAAGCATGCTACTTACAGGAATTCATACAGTATGATTTCCATTGTGGTAGAGTATTTATTCTTTTAGGGGTTTTGTGGTTTATGTTGTTTGTTTGTTTTGAGACAAGAAATCATGTAGCTAAGAATGACCTTGAGCTCTGGATCCTCCTGCCTCTGCCTTTGAAGTACTGTTTTTCCAGGTCTCTATCAGTACACCTATCTTGGATTTGTTGTCTTTGTGAACAGGGTCTCACTCTGTACCCTAAGTTAGTCTGTGACTCATGGAAATCCTCTTGCCTAAGCCTCTGAATGCTGGCATTACACATGTAAGCTAACAGGCTTAGCATAGCCATCTATTTTTATGATTGAATGGGACAATCATTTTTTACCCATTATAAATGATAGATTTATCACAAACAGTTCTTTGTATATTATTTGATGATTCATTATAAGGAATCAACATGCTTAGTTACTGTCAACAGTGTTTAAGAATGCTCAGTGAAATGGCAAGTATTTATACATTTCCTTTCTCAGTCTTGAAATTTAAGCAGTCTATGGTAGAATAGAAAGTTAAGGTCTCTATAAAATGATGTAACAATCAATTAATGTATTTGAAAACACATTCAACAGAATTGCTGCCAGATGCAAGTTAAAAAACTGTTTTTGTTTTGTTTTCTTTGTTTTGTTTCTGAAACAAGGTCTCACAAGTGTAACTCAGACTAGCTTTGAACTCATGATCTCCCTGCTTTTACCTCCCATGTGCTGGGATTAGTGTTATGCAACAACATACTTGGCTTCCAACATTCTTTCCTTAATAATAAAATTGTTTCTTATAACTTTTTAAATATTTTATAAATCATGATGATAATATAGCCCTGAAAAATCTCAAATGTCAAACTGATATTGAGATGAAAGTCAGTAGGAAGAACATAGGTAGAGGAAAACCACAGTTACTAGAAATCCAGAGCATTGAAAGATCAAGGATACAGATCTTAGGATTCTTCTGAAATGTTCAGATTCTACCAAAAATCAATACATTCAGGGAAGATGGAGAGACCCAGAGACATTCACAACTCCACATTCTTGTCAAATGTTGCATGCAGCTTGCTTGAGCACGGGCTTGGTGTAAAGAGAATGAAAGGGAGGTCTGTGGTTTAGCCATTGGTGGACTACCTTTCCATGTCCTGACCCCCTTTCCTTTGTGGCATGTGGCTCATGGAAGAGGTCTTTGTGCATCTGCATTTCTATCTTTCACTCTCTATGTTCTCTACAAAACTGGAGACTGCAGAGAAACCTGGGAGTGTGCCAGGTCATGGATGACTTATTATGATAGGGGGGTGGGTAGAGATAGGTATATGGAGTTTAAAGTGTTGATGCTTTTCTTTATCTGACATACTGGGAACACTGGTGTGTCTGGGAGGAATTCTGTCAGTTCAGTTATGCGTAGAGTTATATGGCCTTATAGAGAGAGGAATGTTCTTCCCTAGCATAATTGGTCTAGCCACAAAACAAGCTGGTGGTGGTTTTTAGAGGGTAGGCTTACCACGTTATCTTTTGATTTTCAGTTTGTTGAAACTCCATTGAAGGCATGCAATTTTAATGTCATACAGGAACTTAAAGGGTGGGGACCATAAGATGAATGTAGGATTGTTATGATGTGTTACTTACATGAGATGTGTAATTCCCTTATTAGACTTACATTAGATGTGCTGGGAATGTAGCTCAGTGGTAAAGCAACTTCCTAGCATGCATAAGGCCCTCGATTTGATGCCCAACACAAGAAAATTTACATTGTACAAAATTTGTACACAAACCTTCCAAATCCATAAAACACACCAAAAATTATTCAGGAAAATTGTAAATATTTTTAATGTTGCACCAATATCGCAAGCAAATTATTTTATTATGTATTCTAAAGAAATAAAGTAGTGATATCCAAAAGAAAAACCCTCTCCAATTGGTTTTCCTGTTTGTTTCAAATTTTTAAAGAACAGAATCTTAGAATTGATATAGTAGACTTATTATATAGTAATCTGTTTGATTTCTCACCTTTGTCAGTTTGTAGTACATAGGGAGAACTACTGTTTAGAAAGGCACCAGGACATAGGTGAGATGGGATGTCATTTCCCATCAGAGGCAGTGGTGAAGGTACCATGTCATTCATGTTTGCTATTCCCTCATTAGACTTAGGTAGAAGAACTAGGAAGGATGTTTTGAAGTACATAGAGTGGTCACTGTTTGTCTTTAAATTTTTTGTAATAAAAAGAAATTGAGGGCTAGAGAGATTGCCTAGTGGTTAAGGCACTTGCCTGTGAATCCTAAATGTCCATGTTTGATCCTGCAGATCCCATGTTAGCCAGACACACAAAGGACAGGGAAATGCAGGGTTACACATGCCCACTAGGTGGCACAAGCATCTGGAGTTTGATTGCAGTCGCTGAGGCCCTAGCATGCCAATTCTCTCTCCCCCTGTCTCTCTCTAAAAGAAAAAAAAAATGAAAGTAAGTCAATTGAAAACTAAAACATGTGCTTTGCTGGATTCTGGTTTAAAAAATTGAATTGATGGTCAATACATACAGTATTTCATAGTTTTTCCTTTCCAATTCTGAAGCCCATGAGGGAACAAATGCAGGAACTTCCTATTTAATTACTGTTGTGGAATTGTTTTTCCCAGTATTATTAAGAGCTAGATTGTAGGTGGGGAAGAAACAGAGAAATGGTATTTAGGATCAAAAGCCGTGTACAGTAGATCAGAGTAAACACACATACACACACACACTTAGATTTTTTTCTACTGTAGAATCTAAATCTAAAGATTATACATCTAAAATGTAATGTGAACTACTTGTGTGCTTCTGACACACACACACACACACACACACTGAAACTACAGGTCATTTAGGTTGTAACTTGAACTCATTCACACATAGTCTCTTGATGACATGTCTGTTTTTGTCCCTTCCTTCTTTCTCTTCTGTGGTCCCCTTCCATCTGACAATGAAGACTGCTGTGTCCACTGTATCCTGGCGTGCCTGTTCTGTGAATTTCTGACCCTCTGCAATATCGTCCTGGGACAAGCTTCATGTGGCATCTGCACCTCGGAAGCCTGCTGCTGCTGTTGTGGCGATGACATGGGGGACGACTGCAACTGCCCTTGTGACATGGATTGTGGCATCATGGATGCCTGTTGTGAATCTTCAGACTGTTTGGAAATATGCATGGAATGCTGCGGAATTTGTTTTCCTTCATGAGTACTTATCTTACGTTCATGTTAAATTGGAGAACATCTCTATGTTTTTCTTATGGGGAAGAAAAGCACATAGTAAGATTCTCATGAAACAACTCAGTATTTGCACTGTTATCTCATTCTTTTTAAGTAATTTCTAAAAGCCTTTCTCTCTCCTCAAATCTACATGGTTTAATATGTGAAGTTTTCACTAGGTTTCAAAGCTTTTTAGGTTATGCTAACTGAGGAACATACACACACACACACCCAAAAATGTTAAATGTCTCCTTTTTCTTGATATTCTGTTTCTTCTTACAGTTCTTAGGAGCACTTTGCTCTAAATACATTATCTGCCTGCAGGTATTTAAAACACATCATGTATTTTTCACTATTTATCTAGTAGAGATTAGAAGTAAGTTTTCTGTATGTGAAAGTAAGTTTGGGCAGGCAGCCCTCACAATCCTGAGACCCCCATGGCTGATCTGCAGCCATTCTCTACCTGCTTCCTTGTTCAGCAAACACTGAGTGCTGATGGCCCCGAAGGCATGGAGAGAGAGCATGCCATTCCCCTCCATAGCAGCATGCAGTGCAACAGAGGGTCAAAGGACCACACCAGCATGAGGACTCCTGAGAAACAGAAACCAGAGGAATAAGCAGAAGAACCACCAGAACACCATGGAAGGCTTGAAGGAGGATGTGGCCTTGGAACAACCTCTGAGGATGAGTGATTATGATTTATCTACTGCTGGAAGGCGTTACTTTAATTTTGGACAAAGTCTTAGGTGGATAACCTGCTGTGATTGTCCACAGCAAGTGAAAGAAAACACCTTCGGCACATGTTTCTTTTTAGTTGTAGCAATATAACTGTTGTAAAATTTAGATGAACTAATACAACTATACATTTTTTACACACAGTTTAAATATTATGATGAAATATTTGATTAAAACAAATATCTTATCCACATAGCTGTATTTGACCAAAATAGAACACTTTGGACAAATTTTACTTAAATTAGGAGGCTTATTTTAAAATATTAAAATCCCAGTACTCTATTTTGCTTTATTTTTAAAGGTTTCATATATTTTAAAAGATTCAAATCTTTTGGGGGAGAAGGGTGATCTGCATGTTTCGGTTTGTTTCTTAGCCAGTGAGTGATGTTTTATTAGTATGCTTCCATTGCCACCTTCTCCCTGTACTGTGGGATGAACACCAGGTTTCTACTACCATGGCTAGGCCTCAGCATTATAACGTTACATTAAGTCATTTTGGTGGGCTGAAGTCGTAAGGAAGTAGTAACTCTTTGACAAGAATTATATAGATTGAGCCATCCAGTCTCTACATAGCCCAGATAAAAGGAAGAGTAAGTTTTTATACATGTATTTTCTCATGAGTTTGATATCTCCTCCTTTGTCACCAGAGTGCATTCACTATAATCTCTTTAATATGTTTTGAAAGTATGTTTTCTATTAGTTTATTTCTGGTTGTTTGGGATTAAAACAAAACCAAATTGTTACAGCAATGATAATGTATTTTTAGGAAGCCTTTATGTCACCTGTGCTTTGCCTTTGAGTAAAACTTAGTTTTTTATCAAATTATTATTTAAAGGAATGTTTTTAAAAAACCTCTTTACTGCCATTTACATACACTATAAATTGTTCACTTAAATGCAATGCTAGTCAATAGCTGTCTTCCTTTCCCTCTTTTAAAGAACAACTTTAATTTGTTAACCAGAATCTTAGTAAATAACTATCATCCCCACCCTCTTTTAAAAAGTGCCTTTAATTTGTTGTATCAAATATGACCAGAACCCAAATAATTCCATATACTCAAAGTTAATTTGATTTATGTCTATATGTTAGCATATAAGGATAGCAAATATTTCAAGACATACAGCCTCTTAATAGCCTAGAGTTGTTAGATTATTTGGATTTTTAAGCCTGTAAAATTTTTCCATCAAGGTATTTGTGTGCTCCTAAGCATACCCTCTGCTACTATTTGCATTGAAAGAATTAGCACCTTTGAAATACTGTTTCTGTGACTTTACTGGATACCAGAGTTTTCCTTTTATACTTGTATACTTAATACTTTCCTTCACTGTCTACTCTGGGCAGTCATTCCATAAAGCATCTTGTATATATAACTCAAAGTACAGATAGGCAAATGTGAAAGTACTTTCAATATGTTTTAGAATTCCTATATGGAAAATGCTTTGTCAAATTATATGGCCATCCTGACTTGATGCTTTCATTTACTGTTATATATTTGGTCTCCTTATTAATGTGGAATATTTTAAAACTGGAGCTGTATTATCCTGCATATTTTAAAATTAAAAATCCTCATTTCTTTATTAAAATGTCTTATTATGCTTTCATATCTAATTGACAAATTAGTTGATTACTGTTTGAATGAACTCAACTATAACTTAAGACTTGAAATTTTCTTTATGCTAGTACATCCTTTTCTGAAGATTTTCTGTTCTCTTTATGTACATCAGAAGATTTCTACCAACAAATGTGCTCAGGAACATGTAGGGCAGTCTGTAGCATAAGTCATAGTTGACATGGTAGGAAAATGCAGTGTTCGTTTAAGAATTCATAATATTTCAAAAAACCAAGTTGTTTACTTTTTGTTTTGTTTTGGTTGGCTTGTTTCAGCTTTTTGAGAAAAGATCTCATACTCTAGCCTGGGATGGTCTAGCAACGACTGAACATAACCCAGGCTGGCTTCCAGCTCACAGCATGACTCTTGCCTCAACATTCCAAGGGCTGAACTTAATGGGTATGAGACACAATACTCAGCTAGTTTTCTTCTTTTTAGTAGATAAATTTTATTTCTTTTCTTTGTGAAATACATCTTAATTTATAAAACTAAGGAAACTATTTTATATATGCTGACATTGAACAGCAAGCAAAAAATACTCAAAGATTTATGAGACTGGGTATTACATTTAATGAATTTTACATAAAAACAAATCATCAGCAATATATCCACATAGAATTTTCAATGTCATATTTGAAAAAACAAAAGTTTGGGAGTTAGTATTTAACTGAAAGTGTAACTATTTAGAAGAAGCTATATGTATTTAGAAAAATAATAATTTTGGTTTTGATTCTCACACTCTGTAACCATTTGCCTCACTTGAGCAGTCAGCAGTTATCTGAGCAGTTCTAAGAATAACCAAGTCAACTTTATGTAATAGTGTTCCACTCTTTATCCAGATAAACTCAATGAGTTCCCTAGACTCCAGCACTTTACTCGTCAGATGCCACACCCTAGTCAAGCTCAAACTTCAGCCCAGGGTCACTGTGCTGTGCCTTCTTGAATGTGAGTTAGATGCTTAGATTTGGTACCCATTTTCCCAATCATAGTTTATTTACTAATAATGTTACTTTTAGTAAGAGATTAAATATATAACAGTACTAGTAAGATTATATTTAGTGTGCGTGGTATATGTACATGTATGTATGTGTATTCAAGATATTAGTGGGCACATGTGTATATAGGTGTGAGTGTAGTCTAGAGGTCAACTTTAAATATCTTCCTCAATTGGTCTCCACCTTATGTATTTAGACAAGGTTTGTTACTAAGCCTGGAGATTACTGATTTGGCTTGTCCAGCTAGCCAGCATGTCCTGACGATCCTGTCTCTGCCTATCTAGCACTGAGGTCACAGGTATGTGTTATCACACTGGCACTTAATGGGACTTTGAATTCAAGTCCCCATCTTTTTTTTTCTTTATTGGTTATGTACATACTCAGTGTGTAAACAGCCATGTTGGTACCATCATTAGCCTCCTCCCTGTACTCCCCCCTGAAGAGACCCCCCGTTATTGGGGATTGTGGGTCATACATTGTGGGGGTAGCCATCAGTTATTGGGAAGAGGCAATATCTCTATGCATAGTGTCCCAAGTTGTGGCTCTAACAATCTTTCTACCCCCTCTTCCACAAATTTCCCTGAGCCATGCTGGGTTTGTTTTAGGTCTACTTCAGTGACGAGGTCTTGGGAGCCTCTGAGTCTCTGGATATCTGGTTTGGTAGGAGTTGAGTGTTCTCTGTGTCTACTCCTTCAACCTTGTGCTGGTACCAGTTTCACCAAGAAAGCAGCACTCTTGCTTGGTTCCCCAAGTACTCTATGGTTTCAGATGGGGCTCTGGTGAGATGTGATGGCCTCAATGTCTCCTCAGGTTCTACATCCATATGAAAAAGAGAAGCAGAGTCTCCAGTGGAGAGTGAAGTCAGCACTGGAAAAATGGGATAACCATTATTATCTTTGAGGGAATTTAATAGGTGCAGGTCCTCTTATAGCCCAAGATTGGTGGGAACTTGATATTGGAGAGCAGACTGAATCTTTGGATATGGTTCTGACTTGTTTCCCAGTTCAGCTATGTGTTCCATTCCACTGAGTGGATCCATTAGCCAATTCAAGAGCAGTTGGTTACCCACCATGGCTGATGCCACTATTGCATTTGGGTGAGCATCATGTCAGGTTATTTGCTCCTGAGTAGCTTAGACCATGAGTTGCTTGGCAAGTCCCCATATTTTGCATCAAGTGTTTTATCACCTAATCCATATTCCTACCCAAGCATTGCTTTTAGTTAAACTATACAAGACCTTTACTCCTCTTCCTATTCCATGTCATTTGTAGGTTTATAGGATTACTGCACCTAATCTAAAAATAAATAAATAAATAAAAATTCATCAAATGCCATTTTTCTCCTCCTTTTCACTAGTGCAGTACAGCATACTAATTTTGTTTAAAACAATGCTTAATTCATTGGCAGGGTTGGTTCCACATTTACTACTTACATTTTTATTCAAGAATTAAGCATTGCAATGGAGCCTTCTCAACATTCATCCCTTTGTCTTCCTTTAGGGAATCAATTTATGGTGAATGTTTTCTGTGTGCTTGATTTGGTACTAGGTACCTCAAGGAATTTGCATAATCCTAAAGAATATTCGGCCCCAGGAAAAAGGTTTGTATCTCTCACAGGAAGATAAAATTCTTAGCTCAGACAGGCTACCAGTATTTATATAGCCACTTCAGATTATTTCAGAGGACTGTGTTAAAATGAAAGAGAATGAGGAAAAAGGCTAACATTGTGTGCTAGCCCTAAGATGGAAGTGAGATTTGCACAAACCCGTTGCTGGCTATACTTGTGTATATTTCTGTTGAACAAGCAAACTTCCCATGAACATGCCCACTCCCTTACTTTAAAAGACTATGACTCAAAAGTCTGCACAGAAGATCAAATTTTAATGACATCAGCTGCTAATCTGGAGATGAAAGGAAAAGTCATGGGCACCTCCCACCTAGAAAGCAGAGTCCCTTGCAAGCAGAAACCTGCACCATCATGTTCTTCATCAAGTGGGCACAGAGCATGACATTGTCCACCAGGGCCAGATGTCAAATCAGTGTTTCCCTGCCTCCCAGTTGAACTATGGCTGGCAGTTCTTGTTCTAGTTGTTTGTCCTTTATGTATATGTGGGATGCCTTGCCTCATCCTATGTGGCCAGTGCAATATGAGAACCATTAATTTAGTGAAGAAATCATTTTAGGGAACCTATTGACTCATTATCCACCTGGAGTGTAGAAATGCATATTAAAGACAAAGCCCGGCTCCACGATTAGTAATTCACTTCCAGGTGGGTCTTTTGGTGAGACTTAGTTGAGAATGTAATTATTAAGGAAACAGTAAAAAGCACATTCAAACAAATTCTAAGTTTAGCTTGAAAAACTGCAAAGGTTCTTAAGTTCCGTCTGATGCATAAAGGCGTAGAAGCAAAGGAGTTATGTTCCAAAGCCAAGAAAGAGGGTGGACAAAAGCAGCTGTTCCACTTGACATAGTTCATAGCCTTTTGCAAAAGGAATAAAAGCCTGTTGAGCGGGGAACCAAAAGATCTCATTATAGGATGAAGCCAGGCCATATTAAAGCTTGTGCACTAGTAACTATGTCTAAAAACAGCCTGCTGTTTTATATTGAACCGATACATTTCTTAACTTGGTAGGTTGCAGTGTAAAGATGTACAGAGCCTGTCTGCTGGATGCTCCGCCAATTACAGATGTGACGGAGTGGTGTCAAACACCTACAAACAGCATTGAGAGCAATCTGAGAGTGAAACAAAAGAAATGCTGAAATGTCACCACCAAACCTAGAAAGCACAGTTCATCATGTGTGTCTGATTCTTAGAGTTTTAAAATCACCTTTATTATTTAATTTAATGTGGACATCAAGTGACCCGTCCATCAGAATGCACACTTCTTTCAAGGACATGAATTGTGCCTGAGAGATAAGGAGAAGATCTTAAAAGTAACACCTTTAGATGACAAGGTGTCTCTGATCAGCTCCATAGAAACCATGTTTCATTGGTACTGAAGTGAAGGAAGAGGGGGAAAAACACCCAGAATACATATCATAGTTGATTTTGTTAGATCATCAGAAAGAATAATTGGACATATTTACACAATTACATTTTAGTAAACTATTATGCCAGCTTAACTGGAATACATATTCTGGTAAAAGTACATTAAATTGCAATCCAAAAGCAATTTAGCTGCTGAGGACATTATTTTTTTATCTAATTATTCTTAAATTGATGAATAAAATTAAATCCCAATCACTGAGGAAAATGAAGCAATAGTGAGAAACAGAAATACAGATTAGTTCAAGCAAAGATATGCATTGCATTTCTTTTATTCAAACTCGGTGCTTAAAAAAGAACAAATCCATCATGTTGAAATTTGACTTGTAGCTTGACATTAAAAATAATATGAGTAGAATTTTCAGTGGGGTAAGCACAAAACTAGTTCAAGTTGTGTCACTCTCAATTACCGTACTCAGGTGGCGTACCCATTAAAATTCCCACTTGTGGGTTCCGCTCACTATGCAAATGGGGTCATTACCTGGAGAATTTAATTGGTTATGACACTGGGAGTAGGATTTTTCCTTTCAAAATAAACCTACTTACACACATTTTCACTGGAAATTTGATTGTTATGTAGACTTTGGATTGTTTTGCTCTATAAATATTTACTAAAATTAGACACTCCTTGCTTATTTATTTCTCACAGATAATTCAAAAGGATCCAAATTACTAAGGTATGGTTTATTTATTCATCTACAAGGCTAGTTGGAATAAAACACTTGAATTGTATTGCTTACAAAAATATTAGTAAAAAGCATTTATGTCTTTCAAAGCACCACTGCACATGGGTACAATTCAAGAACAGATTTTTCCATCATTTAATTATAATGTTCTCTGTTTCATGATGGATCTAAATACTTAATTTGTGAGGCATTCTTATTTTTTCCATTTTGTCACTCTAAAAATTATGCAGCTGAAGAGTTAACCTGTCCTCTCAGATGAATTTATACACATGCAAGCACACACCCACAACATTGCTGAGGCACATGTCCGTAACACTTGCAAGAGCTTTATATTTATGGTGGAACAGAATGGGGACATTAAGATGTTTGTCACAGACAGTACTGGAGACAGTTCTGTTGTGAGCCATGAGACTCCTGAATTTAAACTAACTAAACAACAAATGGGAGTAAGAACCACAGAATTCCATATGCAGTATGGCTTTGCATTGGTTGTGGAAATTTCAGTTAGAGAATCCTCACTACCTAACAAGAGGTTTGATAATGGCCTGAATTTTCAATGAACCCTGAAATTACAGTAGTTTAGTGGATGTACTAATAAACTGAGCATACTGGAATTTAGTACCCAGACACTGATTCTAATAACAGTTCCCAGAGTGAACTTGAAGTAGCAGAGTTGCTATAAGTATTAATGGAATAATCTCAGGGAAGCACTAATGGGTTCCTTGAAAGACAAGGGTTATCCAGTCCAAATTTTTACTACTAAGCCAAGTTGTACAAGGGCCAAGAGTTTATCACCAGTTTATCCAGACCTACAGAGAATAGTTTTCCATTATTGTAGGAATATTCAAAAACCACAGAAAAACATAATTCTAAGAATATAGAAGAGGGAATAGTACAAAATCATAACTGGACCGTTGGGCAGGATTTTTAACATCTGTAACGATGGGAAATTTCCTATAGAATATCAAATATGGATCCAAGTCTCTAACATTCATTTTTCTATGATATTTCTAATTGTGCCCAGAGGATAAGAAGGAGTTGGCGCATCCAATAAATATAATCATTTACATGCACAGAGCTCCCTTTGAAGTTAATAGGACCTATGGAAAGAGGAGTTATGCACCACGAAAATGAAGTTCAACGTGACTTCAGTTCTTTCTTTTTAACATGCAGCAGTATTGCCAACACATTTGGATTTTCTTACTGCTTATCTTTCCTTTGTGTGTGATGTTTAAGTTGGAGTTGAGTGAAGTGCTCCATGTGTTGAGGAAAGATAGTCCAAAAGAGAGGATGTGATGATTAACTAGAATATACCTGGGGACCAGCTTTGTGAGATAGCATCCAAGTGATAGGGTCTGACATTTGTAGAGCTTGTTAAACTTTTCAAAAGGAAACCAAATTCATTTTCTCATTTGATGTTCTCAAAACTGTGACTCTTTAGGATGTTCAGTTTTACTTCCATTTTACAGATGAAGAAACTGGGAGAAATTACTTAAGCTTCCTTCCTAAAGTTACATTCTTAGTTACTGATAGGCCTAGGAAACCTACTATTTTTGGACCTATTCTTTAGATTGCTGCATTTCTTTTGAACTATTAAAATGATGTTAAATATCCTAAGCAGATTTGATCACAAGTGTTCTTGAAACCAGAATGTGTACATGAAATCTTGCCTGCCTTGATTCTTATCTCCCATCTTTCCTACCATGAATGTTTAGCCTAGCTTGGACTCCAAAGAACACGGGAAATCATAGCCACCCATGCTACTTGATTCTCATTACATGTCTTAGCCGTAAACTGAACCAACCAGAAATATGTCATTCTTTTTTGTCCGCTTATAATTGGTGATGTTTCCTGCTAGTTAGGCGAGGAGACAAATGAGTTTCTGAAGTCCTTCTTATGACTGTGAGTTACCCCTCAGGAACTGTTTATTCCCTACTTTAAGTGTTTTATTGTTTGATTTTTAGTAGTCTTCAGTTGATGGTTGACATCAGTGGAAATCAGAAGATGACAGGAGAGACCAATCAAGCTGTTAACGCCCATCATAGATTTTGGTGCCCATTTCTGCTGGTCAGTGTTTTGATATGCTTCTCTGTGTATGTGGATCAGGCACAGAGCTCCCTTTGCCTAGCTACTGCTGCCTCACAGGACCCCTTCAGCTTGGAGAAGTAACAGTTTCCAGTGTTGCAAAATCCTATCACTTCAGATTCCGTGGTGGATTTCCTTACAACTGATGACCTTTCTTCAGACAATCTCTTATTAAAAACTCCCTTCAATCAAGCCCTTTGCGTGAGCTGTTTTCTGCCAGTATTCTAATGAGGTAGTAAGTTTGTGTGTGTGCAAATGCACATGTCCAAATCCAATCATTTGATTGTGTATTCTTAAGATGTACCAAAGTAATGTAAATACTAAGAAGGGGTAGTCTCTTGAAAGTTTCTCTCTCTCTCTCTCTCTCTCTCTCTCCCTGTTTCTTGATTTTTCAAGGTAGAGTCTCACTCCAGCCCACGCTGACCTGGAATTCACTATACAGCCCCAGGCTGGCCTCAAACTCACAGCAATCCTCCTACCTTTGTCCACTGCCACCCCCCCCCCCACCCTGCTTCCCCAGCATTGGGATTAAAGGCATGGGTTGCTACACTAAGCTTTTGAAAGTTTGTGCCTCTTTTTTTTTTTCCCTTTGGGGATTGAGACTTTTTTTTTTAAGACTTTTATTTATTTATTTGAGAGTGACAGAGAGAGAAAGAGACAGAGAGAGAGAGAGAGAGAGAGAATGGGCGCGCCAGGGCCTCCAGCCACTGCAAACGAACTCCAGACGCGTGTGCCCCCTTGTGCATCTGGCTAATGTGGGTCCTGGGGAATCAAGCCTCGAACCAGGGTCCTTAGGCTTCACAGGCAAGTGCTTAACCACTACGCCATCTCTCCAGCCCAGGTTTGTGCCTCTTTAACATGGACATCTAGTCAAATATTCTACATCAAGCACTTCAGTAGATATTCCAGCTATTTCCTCAACAATTTTGTTTCAATGATCACCCATCTTCCACACTATTATTTGGCACTATTACAAACCGAAAATTGAGGACTCAAAGAAAGAAGTCACCAGTACTATAAATGATTAGGTTTACAAAGGAAGGTGTCATATGAAAGGTGGCAATGAAGTTTTCCTTTCTTCACAGCCTGACATGATTCTGTGTCAGTACCAACATGAGGAGATCCACAGCAGAAACGTAATTTTGAGGAACTTTATATAAACATAACAATGTTAATAAGACAAGTTAATATGATATCATCTGACTTTAATATAATCACTCATGAGCTAATGTAGTTCTAGTATCAACCAGCCTTGGATATCAGTTCCATCCTAACTAAACTTGTAACAGTTTAATGGATGACTCATATAGCCACCCAGTTAGTAGCCACCCAGTTAGTCAGGGCATATCTACTGGTTAGTGCTGTGGATAAGAGCCTGTGATATGATTACGGTGTGTGTCAAAAAGTTCTAAGTTTAGAGAGAATGAATGCATATGAGTATAGGAAAGCATAGTTGTGAGGCCCAGATATATCCTTTTTGCACAGCCAAATAGAGCAGTTTATTATTGCCACTTTGTTTGCAATAGCTAAGAATGAGAATCTGCCTATGTGCCTATTGACAGAAGAATGGACAGTGAAGATTCAGCAGGATGGAAAAATGAAATTATAAAAATTTCAGAAGGTAGAATTCTATTCCAAAAAGAGTGTGAAGAGATGAGTTGGAAGAGAGGTGAAGGACGGGGCCAAAGGACACATGTGACATGTAAATAGAAGGAGATTGATATTGGTAGAGAAGGTGTGTTGAGGGGAGAGAGGGTTTAGAGGTAGGAAGGGGTGATAAGAAGGAGCATAAAAGGTCTGGAGATGTCTGGACTAAAGTTCTGAAGGGCATTGAAGCATCCAAGGATTTTATTCAATAATACTATGACATCACAATTATCAAATTTTGATTGCATTTTAGAAGGTTGTATTGTGACTAATGGACCAGAGGTGATGGAGAATGAATTTGGATAAGCAGCCGAAACATCATGCATTCCTTTATGACACAAAGATGGTAAGGGGCTGAACTAGGACTCATGGCAGGAACAGATCAGGGAGAGGTAACTATATTATGGACATTTCTGGAAACCACTAGAAAGCATGTTCTAGGGGAATGCACTTGTTAACTATGTCTAGTATCTATCATCTCTCTGTCTATCTATCTATCTATCTATCTATCTATCTATCTATCTATCTATCCATCATCTATCTATCACCTATGTATCTACTCTCCATATGAATGATAAATTAAATCAACTTTGTAGAGGTTTCAGGGAATATTTATGTTTTTGGATGCACATGCCAAGTTTCCCCTAAGCAAGATATTCAATTTGAAGGTGCACTGAACAGCTTCTTTACTACTAGGAAACTTCTCCAAAGTTTTATGAGAGATTTTATGGTAGTGATACTGGGAAATAAATGACAAAGTGAGATGTCCAACTCCCTAATATGGCAATATCCTCGGTAAGCCAGCTGTGGGGTTTGGGTGATTGAGGGTAAGGTGAGTGGGGTGGGGTGGAAGGACCATAAGGAACAAGGTGACATGGACAAACGATGTCCAGAGGGCCTGGTAGAAAAGACATTTTCAAGTGTATGGTTGCTGTTCTTTAAATGAATAAGTTAATAAACAGATTTGCATGGGAATGACATGCATGCTTTAAGTAATGGACAGAACCACACATAAACCACAACTCACTATAAGAACAACAGAGAAGCAAATCATCTACTGGGTTAGACACACTTTCTAGCTTGACCTTTTCAAACTAAATCACCAAATTGCTAACCATTTACTGCTTCCTAATCAATTTGTTAAGTGAATAGTTCCATAGCTGGCTTAATGTATAAGCCTGGTTCCAGGTAGAAGTCTTAGGTGTTGTATGACTCAAATCTCGTTGGCTAGCCTCCAACTACTATAAAATGAATGAGTAAAATTTCCAATGTTATATTCTTACTAGTCCTTGCCTTTTTGCCTAACATGATTCCAGTTCTCAGTGGGGCATACTACAATGTTTTGTTGGTCTGGGAAGGTGTTTACTGGCTCATAGAGGTTATCTAAATTCTCTTAGTCCCATGCATCATACACGTTTCCATCGTCATAATAAAATGCCCCAAACTTTTTTTTAGCTTTTTAACTATTTTATTTACACACTGAATCACAAAAAGGGTCATGGAATGAAATTCTGTCTTAAAGAATAATTATATTAAAACATAAATATTTAAGGACACATTATAAATATCAGTGAAATTTCAAGGAGGTCATAGAAAATATTGTAAAGAATCCTAAGAGAGACAGGAAGGGAGCCATCAAGAAAAAATTAAACCAGTTTGGTGTTTTTATGTTTTTGTTTTCTAGTAATAGAGATTGATACTTGAAGAGAATCAATGCAGATTCCCTGGCAAAAATTCAGTTTATCTGTGGAAACTGGATCATCAAATAGGAACAAAGGGTTTTATTTGTTCTTGCAAATATTTATTTTGAAATAATTGGTATAAGAGATAAAGCAATGGTAATGCAAAATGTAATATGGAATGTGCCAGAAGGTTTTGTACTTTGATTGCCTGAGTGTTGGATTCTCAGTGAGCCTGCCATAGACCAGAAGTCAGAGAAGAAGCCACACTCTGAGGCTTTCCATTAATTACAAAGTCAAAAACGTGTCATTCATTTGAATTATATTTTCTCTTAAGCAAAATCTGTTTTAGGTTCTTAGACCTAAAATATGATAAATTGTTATGAAGTATATAGATGACACAGATAGAATATTGCAAAAACTTGCCACATTTAAAATATTTCAGTGCTTATTGTTGTCATTTTATTCATTTCTTCTTTAAGGAAGACCATTCACCTGGGACAAATGACTTTTCCATGGAGAGCAAAGTTAATATTTAATAAGAGAAAACATTTCACTTTCATGCTTTCTTAAATTTCAGCAGGCACATGATTTTTTAAAGTATCAAAATGTCTGAATATCTTTCAAATGAAAAGGTTGTGTTTTTTCTGTATTCGTTTAAAAATTCTCATTATTTGTAAGTTGGCAAACTGTCTGCAAAAGTTTTTCTAAATGAAAAAACATGGTGGAATAATACATTGCATAATTACATTCTAGGCTTACATTAATAAAGTATTATACTTGTAAGTTTTACAACTGGAAGTAACGCTGTGGTTGCCATATATTACAGTACACACAATGTGATTGTTACAGGGTAGACATCTGCCAGAAACATTTCAGTTTAGCATGATGAATTTACCTTAGCCCTGTCAAGAATCACATTACAATGCCAAAGTATTGCTTTGAATATATGTTGAAAAACAGAAATAAATTTGTTGAGGTAGGGTTTCAAATCCCCTCAGGATCATGTCATTACTGGTATTGTGGCTAGGCACATGTGAGCTCAAGTTACTCTGTGGGGGATTTACCAAGAGTGAATGTCACTCATCTAATCAGGACAGCTAAAGAAATGATATTGTTGACTGTGGGTGATACAAGGAGTTTATCAGCATCACAGCAAGGATTCTAGCATGCTCAATTTACATAAAAGCATAAGGATATTTCAAACATAATCCCTTTCCAAGCCACTTAAATATTCACATGAGAAGTTGCTTATCTGTAAGCCCTTTTTGCTGCTAGTGGTAAACTTCTGTGAAGGATTTAACTATATTTGCCTCAAATACTGAATGCTAGCCTTGGCTCCAGTCAGAAATTGAACGTTGTCCTTGTATGTGAAGTAGAAAGTGATGAGATAGACAGTAGGAAAGGAAAACAGCAAACAGGTTGTTGCAAACTCTCTCAGGAACTCCTGGCAAGTTCATCTGCAGTGTCTTTGGGAGCCTGGCTATACCACTGTCTCCTCTACAGCATGCCCTAAAATGCAAGGACATTTTACTGTAATTTCTTGAGGGGCCTGTGAATTCTATCAAGAATTTTCTGCACACATTTTCCGGTGTAGACATGACCACATGATAGGTTTCTTATATCCATAGCAACTTTCAAAGTCTACGGTGTGGAATAAAGACGACTGCCTTAATAATACCACAGGGGCACAGCCACAGAGGCAAGACTGTGAGCCAGGTTCACAGTTTAACTACCATAAAAATTAGCTGCCTCTTTCATTTGCGAAATGTGGCAGATAAAAGCAGTTTCAATATTCCACCATTGCATTAATGTAGATGTTGCACAGATATATTAAATTTTTCCCTCTCAACACCATGCTATAAGAAAGTAGTGAAAGTATTATGTTTGCATGAGACTGATTTGACATGTAGTCTGAAAAATATATGAAATGTTATATTTTTAAAGGACTTGGCTTATGAAAAGTCATATTTGAGTGAGTGTAGAATCAATTCTCAGGGATAGTTTATGGTCCAGGAACTCCTACAATGTAATGGAGAAACTGGTATGTGTGTGAGTGTATATATAAATATGTATATATGCATAAACATATAGGAAATCCTAATATCCTAAATTAAACTTTTTCAAGGGGAAAGAATAAAAATACTTTTTCCAACTTTATATTTGCAAAATGTCAATAGTACTCACTTGAAAACATTATGCCCATGACATTTTCTAATTTGCACTTTGTATGTTCTTGCTGTTTCCAAGTCAGCTAGGAATATAGAATTCTATCACATTCTGGTGAGTAGCATATATGTGAATATGTGCATACGTATATGTCTTTGTTTCTTCTAAGGGCCCATGTCATCCTAAGAGGCACATGAAGGAAGAGCACTGATGTTTTGGCAGCAATATCTGAGTATATTATTGACATGAGAATTCTAAGTCTCTTCTCCCAAGAGAAGGAATCAATGGTAAAACAACTCAAGTAAAAACATGTAAATGCCATCATACTGTACTGTGACTATTATCAGTCATCACTGGTAGTGCAATGAGAGAAAAAGTATTCTTACAACTTCCATCTATATCATACAGTCTGTCATAGCACACTCCAGCAGCAGAAGTACACTGCACTCATGGGAGAAATATTTTGGTTTTTTTCAAGGTAGGCTCTCACTTTAGTCTAGGCTGACCTGGAATTAACTATGTAGTTTCAGGAAGGCCTTGAACTCACAGCAATCCTCCTACCTTTCCTCCTGAGTGCTTGGATTAAAGACATGTGCCACCATGCCTGGCTCTGAAAAATGTTCCTTTATTACAACTAGGGGAGATCCTTTTCCTTCTGAGTCCAGAAAGTTGGGCCATCATAACCCGTCTAGTACCTCTCCAACATAGTCTCTTTATTTACTTATTAATTTAGTTTTTATTTGGAGGTAGGGTCTCACTCTAGTCCAGGCTGACCTGGAATTCACTGTATTCTCCTCAAGGTGGCCTTGAACTCAAGATGATCCTCCTACCTCTGCCTCCCAAGTGCTGGGATTAAAGGCATGAACCACCATGCCTTGCTCTTTTTTTTTTTGATATTTTTTAATACATATATATTGCTTTATTTGAGAGAGAGAAAGAGGCAGAGAGAGTGTGTGTGAGAGAGATAAAATGGGCACTCCAGGGCCTCTAGTAACTGTAAACGAACTCCAGATGCATGTGGCCCTTATGTCAGTCCTGGAGAGTCAAACCAGGATCCTTTGGCTTTTCAGGCAAATGCCTTAATGGCCAAGCCATCTCTCCAGCCCTATTCTCTTTATTAAAATGAGAAAGGAGGCCGGGTGTGGTTGCATGTGCCTTTAATCCCAGCACTTGGGAAGCAGAGGAAGGAGGACCGCCATGAGTTTGAGGCCATTCTGAGACTCCATAATGAATTCCAGGTCAGCCTGGAACAGAGTGAGACCCTACCTCAAAAAAACAACATAAATAAATAAATAAATAAAATAAAATGAGAAAGGATTTCACAACTTTTCTATTTGCCTTCTATTGTTTGCCAAAAGGAATTAACACTATAAATCAAAACTGTTTCCAAGTGACTTGTGTGAAGAAACGTGGTGAGTTCCTTAGTTGTGAAAGGTTCAGAGACTTTTGGGCAGCCAAATACATTAGTCCTGGGCTCTGCCTTTTCAATCAGGTCAAATATAAGAAACTCAGAAATGGATGTTCAACAGACTTCTTGAGATACAAACCCAGAGCACCAAGGTTCTCCAAAGGGAAATGGCAGTTTTATAAAACATTTTTAAAAGAGAGAATAACATTTAAATCATTTGACATGGTTGGGTATATGTTACCTTTATGTGCACAATAATAATGAAAGAATAATTCAAAATGTTAAACTAAATTAATCTCAAATATACAGCCATTTAAGAGCAGAAGTCCTTTGGAAATTTAGCTCTAGTCTCTCATGGGACATTTTCTTTGTTAACTCTAGTGGCATTTCTGGACAGAACATCTGTCTGCATCATCTGCACTGTTCTTCTCTTTGCATGCTGTTCCTGGATATTTTTCTTCTTATGACTTCTGGCATTCCTTTTTGTATTGGAACTCCATTATTATGTACCTCCCTTCTCTTAAATTACTTTTTTGTAATATGGTCTCTTCTGCCTATCATACCCCTTTCCATGCTTTTGTCCAACATCTAATACTCACTTGACATCCTCAGGGCATTTCAATTCAGACTGACACATGCATTTTGAAGTGGCCACTGTCTTCTGGGCACTGGCAAAGCTAGATAAATCACAGTTGGCTCCAGCATTTATGGGCCTCACAGTAGGCTGAAGGAAATAAAAAAGGGAAGAAATGTTTAAGAGACACTGTGAGGCAACTTATAGAAATGTGAAAACTATATAGGATGGCAGAAGGCTAAGCTATGGAAAACAAGAATTAAGATGGAAATGTCATCTAAGCCAGATCTTGAAAGATGATTTAATGCAAAAGAAGGGAACAGAGGGAGGATCATTTCAATAGAAGCAATAGCATTTACAAATCCATGGCACAACAGCGAGTATGATTTGTTCTGAGACCAGAGAATGGTCAACATGGATGAGAAGCAACCAGAGAGGCAGGGTGAATGAAGAGGCAGAAAATACAAGGTGGGGCTAGCTGCTATGGTGTTTGATTGTTCTTTCATGTTTTCCTGTTTTGTATTCTAATGCAATGCCACATAGTTCAGATTTTATTCCATGAGAATTAACTTAAAGAAGAAAGTGACAATTTAGAGGGATCATTTAGGGAAATCAGGTAGAAGACACAAAAATGAGGAAGAGAGAAGAAAGGGGAAAACAGATATAGCTGTAACAGAGAAGGAAGTGAATATCTAAGACCCAAAGTTACCAAGACTAAGGCAAAGAGTCTAGAGAGAAGTGGCTGTGGAGTGGAAGGAGACATTCAGATACACTGACATCCAACATACAGGACTTGATAATAATGACAGGAGAAAGGGGAAGAGTCACAGGTGACATGGAGTGAAGGGAGGGGGTTATCTTGAAGTCTTCCCTGGGGATAATGAAATGAACCAAGATAAGGAACATCAGATAAATGAATGCATTAAGATGACATGCCAGTTTGTTGTGCAGGGTCAGACAGGATTTTAAAAACAACTGAACAAAAGAAACCAGCACTGGAATGCCAAACTTGAGAGATGTGAGGGCTAATTTAGCTTGGACAGTGTTGCAGCCAGAGAAATGTATAAATCAAGAGTCTGCATTGAAGTTATTTGACAGGCACTCTGAGAGTTGGACTGTGGAAGTAGAGAGACAGAGGCAGGCAATGTGGAAAGCCATCCAAGTGCGTCTTCACAGTTCTTACTGTGAGAAATGGGTTCAGATCCATCAGGATCTGCTGAGAAGGGCACAGAATGCTTCTCAGAACTGTGTACCTGAAGGACAGCAGGTAAGACTATTCATCTGGAAATTTCTACCCCTTTGCATGGCACTGTCCCCTGAAGGGGAGAACATCACACACATTCAAACTGCACTTAATCTGGCTAACACCCTGCTGCAGATTTCAGAGTAAATCAATTAGAAATATGGTAGTTGTTTGCATTCATTTCTACATGTGCATTTCTGGAAAATAAATCCAGAGTTTTGTCAAGTTTCAAAAAGGCTTTGACCTAGAAAAGTTTAACAAATATAAATTTGGAACAACTTATAAGGGTCAAAGAGAAGATGGAAAAAGAAATAAGTTCCCAGGCTTTGGAGTATTAGAGAATTTCCAAGGACTCACTAATTTACTGGCTGTGTTCTTAGCAAGTTATTTCATCCTCTGGGCTTCACTCTTCTTCTCTATAAGCTAAATAAAATGAAGATAATCACACATTGTTGTATGAGTATAAAATTAAAAATGCCTACAAAGTATACAGGATAAAGTCAATGCTCATTAAATGAAGAGTTGTCAGAAAGGTAAAAGATGTCCAGGAAGAAACAGTGAACTAAAACCAAAGAATAAACAATTACCACAGTTGCAAATGGAAGGTCTAATTAATCAAATAAAGAAAGAGTATGGAAAAGTTTACTAAATTTCTATCATTTTTTTAATAAAAATCAAAATACAGTGGTTGGGTAGAGAAGGTGAGGAGTGGTATGCCCTGAGAAAGGAAGTAAGAGTGTGTCAAAATGACTCAACAATCATTTGATCTTAGCCAAAAAGCTGGGAAGCAATAAGAGACTGAGATCAAATATCACACTCAGTTCACATTTCATAAATGATTATAAGGATCCTGTCAATCAAGAAGTGCTGATGAAGTCAAGAGGTCTCTGGAACATCCATGTGGCTTTGCAGATCTCTCTATCTACATTGTACATTTTATCTCTGACCAAGAACCAGATATGAGGTTTCTATATGAGTTGCTTGAAAACCAACTTTACAAAGTCAGGAACTCTTAAATTGTGACATCTACAGTTTATACCTATGAGGGTTTTTTATAAATTTATAATACATTTTTTTCAAGGAACCATAGCCTAACTCCATAAATCTCACATTTATTTTCAATGAACAATTCTTTACATAAGGATATCCTGCTAAGGAAATTTTGTGGATAAAGTCTTTCTCCTAGAAATACCTTTAGTCTATTTACATAGAACTCTACTCAGCAAAGAGATTAGATCAAAATTTATTTATTTATTTATTACACATTTATTTTACCCAGAGATGAATGGACCATCAGTCAACCACTTGGACTCTTATCCAGCTCTCTAATCATTACTCTACCCACCTGTTGAAGTTACCATCTTGTTGCTGGGACAAAGCATCAGAACCAAAGCAGCAGATGGGGGAAGGCTTTTTTGTTTTGGCTTACAGTCTCAAGGGGAAGCTCCAGGATGGCAGGGGACATGTGGCATTAGCAGAGTCTGGACATCACCTCTGTTACAGCAGATGGAAAACAGCAGCAGGAGAGTGAGCTGAAATTTGGCAAGGGGGAGCTGTTTATAGCACCACTAGGCCCACCCCCAACAATATACCTCTTCTAGCAAGGCTCCACCTCCCAAATTGCCATCAGCTAGAGATCAAAAATTCAAGACACATGAGTTTATAGGGGATACCTAATTCAAACCACCTCACCACCTCTAGTCTAAATGTCCATTCACCTTTAATCTATTGATAAGCAATCTTTTATAATCACCTGGTGTGGATACTTTCACAACTTCCTTTAAACACACAGTTACATGTATATGTTGGCTTAAAAACTGGGTTTACACTATGCAAATTTATATATAATTATGCTGATCATTCATCCATACATGTATAGTTTTGAGACTTTCTTTTCCTTGACAATATGCATAAGAAGATTATTCATAGAATTTTTGGAGAGTCACCTCAAGGTTTCAATAATGTCAATGGTGAAGGTGTGAGACCTCTACTTACAAGCGAAAATTTAGCCTGATAGAATGTCATGGATACTGGCAGAAGACTCAGTCTCCTCAGTTAAAGAAAGAAAAACTAATTCCTAAAGCAAGAACAGTGTCTAGAGCACCAGCATTTGTATCAGGTCCCCAAGCTTAGATTCTCACAAAGGGGGACAGTTGATGTCTAGAGATGCCCAATGTTGTCACCACATTTAGGGATCCTAAATATTTTCCATTGGCAGTAAACACATGTGATTTACATTCGTCCTGAAAGATCTTTGGTTTGTCATACTGGATAATCAACAATCAAGGCCAAAGTTCCAGGAGATAGCATACCTGTCTTCCAAGGATGTTCGTTGTGCAAACGATCTTGTACCATGCAGTGAGAGAGCCAGTGTCTGGGTTGGATTTGGGCTTAGATTCCTTATCCCTCTCTAGGTGTGTGTCTTCAAACCGTCATCCCACATGGTACAAAGCAGCTAGTGTCATTCTCCTTTCAGAGCACAGTGGAGGCAGAGGGCAGGGAAAAGGAAACCACCCAGCCATTTGTCTTAGGAACTAAAATGGCCAGGTAGGTTCGCTACATTGTATGGGATCTTCATGGCATCACAATAAATTAATGTTCTGCTATCCTGACCTGCACCTGAAGACTAACCCACAGGCTCAACTTCATTATCAGTTTAATGTATTTGTTCCACACTCTTCTGCCCAGCCTCTTAGCTTGGTTTGTTTGTGTCCTTTTTTTTCTTTTTTTTATTTGCATGTTTGTTTGAGCCAAGTTCTCCTTCTGTAGCCCAGATTGGCCTCACACTCATAGACATTCTGCTGTTTCAGCTTCCAGCATGAGAACATTTTGGGATATTAGATCTCATCTTCTCTTCTTCCTCTTCCTTCTGCATTATGTTTTCTATACTGTTGTATTTGGAGCATAGGAAGAATTTTACCTTAAATGTTCTTATGACTAACTACTTTCAAAAATATCAAAATAAAAGCAACTTTGAGACTGGTGAGCTGGCTCACTGTGTGGGTAAGAGTGATTCCTGCATAACCATGAAGGTGTGTTTTGTCCTAAGTTTGATTTCTCAGAATCCATGTATCCTGTATCCTGGTGGGCCAAGCCTTATGGGAAGCAGAGACCAGAGAATTGCTGGAACTTGCTGGTCAGCCAGTCTGACTGAAAACTGCAGCTTCCAGGTTAGTAAGAGATTCAATTTCAAAGGAAACACATGCTATTATGAGTGCTAACACAGTACACCTAATGTTCTTCTCTGGTTTCTGCATGTGTGAGCATGGAATATGTGCATCTGCACACATATGTCCATATACAACACATTCACACAACACACCACACATACTACACAGATACACACACACATTCAAACATAAATTTAAAAAAAATAGCAAAATTGAACAGAACCCTGGAAATATCCAGGATGGGATTCCTGCACAAGTCAATACAATAAGATCTAAATGTAAGAATTCACTTTGAGTTTTTCATTTGTATCTGGACAGAAAATTTATTGATTTCATGAGACTATTGATTATATTTCCAATCTCAGAGCTTTCTTTCATGCCTTAATAATTTAATAAACTTAAAATATATTCTTGCCATATATCAAATATTATTGTCCAATTTAGTAAGTCATAATTATCCACAATACAAACCTCACTTCCTGGAGATAGGGCACAGGGAAAAGGAAGGATAGAAAATCCATAAATCCATTTTCCAGTGTACTAGATTTGTCAATATTAAAAATGAAATGTGGGGCTGGAGAAGATGGCTTAGCGGTTAAGCACTTGCCTGTGAAGCCTAAGGACCCTGGTTCGAGGCTCGATTCCCCAGGACCCACGTTAGCCAGATGCACAAGGGGGCACATGCATCTGGAGTTCATTTGCAGTGGCTGGAAGCCCTGGCGCGCCCATTCTCTCTCTCTCTCTCTCTCTCTCTCTCTCTCTCTCTATCTATCTATCTGCCTCTCTCTCTCTCTCTCTCTGTCACTCTCAAATAAATAAATAAAAATGAACAAAAAAATTAAAATAAAATAAAATAAAATAAAATGCTATTTCTTCAGGACAATCAAAACCATTTTGGACCCAAAATTAAAAACAAAATACAGCTATTTAAAACCTAAAATTAAATAAGTTTTTTTCTATCATTGAAAAATTTAAAAACATATAAAGAAAACCACTTGTCTTTTTAAAAAAATACATGGTCACTCAAAATACAACACATAGTCTTTAATCTTCTATTTTATTTATAAATGATATAAAGCATAATTTTAAAAAGTCTTGAAGTTTGAATAAATTATTGAGCACAATTAGTGAAGGACATTGCAATCAGACCTTGAAGGACTTCCTTTCTAATATTGTGTGCTTTTTATTTACATTGTCACATTCTTGGCAATGTGAAATAAAATAGAAAACAATAAAATAGGAAATCAGACCTACATAGTGAGAAGAGGAAAAATTCAAAGACATCAAAAATCTTTCAACAAAACTTTATCACATGAAAGAAACTTAAAATCTCTTTCTAGTCTTTGTTTTTGTGTTGTATACATATATAAAAATAATGCCTTTAGGAAGGTAAGAGTCCCATTCTGCTACTTAACCTGTTTTTAATTGCATTTCTCTTGAATCTTATGTTGTATAGAAGGTTAAGATTAAACTTTTGGATTTTTTCAGCCCAGTAAAAGTCCCAGAAACAGTTTGTAACTTTTTGTTATTGGCATACATTTATTATATATAGTGTTGGGTTTCATAAAGACAATTTCTTTTGCATATATCATGCACTTTGACTACATTTACTCCCTCTGCCAAAAACAATTTTGAGGATAAACATAGGATTTTCAAGTATTTGTCTTGAGGGAAGAAAAGAGAATGATGTTTATAAAAACCCTGCTAGTTTTATCAAATATCAAAACAATGTTGTTTGAAGATACATTTCTTTTGAGACATGACTTTGCTATTTTGGGACTTGTGATCCTTCTACCTTAGTATCCCCAGGCTGGGATAATAAGTACATACAACCACACCTAGTGTCATCCAAAGAATTTTTAATACCTATATTAATTTACTCAAAGATATATTAACTTATGCTAGCAAAGTCACTGTTTATTGATCAACATATCATACTGCCTTCTCAATTTTTGTTTGTTCCCATAGATTGGTCCAGCTCACAGCCTCAACAATAAAAGGTTCTTCATGCAAAGAAAAGAGGTTAATGCAGAGATGCATAGCTGTCAAAAGTACCTAGAATAAGTGACAAGTGTGTCCTCAGTCTTAACCATTAAATTTAAATCACAACTTTCTTCAAACTCAGAAAATGCTGCAGAAGAGGGGTTGGAAGGAATGTAAAACCAGGAGGTGGGAAAGGCGGGCGGTTTCAGATGCTATCTTCTGGATATAACATGACTGTTGCACTCATGAACTCGTAACAGCTGTGGTTTCCTGCATAAGATTGAGCCTGTCATTATTTCATCTTGGATTAGGGAGAGAAAAACTTGTGAGATCCCACACCTTCCAGAGTAGTTACTGGCAGCTGAAGATTGCTGAGAGAGAGGAAGCCATATCCTTTAGTGATGTAGCCACTGGGATTTGCCCATTCTCCAGTAAGTAACCACTCACTCGTGATCATGTAAGAATCCCTTATTTCACTCAGTGGGTAAAAATAAAACAAACACATGAAGTTAGGATGAGGATTAAGTAAGAAGGATTTAGTAGGAGGTGGGAAAGGATGAGGGAGGGTAATTGAGGAAATGGTGTCAAAATGCATTGCATACATACATACATATATACATACATATACACACAGACAGACAGACAGACAAAGACATACACGCACACACACACACACAGACACACACACATATGGCAGACAGACACTAGGGATACTCAAAACACACCAAAGTAGAAATCCAGAAGCTGCTGAGAATTCAACATAAAGTGGAATTAAAGCACACCCTCCAAGGCTCAGGGAAGTTTACGAAAGAGAGAGCAGAAAGAATGTAAGAGCCACAGTGTGGGAAGGAATATCCAGAGACATAGCCATCCCCACAATGACAGACTGCTGTTCTAACAACTCATAACCCACAGCTCTATGATAAATACCAGCAATTCCACTGAAGAGGACCCTCAGTGGTGTGGGGGCAGGGAGGAGGGACATGATGCTACTAACATATGATGTGTCCATACAAAGTTTCTGCTTAATAAAAAAATTCGAAATATTTTATAAATCCATATTTATAAGAAGATTACATTATAAGAGAAAGAGAAAATAAACAAAAAGACCTTTGTTAGCTATGACAGTAGGTAGAAGAATAGTAATAAAGCAGAGAATGAAAGGACTGCTAGAATTAGATGAGCATAATTATTTGTATTGGAATGGCCAGATTAGAGCAGATATTTCTGGTGAGATTGAACCTGAAAAAGTGAGAGAATGATTTACTCTTCTATCTAGGAAGAATGCACTGGCAGAGGGGAATCAAGTGTAAAGGTTCCAGTGCAGACAAATGTTTAACAGAGTACAAAACAATTCAGAGCCCTGAATGGCTGAAGCAAAGGAAACAATGACATACTACTAAAAATCACATCATAATGTCTGTGTCTGGCCAATTTATTTAGGAATTTTAAACACTTTAGCTTTAACTTTGAGTGAAGTAGACACAAAATGGACATTGCAGACAAGAATAACATAACCTGATTGGAATCCCCCAACTTGATTTTTTGATGCAGAATAATTTTAGATGTGTTAAAAAGTTGCAAAGGCCATAATAAGAGTTCCTGTGTAGTTCTTACACCATTGCTGCTGGCATTGCTAGTATCTTGCATGGTACATTTCTCAAAATTGAGTAATAAACATTGGCATATTACTACCAACCACATTCCATACTTTATATTTTAATTTCTTCCAATTCTCCATGAATACCCTTGCTCAAGGTCAAGTTCATGATTTAGGTTAGTGTTCTGCCTTGCTTTAAGTAAGCATGGCTATTTCAGTTTCCAATCTTCCTTCATTTCTCATGACCATGGTAATCCTGACTAGTACTTGGCAGGTACTGTAGCAGTAGCAATTGCTGGGGAAGGGAGGAAGATGCTTCCTAATATAATTTTTAAAAATGCCTATTGATTTATGTTATATAATGAAATATGTCAATTTTTTGAGGATATGAGATCCAAATTTGCCAAAGATCAGTGAAAATTTTTTAAAAATAAATAAAGCCAGGCATGGTGGCTCATAACTTTAATCCTAACATTTGGGAGGCTAGAATGGGAGGATCACTAAGGGTGATCCAGCCTGGCTCCAGAGTGAGTTCCATGTCAATGCATGCTACAATGAGATTCGATTTCAAAAAAGTAACAAAAATAACAATATTTAAAACTTCCAAGTTATTTTTAAATTGATGTTTCCCTTGGATTAATATTCTACACTATCTAAAGCCAGTAGTCTATCATCTTGAAGCTTTTTAATTCATTGGAAGACATCAGTAAAGTAGCTTAAATGTATAGCTTTCCTATGAACATTAATAATTATAAATGTTCATGATGCTTACTCTAAGCATTTAGCATGCTTTCAATGCCAAAGTATATTATTTATAACATTTAAAAACACACAGTAACAGTTGTTAATATATTTTTAGGTGTCTATGCTTATTAACAGTCTTAGTTTTAAAAATAAAATCATTTGATAAGATAAAAATGAAAAACATTGGTTTAAATAGTTTGTGTAATGCATATTGATTTAAGTTATTCTTGCCTTCCCAGTCCTCTATTATTAAGACAAATCAAGAGTTATTAATTTCTGATTGCACACAATTTGAAGGATTGGCCTGATAATTTGAGTTTCAGAAGATTTTTGAGTTCAGTTTTTAGCATATTCACTTTTATTGTAGCTTCAGATGATAAATGTGCAGGTAATAATTAAATTAATTTTAAAATTCTATCAGAGGATAGAATTTACAAATGGGCACTTCATGTAACTTTTTATTATTAATTTTTTAAAAATAATTTTAAAATGGAAAATAAAGCAAGTTTTTATTTAAATCTTTTCAGTGAAGCCTATAACAATATCTACCTCTGCCAACCATTTGATCTGCCAGCAGGACTTTCTGGCATGATAAAAATGCTGGTTCCTGCACAGTTAACCATTTTTTTTTCTTTTTTTGTGGCGGTAATTGTTATTGTTTCTGATTTTTCAAGGTAGGATCTGACTCTAGCCCAGGCTGACCTGAAATTCACTATGTAGTCTCAGGCTGGGTTTGAACTCATGACCACCATGCCCTGGCTAGAGTTAACTATTTATTTTATTTATTTATTTATTTTGAAAAACAGTAACTCTCCTCAACTTAATCTCACCAAATTAATTCTTTGTTTTTCCCAAACAGCTTATATATATTTCCAAAAAAAGAAAAGAGCTGGTAGAGAATGTTATGTGAATGTTTTGGTGTTCTTTGCTACCTGTAAGTACAATCCAAGAAATTAAATGGTAAGGTGACTGACAGAACCCTCTATTCTGGACTTTTCTTTCCAAAAGGTTTCAGTTGAGTCTGAGAAAGAGTAGCACTTCTAGTGATTGTGTCTAGGTTATCTGTTGTCAGAAACTTTCATGCCACAGTTGCAGGCCAACAGCATCCTCTTGTAGGTGGTTACATTGACAAGGGTGCTGGCTTTGTTTTATGCATTTTATCCAATAACTAGTGCCTCTGTAGTATTTCCATTACTTTGGGCCAGCATGCCATCCTGTTCTTATTGTACTGTCTATAGGTGAGCCAGAAGACATTCTTTTCCATTAGAACTCCTTCTCTTCCTGCTGACACTCAGCCCCAATGTCTTTGCTTTTCGTTCCATTGTTCTTCCATCTCGCTCACACTTTGATTGCTCTCACTCCGCTTGCCCCAGTATTCTTCTCTTCATCTGAGAAGGTGCCTCAAAATAGATCTCCATTGGGTCAGAAGTCATGGGCTTCCTTTAACTCTTTTGCTTTTTAGCTTTCTTAACTAAGCTCATTGAACAGATGTTCATATCTGTTGTGGAGCAAGTTGTAGAACACTGCAGAAAAGAATTATTTAGAGATAGTTCAACATTTGCTGGTTATTCTCCTAAAATCGAAAAGCTTGAGACAGTCAGGGAAGTTGTCCATTACTTTTTACTCATTGACTGGTTTGATCAATTTGCCTATCCTTTAGGAAGTATTGAAGAGGTCTCATGATCATGTTTATTTCTTCTGAGTGATATAAAACTTGTGAATGCTTTCATTCAACCTTGCTCCTACATGCATTTTTATTTTAATCAAAAGCTTTCTTGGAGTGAGTGAAGCCCACCTGCAGAGCTAGTTTGTGTCTTTAAAAGCTTTGTTTATCACCTAGAGTGGTCATCTATCAGAGAGGATTCATTTTGGTTCAAGGACATATTATTGTCTTGATTGGTCTTAAATATCAAAGGGTAGAATTAAAGGGAACTGATGAAAACTTTCCACCCGAAACACAGGTGACTGAAAGTATGTGCAATCCTTTCTTGGGTCCTTTTGTCACCTTTCTTAGCTTTCTTGTTTTGAAACATGATAATAGTAGTATTTGAGTTTTCTGGGGATTTTTGTTCTATATTGCATGCTGTGAAAGGATTTTTCTAGGTTCTGCTTCTGGGCTCCCTCTGATCTTGTGATGTTAAACACGCTGCTGTCTTCCCTCGGCATTACTCTCATCATTTTCTTCTCCACTTGTTCCACTTCTGTCCTGTGTATGTGGGAGGGGGCTGTATAGAAGATGTGAGGGGAAATTTAGTAGAATGGCAGAGTAGGGGGATGTCAGGAAATCACACCGCTGAAAAAAAGGCCTCTACAACTTCTAAAGATAAAAAGACAGTCTGCACTGGTCTTTGCATTTTTTTTTCAACATAACTACAAAAGTTAACTTTTTCCAATGAAGCCTTTAGAGAAGAAATATTGTCACTTATCTTTGAATTTTGATGCAGTCTAGTTCCTAGGATTGTGTCCCAAATTCAGGAAAATTCATGGTTTGTTTTCTAAACAGTGAGTAATCATTTATGTAATTCAAATCCTGTCTTTTCTAGTAAGGCCAGTGTCATTTTGACCTTGAAGAACTGTGTGAATTGTAATGAAAATAAATACTTCAATAAAGCATGACATCATGTCTTGATTTATTTTACGTTGTGTATGTTTAAGGAAATACTAGAACTTCCTTCTGAGAATTTTCATACCTTGGGAAATGTGCTGACTTTTGCTTTCTGCATTGCTCTAGGGTCATGTTTGGACATTCCACCCAGTATTAGAAACAGATTTAGTCAACAACAACAAAGAAAGTGAAAGAATTTTGAGGGTTTTTCTTTAGTATATAGCACTTTTTAAATCTTCCATTTTTCTGCTACTCATTTTGATGAGAAATATGCATTCAGATAAACACCAAGAAAAGTAAAAATTTAATAAATACTTTTAAAATAATCTAATATAGATCAAATATCTTGAATATAGTATCATTCTACTATCACTTTCTTCTATCCAGGGGTACAGGTTAATCTTTCATTGATAGTTTTCTTTGGAATGATGGGCTGAGTCTACATAATTAAAACAATCTGCATGTGCTAACATGAATTTGATTGTTTTAGACATATGGACTAAATTCAATAGTATCCATGGTAAGCTTTGATGCCAAATAATCAGGTTTTGAGGCCATCTTCTTCATACTTCACAACTGCCAGAAGGATTTGACACTCAGTAAAGAACTTAGCATGATTTCTGGCACACATTTCTAGGAGACAAACATACAGATATGATTTTGCTAAGGACTATTTAAATAAAAACAAGTACTAACCACTTTTCACATGTTTACAATAAATGATGCCTAAAAAGAAACCTGTAATAGATAACTGGAAATAAGCATTGTGCCAAGTCATAACTCTCCAAAGTAACTGCTCCCCCAGCTCCCTCATGAGCATGCATGCATACGTGAGTAATGAGAGGGAGTTGTTACAATCACAAGTTTGGAATCTAGCATTTTTATTCAGTAATGTACACAGAGTATTTTAGGTTCATAGTTAAAGACAAGAGGATGATTCACAATTATTCTTATTGTCATATTCCAGCACTAGTGTAATTCTATCTTCCTCCTTCATCTTCTCCCTCCATGCTTTCCCTCTCACTACTATAGCTGCAATTGGTTCAAACAAGAACATCTTTATTTTTTTTCATTTTGTCTTCCTATTTAAAATCAATTATGGATATACTTATAGTTAATTTAAAAAATCTCCACCTTATTCTTACATACCTATGTGGCATTCCATATATACATGTGCCATAGTTCCCTGATTCAAATCATTTCCAGCTTTTTCTTTCACTTCCCAACAATTCTTTCTTTCTTTCTTTCTTTCTTTCTTTCTTTCTTTCTTTCTTTCTTTCTTTCTTATTAGAAATGGACATATTTTGTATGTAAACATCACATCTTGGTACCATCCTTTCCCTCCTCCCTGCCCCTTTTCTGAAGAGGCCTTCCTCATTGGGGATGCAGGCCAACTACATGGGGACTGAGCATCGTGCATTATGGGGGCAGCAGTCAGTTATGGGGGAGAAGCAATGTCTCTGTGCAAAATGTCCCAACTTGTGGCTCTAACAATCTTTCCATCCCCTCTTCCACAAAATTCCCTGAGCCATGCTGGGAGTATTTTTAATTTTTTTTGTTTATTTATTTATTTGAGAGTGACAGAGAGAAGGAGGGAGAGAGAGAGAGAGAGTGGACACGCCAGAGCTTTCAGCCTCTGTAAATGAACTCCAGATATGTGCGCACCCTTGGGTACCTGGCTAATGTGGGTCCTGGGGAATTGAGCCTCGAACTGGGGTCCTTAGGCTTCATGGGCAAGCGCTTAACCACTAAGCCATCTCTCCAGCCCAGCTGGGAGTATTTTAACTCTACTTCAGTAATGGGCACTTAGAAGCATCTGGATGTCTGGTTTGGTAGGTGCTGAGTGTCCCCAGTATCTTTCTCCATCACCCTTGTGCTGACATCAGCTTAACTAAGAGAGCAGCATTCTTGCTCATTTCCCCAATTACTCTGTGGTTTCAGCTGGGGCTGGGGTGGAGTGAGCTGGGTCATTTATCTTCTCAAGTCCAGTTCCCATCTGAAAAAGAGAAGCAGATTCTCCAGCAGAGAGTGAAGTCAGTGCCAGTTAAATGGGATAACCATTGTTAATTTGGAGAGAATTAAAAGGGTTTAGATACTTTTATAGTCTAAGGTTAGTGGGAGCTTGGCATTGAAAAGCAGAATCATTATCTTGATATAATTCTGACTTGTTTCCCAGTTGCAGATATGGTTTCCTATCCACTGAGTGGATCTGTTAGTCAATCTAAGAGTAGTTGGTTACCCGCCATGGCCATGTGCAACTATTGCACTTGTGTGAGCATCACTTTAGGTTGTTTGCTTCTGAGATGCTTAGACTTTGAGTTGCTTGGACAGATGTTGGCCACTTTCCGCTGGTAGCTCATGTAGTGCCTTCTAGAATGAGATGGGCTAATTGTCTGGGTACTGGCTCTCCTCCAGAATCCAAACAGTTCTCTCCATCGTCCATACCTATGGCATTTAGTGTCTTCAGCAGTAGGGTCTTACCATTAACCTCTGGTGGGTGTTCAAGTGCTCTGAACTAAGTCTGTCTTGCTTGTTTTGGGAGATCTAGTAAATCTCTCTTATCAACAGCTCAATGTGGATGTAGACCACATCCTGGTACAGGGAATTACAGGTCAGTACTAAGAGAAAATAAAAATGAAAAAGCCAGTGATAAAAGAAAAACAGGAGAAATTTGAGGTTAGGTTTGGTCTCACTCTCTCCAGGGCCTTTTGATTCAGGAGCTCCCTCTAAAGTCCGCTTGAGGGTTCCACCTTTTAGTCTGATTTCCAGGATACCCTTTTCCTTTCCCCAAGCCCTACCATCCCTATTGTCCAAGCCTCAAGATGCTATTAGATGCTATTCAGTTATGTCAGCAACTTGAGCTGGCTGATCCAGGTTAGGAACTGCAGAAAAGTAAGATCATGTGATGATAGTCTTTCTATGATTGTGTGAATTCATTTATAATGATCTATTCCAAGTTCGACCATTGTTATGCAAATTTCCATGTCATTTTTTTTTTCTTACTGATGAGTAGAATTCCACTGTGCAAATATACCACATTTTTGTCATCCATTCATCCAATGATGGGCACCTGGATTGATTCCAGATTTTAGCTATTATGAATTAAGCAGCCATAAACATGGTTGTGCAAATATTTCTGATCTGAGATGTGGAGCTTTTAGGGTAAATGCCCAGTAAGGGAATAACAGGATCTGCTGGTAAGTCTATATTCATCCTTTTTAGGAGTCTCCAAATTGATTTCCATAGTGGTTGTACCAGCTTACAATTCCCACCAACAGTGAATGAATGTTCCTATTTCTCCACAGCCTTGACAACATTTGTTTTCATTTGATTTTTTAATGTTTGCTTTCCTTCCTGGGGTTAGGTCACTCTTGGGAAAACATTCTAGTAGTACAGGTATGAGATATACTGTTAGTTTTATGTGATGGATATAAGAAAAATATAGACATAGTTCATCCAAGAGATGTTGTGAAGGTAACATTAAAACCTTTCAAAGATTTCCAAAACATATGAGATAAAGAGTTGAGCCAGAGAGGCTTCTGGTTTTAGACTTACGACTGAGACAATTAAATAAATGAGTGGTGACAGGATATATGTTAAAAACATTGGATTTGGGGAACACATGACCAGGTGGAAACTGATAGGTATTTGGAAGCCTGAATTAAAGCTGAGTGTAGAGAAAGGCAACAGCATGTGGCTTTCAGTTCAGACCAGAAAAAAAGTGCCCAGATTAAAAAAAAATCATAAAAATAAAAACGGATTCTTTGAAAGAGAGAGTATAAGCTAAAGGAGCAGAATTTTTAGATGTGATAATTCTCACTTTCTCTCATCCAAAGCATGCACTATATACGATATGCTCTTGGACACAAGTCAACCTGGAAAAGCAAGCACAGCAAACACAAAACCCAACCCTCCCCTTCAAAGGCAATGAGCTCACAGCACATTTCCATGAAAGTCATGCTACCCCCTTTTTCTATATCACCATGACCTCCTACAAGGTTAGACTTGCATTGCCAGTACACTTTCTTGAATTTTTTTTCCATTTTTATTATTTGTGATTGTGTGCACACATATGTGCATGTATGTCTGTAGTGTATGGGTATGCATATTACATGGCATGCATATGGAGGTCAGAGGACAACATGGGGTTATTTTCCCCACATTCCACCTTCTTTTGGACAGGGTCCTTTTGTTGCTGCTGTTTCCTAGCTTTGAATTCCACTCATTTTGCCCCCCATGGCTGTCAGCTCATACTTTGCATCTGGCTTTGTGTGGGCACTGAGGAGTACCCAGTTCAGGCTGGCAGGTGCCTTTAGCTGCGGAGCCTCATACATCTTGAATATAGAACCATATCCCAGTATCACACTTCTAAGAATTATAATTTTTATTTTTTTAAAATTGTACCTCAAAGGAAACTTTTTGGAGTAGTCCTGATGTAAAAAGTCTATCATTTTCATTTTATGCAATCCCCTTGCTTGCTTGTCTAAATGATGTGTCTGTGAAGTGGCGCTCACCTGCCACTCATGCCTGTCTTGTTGATGTTTGATAGCATGGCTTCTTTTGTCTGGTTCATTTCATAATTCTTTGAGAAATCTAGCAGAGCCTTTTCCAGTCCTGTGAGGTCATAGGATATGGGCTTGCTAATGTAGTCACTATTTCTCTCTTCAGTCACAGCATTGGAGAGATTTAAAAGCAAAAACTGAACTATTCCCATACCTGATGATTTTTTTGTGTGGTTTTTGTTTGTTTATTTTTGTTTTTCGAGATAGGGTATCACTCTAGCTCAGGCTGACCTGGAATTCACTATGTAGTCTCAGGGTGGCCTTGAACTCGTGGTGATCCTCCTACCTCTGACTCCTGAGTGCTGGGATTAAAGGTGTGCACCACCACGCCCGGATATACCTGACGATTTTTGTTGTTGTTTTTATTAAGTCAATCCCATATCTATGGAATTTTTTAATTTATTGACAACATTCATATTTATAGAAATAAACCATGGTAATTCCCTCCCACCCTGACTTTCCCCTTTGCAACCCTACTCTCCATCATACACCTCGTCCCTCTCAATCAGTCTATCTTTTATTTTGATGTCATCATCTTTTCCTCCTATTGTGATAGCCTTGTGTAGGTAGTGTCAGACACTGAGAGGCCATTCTGTGTCTGCAGGAATGTGTTGTAAGTAGTCCTACCCTCCCTTTGGCTCTTAAATTCTTTCTGATACCTCTTTTGCAGTGGACCCTGAGCTTTTGAAGGTGTGATAGAGATGTTTCAGTGCTTAGCACACCTCTGTCCGTTCTTCTCAGAACTATAGTGAGTCATCCCAAGGCCGCTGTCATCTGAAAAGAGAAGGTTCTCTAACCAAAAGTGAGAGTAGCATTAATATATGGGTATGCATAGTATACACATTTAGCCAGACACCAGCAGATGTTACACCCCTAGGGCTCATGACTTCCATTGCTATAGATTTTCAGTATCAGGCATGTGTTCCCTCCCATGGACTGAGCCTCCAGTACAATTAGAGAGTGGTTAGTTTCCCCCATAACAGACTTTGCCACTATTGGTTTGATTCAGGTTACCCCCATAAACTTAGGTGTTCTGAATGCTAGGTTTCTGGCTGATGGAGATTTAGGAATTAACACCTCCTGGAGGCAGTGTATTGTTGGGGGCAGGCTTATGAGTGTTACAGCCAGTTTTCCCCTTGCCAGTGTTTGGCACACTCTCCTGTTGCTATTGTCTACCTTATGTTGACCAGGGGGTGATGTCCACCCTCTGCTCATGCCATCATTATCCCTTGACATCATGGAGCTTCCCCTCAAGTATATAAGCCAAAATAAATCTCCCCCCACCAAAAGCTGCTCTTGGTTGGGTGATTTCTGCCAGCAATGTGATCCTGATTGCAACACACCCATTGGTACATTTGGCCTTGTTGTTTATCTCCCTGGTGATTTCTCTCTCTCCCATGCAACTATATACAGCATAGCTTTTTCCACCTTTCTGTGTCAGCTGGTCTACAGGAAGGAAGTTTTCAGCTCAGCTCCAGCAGGATTTTTCAGTGACCTTGCAGCCTAAGTATGTGGACTCTTCAGCAATAAGATCTTACCATCTATTCCTGGTGGGAAACCAAGAGCCTTGGCAATGGCTTGTAATGTTTTAGGGGTTTTCAGGGACCTCCCTAGCCAACAACTCACTGGAAGGTAAAAAAATGTCACAAAATAATTTCCCTATTTTTATTGCACATGTTAACTTTGTGTAAAGCAGAAGACTTGTTTTTTCAAGTTCTCTGAAATATTCCTGTTAACACAGACTTGCCTTCCTGTGATGTTTAATATTGATTGTCACCATGGCAGAATCTAGAATCACCTTGGGAATAAACATCTGGGCATGTCTATAAAGGAGTGTCTAGATTAGGTTAATCAATTAGAGGCACGATTCCATGGGCTGAGATTCCACACTGAATAAAAAGGAGAAAGTGAGCTGATTCATTGCTCTCTGATTCTTGATCGTGGATGCTACGTGATAATTTGCTGCACACTCCCGTTTCCATAACTTATGGATGGACTCTATCCCCTAAGACTGTAAGCCAAAACCAATCCTTCCTTCTTAACCAACCTTGTCAGGTATTTTGCCACAACAATGAGAAAAGTAATTAACACACCTCCTAAAGACATTTCATTGTTGTCCTAAAGCTTTAGGGTTTTTATATAATGGTGTGTGAAGAATGGCCCAGGGATAATTCTGTGATCCATTTCTTTTCTTCTTAGACCCAGGACACTGTCTTCTTAATTTGCTAGAAATTCTGTATGTTATATGTTAATTTTGTTTGGTATCCTGAAATGTTTATCTTTTTGAAAAAAATTCATCTATTCCAACATGCCATTTTATCTCTAGAACTAAAAAGAACATTAGACATTACTAATTTCTAGAACAATCTTATTTTGTTTGTAGCATTGGAATAAAACATCATAAATCAAGTTTAATTTTATTTCTGTCCATTCTGGACAGTGGAAGTCTAATGCTGGCAGATTGGGTCACTGGTGAGGACTGGCTCATCAACGGCACCTTCTTGGTGTATCCACACATGTTGGAAAGGACCAATAAATTCCCTTAGGCCTGTTTTAAAAGGATACTAATACTATTCAGGATGACCTAAATGATCTAGTTCTTTCCTAAATATCTAATCTTCTAATATCTTTATTCATCCTATCCTACATGGTTAGGATATTAATATATACATTCATATCATAATATATATCACGTGTAATATAGACTGACTCAAACCATTAGACCCCTAGCCAGGGGATCTTTCTATGCAGTATCATGATTCATTTTTTTTTTTTAAAACTTTACCTGTAATCTGGAAAAACATATGACTCATATTATTGCTTTCAGGTGTATAAAATATGATTTTCTTTGGTGTAGATAAGGCAACTGAGACCTAGATAGTCTATGAGACGTACAATGTAACAGTTAAATTGTTGCTGGAATTCATGCTGCTTGATTCTTCAAGTCCTTCAGTTTATAATTACATAAACAAAACTACTTAACATTAAGCATAATTGCAACTCATCTCAATTAATCTGCTACTCAAATGAGGTGTTGTTTTATTTATAAATATTTAGAAAAAATTTGGCACTGGTGATAGTCTAAAGTCTAGATTTCATATTTTGGAACAATGTCTATTCTTCAAAGTATAGGCTCTGTAATTTTTGGTTGCTCATGAAATATTTATTCATGCTAATGCCAATAAAAATAATGCCATGATGATTATACTCTGCAGTCATTAATTCCCTGAAAGAAGTAATTTGCAAATTGGTACACTGTCATTCAAAGTGTTAATTTACCACATGTGGGCAACAAATTACTCTTGGAATCAGGCTAGGCACAGTTGTAAAAGGCCCTGGAGTTTTTCTCCCCTGTAGCATTCATATCCAATCAGTTTCCAATCTTGTGGAGCTATTTCCATAAGCACCTCATATATCCTTCATAGTCTCCCTTTGATATTGTCACTGCAGCCACCTGAGTTCAGGCCTTTGTTACCTCTTATTTCATGAACTCCACAAGTAACTAGTCTCCTTGCTGTCATTCAACTTCTATAAAAAAAAAAAAAATCACCCTATTGTTAAGTGTGCCTTCTAAAATCATGATTTGGGGGTTGGAGAGATGGCTTATCAGTTAAGCGCTTGCCTGTGAAGCCTAAGGACCCTGGTTTGAGGCTCGATTCCCCAGGACCCACATTAGCCTGATGCACAAGGGGCGGGCATGCATCTGGAGTTCATTTGCAGTGGCTGGAGGCCCTAGCTTGTGCATTCTCTCTCTATATATATCTGCCTCTTTCTCTCTCTGTCTGTCGCTCTCAAATAAATAAATAAAATTGAACAAAAATAAAATAAAATAAAATAATGATTTTGCTTCATCATTTTCTCCTAAATGAAACTCAGATACTGGACATTCTTTTACACACCTGTATGCTCACACATGCATGCACAGACTTACACAATGGTTTTCAAGTTTTGTGCACGTTGGCATATGCTAGAGAACCCAAAGTCTACTGGTTCTGTATAATTGATGAGGAGTCAGCCTGAGCATTGGGAGTTTAGAAACCTTCCTAGGTAGTTCTAATGTGCACTTAAGACTGAGAACCACATTTTTAACTTATTAAAAGAACAAATTGTCAGAGAAGGGAAAATAACAACTCCTAAGAGTGAGAAGACTATGTACTCACTTCTGGTTTTTGCCCTTAAACAAAAGCATTGTCTCTGGTCCATCAAATAACACCACTAAATCCAGTTTCCACATCTGTAAATTGAACATGAAGGAATGAGGCTACGTTAATTTTTTAACTTATATTAATAGCACCCATGGTAAGCTTAGACCCTATGTTTGAAGCTATAAGTTTAGTTTATGCTCTAATAAATTTTACAAAGCATAAGATTAAATAAGTTAGCAAACAAAAATGTATGAATTACCACAAAAGTATGAAGAAATTATTGGCACCACAAGAAAAAATTTGAAGTGGATATGTGTGCTATAATAAAGAGAATACAGCAACCCCCATTTATCTGTGCTTTCCCTTCCTTCTATTTCAGTAACCCACAGTCAACTATGGCATCGTACAGTCTCACATCCTGAATGCAAAATAGGCCAGTACAGTAAGCTATTCTGAGATGGAGACTGCACTTATAACTTTTATTATGGTAAATGTTATAGCTGTTCTATTTTATTCTTTGCTATTGTTAACATCTAACTGTCCCTAGTGTATGCATTAAATTTATCAGAGGTACATATGTATACAGAAAAACATAATATTCACACCTTTGTGGTCTTAGGTGTCCATTAGGGATCTTGGAATATGCCCAAAAGGGAGGTATCATAGTTTAAAAGTCACAGTTTTCAGTTTTTAGTTGACTTCTGTTTCAGCTGATAAAACTCAACAAAGTGGGCCATACCAACAAAAGGTAGACTTAGACATCTAAAGGGCTTATCATTGGTGTGTATTGTCACACAGACCGAAAAATCTTTGCTTGACAATATTGAGTGAGGCATTCTGTTTCATTGTTTCTCCCACTGTACGCACCTAAATTCTGGTAAATAACCAGAAATCATCCCTATCTTTTAACGGCTTGAGAGCAACAAAATAACAGGTTGAAAAAAAAAAACCCTGGATTTATTGTTCTGTTTGAGGTAGCACTGATTTCTCAATTTCATAAGTTGTTCAGATGTTGGTAATTCTTGCTTTGTTGTCCACAATAACTGTGTAGAGATGCCTCTGTTTTCCTGGAACTATCTTTTCTGGTTTATGGTGGTGTTCTACTGTCTCACTTATGAGTGTAAGAGGCAATCTTGGAGAAAGTTCACAGTATCAGGTACTTTGTGTATTGTGAATTATGAATAATTCTATTAGAGTAATTCTAAAAAGTAAGGGGCAAAGAGATGATTGAAGGTACAAGAACTTTCCATAGTTATTCTACTACTCACTTTCAACTGTGTATTTCCAGAATATAATACATGATGACCTGTATTTTTGTTTCTGTTTTTGTTTTTTTCAAGGCAAGATCTCACTCTAGCCCAGGCTGACCTGGAATTCAGTATGTAGTCTCAAAGTGGCCTTGAACTCTCTGCAGTCCTCCTTCCTCTGCCTCTCAAGAACTAGGATTAAGGTTGTGCACCACCACACTGGGCTTGATGCTCTTCCCAAGATTCCTCTAATGCTCTTAAAAATTCTCTGTAGCAGGCTGAGAAGATGAATTTGATCATTAAGCATGAGGGTCTGGAAGGGCCTGAGACAATTTGAGTTTGATTCCCCAAGAGCCCACCTAAAAAGCTGGGCATGGCCACACACCCCTGTAACCCTAGTGCATGGGAGGCAGAGACCAGAGAATCGCTGGGGGCTTGTAGATTGAAAAGAAAAGCTAGCTCAGGGTTGAGGGAGATACCCTGTTTCAGGGAAGTATGTGGCTGAGTGGTAAAGAAGTACAGCTGAAGCTCTCCTCTACCTATCACAGGAGTGCATACACAGCACACACCCACACATGCATGCAAAAAAAAAAAAAAAAAATCTCTGAAGCTAAATGCTTTCTGTCTTTTTTAAAATCCCTTAATCACCACCATAATAATGACAAAACAACAATTAGCATGTATAGGTTTTGCTACCTCTCTAGAAGTGTTCTAAAACCTTATCCCTTTGTACCCTGCTCTGTTAAGCATTATTCTGAAGTCTATCCTTGAACTGATTGTAAGACTGTTCATTACAGTTCCTTGCCTTTGATGGGGAGAGAGTAGGTTATCTAAGCTCCTGTTCACTCTGTTTGTAAGTTTTTGGAAGAGTCATGAACTCTACCTTCTGAGACTTGCTGAAGAATTTCATGACCTTGAATATGTTGCATACATCATCAATTGACAAATATAATTGGTAGGAATATAGCAAAGTTAGCCTTATTAGTTCTGAAGCTAGTTTACAGGGATTGGAACACAGGAGGAAAGCAACAGAGTGCTGGAGTCTGGGACAAGAAATCAGAAGAAATCTGGAGAGACCAGTACTTCAGGACTTCTGAGTCCCAGAGTGTTGCGCAACAGTCTGGCTCAGAACAGGAAGTCATGCCCACCAACTCCAGCTGATGCATCACTCGGAAATTAGTGCATTTTCAGTATGTCTGCCTGTTGGAATTTAGAGTCACCTTCTCCAATGAAAGGACATCATAAACATCTAAACTCTTAGTGGATAAAATAGCACATTCTTCCATTGTTGTCTCTGACATATTTTTCTAAGACAGTGGATGTTGTTCCAAATCACAGAAGCCCTAATAGCTTTCTGCTGTTTGGACTTAGCATGTAGATGTCCTCTCAAGTGCCAGGTTTCACTGCTTTAAAAACCCAAGCCTTATAATTTTTAACTACATATGAGCCCACAACATTAGTCCAGGATAGAGCACATATGTGAGCAGTCTCACTGTAAATGGAAAGGATGTTAGGCATGGCAGTGCACACTAAATTCCTAACACTTGGGAAGCTGGGGCAGCAGAATTGACAGTTCCAGGCCAGCTTGGGCTAAGTAGGGAGACCTTGTTTTAAAAAAAGTGAACAAATGAAGACATAACCAAAAGAATAAGAAAAATAAATGTAAAATCACAGTCCTTATCTAAGACAAATAGATTTTTAAGCAGCTTTAGATATATTAACTCATTTAACTTTCTTTTAAAAAAATTTTTTTCTTCATTTTTTATTTGTTTATTTGAGAGTGACAGACAACAGAGAAAGAGGCAGATAGAGAGAGAGAGGGAATGGGCGCGCCAGGGCTTCCAGCCACTGCAAACAGAACTCCAGATGCGTGTGCCCCCTTGTGCATCTGGCTAACGTGGGTTCTGGGGAATTGAGCCTCGAACCGGGCTCCTTAGGCTTCACAGGCAAGCGCTTAACTGCTAAGCCATCTCTCCAGCCCCTTAGCTTTCTTAATTAACCCAAGAGCTCAAAAAGTAGAGTCAATCATTAATATTTCCGTTTCACAAATGCATAAACTGAGGTACAGTAGGCAAAATACATAGTATCATACATTTGCCTTGGTCAGGGCAAGATTTGGTTTTACCAGAGCTGCTTTTAACCATTATGCAGAAAGTTCGATGTGAGTTTTAAATTTTAGACCATATTGGTTTACATAGTATGTTTTCCTAAGGTGCAGGAGGCAAGGCCTTCTCAGCCTGCCACTTAGACACATGATTAATGTGCTGAAGCATCATCAGGGTCAATGTCATGCTGTTTTGCAAATTAACCTCTGTTATGCTCTAGTCAGACTGCATAAGGAAGTGAAAGGCTGTTCATCTTGGGCCTTCCTCATTTACTCACAGGCAATGCCAGCTGTGGCCAAGTGACTTTTTTTGTTCACTGCAATTGAACAAATACTGCTCTAAGATTACTTTAATTCAGTCCAAAGATTGAATTGTGGCTATGCAAACTCTTCGCATACAAAAATACAAAAAAAATTGGGGGTTGTTTGGCAATATAATTTAGAGAAAATGCTTTAAAATATTCTATGAGAATTATCTATGAGTTACTCAGAAAGCATATGCCTGCTAGGCCCTTCTTACTATTTGCATAGGGTGGGGGCATATTGTTTTGGACATAAAGACCATCATTATTGTTAGTTAAATTAATGGCCAAATACAAGCATTATGAATGTCTTCACTCCATTGTTTCTCTTCTGAGCCAGGGTGACTTCTTTTAATACTAGTGATTTATTAATTTTTAAAAATTATTTAATTTTTATGGAGCAAGTTGGAAGTATGTAGCATATGAGTAAATGAAATGTCATATAAATGCAAGGCAGACACAGCAGTACGAAACTGTAGTTTATTATAATAAACATTAAGCAACTGAATATGTGTTGATACACGACTTACATTTGACACATTATGATCCTGCTTCAATAACGAAACTGTCTATGCTGATTTCATCTATTTGTCTCACTTGATGATGTGACATCTATTGTGCCAAAGGGACTTAAATCAGTGACTCATTGGATGTCACTTTCATATGAATCTTTCCCAGGAAATCGATATTCTTCTTAAGTTTGGTGAAATTGCTGTCCATTGGTGTGATTAAGCCACATGCTAATTGAAGTCTCTTTGCAAGGGGAGGCCAAGTTAAAATAAGGAATATGTTCATATTTACCTGGGAATGAATCCATTTGGAAGGCTACTCTTAAACAATCATGGGTCTACCCAACTGGTTTTACTTTAACTTTAAGATTGGTCTCTAAACAGATTAAAAGAAAAACACCTTACAGTATTCAAGTTAAAAAGTTATAAAGATGGCAATAAATTAAGACTAAAGAAAGCAACTGGGGAGATGGATCCGCAGGTAAGATTGCTGGCATGAGCGAACGAAGACCTTAGTTCAAGTCCCAGCAGCCACATTAAAAAAGCTGCAATGACTGCATATGTCAACAGTGCTGAGGGGCATGGAAACAGAGACATCATTGGTACTCGCTGGCCAGCAAGTGTAACTAAGAACAGTGAGCTCCAGGTTCAGCGAGACATTGTCTCAAAGGAGTAAGGCAGAAAAGTGATACAGCAAGATGCCTAATAGTTTCCTTTGTTCTCTACATGTGTGTATGTGGGCCATGTGCAACTGTACACATACGTGCATATACCACACAGAAAACACACACACACATTACCCACACACCAAAAAGGAAAAAAAAAATAGATGAAAAAAATTATTAATGCAAACATTAAGATTCATGTTTTTTTAGAGAAGTATTATTTTTGGTAAAAGGACAACTTTTAGGTTATTCGTTGCTTCTCTACTTAATTTGAGGAAGGGTGTCTCTCTGAAATCTTGATCTGGTATGGAGTTTTCAAATCAAGTTCTCTGCCTCATTGGCTTTACCACACTGAGCCATCTCTCCAGACTCAAAATTCATACTTTTGAAGATTGTTTTTTTAAGTCTGTCCAGGCACTTCTTGTTAGAAAGGAAAAAAAAAACACAATATAGGCATTCATCAATCAATCTTATGAAGAAATAAGAACAGAACACATACAGACAGAATGTTAGGGTGGCCATGTGCTATCTGTCTCCTCCGCCTCTTCCACAGAAAGTAGCTCTAATTCTCATCTGATGAGCTACATTCACACCCTCATCAATTAGAGCTTCTCCCAAACCCTACCAACTAAAGAAGCACGTAACTTAGATGTCAGCCAGCCCTCACTGCCTACTGATGGATAACATACCACTACGTGATCCAGGCTGGTCCCAAGAGAAGGACTCAGAATATCCACAGGAGCTAATACTCTCACTCTCAGGCTTTGAAGCTGGAAATACGTCACCATGGAGATCCTGGGGGCCCTTGTTGACACTGGACACACTCGAAACTATAAAGTGACCAAGACAGGCTCTTACTCACTGGATCATCTCCCCTACCCATCACCTCATCTCTTCAGTCTTAGTTCATTGGCATCTTTCTAACTTTGTAACTTGAATGCTATAAGTTTCTTATCTGTTTATATATCATTTTTTAAATTAAGATAAAACCAATTGGGTTGTGGTGGTTTGAACAGAATAGATGGCCCCCAATATATTCAGTTGTTTATTTGTTTGTAGTTTGCATCTCTAGCCATCTGGCCGGAGGCAATGCCATTGTGTAGATCTTAAGGTGTGGTGGTGGGTTTGAGATTTCAATCTAAAGATACGCAAAGTGTGCTTAGCAGGAGTTCCTGAAGTGTGCTGTGGCTTTTGACCTTTAGGCTTATACTTCTCTCTCTCTCTGCTTGGTCTTGTGAAGGCAGGCCAGTTTCTTCTGCCATTATAGAACTTCCCCTGGATCTGTAAGTTTCAATAAATATCCCTTCCTCCATAACTGTGCCTGGTCTGGAAGTTCATCTCAGTGAACCTGAAGCTGTCTATTAAGATAAAACCAATTGGGTGATACCTTGATAGTTTAAGAACAGCTTTTCAAATGGGTTCACTTCCATCTGAATGGGGAATGCTGATTTTTTCCATGGCATATGTTGAGTCACTACAATCAGAAAAGCCTGAAGTGAGGTCTAAGATTTCAGAAATTCCTGTCAATGGATTGCATCTTTCACCCATGCCAACTTGAGCTATTTTCTATCACTTTAAAGAAGAGGCCTTTATGTTGCCTATATGGTGAAAATATTATGAGGATGTGTGTATGTGTGTGTCTTATTTTGCCTTTTTTTTTTGTAACTCCATTGAGTCATTCTTGAGGGTGAGCTTTGTAGATGACAATTTCCTATCACAATATCAAAAGGTTAGGCATGTCTAAAACCATTAACCCAAGTAAGTTTTTCTTCCATTAAATCAATTTTCTCAGATATTTTGTCATAGAAATCAAATGTGAACAACATAGTTGCCATGGTAATAATAAACGATAGGAAAAACTATTAGCAGTAGATATTTTGACAAAATTTACTTATTTTAACTTTATAACATGTTTGAATACATTGAAACTTAAGTAATATTCATTTTAGTTTTCTTTCAAAATATTGTACTGGTTTTTCTCCATAAATTTAAAATCATGATGTAAATAGGGTACAATTTTTAAAAATTACATTGAATTTATAACATGTTACTATTGGAAAATTTTCTTGAATGTTATTGATAGGGTTGGTAGAATGTCCATACTATTTTTCCTTAAATTATGTTCTAGTTTTTCAAAGTCATCTAAATTTAACTATAATTTCTTTCAGGACTGTCATCTAAATTTAACTGTAGTTTTTCTTAGGACACTGGAAAAAGTCAAGTATATATTGAAAACAAAAACAATAAAACTGAGGGAACTTTCTTATATAACCATTAAATGATGAAACAAGAACAACTGAAGATTATTCTATCAGTGTACACATACCCCGAACAGCCCTTTGGGAGACAGTAGGACTTAGAATGTGATAAGATGCACTTGCTGATTATTCACCAAGTTACTTGAATATCCTCTTCATGTCTTTTTCACTGTTTAGTTCTGGTTTCCTAAGCTCTTGGATCTGATAGCTTCTGCTAGGTTCAGACTCCAGAAGGTGTAAACAGGAGAAGAAGAGAACGAGAGACAAGCCAGTGACCACATGCTACCCAGTGTCCTCATTCCCACCACCCATCACTCCTCTATTTGTTGGATAGTCACTTTGTCTCCTCCAGGACCCCAACTTTTGCTGGGAAGCTCTTCTGTCTGTGGGCCCAGCTCTCCTGAGAAAGTTCTAATTTCCATTTGATGTTCCTGCCTTCTAGACTCTAAACATACCACGTTCTGTCACCATGTTTATTCTGTTTTTGCTTTACAAAGGGCATAATAAGGATTAAAGAGGATTACAGTGAAAACAATTGCCTGATATTCTTAAAATCATTAACATAGAATGTGGCCCATAGAAATTATGAAGTGTTATTATTCCTTCAAATCATGCTAAATAATCAAACACCAACTTTGGAAATTTATAATTATCATGTAGAAATTTAATAAGTTTGGAAAATGTACATAACAAAGACATTAATACTGAAAATGTTCCCCTGCAAAATAATATTAAACATAAATTCTACAAAAGAAGAAAAAGATAAACAGCATAACTAAAAAGTTCAAAGGAATGGAAGTAATTGGTAATAAAGCAAAGGCAGCAATAACTGTAAAAGTGTAAATTTAAGCAACACATGTTAAATATCTTGCATAAAGATTATATATTTGGCACAGAGTTAGAATAATGTTCTTTGATGTTGGCTGAACTTTATAGAAGTAAACTCTTTCATTCAAAGGGGAGGATAAACAAATTCACCTAGCTTTTCTAAAAAGAAGTTGAAGAGATAGTATCAAGCCCAGCAAACATGTACAGTCCTTTAAAATTGTCCTTCTAAAATATTCACAGATGCAGTAAACATGATAGTGTAAAAGATGTGTATCCCTGTTTAGTTGCAGTTTGATGAATCTGTAGCAGTAGCTCAAGGGTGGGGAATTGGTTAAGTGTGGTGGTTTGAATAGAATAGATGGCCCCCAATATATTCAGTTGTTTATTTGTTTGTAGTTTGCATCTTTAGCCATCTGGCTGGAGGCAGTGTCACTGGGTGGATCTTAAACTGTGGTGGTGGGTTTCAGATTTCAATCTAAAGATATGCAAAGTGTGCCTAGCTGGAGTTCCTGAAGTGTGCTGTGGCTTTTGGCTTTTGGCTGGTGCTTCTCTCTCTCTGTTTGGTCCTGTGAAGGCAGGCCAGCTTCTTCTGCTATTATGGAACATCCTCTGGATCTGTAAGCTTCAATAAATATCCCTTCCTCCATAATTGCGTCTGGTCTGGAAGTTCATCTCAGCAAACCTAAAGCTGTCTGCTACAGTTAAGTAATTACATAAAACTACAAATCTGTCTTAAATTGTTGATATGGACATTATCTATTGGTATATAAATTTTTTTTAAATTTTCTCATTAAAGTTTGGAAAAATATAACAGAATACAAACAGATTCTTTGAAAGAAGAATGAAATGAAACTAAGTTTCCCATATTTTTGACACACTTCTACTGAGTATAGATATTTGTTTATTTTTGAGACAAGATCTTACTGGATAATCCACACTGGCCTCAAACTGGCTATCTTCCTGCTTCAAACTCCCAAGTGGGTAGATTGTAAGTACATACCACCATATTTGGCTACTGTTTAATTTTCAAAGGAAGCAAATGGTTAAAAATTAAGACTAAACTGCAAGTTTACTCTTTTATTTCCTGGCATTTAAAAATAACACATATAACTGGAGCATCTTTTTGTAAAAAAAAACAACAGATATATAAAAATACTTCATGTAACAGTGAGGTGCTCCCAGCTGTGTGCAGTGAGGGTCAGAATCCTGGGGATATGATGTCTGAAGCTAATGTTGTTGCACTACCCCAAAGCATTAATTTATCCTCAAAAGGGTTTCAGTGGCTGTCATAAGAACAATGGCTCCAAAAATGGAAATAGGTCTGTTTAGACAATCACTGCTTCCAATGAAATTCTGTCTAGTGAAATAAATATATTAATATATATTACTAATATATATTTGTATATATTAGTAATATATATTAATAATTGTTTCTGACTTCTCCATATATTCATATATGTTAATTAATATATATATTTCTTTTTTTGATCCATTTCCCTTTTTCCTCTTATTTCAGTGTAAGACAAAAGAAAGAAGAATAAGGGCTAGAGAGATGGCTTAGCAGTTAAGGCATATGCCTGTGAAGCCTAAGGACCCATGTTTGATTCTCCAGGTCCCACGTAAGCCAGATGTGCATGGTGGTGCATGTGTATGGAGTTCATTTGCAGTAGTTTAGAGGCCCTGGCATGTACATTCTCACTCTCTTTCTAGCTCTCTCTCTGTGTCTCAAATAAATAAATAAAAATAAATCTTAGAAATGATAAGATAACCCTTTTAAAAAGACAGAAGAGTAAAAAGCTCTGTATTATAAGATTTTTCTCTCTGAATGAATAAACTAGTGATTTTCCCAGTAAACTTAACTGAGAAGAATTCAACGTGTATTTCATGGAGAAGCCTGATGACTTTCATCACTGTCACCTACCTATAATCCTGCCACGACTTGCTTACTTTTCCTCTCATGTTTAACTTGTATTACTTTTGTGGCATTTGAGAGATATTAAAGGAATTCATATGGATAAAGAGCTGTTTTTTTTTTCACTCATCTTCCTTGGCCTATTTTTCCCCTACTAATTATAGTTATATACTTCCTTGTTTCTGACTTCTCCATGGTGTCTCCAATATAGTTCTTTGCTTTTGACTTCACACATATAATTCAATAACTACTGATACTAATGTACTAATATGCAAAATCCCTGAAGACAGGGACTTACCTGTTAGCACTCCTGTGATATTCATGGAAGTACTATAGGTCTGATGGGGTCCAGAGTGGCTGAGTGAACCACAGAATGTGGCCATTTAGGAGTAAGAGAGGCTGCAAAAGTAAACTGAGTGACTGAAAGTGAGAAAGGTCCTCCAGCCTGTAAGGGAAAATCTTTTTTTTTTTTTCCCCTCCTCTCTTTCTGCCTAAGGGGGTTCCTTCCATCGATCTCTTTTTCCTTAAACCTAAGTCTCTCCCTACATCTCTTCTTCCCTAAAGTAGTTCCCCTTTTCTTCTAGAAGTACAGTTACCTTTCCTAGAGAATTAAGATTCCTGGACAATTTTCTAGGAAATCTTTATACCCTCCTTCTTGCAGAATACCTGACGCCCTACCTAGCAACCTAGTGTTGGGACTAGACTATCCAGGTCAGCCTCCATCCCGTTCCATAAAGACCTTGACCTGGGTGTCTAGGTTGGCTTCTCCATTTTCTGGAACTCCCTTTTACCTCCTCTTGGCCAAGAGCTCTGTATTCATTTCTTCTCATACATTCTATCTATAAGTTCTGTAATATCTTTTGAAACTTAACCGTCTCTAGTCTGTGAATATCATTCTTTAAATTCATAACATAAAAACTGGGAGGCCACCGATTCAGCCAATGCTTTGTGTGACTGGGAGTGTCTAACACCCTACATCCTGAGTCATTGCTTGATCAAGGGCCAATAAAGGCTCAGTAGCTCTGGACACCCCACATTCCCACAGCAAGAAACCACGTTACATGACCCAGTGAAGCTTACATGCTACAATTATGACTACTCTCAACACTCCGTCTGCACATTAGTTGACATGTACGGCGCCCTTCTGGGCTGGGTTTTAGTGAGGAACATACATAGTTACTTTAAATAATTATAAACATTTTGTTTCAGAAAAAAAGGTACAAAACCATAAACATGAAAGTGGGCTGTTATATTAGTTTACTGATTCTGATAGAGCTTTCCAGGGCACATGACAACGCTAACTCTTGAATGTGTCAGAAAAGTTAGTGAGTTTAAAAAGATTGTGGATCCTGAGGTGCTGTACAGACCTCATGTTTATGAAGCTAGCCTCACCAAGAAGGAGTGTATGTAAAGCCCCTTCCATGACCACCACTACCACCATGGAAGAGTGGCGGCCATGTTAGTCTGGAGAGAACAGCTACCCTTATAGCAATAGCACAATCCATCTCCAGTGGTAAAGCAGGTCCCGGGTAGCTTCAAATTCTGACTCTCCAGACATGCTAGAAACTGAACAGTTGAATTTGAGTTCATAAGACTGAAAAGTATTTTGGTCCATTAAAAACAGATTAAAATATTCTTGACAGGGAAACGTAGCAAGGTTGAGGCTCTGAATGCCAAGAACTCCATCCATTCTCCTTCCCATCCATGAGCCATTTCCAGCCAAACCTTGTAGATAAGCAGCTGAGAGGACAATGTTACACAACAGCGTTTTTCTTTGATGCTTGCTTCAAAGTATTGTTGGGACTCAGAGATAATAAAGCGCTAGGGCAAGAATGAGACTGTTCTTGCATGCTCCCACTTCAGACTCTTCTGAGATGTTCACAATCTTTAAAAAGACTCATACCTTCTTATACTTTATTCTAAAGGATATCAGAGTGTTGATGCGACACTGAGTGAAACCTGCTCAGCTAGATTCTCCAGAATGTAGAAATGAAATCCATGCTTAGACAAAATGTAAGTACACAGCTGAGAATTACTATATTAGCCCTTGGAATATTTTGGTTATGTTTAGAGACAAAATAATAGATAAATATTTCTATCATGCTTTTAAATAATATGGGAATTTTTGTCTTTATTTTACTGTTAAATGTTTCAAATGTATTAAAGAGATAGCAACATAGATATAAAGAGTAAGTGAGTGTAAGGAGATGAGCTAGTAGAGGGGTAAGAAAGGAAAAAAGACACATGTGTTATGGAAACAGAGAGAAGATTGCTATTGGGGAAAGCAGGAAATTACAGGGGAGAGGAGGATAGAGGATAAGAGGGAGAATGAGAATTAACTAAAACAAATTCATAGATAGATAGATAGATAGATAGATAGATAGATAGATAGATAGATCACAAGATTAGGATTAAGAGAGGCTGCAAAAGTAAACTGAGTGACTGAAGATATTACTTTTAGGAGTAGAATAGAAGAGCTAATACTAATTGACAATTGAATATTAGCATACACATATAATGTGACATGTGAATTGATATTTCTGTATAAAATATATGTTTGTTACATCAAGCAGGCAATAAAGAATGAGCCATCTGAAATATTGATTTCCCTGCCACTCAAACTTCAATTAATACGAATAAGCATAGTTGGTAAATATTTCATAGAACCATTCCTAGCTATAAGTCATGCATACTTTTCTGAATAAAAACAGACATGCATAAATTGTGGGAAAATATATTTAGAGATTCTAATCCTAGTCAAATGCTGAGGGTAAGTTTCTTAATAAAATAATACACATTTGGTTTGTTAGTGTTTTAAAAACTTCTTTGAGTAAGCCATTCTATTCTATAAATCCTTTAGAGCATTCTGGGGACAATTACAATCAGGTAACAATGAGTACATTTCAAACAAATGGCATTGTTCCTGCTTGATTATGGCAACTTTTGAAGAATTTCCTTTCTACAATGTTTTACAACTTTGGTTACCATAACAACATAGTTTTGGTTTGCTACACTACAAAAGAAAAATTGCTATATATTTTCTCTTTACCTTGAAGAAGCTTAAACATGTTTGATGAAAGATTGCACATTATTATACCAAATTTGATGCAACATAGAGAGACACTTGGAATAATGAAATACCCTTAGCGTTCTTAGTGATGTGATCACCCCTTTTTCCTCTTTAGGGACTTCAATGTATTTTGCTCATCCTGCATCCTAAAGAAAGTTGGAAAATTGTTTTGTTTACCAGTAACTACATATATATATATATATATATATATATATATATATATGTATATATATATATATATATATATATTTGTGTTTATTTTCAAGGTAGGGTCTCACTCTAGTCCAGGCTGACCTGGAATTCACTATGTAGTCTCAGGGTGGCCTCGAACTCATGGTGATCCTCCTACCTCTGCCTCCCAAGTGCTGGGATTAAAGGCATGTGCCACCACGCCTGGCCAGGAACTATATTTTAAAAACTGTCATGTCTGGCTGGAGAGATAGCTTAGCGGTTAAGCGCTTGCCTGTGAAGCCTAGGGACCCTGGTTTAAGGCTCAATTCCCCAGGACCCACGTTAGCCAGATGCACAAAGGGGCACATGCATCTGGAGTTCGTTTGCAGTGGCTGGAGGCCATGGCACACCCATTCTCTCTATATATATCTGCCTCCTTCTCTTTGTCTGTCACTCTCAAATAAATAAATAAAAATGAACAAAAAATTTAAAAAAAATTGTCATGTCAAGTTCCACTTAGAAAAGATATGTGAAAATTTTGGTATATAAAATATTGTGCTGGGCATGGTGGCACACACCTTTAATCCCAGCACTTGGGAGGCAGAGGTAGGAGGATCACCATGAGTTCAAGGCCACCCTGAGACTACATAGTGAATTCCAGGTCAGCCTGAGCTAGAGTCAAACCCCACCTCGAAAAACCAAATATATATATATAATATATATATATTATATATAATATATAATTATATATTATATAATATATTATATATATGTATTATATATATATGGTGACACAGAAAGGGGGCCTAGAAATTATATTAAATGAGGTAAACATTTAAAAATTTAAGGTGCAAATATCTCTCTTATCCAAATCCAATATTTTTTTTTAATCACTGAGTGACCTCACACTATTCAGAAGAATGACATACTCATTAAATTGCTAAGTAAAGTTTCATTGCAGTAATTATTTCACTATGTATATATATATATATATCAAAATGTCATGTTGTATACCTTAAATTAATCTTGAAATTTTTCATTAGGCATGAAGTTTAAGCAACGCAGAAACTGAACTAGAAAAGGTAGAATTAAGTAAATAAATCTTTAAAAGATAGTGGCATAAGTACAGACAGGATTCTGACCTCTTCTATGAAAATCTGCTGTCATGGTTCCTATTGGAACTGTGATGAATCCTTGCAGTCAGTTTGAAACACTATAGACCTAATACTGGGTTTCAATATTGTCACAATTTATATTTAAGTTCTCAACCATATAATCAATGCATTTCTTTGATCTTCTACTATAAAGAGAGCATCTTGCTTGCTTGTATTTTTATAGGATTGTTACTACTATAGAATACTGAACTAATATAAGGCATAAGGGCTTTTCAGGTCAGTATTCTCTTCTACTTCTTTGAAACAGGGTCTTAAGTCATCACCGTATGTGTTGAGGGAAATAACTTTTTTAGCTCTCCTCCCTCTGGGAGATAATCAGCACTGATCTGATTCCAGCTAGACCTATATTACAGGTTGTTACCATCACTTATAGAAGTTTAGACCTCCCAGACATGCTACCTCTAAGGCTCTATAATTTTATATATGTAATGTGTACATTAAAATCTAATTCTTTATCTGACTCTTTCACCCCATACCATTGTGCTGTATCTTCTGATATTTGAAATCTGGTCAGTAATCTCCTTTACATCTTCAGAGTCTTCAAGGAATGTTCCATTTAATAGTTCATAGTAGATGAAACCTGGCTTCCTGTTGAAACTGGTCCCTATAGTAGTTTTAGGAGTACTTTGTTTTTTCTTTCCAACCCTAGATGTGTTAGGATAGGGTCTAATCAGAGCTGTCCCTGCTAGGACAAACATAAGAGAGGAAGGACATAAAGGAGGACATTTCAGATGGGCTCACAATTTTAGAAGTTTCAGTCCATGGCTGATTTGTTCCATGGCTTTTAGATGTACGTCACAGCATAAAAGCATTACAGGAATAAAGCATGGTATAATTAAGCTCCTCATCTGATCCAGCAAGAAGCAGGAGGAGGAATATGAGCGGTGTCCAGGGTCAAGATATACCCTTCAGTGGCACACCTGTGACAGCCAGTTTTGTCCAACTGAGTCCCACCTTTCCCTGCTCTTCCAATTACCAATAACCTATTCAGGGTTTGAGGTCATTGATGGAGTAACCATTGATGAATCAGAGCATTATGTTCAAATTGTCTCTTGAAATGTCTTCACAGGCACACCTAAATATGTGCTCTGCTAACCTATGTGTCTCTCGAGCCTGTTAAGCAGACAATCATATTAATTATCACAGAAAATCCTTTTGTTTTCTTCTATTCTCTACTGCTGCTTACAAGACAGCTCTCATGTCCTTCTTGAAAAACACTAATGCTTCTGCAATCAGGATCTGCTACTGTGGGTGTTCCACCTTGCTACCAATAGCTATTTCTTTTTTAAAATGCCTGTCAAAACCATGATATTTTTAAAAGATTTTTAAAAAATATTTTTATTTATTTTAGAGAGAGAGGGAGAGGCAGATGAGAGAGAGAGAGAGAGAGAATGGGAACACCAGGGCCTCCAGCTGCTGCAAACGAGCTACAGACACATGCACCACCTTGTGCATCTCGCTTACATGGGTACTGGGGAATCGAACCTCAGTCCTTAGTTTTCACAGGCAAGCTCCTTAACTGCTAAGTCATCTCTCCAGCCCCAAAACCATAATCTTGATTTAACCTACGATTTAACCTATGATTGAAGCTGTCAAAGTCATATTGCAAATGGAATGCATGGTTTTATTTTAAATTAATGACTACATACCTTGACTGGATATTCAAGCATATTTAGAAATCTACTTCCTTCCCTATGGTGCTAGTTTCTCTAGTCTCTGGATATTCATTTATGTTTTCTATTGTTTCTTAACCATTTACCACAATCTTCCTGGTTTAAAGCTATATCCATCTCTTGTCTCAAAGTTCTTTACAGCTGAGCATTTACAAGTGCTCATTTTACTTGACCTAGAAGAACATTTCAGCACAGTCTTCTCTTCCTTCTTTTTGAAATAGTCTGCATTCAAGACTTTCTTGATGAACATACATTGTCTAGCATTTTCTAATGTTCTACTTCTCTGGTTATCTCTTCTGTAACTAAACCCAGTAACACATCAGTTTTTGAATGGTTTTTTAAAATCTACCAGAAATTAAAATAAGTATCTTTATCTTCAATATAGCATTCTAGGGCACTGAGAAATTAATCTGAAGTTGAGCTGGAAGCCTTCTCCCTCTGGTTAGCTGAAAAGTGTAATGTCACCTGCTTGGGGGGTGGGGGTGGAAATTTATACATATTCTTAACCCACAGTAAATGCTGTGAGCTACAAAGCCAGCTAACTAGGCAAGATGTGTTCAATGGTGCAATAGTGGCATGACTTCTATGGTAGTAACTAACTGTTCTCTGACTGCATTTGAGACCTACTCCACAGGAAGGAATACATGCGTGGTACCAGAACTCTAGTTTAAAGCCTATGGCTGGTAATATCATGGGGTTTAAAGGGGAAGCTACTACTGTTGTTTGGCTAAATGCATATGTTATGCTCATCAAATTGTCCTCAAAGTATTTATATTTATGCCTGTATATTACTGCTGTGCTCACCTTTGATCAGAGAAGTTTATTTTTACAGATGGTATTGACTATTGGGTAAACTCAAAATTCATCAAAGTGCTGAGAATAAGTACTTGTTGAGTTCTCAGTATTGAATGAGACATCTATATCAGGCCCTCAAAGGCTCACAGAACATTGCAGAAAGAGGAAGTGGGAACAAAAGAGATAATGGAAGAGGATTATGATCAAAATATATAATGTACATGTGTGAAAATAATCAACAAAAATAAAAAATACAATGTTATTGTTAAAAAGTCATGTATCTATCCATTCTTCTACATGTAACAATAACACTTCTGTTCCCCTGTATCATGCCTGATACATTTTTCCCATAAAGGAGAACACATTTTTAATTCTTGCTTTCTTCCCCTTACTGTTTTGCAATTACTTTTTCCCTGTCTGTGGGCGCTGACACATGGCTCTCATCTTTTATTTCAGCATCTCAAAACACTTGGTTGGCTTTTTAACATCAAGCGCTCTATGATTTTTAGGAAGAATATGCAATACCTTTTAGTTATGAATGCTTTTACTATTTTATATTTATTTATTCATTTATTGGGGGGGTTAGAATGAATGATAATGGGCATCTCAGGACCTCCAGCCACTGCAAACAAATTCCAGACACATTAGCTACCTTGTGTGTCTGGCTTACATGTGTCTTGGAGAATCAAACCTGGATCCTTTGGCTTTGTAGGGAAGTGCCTTAACCACTAAGCCATTTCTCCAGCCCAATTATTACTGTTTTGTAATAATAAAATATCTTCATGTTTCCCCAATATTTGTTTAACAACTTGAATGTATATAATCCTCGTTAGTTGTACTTCTCACTTCCATATTGAATGTTGCTACTGTTTGTTGTTTTGTGACTAAACCAGGTCTTCAGGCATTTGACTTGGTTATATAGAAGTTTGAATCTAGTCAGATATTTCTCACTTCATTATTTACAACACACACATACACTCACACACAATCTTTTGTTCTGTTTGAAGAAATTTTTACTCAGGATTTTAAAACTTCATCAGAATTTTTCTTGTTTTAAGTGGTCTTTTGGATAAGCAATTCAACTCTTCATTTTGTATGAACATTGAAGCTTTTCCCCTGTTGTCTTTTTTGACTTCCCTAATTTAGACATGTTACTTTTTCTCTTACTTGATCATTTTTAAAAGTGCTGTTTTTCCCTGTTATGTATCACAATCATTCTAATCTCAATATATTTTTTTCTCGTACAGTCATCATAATTATACCTTTTCCCAAGTGTCTAGTATTTGTATTGTATCTTGTTGTATATAACTGTCTAGCTCATTAGTTCTGCAATGGTGCTTTTTGCTCCACAAGTTGCTCTCTTAGTTCTATTAGCTGGCTTCTATCCAATTTGTTGTTTTATTATATTTAAAAACTGCTCTTGTTTCATTAAATTGATGTTATCTCCAATAGAAGATAAAACAAGTATTTGTGAGGAATTTTCTTCTGCTTTTATTATTGCCACCGTAGATATTTCTTTTGTTTATTCTTTCTGTTATTTTTTCCTATATACCTTCTTTCCTGGGTTGTCATGCTTTGTTTCTAATTTTTACATGCTTACACAAGGCTCGTAGACATTTTAGGTTTTCATAGGCATTACAGTTAACTTCTCCTTTGCCTACATTTATTCATCCCTGTGCCGTGAGCTCTAGTTCAAAGATTGAAGTTATATGTGCATAATTCATACTTGGTCCAGAGCTTTCCTCATCAGGATGGAATGCATATTATCATATTATATGTTCCAAATATATATCTAATAGTATTCCTAAGGGCCTGGAGAACTAGCACAGTTGGTACAGTTCTTGCCTAGCATGTTCAATTCCTATGTGTTTGGTAGAGATTAGGAGTTAATAGCCCTCATTTGTAGGCACCTAGTTAGAGGATCAACACTCCTCCATCCACAAAATATATATATATAATAATCTGGGTGACCTGAGACAGCCAAAAAGCACAGAATTCTTACCTAAATCCAGAAAGAAGAGCATTGGAACAAAGATCAAAAACAACCCTGACTCATGCTGGCTCGTCGAAAGGTCAAAAATCCTGCCAAAGACTGGAATACCAGGAAGTCAGCTCTACCACCCTTACAAAGTAACCACTCATTTGTCAACCCATCATCCTGAAGAACAACCTCCCACATGCATGTAATGTAACCAGTGCAACCCACCCTGAACTTCATATCCCCAAGTTTATTTAAAAAATAAAAAACAAAACAAACAAAAACAATCCAAGTCACTATGCAGCTGCATACATGGGCATTCTTTCAGCTTGGGGGCTTCTCTGCTTTACTTTCACTGTCTTTTCTAATGAACCTTATTTAACTTCCCCTTCTCTAGTGTTTACACTCATCATTCCTTGAGGGTCTCCAGAGGGTGCACTTGAGAGACACTTGGTTGGGGAGTTTTATTGACCACTGAGTGCCCACTCTAACATTTAGGCTAAGCACCATCCAGAGATGAGAAAGGTTCCTTTGCTCTTAAAACACACAACAGTATGAATGTAAGCACCACATAGATCAGAATGGTGGTACATGGCTATAATCCCAGGATGTGGGAGTAAGAGGCAGGAAGATCAGAAGTTCAAAATCACCCTTGGCTACATATAATGATAAAGGCCAACTTGGGCTACATAAGAGCCTTTCAAAAAACATTGGAATGAATTTTAAAGTGAGCTTTTCCTCCCAATATGGGAAACTCTATATCAATATTCAGTTTCTAGCATGAATAATTTATTTTTACTGTTTCTCTCCATAAATTTATAAGTGGCATATAACTTTATTTACACAAAATGATCCAGAGCCACTGGGTGAGATGTCAGAAAAAAAAAAAAAAACAGAAATCAATGAGCAGAGGAAAATATGCTCATGTGCATATGTGACATCATTAAATATTAGTTGTTTTTTAAATAACTGTTTTACTTTAAAGAATGTAGCAGACAGATTCAGGTTCGCTGAGATAAACTTCCTGACCAGGCACAGTAATGGAGGAAGGGATATTTATTGAAGCTTACAGATCCAGGGGAAGTTCCATAATGGCAGAAGAAGCTGGCCTGCCTTCACAGGCCCAAGCAGACAGAGAGAAGCACAAGCCTAAAAGCCAAAAGCCACAGCACACTTCAGGAACTCCAGCTAGGCACACTTTGCATATCTTTAGATTGAAATCTGAAACCCACCACCACACCTTAAGATCCACCCAGTGACACTGCCTCCAGCCAGGTGGCTGCAGATGCAAACTACAAACAATTAAAAAAAAACTGAAGATATTGGGGATCATCTATTCAAACTACCACAAAGAACCAATATTGGCCTTATCCAGAAAAAAAATCATCAATCATTTTTGCTATGTTCTATAATAAATACTGTAAAGTACTATTTTCTAAATAAGCAAAATAAGCCTTAAAAACTTGTTATCTTGAAAACTTTTGGTTAACACTAATAGAATATTAAAACTCTGTGAGTCAGCAGTACTAACATACCCAGCCAGGTATGTACCTCACCAATCTGTTTCTTATTTATACTATTAAAAATTACTTTGAACAGCACTATTTTAAATGTGCCTAATTTTTTTTTTCTGATTTCACATTATCAAGGAAATATGTTGATGTTCTACTCCTTTATCTATGCTTTCTTGTTTTGCACAGAGCTGGCCCACTGCCTTCTCTAGATACAAGGCATTTTCTTCTTAGCCATATTTTATTGAAATGTCAATGACTTCCAGAGTTTTTCTTTCCTTGGATTTTTGAAACTCAGAGAGATCTTGGCTATTACATGATACTTTAATAATGTTGCCAATCTCTCAATAAGTTGTTCACATCAGCTATTTAGCCCCAATACCTAAAGCTTGGGAAGCACAGTGATTCTTTTCACTCCTTACTTCTGCAGTTCCAAAAGTTATGAATATTAAGTTGTACTTGCCCCAAAGCAAAAGTATATCCACCAAGATATTTGCTGAGATCAGGACTGTCTGTGTCGCATTTTAAAACAATTGCATTAATAAGAAAGCACCATAAAGTGTATGACATTTGAAGAGTAAGAGAAATAGGAATTTGGAATTCTTTAATAAAGTTAAAAACATCCATTTGTTGAAAGGCACCCTGGGTGATGCAACAGAAAGGCCTCCATGAAACTGACACCGCACCTCCCTCCTGAGAAACATCTCATGGGAGGGAAGGACTCAGGTTTTGGTGCATTGCACGTATATGGGCACAAAGAAATTTTGTCTCGTGAGGGGAATATTTCAGAAACTGATTCTATATAGTAAGTGACACTTATATTTGCTTTTTCATTATAAATAAGATTATTTTCAAAGTGAATAAATTAACCCTAAAAGCTTATTATTACTGCTGAGAAGTATTATTATAATTACACCAATATATTATAGTATAGAATAGAAGGTGAAAGGAGAATCCACTACAATTTCAGTTAGAATTTATTTCCTTTTTCTTTTTGTTGTTGACTTTTTTGAGGTAAGGTCTCACTCTAGCCCAGTCTGACATGGAATCCACTGTGCATTCTTAGGCTGACCTTGAATTATGGCAATCCTCCTACTTTTGCCTCCCAAGTACTAGGATTAAAGACGTGCATCACCACTCCCAGCTAGATTTTTTTTTCTTTTTTAAAATTTTGTGGATTTTTTTCCTTTTTATTGACAGCTGTCATGCTTACAGATAATAAACCATGATAATTCCCTCTCCTCCCCAACTTTTTCCTTCACAACTCCACACTCCATCATATTCCCTCCCACACTCCATTAGTCTTTCTTTTATTTTGAAGTCATCATCTTTTCCTCCTATTATGAGGGTCTTGTGAAGATAGTGCTAGGTGTTATGAGGTCATGGATACCAAAGCCAATTTCTGTCTGATTAATTGCATTGTAAGCAGTCCTACCCTTCCTTTGGCTCTCGCATTCTTTCTGCCAACTCTTCTACAATGTACCCTGAGCCTTGGAAGATGTGATAGAGATATTTCAGTGCTGAAAATTCCTCCATCATATCTTCTCAGCACTGCGGCACCTTAGGGTCATCCCAGTGGCTACCACCATCTGAAAAGAGAAGCTTTTCTAACCAAAAGTGAGAGTAGCATTAATATATGGGTATGAACATTAAGTAATGTGCTTACAGGGCAGTTTGGTGAGCATAATATATGCATGTAGCCAGACAAGAGCTAATGCTCATGCCATCTCCCACTATAGGCTTTTGATTAGGTTTTCAGTACCAGGCATGTATTCCCTCCCACAGAGCAGGTCTCCAGTACAATTAGAGAGCAGTTGGTTTCTCCCAAAACAGACATGCCACTATTGTACCCATTGGCACATTTGGCCTGGCTGCTCAAACTTGAGGCTTGCAGTCTCCACTGTTTTTACTACTGATGGCTTTGTCTCCCATAAGGCTGCATTTTTTTTTTTTTTGTTGTTGTTGTTGTTGTTGTTGAGGTATGGTCTTGCTCTAGCTCAGCTTAGCTTGGAATTAGTCTCAAGCTGACCTTGAACTCACAGCCATCCTAATACCTCAGCCTCTTGAGTGCTGGGATTAAAGGCACGCACCACCATGCCTGGCTTAGAACTTCTTCATATCATTATATCCTAAGAAAAAACAGAAGATAATCATTCAGGAGACCAAAATAATGTTTTCTCATAACAAAGGCAGCCATAAATTTTGTTGAGCTTCTTAGAACTAGTGTGGAGTTTTACCTTATTCAATTAGGTGGAAACAGGAAAGTATTTAAAGATTTTGGTAGCCTTTGAAAAACTGTACATAGTTGATTTAGAAGTTTTCCTAAATCCAGCAGCAATGACTGTAAAGTCTGTAAATTTAAATTCCAAAGTGTACATATTGTGCTGATTGTGCACCAGTACCTCCTTCCAGCAGTGTGGTTTGGACCATTTATTCTCAGGGCTTCTAGAGTTTATATATCAGGAACCATCTTTCAAAATCTTACCCCACAGTGTTATCATCTCAGCCAATACATTTTTTCTTTTTAATTTCTCATTCTCAACTAGGAGAAACTTTTTAAAGTGCTATGAATTCTTTCTTTTTTAAATCTTCCTCTGAGTGTGTGTGTGTGTGTGTGTGTGTGTGTGCAGATACACATCTTCCATGGTGTAGGAATGGATGTCAGAGGACAATCTCAGGTATTAGTTTCTGCCTTTAACTGAGTTTGGACTCTATTGTTTTCTACTATTTACAGCAGGCTAGCAGGCCCATGAACTTGTAGGGATTCTCCTATCTCTGTCTCCTACCCACTGAAGAGCATGGGGATTGCAGATGCATGTTATTGCATTCAGCCTTACATGAGTTATGGGGTTCTGATTTCAGGGCCTCATGCTTAATCAGCAAGCACTTTACCCATTGAGCCATCTTGTCAGTCCCGCTGTGCTATTTTCAAACATGGGTTTCAGATCTCATCCAACAGTACATCAATTATTAAAAATAAAATCATATGACTAAACTAGTATACTCTCCACCAACTATATGAAGAATAAAGACTAAGAGAAATCTCATCTCATGCTTAAAGCAAATTAACAGTAAGGAAAATAAAATATATAACATGAGCCCAATAATTTCACTCCATAGTTTAAAAAGCTAAATAGCTATGCACTGTGTGTTGTATCTAATTGCTGAAAATGAGTAGGAGGTAAGTGAAAGAGCCAAAGCCATGGTTCTAGTCCTGCCCTGTCACCAACTAGTTATGTGACACTGGCTGGGTTTCTTGGTTCCTTTCTGGAAAATAAAGTCATATTAGAAGCTCAAAACTAAAGGTCTTATGAATAATCCATTTGGAAACTTGATTTGTTAGCTAATTAAAAATATATAAATTAAAAAATATATAATTTTATTAAAAGTCAAATTTCAACAGAAATACTGTTGGGTGCATAACGTTGCACTCAGAAGCCATAGGTTCTTACAGAGAAATCACAGTGGCAGGAATCAGATTATTCCCAGTGAGTTGGACAGGGAGACTCCGGAAGCTCCACACAATACAGACTATTGCCAAGGCCCTTGGTTACCAAACAGAAGTGGATGGTAAGACCCTATTGGTGAAGATTCCACATGCTTCTGTTGTAGAATACTTATACTTAGAAAAAAACAAAACAAAACAAAACAAAACAAAAGTAGAACTGAGTTGGAAGCCTCTTTCCTGCTAACTGTCATAGTGCTGTAAAGCATTATGCAGCCTTCTGGGGGAGAAAAGTCAACAACAGTTCTAACCAGAAGTTAACCTTGCAAGCTACACAGCTGGCCAGCCAGGAAAAAATTATTCCACTACTGCAATAGTGGTACATGTGTCATGGACATAACCAATTGCTGACAGAATTAAGGGTGTAGACTAACACACACTCTTAGGGATTTTGGGCTTTGTAAGGCTATCTGTTTGTTTCAGTCCCTGCACTTGCATACTGTGTGCTGGTTTTTATTGAATATGTATAATGCTCAGCTGAATTTTTTAATTTGCCAGTAAATTTCTCCACCCAGCCCACTAGAATACTTGAATAGCAGGCAAACTCAACACCTAGGATTACATCTGCAGTTGGATTGGAGTTAAAAAGCTACACTTGGCATCTTAAACTCCTACTCTGAAGGTACAAGTTGTATTTCCAAATCTAAAAGCACTGCAGATTATTAGAAAACCCAAGCATCAAATCAACTCAGGATGCAAAAATCACATCATTATAATACAAGAAACACAAAGAATCATGACAATACTATCCCACCACAAATTATAAATCCATAAAAAATTGCCCCCCAATAAGATTCTTTTAATGAAATGCCTGAAAAAGATTTCAAAACAAAAAAAAATTATCTATACTAAAAGAAATCAGAGGAATCAAACAGGAAAACAAAGGAATTAAAGAAGTAAACAAACTCCTGAAGGAATTTCAAGAGAACAAAGGAAACCAGTTTAATGAAATAAGGAGGTCACTATTGAAGAAAAACAAGGCAGAAATTATAGCACTGAAAAACATAGTCAGTCAAATAATAATAATAATTTTAAAAAAACTGCATGGAAACTATCACCAGTAGAATGTATGAAGGAAATAACCGAATATTTAACCTAGAAGACCAGGTAGCAGATCTAATACAGTCCAACAAAGAGAAAGACAAGCTAATAGGAAGGTATGGATGGGTATTTCAAGATATCTGGGACACCATAAAAAGATCAAACATAAGAATTCAAGGTATAGTAGAAGGAGAAGAATTTCAATCCAGAGGCTTAGTAGGTGTTTTCAACAAACTCATAGAAGAAAATTTCCCCCAAATTGAGAAAAACTGCCACTGCAGATACAGGAAACTTTTATAACTTCAAACAGAAAAAAAACTGTAGGAACCCCTCTAAGCCATGTTATAATTTAGCTAATAAACACACAAACCAAAGAAAATATATTGAGAGACATTAGAGAGAAAATGCAAGTCACCTATAAAGGCAAGCCCATCAGGATCACAGCAGATTACCCAATACAAACTTTAAAAGCCAGAAGGGCTTGGAATGATGTATTCCAAGTTCTGAAAGATAACAATGGTCAACCAAGAATACTTTATTCTGCAAAGCTATTTATCCTAATTGAAGTCAAAATGAGGACATTCCACAACAAAAGCAGGCTAAAGAAATTTATGACAACTAAGCCAGCTGTACAGAAAATACTTGAAGGAATTCTTTACATTAAAGAGAAAGCACAGCACACAACTGAGGAAACAGGGAAAATAAACCATACTCAAATAAATGTAGAACAAGAGAATAAAGGGAAACAGGAAGCACTACAAAACAAGAAGGATGGTGGGAATAAACATATGCTTTTCAATAACTCTCAGTATCAATGGCCTCATTGACCCAACCAGAAGACACAGGCTTACACACTGGATTAAAAGGCAGGATTCTAGATGGGCATGGTGGCACATGCCTTTAATCCCAGCACTCAGGAGGTAGAGGTAGGAGGATTTCCATGAGCTCGAGGCCACCCTGAGACTACATAGTGAATTCCAGGTCAGCCTGGACTAGAGTGAGACCCTACCTCAAACCCCGCCCTCCCAAAAAAGGCAGGATCCTACTGTTTGTTGCCTCCAGGAAACTCATCTCTCAATAAAAGATAGACACTGTCTTAGACTGAATGATGGAAAACAGGCTGAGGAAACGCACAGGTGTTGCTATCCTAATATCTAACAGGATAGACTTCAAACCAACATTAGTGAAGAAAGATAAAGAAGGCCATTTTATACTGATTAAAGGAAGAGTATAACAGGAAGACATTTCAATCCTAAATGTATATGCAGCTAACATGAGGGCTCCAAATTTCACCAAAAAAGAAAAAAAAAAAAAAAACACTATTAGGCTTAAGGTCACAGAAAATGCCAAACACAATTGTAGTGGATAACTTCAATACCCCACTCTCATCAATTGACAGGCCATCCTGGCAAAAAAAATAAACAGAGAGAAATCTGGAATAAATAGCATCATGGAACAAATGGACCTAACAGATATCTACAGAACATTCTACCCAAATGCTGCAGAATATGCATTTTTCTCAGCAGGAGAAATAGAACATACAGGAAAATTGAAGTAATCCCTTGTACTCTATCTGACCACAATGGGATTAAACCACAAATCAGCTACAAGAAAAACTATGGAGCATACAGAAATTTATGGAAACTGAACAGTATACTATTGAATGATGAATAGGTCATTGTAGAAATCAAAAAGGAAATCAACAAATTCATAGAATCAAATGATTATGAGTATACAACATACCAAAACCTTTGGGACACAATGAAGGCAGTCCTAAGGGGCAAGTTTATAGCTCTAAGTGCCTATATTAAGAAATTAGAGAGTTCACAAATAAACAATTTACTGCTTCACCTTAAAGTCTTGGATAAAGAAGAATAAGGCAAACCAACAATGAGTAGATGGGAAGAAATAATAAAGATTAGGGCAGAAATTAATGAAATAGAAAACTAACAAAATAATCCAAAGAATAAATGAAACAACAAGTTGGTTATTTGAAAGGATAAAGAATATTGATAAACCCTAGCAAATCTGCCCAGAAGAAATAGAGAAGAGACAAAAATTAATAAAATTAGAGATGAAAAAGGCACCATTATAATGGACACCAAAGAAATGCAGAAAATCATAAGGACATACTTTAAGAATATATATCTCAATGTTTAAAAATCTGAAAGAAATGGATGATTTCCCTGTTTCATATGACCTACCAAAATTATATCAATATGAGATAAACCATTTAAATAGATCTGTAATAAGTACAGAGATCCAAGTAATTATAAAAAGTCTCGCAACTAAAAAAGTCCAAGCCCAGATGGATTCACTGGTGAATTTTAGCAGACCTTCATGGAAGAACTAATACTCTGGCTTCTCCAACTTCTCCATAAAATAGAAAAGAAAGGATTTTTACTGAAAACTTCTATGAAGATAGTGTCACCCTGATACCAAACCCAGGCAAAGACAGAACAAGAAAAGAAAATTGCGGACCAATCTCCCTTATGAACATAGATGCATGAATTCTGAACAAAATATTGGCAAAAGGAATACAAGAATATATCAGAAAGATTATTCACCCCAGCCAAGTAGGTTTTATCCCAGAGATGCATTGATGGCTCAACATACATAAATCCATAAATGTAATATACTACATAAATGGACAGAAGGACAAAAATCACATGGTCATCTTTATAGATACAGACAAGGGGTTAAACAAAATGCAATATCCCCTCATGGTAAAAGTCCTACATAAACTGGGAATAAAGGAACATATAACAACATAATAAAAGCTATTTATGACAAACCTACAGCCAACATAATACTAAATGGAAAAAACTTGAAGTTTTTCCACTAAATTCAGGAAAAGACAAGGGTATCCATTGTCCCCACTTTTATTTAATACAGTACTGGAAGTCTTAGCTATAGCAATAAGGCAAGACACACTCATAAAAGGGATACAAATTGGAAAGGAAGAGATCAAATTATCATTATTTGGGCTGGAGAGATGGCGTAGCGGTTAAGCGCTTGCCTATGAAGCCTAAGGACCCCGGTTCAAGGCTTGATTCTCCAGGACCCACTTTAGCCAGATGCACAAGGGGGTGCACGCGTCTGGAGTTCGTTTGCAGTGTCTGGAAGCCCTGTCGCGCCCATTCTCTCTCTCTCTCTGTATCTGCCTCTTTCTCTCTCTCTGTCACTCTCAAATAAATAAATAAAAATCTTTAAAAAAAATTATCATTATTTACAGATGATATGATTATATACATAAAGGACCCTAAAGAATCCACCAGCAAACTGTTAGAGCTGATAAACACTTTTAGCAATGTAGCAGGATACAAAATTAACACACAGAAATCAGTAGCTTTCCTATATACTAACAATAAACATGGCAAGGATGAAACCAGGAAATGTTTCCCCCCAAGAAATCACCCCCCAAAATAAAAGTGCCTTGGAATAAACCTAACCAAGGAAGTGAAGGATCTCTACAATGAGAACTTTAAAACACTCAAGCAAGAAATTGCAGAAGACACTAAGAAATGGAAAGATATCCTATGTTCTTGGGTTTGAAGCATCAATATTGTAAAATTGTCAAACTTACCAAAAAATCTACATATGTAATGCAATCCCCATTAAAATTCCAATGGCATTCTTCACAGAAATAGAAAAAAAAATCCTAAAATTCATTTGTAAGTACCAAAAGCTTCGAATAGCCAAAACAATTTTGAGCAACATAGTAAGGCTAGTGGTATCACCATACCCAATTTTAAGCCTTATTACAAAGCCATAGTAACAAAAACAGCAAGGTACTGGCACAAAGACAGACACATAGATCAATGGAACAGAATAGAGGACCCAGATGTTAATCCAGGCAGCTACAGCCATCTGATTTTTGACAAAAATGCCAAAAATATTCACTGGAGAAAAGACAGCCTTTTCAACAAGTCATGCTGGGAAAATTGGATATCCATATGTAAAAGGATGAAAATAGATCCTTGTCTTTCTCCATGAACAAGAATCAAGTCCAAATGGATTAGGGACCTTAATATCAGTCCTGAAACTCTGAAACTGCTAGATGAAAAGGTAAGGGAAACACTTCAACATATTGGCATAGGCAATACTTTCTGAATATAACCCCAATTGCTGAGGAAAAAAAAAGACCCACAAATCAACTACCAGGATCTCATGAAATTACAAATCTTTTGTACAACAATGGACAAAGTGAATAGAGCAAAGAGACAACCTACAGAATGGGAGAAAATCTTTGCCAGCTATACATCTGACAGAGGATTAACATCTAGAATATACAAAGAACTCAAAACAAACCAGTAAATCAAACAACCCAATTAAAAAATAGGCTATAGAACTAAATAGAGAGTTCTCAAAGGAAGAAATATATATGTCATATGAACATCTGAAAAAGTGTTCTACATCCTTGGCCATCAGGGAAATGCAAATTAAAACTACTTTGAGATTCCATCTCACTCCTGTCAGAATGGCTATCATCAAGAAAACAAATGACGAGCTGGAGAGATGGCTTAGTGGTTAAGCACTTGCCTGTGAAGCCTAAGGACCCTGGTTCGAGGCTTGATTCCCCAGGACCCACGTTAGCCAGATGCACAAGAGGGCGCACGCATCTGGAATTTGTTTGCAGTGGCTGGAAGCCCTGGAGTGCCCATTCTTTCTCTCTGTCTCTCTCTGACTCTCTCTAGCTCTCAAATAAATAAATAAAATACACAAACAAATTTTTTTTTAAAATTGAAAAAAGGAAAGAAATTACAATAAATCTTGGTGAAGATGCTGAAAAAGGGGAACTCTTCTATACTGCTGGTGGGGATGTAGTCTGGTATAGCCATTGTGGAATTGAGGAGGTTCCTGAGATAGCTAAATACAGATTTACTATATGATGCAGCTGTAGCACTCCTAGGCATATATCCTAATGACTCTTCTCACTACCTTAGAGATACTTACACAACCATGTGTATTGCTGATCTTTTCACAATAGCTAGGAAATGGAACTAGCCTAGATGCCCCTCAACAGGTGAGTGGATAATAAAGATGTGGTACATTTACACAATGGAGTTCTGTTCAGCGGTAAAAGAAAATGAAATTTTCAGAGAAATGGATGGATCTGGAAAAGATTATACTAAGTGAGGTAACCCAGGCCTAGAAAGTCAAGTGTCACCTGTTCTCTCTCATATGTGGATCCTAGCTACAAATGTTTAGACTTGTGTGTGAGCTGGAACCAAAAATCAGTAGCAGAGGCCAGTAAACTAGGAATATGTATAAGGGAAGGAGAAGAGAGAAGGACTTTAGGCGATGGTATTGTACATATGAATAGAAGAATAGATTACAGGGAGTGGAATGGTCTAAGTGAGGCCAGGGGAAGAGATTGAGTAAGAGAAGGTTCTGGGGAGGGTCAATCAAAATTCAAGATATTCTGAAAAAGACATGTGAAGACCTACTTTTTTCAATAATGGCATGCATATCCAGAAGCCCTAGATTGTTACTAGAAAATTTTCAGTGTCAGGGATTGGATACCTTCCAGTGAGTTGTTGGCCAGTGAGGTTGCCTCCAAAACATTACAGGCCATTGGCAAAGCCCTTGGTTTCCCATGAGTAACAAATGGTAAGACCCTATTGCTGAAGACTTCACATGCCTGTGCAGCAAGGTCACTGAGAAATCAAGCTGGTGCTGAGATGAAAACCTTCTCTTTGTAGACCAGCCAACTGAAAATTGTAAATAGTTGCACTGCTCACAGCCCTATGAGAGACAGAAGTCATCAGTGGTGAAAACAGTGGACACCAGAAGCCTCAAGTTTGGCCAGAGAGGCCAAGTGACTGAAGGGTGCAATAGTGGCATGTCTGCCCAGGGGGAAACCACCTGCTCTCTAATTGGATTGGAGGCCTGCTCTATGGGGCAGAATACATGCCTAGTATTGAAAACCTAATCAAAAGCTTATGGCAGGGGAGGTTATGAGCCTTACGGCTATAAAACCTGCTCTTGCCTGGCTAAATGCATATATTATTCTCACCAAACTGCCCTAAAAGCACTACAGTTAATGTTCACATTCATATATTAATGCTACTCTTACTTATGTTTAGAGAAGCTTCTCCTTTCAAGCAATGGTAACCACTGGGATGACCAAAAAGGCAACATAGTGCTGAGAAGAAGGGACAGAGGAGTGTCCAGCACTGAAACATCTCTAACCCTCCAAGGCTCAGGGTCCATTGCAGAAGAGGTGGCAGAAAGAATGTAAGAGCCAAAGGAAGGGTACCACTGCTTACAATGAAACTGTACAGACAGAAATTGGCCTTGATATCAATTACCTCGCGGTGCCTAGCAATACCATCACAAGACCCTCATAATAGAAAAAAAAATGATGACATCAAAATAAAAAAGAGACTAATGGAGAGAGGAAGGGGATATGATGGTGAGTGGAGTTGTGAAGGGAGAAGTGGTGGAGGGAAGGAAATTATCTTGGTTTATTGTCTGTAAGTACAGAAGTTGTCAATAGACAAAATTTAACAAAAATAGAACAGGGATTAATTTGAAAAAATAAGGGTGTACTTTTATATATGTCTTTGGTACACATATACTTTTACCACATAGTAAAAACAAAAGCAAGTTATCATACTTCAGAGATGCATGTGTTTATTTATTTTTATATAAAGCACTGAATCTTGTCTGAAATTTGAAAGTGTAGAATGTAGAGAATCTTCAATATTTTCTAGAGTTGACTGAGATTTTGCTTACATAACCATCAGCACTAAACATGCTGCTTCACATAAATATGCAGCACAAAATGGCAGAAATATGTTTAGAGCCATTTCAGAAATTGTGGAAACTCTAGATGCTTATGCCTCGAGGGCATTTGCAACCTTTGTGCTTCCCTCACCTTTGTGCTTACATGGGATCTGGAGAGGTGAACATGGGTCCTTAGGCTTCACAAGTAAAGCACCTTAACTACTAAGCCATCTATTCAGCCCTGAACATTTTTGTGAAATTTTATAAAATTTTATGAAACATCTTTATGAAACTGAAGTCAGCAACTCAAACAATTTTTAATACCAAACATTAGAGTACAATACACTCCAAAGGTATAATAATTTGAGACATTTTATGAATGACAGTAAGAAAATATTAAATATTTTGCTTTCTATAACTAAAATATTATGTTCCTCCTACAGCAGAAATTTTATAAGTTCAGCAAAAACATTGCAATTCCTAACATACATTAGCCTCAAGTCTGCTGAGATATTTCAGGCAGCATTCACTGGTGTGACATGGTTCAGTGGTGTGCATGACAGTATGCCCAGTGCTGAGTGAATATGTCATGTGTTCAAAACAAAAGTTGCAGTAAAACCTCATGATGCAAGAAACACTTTGGTTTTATTATGAGTTTGATCTTAAATTAACTTTTGGTTTTCACAGATTAATAAATCTTATTTTTCCATATTTTTCACAAGTCCACATTTATTAACATTGTCTCATTGTGAGGTGGGGCTCCACCATTCACAGTTTACGAACCTGGAACATAGAGGACTAGGCTGCATGAAATCTCCTTTATACATCTCTGAATTTTTCCTCGTTGCTTTTACTCATTATACTTGAAATTTTTGCATGCTCACAGAAAGCCCATTGTTCATTTCCTGCATCTTCATGGCTGCGTTCCCTCTGGGCTAAGTTTGTGCTGCAAAATGCTTTCTCCTCAGCTGCTAAAATTCTGCCCACTTTTCAACACCTGCTTACACATCACTACTGTTTGAACAATATCTTTTGGACTGTATTTTTTTTTCTTCTCTTAGAAGAAATCTCAATCTTTGGCTGGACAGATTGCTTGGAAGTTAAGGTGCTTGCCTGTGAAACCTAAGAACCAGGTTCATTTCTGAACTCACATAAGCCAGATGCACAAGGTGGTACATGCATCTGGAGTTCATTTTCACTGGCTAGAGACCCTGACATGCCCATTATTTATCTCTCTCTCTCTCTTTTCTTTCTCCCTTCTTTCTTTCTCTCTCTCAAATAAATAAATAAAATTTTAAAAAGAAGAAATATCAATCTTAGGAAAGAATTTGAACTTCTTTTATTTTCCTCACACCTTCCCTCCTCTCACTCATATTTACTTCATTGGTACTCTACTTTAGCAACAGAGCCATGCTTTACTTAGCTATAGTAGAAAGTAATGAATTGCTTTTTCTAATCCCCCAATTATTGAACTAATGAAAAGTATATGGTGAAGATGAACACATATTATAATTATTGTAACTATTCCATGTGAGGATGGTCTACAATGAGTCAAGCCCTTAATAGTGAATTAAGGATCAGCTTGATTCAGTATGCTTTAGGACCTATGGTCAAGTGTGCCTTTGAACAATAAGAGATGCCCCATCTGGATCTATGTAGAATTGTATCAAAACTGGAGGAGCAAAGGTGATAGGAGTTAGGCGTCTGAATAATTTTTCACTCAGGTGTATACTGCCACCCAAATTACACAACTATGCTTGTCTGATTTGATTTGTTCTCCATGAGAAATTCAACTACAACCCAAGTCAATTCTTCCACCATGCAATAACCAATTGTCTATTCCAGGAGAACACTTCAGAAGTTCAAAATAAAGTTTGAGTCCCTCTATTTGAAAAAAATACATATGCAGAAGAGTAGAGTCTTTCCACTCCAATCCTAGTTTTAAGTTCTTGATTTTAGGCTTGTTTTTAAATCTTTAAATTTTTTGTCATCTTTTAGAAAAGACTATTTCATCTTGAGTTTTAGATATCAGAATGGCTTGGTCTCTACTTAGGAAATAAAGCAATACTTCTCATGGCCCTGCTGTGTAAACACACTGCATCAGAGTCTCCAGGGCAATGGAGCATGACTCTAAGGATCTGCTTACTCTTCCATTTTCATAGCTGTCTTCCTCCCTACCTTCTCAGCTTCCATCCTTCTTCACATTTTAGGCTACAATCTGTGAAGCTTTAGTTTTCTTCATATAATAGCTACCTAAGTTTCTGTTTCTCCTATTCTTAACAAACTTCTCATCTTTCAAAGTCACCAAAAATATTATTCAGATTGGCCTGTAAATCTAATCCTCATAGTTCTCCAAAAAGAAAGTAGTCATCCTCTCCTTGTAAAGAAGAGGTAGTGTTAGAGAGCCTGCCTTTTGACTCTACCACCTTGGATAGAGGGGATAGCCATGAAGCAGCCTGCACTATACCTTTTGGAGCTGTTTTGCTTTGATCTGTGTGATTGTATGGCTTCATCTCCTATGCCAAGAAAGTCACCTTTTCATTACACCAGCAACTTGCCTTCAAGAGGTTGATCTAAAAGCCTTATTCCATTGTTTGAGCTCATGAGAACAAAGCTTCTTCATAATGCAGGCTAAGTTAGTTTCCACATTGTGATTCTATTTCCATATTGGGTAGATGGTAAGGCCAAATGTTGGGAACAGCAGCATGAAGACTGACTCATATCACAATTCTAAGCCATTATCTACAATCTACCTTTTGAAATAAGACACCCCTTCATCCTTCTGATTTCTTGTTCATAGCCTTGAAACATATAAAGCAGTTAATATGTACTTCCTAGATCAATATATGATTGGTGCACTAGTTACCTTCTCATTTCTGGGATAAAATACCTAACCAGAAGCAGCTTAGAGAAGGAAAGGGTTTATTTTTGGGTTATAGTCCAAAAGAGTGTAGAGTCCATCATGGCAGAGAAAACCTGATAGGAGTAGGAAATCAACATCATGGCATCACCTCAATAGGTCAGAAGTAGAGAGCAACTGTTGCTGAATGCTCAGCCAGATTTCTCCTTTGTACATAGTTTAACAGCCCAGTCCATGAGATAGTGCCTCCCACAGTTAGCATGGATCCTTGCACCTCAGCTAATCTAATATGGAAAATACCTTACAAGACATGACCAGGCATTTGTTTCCATGTTGAGTCTAAATATACCACAACTGGTACTGGTCAGGTCCAATGCTTCAGGACAGCTTGATATAAAACATTTAGGGGCAGATTTTCTAATTTCCAAACCTAGTCTTTCTCAGAGTCATCAGCAATCTATTAATCTTACTATTCTAATAGAGTTAAATAAAGGTGTCACCTCCTAATGTGCCCTCTGTTTCTTCTGTAGCATGGATCTTGCTAGCAGGCTCTTCCATAACCTTTACTTGATAAACTGCAAGAGAGCCACCAGTTGTTGGACTAGTTTATTTCTTTAAATGCTATGTTACATTATATATTAATTTCCTATAGCACCAAATAAATTAATCATTCACATCACAAGACAATTACTTTCATAAAAATATTGCCAAGTGTAAATAAATGAAGTCCAATAAAATGTCTCAGAACGTCAAGCATAAAACATCAGGAATAAAACCCATTTTATTATAACATATATCTATGTAAGCTATTTATCCTTGACAAGAGAGGATTTAAAGCAGGGCCATCAATCAGTTTTGCTATATTGCCTGTTCTAAATGATAAACATTCAACAACATTTCATCATCACTTGTATGGCTACACTTATGGACTTTCCATTAAATCGTAGATTATCAGAATATAAAATTGAATTTGAGCTGTAAACTATGACACCACTCTAAGATTTCTTCTGACCCAATCCAGACGACATTCCAACACCATGAATCACCTTGGCAGTGTTTTGACTGTTGCCTTTTCTTAATTGCATTCCCAGCCTAAAGTGCTTTTATTTGACCAATCCAATCGTTTCAACTTTCACTTGCTAACAATAGCTGATTGCTCTTGTCAAAAAATTATGTCATAATAACTGTGCTCTAAACTCTTAACCTGCCTGGCAGTTACATATGAAGAGCCATTGGAAATGAAACAATCCTACTGTGAAATATAAGTATTTAAAAAATTTGCTTAAAATAGGCAAAAACATCCTGCTAGCTTCCCCTTCCTTGTCAAAAAGCAATGCTTCCTGTTACCTTTTAGCTAAAGCACCATCTTGTGAGTGGATTCATTGTAAATGTGATAACCTATGTTTCCACCATCAATTAACTACTGGTGGAAAATTTTATATTTCATAAAAAATATGCTCTATAAAATGAAGGAACAAACTATAGACCAGGCTGGCTCTGAATTCACTATGAATCCAAAACTATTCTGGAACTCCTGATCTTACTGCCTCCTCTTTGGAAGTGCTGACATATTACAGGCATGGCCAATATGCATACTCATAAAGTTTGAAAAGCATAGAAAGCAATTTCTGTTCTTAGTAATAATGATTTTTATGACATGAACCAAATTTTAGGTCCCACTTCTTTGGGAAATTCTTTAATTCTCATAATTATGCTGCCAATAGGAATTCTTTCCAATTTACAAACGAGAGCATAATTTGTATAGAAAAGGAATCCATTTTCACCAGTCAATAAGTTATAACTTGGCATCAAGTACCTTCTCTCACTTCTAGATACTCCCAAGGTGTACCTCCATTTTTAGGTTGAAAAGTGCAAACTTCCATAGTCATAGCCTTAGTATACTGTTAAGTTTGGAATAAAAGTATCTTTCAAAAGGTTCATGTGTTAAGGGCTTGTTTCCCGCTGGTGGACCCAATCATTGAGAGGTGATTGGCCCATGAACAGTCTTCACCAGCCTAGTCAATGGATCAATACACAGATACATTCAGAATTTGATGATATTGTTAGGAGAAGGTAGAAATGTTAAAAAGTATGTTTGGTGGAAGTAAGACACAGGTGGTGGAAGGTGTGTGACAGAAGTATGTATCTTGGCTGCTGCCCTTCCTCACTGTCTCTCTCTGCTTCCTGTCCATGATGATGTGAGCTGATTTGCTCAAACATCCTCTGTGCCTCACACCATGGACCCAGAAGCAAAAGAACCAACTGTATACTAGCCAAATCAAACCTTTTCTCCTTTTACATTGCTTCTCATTTCTACATCTATTTAACCCCACTGTTTAGTAATCTTCAATCAAAGCTATATTTTCCCCTAAGAAAAAAGAATCAGATAAGCAATGTATAGAGACTAGAAATAAAAGTACTCAGTTCCCTTCTGCTTTGTGAGAAAGGAAGAAACTAAGCAAGATGCTTGCTCATGTGACTGGTGCATTTCCACCTAATAGTCTTTCAGAGAAGGGTCTTCACTTGTGGGGACAAGATAGGAATTCATGTTGTGGAATCAGAACCCACAGTCTTATCAGAATTGCACAGTGTGAGCTTCTAAGTTACAGATTCAGGGGTTCTTCAGTTCTTTGGTTTTTAACAAGATGAGCTTTGGGGTGTTTGGAGAAATAGGAATTAAATACTCTGTAAAGCTGACACTATGGCTAGACTGGTGAGTGATCAGTTAGTAGGAAAGGACATGAGCATGTTTGCATCTTCTCATGGGCTGAGAGTCTAGAAAACATGTAGTTATTACTGTTGTTGGAATCAGTAGCTTCTGTTTCTTCTCTCCTTCCCCAGGCTTCTTAAATTCCCACTTAATTATGTTATTACTCTTTAGCAAGCCAGTCCAACTTAGGTCTTTTTTTAACCATTTGTTTTCAATGATTTTCTCTTTTGAAGTATAAGGAAAAGAACAAAGTGCTTATGAAAGTGTTTAAGGATGTATTTCTGTGTGTGTTTATGTGCCAGTATATTACATGGAAATGAATGAATGTCTAAAGTTGGCTTTAAAAGCATCTTATTTTCAAAACTAAAACTATGATACACATTCTAAAATTCCCTTCCTTATCAGAGGCATCATGACACCATTGTCTACAAGAATACTTCTCCTTTTTCTACTAGCATCTACTACTTGGATAGATTTCTAAAATCATAGCACCAGGGCCACATCACAGATCAGTGATAACAACATTGCTCTGGGTGGAACCCACGTACAGGATATTTGAAGACCATTCAGGTGGTTGTTATATCAGTTTTACTGGGATCCAATCATTGATGCTATCATTTTCCATAATCACTGATGCATAATTTTTTTTACTTGATGTTTAATTGCAGAGGGCACACATTGAGAATTTCTGAAAATGTTTCCTGATCTGTAACTCCTCACAATAGAGAACTTTTTCATACATTTCCTCTATTATTTGGTAATGAACATGCTCAATACAGACGACCAAAGGCTAGGTGCTGTGGGAAATGCAGAACATTCATGGGTAACAACTCTGACGACACAGAACATTAGTTTCATAGAATAAAATCAAGTAATGGCCATGGAATTCTGTTAGTTAATTACTAACAAATGTGGATCAAGATAAATGATCACTCATTTTCTGATATTGACTAAATTGTCGTTATCATTCCTGATATTGGCGAAAACCAATAACAAGCACCTGCATCAACAAAAGACTCTCATGCTTAGTGCATTAAGTAAACTTGTATTCATGAAAAGACATTCTTGTTAAGCCAAGGGAAGGTGTGATGTAGCTTTATTTAAGGTAGCAATAATCATAAGGAAAAGAGTAATCAACAACCCAAATTCAGGGCTGGAGAGATGGCTCAGCAGGTAAGATGCTTGCCTGCAAAGCCTAACCACTCAGGTTTGATTCGCCAGTACCCACATAAAGTCAGATGCACAAAGTGGCTCATGCATCTGGAGTATATTTAGAGCAGCTGGCCCTGGGCACCTGTTTTCTCTGTCTGTCTCTCTTCTCTCTGTGTTTCTCTCTGCTTACAAATAAATAAATAAAAATAAAAAATAATTTAAAATTAAATAAAAACAAATTCTTTGTTAAATGTCTGTATACATTTCAATATGGCTTTTCATATTATGCGGTCATTTGAAAATATTAAAAATAGTTATGTTGGCTGTCAAGTACATTAGATAGATGCATAAAGCAGAAATGTGCAAGACATAATTAAATTAGCAAAAATGTTAGAACTTATAGCAAATATAAACGTTTTCTTTTATATTATAATGAAATTGTTCTAATTGATTTTTTAAAAAAGTTTTTATTATGTTTCCTGGTCAAATATCATTAGCATATAATAAAGGTATCATGTGGCATACATCTGTGTTAAAATTACTGTGGGCTTTGGGGTTCCCTCGCTGGGACTAATACGTAGTTGAGCTAATTAGTCTTCTATTGTTCTTTGAACAGCAAGGCCAATGAGATATTCTTATTTAGAATGGTAACATAAGAATTCTTTTTTTCTCCAGTGGTCATATTTCACAAGAGGTAGTTTTGAACATGCTATTCTAAAATTAGGTATCTTTTAGTATAGTTAATTTGTAGATAATTGTAGAACGACATATGTACATGGCAAGCTATGAATACTAGAACATTAATGAACAAATAATAAGAAACTGCTTGTCCTTTTATTGAACAATAAAAGGCTAAAAAATCCATAACAATTTTGATGGTTATGGCTGATGTCCTTTTGACTGCTACAATTTTAAAGATAACTTTAGTCAGCTGGAAAGCATATGTTAAAAGGGAATAGCTCAAGTGAAACAAATTCTTCTTGCTTCTGTCTCCAAGTGAACTGCACTGTGAAAGGACCCAAAATGCGTTTGCATTGCCTGAGAGAATTGCAGCATGAGATAAGGTGTAGCTGTCGAGGCACTGAAAACTGCTTTCTGCTACCAGAAATATTTTTTTAAAAATTGGAAAAGCCCGTTAGTTTCTCTTTTTTAACAAGTGAAACAAGTCATTTGCTTAAAAAAAAAAGTGTCTTTGGAGGAATATCCATTTTTCATGTGAGTTGTCCTGGTAGATTTCCTAAAAGCTGAAGCTAGAAGGCAAGTAAGCCTTTTTGAAGGAATTGATGACTACTCAGGTGTGGGAAATGAAGTTCAGCTAACACACATTTTTAAAGAGAAATCTAAATTTAAGAGATGAAGTTATTCATTATTTTATCTTATCTATTAAAAGTCTTCATCACAGAACGAGCATGGTTTATTGCTTCACTCCTGCACTGCTGTTCACTGAAGCTTCTCTAACGCTATTTGATGACCCTTCTCCCCACCTTCTCTTCTCAGTCCACTTGAAAGATTCTACTTGTATTATACATATGTGACTTGAGACAGGTCACTGCTTTCAATTTATTAAAGTGTTTTCATGCAACTGAGATATCAAAATACCTGTACATAATGCCAACTTTCAATAAAGGTCACATTGTACAGTCAGATTCTCAAAGGAAATGTACAGAATAACCTCTCCACAGAGTCAGGGGATCACACTATAGAACTTTGTTCAGGTATATAATATATTGCTTATGTGTAAACATCTTTGGTACAAAAATGCCTTTATTTATAATGACAACCATAATCATCACTCAGGAGCTTAGCATGCATGTTCTATTTGATTTTATGATCACTAAAACATGAATATTTTTAAAATATAGATTTTGAATTTTGTGATTTTCTTTAAATTAAAAATATGCAATGAAGTAGGTAATGGTATTCTAGCTTGGGTGTTTCACATGTTTAATTTCAATTTTTAATACATAGCAGATAAATTTTATGTGTATGTCTCAATTATCTTGACTATTTCTCTCTTCCCCTTGGCCATAATTTCACTATCTTTTTCCCATCTTTTATTTCCCCCATCCCTGCTCACGACAACACATAAATGAAAGCAAGTTTAAAATTGGTTATAGAAAACTTCCTTTTAATCATTTTTTTCACTTAAGAGATACACTTCTCGAAGCAATAATTTACCTTTACTGCTTTGCATCCTGAGAAGAGCTGGTCCCTTTATGTGTTTTGTAACACAATGCATGCATCTAGGTTTATTTTTTTTCTATTGCAAGATTGAACAAAGCAGCTTTAATTTTTTTTTAAAAAATAAGTACATGCTTCAAATGACTGCAGATGCGGTCACAGTGTAAAAGTTTATTTGCAACATTTACTTTCTACCTACTAGGAAACTATCGTGGAGCCATTTTCCTGTTCTTGGAGGATTAGCACAACTGACTGTTTTGTACAAGATGACATAGTATTGGCTGAGAGAGGAAATTATGTCATTGCTATTCTAGACTGATATTCTTCAAAATGGTAGTGAAGTGATTTATTACCATTATACATTCAAATATGTTAATATAAAACATATTTTAGTTTGTCTACTTCTGTGAATTCTAAATCATGATTTACAAAATCATAGGTGATATATTAATACCAAAAATTGTCATTCATTTTTTAAGAAATCATACAGACCACAAAATAATTTTATACTTTATCTTGATACCCTTCATTAGCTTTCTGTATTTCATTAAAATCAGCCAACTCTTTGAAAAGAAAATATAAACAGAAATTGTGACATGTCAATTGCTCAGCATTCCAACAGAGAATGAATCCTTTTTAATTTGAAAAGGAATTAAACAATGTCAATGACTAAATTAGAGTTCACCTCTCATTAAAAATAAATCAGTGAGAATAATTTTACAAATTGACATACTGAAAATTATTAGTTATAGGTTAAAGTAGGTAGAGAGGAAAAAAAACTTACTTTTTTCTGAAGTATTCATGAAAATTCAAAAGTTGCCTTCACATCTGGTCAACAGTACCCTATATCAACTTCCACTAGATTCAAACTGAAAAGATCCCACTAAAAAATTGAAGTCTGCTCCCAACTATAGCAACAACATTGCTCAAAATTATTAACAAGATTGAAGATAAGTGCATAGTCTGATTGGTGTTTTCTGACGTAAGAACCAACAGCAGTTCATCAAGCACGTTATGTCATGTACATTACATTAATTGCTCATGATCACCTTGGCCCTCCCACTTCTTAGATTTCATCTAAAGCAGCCATCAAGTTGTGGGTTTGGAGAAGTCTGGATCTTCTTTCTTAAGGCAGATTCTGTACAAGCTGTCTGACCAGTTTCACATGATTAGACTCAGTCTCTCCTGCCACTTCCCATCCCAAGGAAAATACACACTGCCGCCACAGTCTTCTGAGTGAGGAAAGAAACCAAATGATACAACCTGGAAGTGGGTTTGAGTGAACTTCCCCATCAGTAGACTTTGTGCAGTGGGAGGCAGAAGGCAGAAAAGAGCTTGCACATAAATCACAACTTCTTCTTCAGTCCCAAGGTCAGCTCCCAGGACTTTTGTCAGAAAGCTCTCTCCTGGGTTTGTATTAGCATGCCCAGTAGAAACACTGGCTAATGAATCTTCAGAGTCACCATGACAGTGAAGTAATGGCTATTGTGACACATCATTTTGGATCATTTTACTCCCTTCCTCACCCTCCTTATATGTCACTCTTTTTCATTTATTTACTTTTTCCTTTTCTTTCGAGGTAGAGTCTCCTTCTACCCAGGCTGACCTGGAATTCACTATGTAGTCTCAGGCTGGCCTTGAACTCACATCGATACTCCTAACTCAGCCTCCTGAGTGCTGGGGTTAAAAGCGTGCACCACCACGCTGAGTCTATTTCACTCTTACTGTCATGGACCATGAAGCCCACAATTATCTTGTACGAGGCTACAATTTCTTCTTCTTCATTTTTTTTTTTCAGGCTATGATTTCTAAAGCATCTGGGGTCTAGCACACATGAAGCTGAATGGAAAAACACAATAGATCAATAGTCCTTCTGCCTTTCTATTATGAAGTGACTTTGCTTTTCTAACAGAAAGCACATTTTCATTCTAGACTCATATTCTCAAGGCATAAAACAGCTCTGCCATGATTACTTGGATAAATGTCCTGCTTAGTTGTGAAGCAACCACAACTAGTTTCCAGTCAAAGAATTTCTGTTATTTCATCTCTAAAAGCAGTGATATGAAAATTTGGGGAAACTGACAATTGGACTAGGGGCTGATAACAAAATTTGCCATTGAGGTGCAACCAAAGAAGGACATTTGTTGCAAAAACAGAACACAAATCAATCTACCCACTGTGTAAAGAGAAATATTGAAGCAAATAGACCATTTTCATATACAACTGACAAGAAAAAAATCCAATAGCAAAGCCAGGAATTGAGGAAAGTAATAATGAAAATGGCATTTTTAAGACTTAAAAGTAGAAAATACCTCTAAAAATTACATAGTGATTGTTATAGAAAAATTTTACTAAATATGTTTTTTTCAATAACTTTCAATGATCTATAGCATTCATGAGTTTAAAATTATAAAGAAGATACAAGATAAGTAATTTGACCAAGCAGTCAGAACTTGAGACAGAAGAAGTGGCTTGAGAGGGAACTAGTGAAACCAGTGGGAGGTACTTGGGGGACACTGAGAACAAGAGAGCTGGTTTTCTTCTGAGTGTTTACTATGGCTGTCAGCACCTCTTGGATCATCTCTTGACATCAGAAAGTGGGTGAGTTCCAGTTGCCAGCTTCTTTCCACATGCCCAGACCCACTTCACTATGCTGTACATACAGAGAGACTTCTCAGAGGTCTCAATGGCATCTTTGGTGCCCTTTGACCCATCTAAGCAACTAGAGTAATGACAGCAGTTATAAATGCTGTCAGCTCAGATATCAGGGTTCTAGCTCTGTGAGCCCAGATACACCCTTCTGCTGTCCCCAAGATTGGAGCTGATGGCTGCTTCCTTCAATTAGTAACTCATGTTGCTTCAGTGTTGCTTATTTAGTCTGCAACTGCATTTCTCCTGTTAAATTCCTGATGTTAAATTTCTACTGTGTTTTCTTTGTGTCAACTAAACTCTAACAAACCTCAGAAATTCAAATAACATTTAAACTGTATCTGCCATACATAATCAAAAGCAAAATGTGTATTGATATTAGACTTGAAAGTACAGTATTTCAATAGGACCAAGACGCACTCATTTTGTGAAGAATATAATTTAAGATTAAAATAGATTAAGATACTGCTTATTTTTATTTGTGGTACTGAGGATTGAGCCTAGAACCTAATGCATGCCAGGGAAGTACTCTGCAGCTCACTGAAGTACATTACAGGCTTTTGCACTTTATTTTGAAATAAAGTCTCACTAAGTGTTTAGGCTGGCCTTAAACTTGAGATCCCCTTTCATTAGCCACTGCAGTAGATGCTTTCAGCAGTTATTTTCTCTGCTATGAAAAAATACCTCAACAGAAGCAACTTAAGGAAGGGAACGGCTTATTTTTATCTGATAGTCTCAAGGGGATGTTTCATGCCAGGGGAAGGCATGGTAGGGAGCTATTGTCATATAGGCTGGCAGGAAGTACTGAGTGAACAGGAGGTCAGTGCAGGCTAAGCCCCATATCATAATAGCCCACTTTCTCCAGTAAAGCTCCAACCTTCCAAATGCAACCTTCCAAAATAGTACCACCAGCTAGAGACCAATTGTTCAAACACATGAGCCTATGGGGAGGGCATTTTGCTTTCAAACCACAACAATGGTATAATAGATGTGCACTGCTATACTATACTTACAAAATCAAGCTATGACAATTATTTATTATTACCTACTAAAGAATATAAGTAGAAACTTAATATTAATACCTATATATAAATTCATAATTTTATGATTTTAATTATAAAACATTAAAATATATACAGAAAAATTAAAAATTAAGAAAAATATGACAGGCTTGTTGATTTTTTTCTATATTTAATTTTATTTTTTACTTAAAATGTTATATTTTCTGTTTATTACATATTTGTATTCTTTTCCATTTGCTAAAGAACTTTGAAACTCTGAAGATTTTTCAGATTTTACTGACTATGGTCTGGACAATGGTCTTCCTTTTCGTATTTCTTACATATATCCTATTTATTATTATATATTGGATATAAAAGTGATATACTGGAGTGATTCTGGATTCTGCTATTTAATTCTGAAGAATATTATCTTTTTCACTGTTATAATCAGGATGATTATCGTGACCATGTGTAGGTTTGGTTGTGTCTCACTAATGAAGTTGAATGAAAAGTTCAGAGTGTTTCTTGAGCCCCTCTAAATTGGCAACTCTCCAACTCCAAGTACTGTATGTCACTAGACTCTTCAGAGAATTCCATGCCTTTGTTGTTGAAGCTGTTGGAACATGCCTAGAAGATGTCTCTGTTGGACGTGATCCTTACACCTTTTGGAAGGTTGCACTTTTCATCTAGATACCTGTGATAAATGGTCTAAAACACTATACTTCCCCACACTATGCCTTACTAAGGGTCTTATTGGTCACTTCTCAGACCCACAGAAGCAGATCTCTAGTATGTCTTGTGTTGTCTGGCCCTGTGCATGATCAAAGCAGTCCTCAGCCAAAGAAAGGCTCAGGGGGATCCTTCAAAGATACTCACCTCACCCTCCCCCATGACCTGGGCAGCTCCCACCCTTCTTCCCTGCCCTACAAATTATAGTCACTTTAGCTGCTTCAAACTTGGACTTCTTCCTCCACTTTATTTGAGGGCACCATGATCTCCTTGAACTTCAGCTTACTATGTTAGGAAACTGGGACATTGTCCCTGGACAGAGAGCTGGAGCATGTCTGTGATTCTCCTTGCAAATGGCCCTCCTCTCAGTGGCCATGCTTCCTTGCTCTGGTGCCCAATGCTTAACAAAGAGTCGCTCTATGTTCCCCACCCCCTCCAATTTCACAGACATTTCTAGCACCAGAGAATGCTAAGTATCAGTTTCTCCATTATGGCTCAAGCAGAGAATTAGCAAAGCAATGTTTATATTCTTTTTCTTACTTATTGACATTCTTATATAATATATTTTGGATATGTATACGTATATGTTTTAAATTACTTCAAAATAGAATGTTATTCAAGATAGAAGAAAGAATTGGAATCTTATTAAATTTCACAGATTAAAGAACATATTTCACTTTAGATTTTCTTTCTCAGATACAGTCTCATTAGTGTGTGTGTGTGTGTGTGTGTTTGTGTGTGTGCATGCATACATGTGTGTTAGTGTAGTATGTATTCTTAGCTTCAAATTTTGCTAAGCTCAAATAGAATTTGAAGGATAATTAAAAAGGCAAAAAACAATCTTAGAAAGGTACAGACTATTGCATATCCCTGGAACAAATGCACTAACATTTCAATGTTTAATCAATAGGTTTTAAAAACTTTTTATTGACAATTTTCACATACATACATAATGTTTTTGTTGTTTAGACAAGGTCTTCTCATGTAGTCCAAGGTAGTTTGTAACTCACAGTGCCCCTGATTCAGTCTCCCAAGTGCTTAAATTATAGACCTATATATGTACCACTATTCCTGGCATTACTCAGTAGTTTATATATACTTATATGATTATAAATTTTAAGAATTTTGTACATTGTCATTAGCATACAGTTTCATACTAGTAGTAAGGTAATGTTTTCTAAGTCAATATATGTATATTTTATTGAGTGCTTGTTATACTAGGCATTATGTTATATATACAGTTTATAAGCATTATTTTATTTAGTTCTCATTCCACTCACCAAATATAGGGAAGTTATACCTATTCTACTGTCCTGAGAAAACAAGCTCAGATAAGTGAAGGAAGGTAGTAAAAATTCTTCCCTGGTAATTATTTCCTTCTGGACAAATATTAGAACTGGTCTTTTATGTATAACTTCATGAAAAGGGAAGATTACTTGTATCTTCTTCACTCTGTGTGCCCCTGTTACTCCATTGAATATTTACATATTCTGAGTAATAGTTATGAAAACTTTATTACACTTAATTCATTCAAAGTATCTAGGGGATAAAACTGTCATAAGGCAGGGGCTGTTCTAAGACTGAGGCACTAAAGGAGTTACTACACCTATGGAATCACTGTGTCTTCAGATATCCCACAGGTGGCTTTGATTACTTTGTTAGAAGCATGGTATGTGACTCAGCCTCAGGATGAAGAATGTGATTTGGATTCTGAAGCCATATTGGAAACAGAAGCAACAGCCTCCTCAAGCAAAGCTGTTGTCTAGATGATGCGGATAAATATCCCCATGTGTGCAAAAGTCAACAATTATTTGAAGTGGAGTAGCTGAAAAGCAGGTCTGGAGGTGATTATAGAGAGAAATGTGAATGAATACAACTATCTCAGTCAGTGGGAAACCTTTACTATGCAATTCCCAGATGACAAGTCATTAAAATTTCTCCTGACTTTGGCTAGCAGAATGAGAAAAGGGTCACAGAAAACAATCATGAGTGCCTTAGGAGCCTACTTTAAGTGGACACATTCTCATGACATGGTGACTTACTGCTATGGTCAGTGCTGTTTTCCTGATGGTGCAACAAAGTCATCATATAACTAAGGTTATATAGCTAAGGTTGCATAACTTTTAGGAACAGAGCTCAGAGCTAGGTATAGGTAGATTGACTCTTAAGCTTCAATTTATCAGCTACCCTTGAAACTAGTTAAATATAGGAAACAAGACTTTGAGAATGTGTTTCTTAGTAGTAATTTGTTGACATTATGATGAGCTCTAAGTGCTGGTGGCCACCTTGATGATAAAGTTTCCAACTTATGGTAGATGTTTTCATAGGCAATTATTTGCTAAGCCCTTTTTCCCATTGGTCCCTGCCCTTATTTCTAGCCTCGTTTCTTCCTACCTTGTCCTACTTTGAGCCCTCTGAGAGCTTCACAATACTTGATCTCCACAAGCTGAGAGAGGGATCCTATTTAGCCTTGATTTGTTCCTGATTTAAAGATGTTTTAAACTTGAAAACTTCAATTATGTCATGAATGGGGAAACCTCTCTTAGGACTGAAAGAGAAAAATATAGTGATTTCATTTTTTTTTTTTACCCCTTGAAACAAAAAAGAAAGAATAAGATTATTTTTCAATTAAAGACTCTATCTTGGCCTAAGGATTTAAGATAATCAATCTCTAAAGAATTTGACTTCCCAGGAGTGGGAATGTTAAATTTAAGCTATAGAATTCACTTGAATTAAAGCAAATTAGTAAAATGTATAACTTTTCTGACTTTATATGGTTTTTGTTTCAGTAGAGACCAAGTTACATACAATTGCACATTACTTTGCACGACAGTCACACAATCATTTCCATTTCATTAACAGTACTCAGCATTTTTTACATATCTCTATAACATCTATAATATTTTCTTTCTTTTTTTCTTTTCCTTTTTTTTTTCTTTTGGTTTTTCGAGGTAGGGTTTCACTCTAGTCTAGGCTGACCTGGAATTCACTCTGTATTCTCAGGATGGCCTCGAACTCACGGCGATCCTCCTACCTCTGCCTCCTGAGTGCTGGGATTAAAGGTGTACGCCACCATGCCCAGCCTCTATAACATTTTCAATTAATCCATATTCCACTAATTTATTCTGGAAACAGCAGACATGCTTTCCAACGAGTAAACAAAAATGTCAAAGAGAGAAAGAAATGGCCTATCTGTAAGGGAACACACTATGTAATAATCAAGCCATTAGCACTGGTGTTATTATAAAATAAAGCAACCCACACCCTGAGATAAACCAGACAAGAGTGCATTGGCTTATTTGCTTAAGCAAGTGGTCTTTGATTACTTTTTTTTTCCTTTTTGCCCTGTATTCACCACTTTTCTTGTTTTTGTGGCTAAATACCCAACAAGAAGCAACTTAAAGGAGGAAGGATTTATTTGGGATCGCAGCTTGACAGTCAAGATTATGACAGCAGGGAAAGCATGGTGGCAGGAGAAGCTCGCGGCTATGGCTGCAGGAGCAGAAGGCTCCACGCTCACATTTCAGTAGAACAGGAAGTAGAGGCCATACAAGAAGCAGAGGGCAGATAAGAAACAGGGAGGGGAGAGGCAAATCACCACAAATCTCATACACCCCTATATACACTTCCTCCACAAGGCCCCACACAAAGTTGGTCCCCAGCCTACCAAAACAGCATGGCCAACTGGGGACCAAGTATTTAAACACTTGAGCTGTTGAGGGGGACCTGTCTTATTCAAATCACAACAACTCGTCTATGGGCATCTGCAGCCATCGCCTTGCTTCTGTTCTCAAGGGTCTCACTTACAGTGAGAGATTGGGCAGCAGAAGTTGTAAAAGTAACACTCCAAATTTATCGTTTTTCCCCTTCTTGGAATCACTGGTTTGGTAGGATGATGATCTAATATGTCATGCAAACTCAGACATTTTTCTCCAGGAAAAGTATTTAGTGGAATGGTACTTTGGGCTTGTCTATGATTGTTCACAGAAGAACACGGAGTTTTGCCTTGCTTCTGTTTCCTTCACTGGTTCCTTCAAATTGATTGGATTCCTATGTTCCTTCTAAACAACAATTTTTTTTTCCCCTCTCCATCATGTAGGTTTCATCTATTATGCTGAAATCCTGCTGTGACTTTGACCTTAGATTTGGTCCAGTTACCTTTTTGTTCAGGGCTGGTATACTGCCCTGAGCCTCCTCCTGAGAGCTTGACCATTTTATAAACTCAGAAGTCTGCTTTCCTTCTCTGCTTTCTCCTTCTTGTTCATTTCCAGTGCTGTTAACTATATCCAGAGCCTTGTGAATGCTAGCCATGTGCTCTAGAACTAAGCTATATGCTGTTCTTATTTGTCTTCTACTTTTTCAATAAATATTTGCATTTCAACATTAACTGTGAGGCTGAAATGAGCCCCCTGCTGCTGAATACAAATACTGTTTGGTGCAAAGTTTTGAAGCCCCATGCATACTAGTTTCCTGTGTTACTGCACAATGTGAACCTGCAAGCCCTCCACTATCTTATCTGGAACTGACAGCACTACCTGCCCCCATTACTATCATTACATGGTCCTATTCTTCTTGGCCCTTGAGACTTTTATAACATCTCTATTTTTGGATTAAGACTCCCACAGACCATTGCTTCCTATATTTTTGTGTGTATGTTTTTTAATATTTTGGATGTTTATGTTAAAATTGTCTTAATGCCTGAAGAAAACTATTATGCTGCTCACCAGAGGTCAGTTTCTCTCAGGACCTTGTATGTTCATTGCATGATGGTAGCTATCACTTAAAACATAAAGGTAACTATAAACTGGATTATGATAGGGAGAATTATAGAGATGGAAGTAGAGATGCATGCATTCTCTCCAACCAGGAGAGAAAATGAAAATGGAATTATTGAAGAAAGTTTGGAAATGATTTTGTCTAGACATTGGATCACTTAAATTTTACTAATGAATCACCTCTGAAGTTTTAAGTAAAAGAGGTGCTTGACAGAAGGACATTGGAGCAGCATACATAATGGAAGGAAATGTTGAATAGGTATGTAATACTCTGATCTCTGGCCTTTCAGATCAGACACCATCATTCCTCAGCTGCTGGCTGTGTTGGAAGGTTTTAGTTGTCAATTTACTATGCCTCTAGGAATTGAATGTGGCTTAAGAGAACTGTCTTTCCAGGGCTATGATCTTCATTGAGTACTATGCTATAATCTTATATGTTTAGCCATATTCAACTTCAATAACATACCAACTTTTTAGGCAATGTGTCTTTTCTTCTTCACCCCTTGTCTTAATTAGGAACAACCTCTAATAGGCATGTGAGCACCCACATACCTATAGTATTGGCTGATGACACTATTGGAGCTGTATTGCAACTCAACCTCTCCTCCTGAATCTGATTCATTCCCTAACCCTTGCCAGTAGGTTTTGATCTCAAGAACAATCATGTATAAGATCAAATTTACAGCATTACTGGAAAATTGCTAAATTTACTTCTAGTGATACTTGGATGTCTGACTTTGACTCTTGGCCAAGACTAAGGCAATGGGATTTATCACACACTATTCAAAGTCTGTAACTTCTGCACCAACCCCCAGGGTCACTTTTTTTAACAGATGATTTCCAAATGCTTTAGCTGGTTAAATAACCTTTGACAGCACAACTAGAGAGGCATAAAAGTTTTATTGAAGCTTTTGCTTTGAGCTTTCCTCAAACCAAGATTTCTTACATAGACCTTGGCTCAATCCAGGTATGCACCATGGTCCTTGCATGTATGAGGACCCTCATGAACTAGTATCTGTATGTCTTTCTGACCCCTAGTGTTAGCCTATACCTGCTTTCTTTTGTGACATTGTATTTTTTTTTTCCTTCTAAAGAAACATGATACATGGATTTGCTGTGTGAGTCTTTAAACATTCTGGACCTTTGAGAAAATTTTCAATTGCTAAACAAACTTTCTGAATTCACAACCCAGTTTTACAGCTTATTGACAGGGAGGTCCCCACCATGTGACTATAAAGAACATTTGGAAAGGGTAGCAGTCATATGACCCCTAGAATGGCCAAAATCAGGTATATGGAGACAGGAGACACACATGTAGGGTTCTTTAGCTTCCTTTCCTCTTCTATGTCCTTTCTGTGACTTGAATTGTGTCTTTCAAGATTCATGTGTTGAAATTATAATCCAAAGAAACTCAGAATATGGCATTAGGAAGCAGAGATACTGCATTATAATTAGTTAACAACTGGTTATCCTAAGAGTATAGCCCATACTTATCCAAAGATATTTGGATATATGTATATTTATGCATGCATGCATGCATTGTACAAATCATCATGTAGAAATACCAGTAACATCAGGGCAATGTAGTGGAAGACAAGGGTCACAAAAAATGGACTATTTCTATCTTTCATTATAATCAGACAATGAATTTCTCTTAAGTCCACCTGGGTGATAGTTCTATGTTATGATAATTCTGAAATACTGATAAGAGTCTTTGCTTAAGAGCCAATCCTTGACAAGTTAATTCAGATTTACTTTTATATCAAACAAAGAAGAAAGATGCAGGGACAAAACACAGACTGCTGGAAATGACTTTGGGTTTGCAGGCCTATTAATTAGGAGGATAAAAATTCCCCCCAAAGGAACATAGAACACTGGAATTCAGTCAGATTTTGTGACTAGTCCATTTTACTGTTAGTGGAACATCTATCTGGAGATGCCATTAGAGGATTATAAATTTGAGCTTTAAGCCTGAGAGAAAGGTGGATATTAGAAAAACACATAGAGATAACTTTTAATGAAATTGTGGGGGGTGCAACTTGTTACTACAGAGTATGGAGTTTTCCACTGGACTGATAAAAATAATACAAACTATACAAAATATAAGTAATATAAAACTAATTGTCCAGATGTTGCATTACTCTGTATTATACTAGGAAAAATCAACTTACATATCTTAAATGCATAAATTGTATGGTGTATAAGTTATGCCTCAATAAAGCTGCTAAAATGTCTAGCTAATGACAGAGTTGTGAATGTTTATGAGGAGACTTGGTTTCAGGAATGAGGTAAAACACTAGGATGAAATACACAGCAATACACAGCAAAGTGCCAGATTGTTATATTTGTCAATATAATAAAATACCTCTTCAGTGAAGAATCTAAAAAATACATGAAGATAGATCATTTATTAAAATAAACGTCAACTGTAATCTGAGCCACCTCGCTCTTGTCTTTCCTTTATCAGCCAGATCCCATAACTGTTTTGACACCATTTCAAAGAAATCTAATTCCTATGTTAAAGAATTAGTTCTTTGGTTTTAAAATTTAAATTTAAAATCCTATACACAGCTATTCGCTTTCCTTCTCTCAGATCAGGTGGTAGATGTAGAAGTGGGTGGTTTCATTCTTAGACAGTCGCTCCCACTCTTCCCAAGTCTCCTCCCTCTGCTCTTTACCGCAGCAACTCTGGAACAGTGATGCAGTATGGAGGAGCAGCAACCCTACATGGTCTGAAGTGGATGAGCAAAGGGTCTAGTCACCTTGCCCTCAGTGTTCTGGGAATGACATGGCCCATACAGAGCTTATCTCTGTTCCCTCCATTGGTGAGCCAGCTTTTATTCACCTCTGTCTGGGTATTTTTCCAAGTTATTGTACAGTTGTCCACCACTGTCCAAAAAAAATGTGTATTTCAAATCTCTCCCACTCAGCCATCTGGAACTGTGAGTGGTAGAAAACTCAGTATATGCTATGCTTTTTCCTAATACAAACATTCTGATGATAAAGTGTCCTTTACAAATAAAGTCACTACTTAACAATTATAACAATCATAAAATAGGATAATTATTATATACACTATAGTAAGAGTTATGTGAATGTAATTTCTCTCATTAACTCACTCTTCCTTTTTCTTTTTCTTCCTCTGGTAATGTGAAATGATGCAATGCTTGAAATGAAATGAGCTGAGGCTACTATTGAGTTTCTGATGATCCATTCAAAAGAGGATCATGAAGCCATGATATGTCAATTGACCAGGGAAGTCTATATTCACAAAAGTGGAAGGATAACTATCTCAGCATCTCTCAAAGGGCTACAATCTCCCTGTCTTCTAGCTATTGCACTTTGGCCATTTTTTCTTATATAAATTTCCCCAAGTGCTTAGGAAGTACATTTAATTTAAGCAGCATCAATGCCGTTCCCAATCCTATGTGGTACATATGAGCTCATAGCTATTACAAGTTATTTACTCTAAGTGTTTTATTTTTATTTATGAGAGAGAGAATGGGCACACCAGAGCTTCCAGCCACTTCTGCAAGTGAGCTCCAGGTGCATGCGCCCCTTAGGGAATAGAACCTGGTTCCTTAAGTTTCACAGGTAAGCACCTTAACTGCTAAGCCATCTCTCCAGCCCACAAGTTGCTTATTCCAGCACTGAGGGGCAGAGACTCCCACAGACAAAGCACCATATCTTCTAAGTTGGCATCTTCTAGCTCTGAAGTGGCCCAAAGTTTGAACATGTCCTCCTGTATCCCATTTCTTAAAGATGTCCTCCCATTTTTCATGTTTTTTATACATGTCCTCCCATTTTCCATATTCTCTGCTCTTCTTTCTTTATCTCCTGATTTTCCCCCTATTATTTTTGCTTTCTCCAAATTACTAGATTCCATCTGGAACATTATTCAAACCCAACAAAAACCACTGATAACTGGGAACTGTGTGCACAGGTCTCCTTATTAATTATCTTGCTAATTTTCACAGCTAAACCACATTACAGGTGGTAGTATGTTAAACACAAGGGTACATTAAGTCTGGAATAATGTGCTCCTTGCTCTTCCAAATGCTGCCATATTCTCTGGTGTCTTGGGAAGTAATAGTGATTTTTATCTGCAGACTTGGCTTATTTTTGTCAAAACTGGCAATGGCTCTTTTGATGCCACAGAGAATGACTCTAAGAATATAGAGTCCTTGGGGTGGCCTACATAATACTTTTATAAAGAAAATAAATGTCATAAGACCATGGAAACAATCATATTACTGATGCTTAAAATCATACCTCACCATGCCAGGTAAAAATAACTTGGGACAACAGATCTGACTTTGATTAAGAATACAGTGGAAAACAGTGAGACAGAAACTGCACACATTTAACTCCTCTCCATTTTTCTCATTCCACTTCCACAGGGTGCAGCAACTTATCCTATGAACTGGTCAGACATGAAAAATACTTGCTTTATGTTTTGTTCTCTTCAAGCTACATATTTATGTTATCAACAATTGGTAACTTCTACAGATATCAGGTCACACATATTTTTTAGATAACTTTTTCCAAGCCACAGAAGAAAAGTGGGAACCCACTTTGGAAAGGGATTATGAAATACCACCTGACCAGAGATTTTGCAGTATACTCTCACTTCCCTAAAAGCCAAGGAGGGGTATATGTTGGAAGAAAAATGCAAATGAAACAAATAAGTGAAACCCATTTCATGGTTTGTATTATTCATATACATGCACAAAACAATGCTTGAATTCCTTCAGTTTAAAAGACAAGATATATATATATGACTTGAAAAGAAAATAAGTCTCATTTCTATATCTTAGTAATATTTTTACCAATGTAAAACAAGGGGAATGTCTGTTTAGGGGAGAATTTTTACCAAGGCATGAGATATACTAAGCCTTTTGAACTGGACTCCACCTTAAACTGTGGATTTTGTTTTACAGATAACTAACTTTTAGCCATACCAGTACACCTGAACACACTCAAAGGAGGGAAGGTTATGAGAATGGGATTGGCTACCATAAATTGTCTTATTTTTCCAGACCTGAGATAATAACTTTCCGCTTCTTTGAGGTAGAAGAAATCAACCTTATTTTATCCACACTCATGACTGAATTTTTTCAATATATTTCTAACTTCCCTATATTTTCCCATTTTCTCCATTTCTCCATTCTGGCTTTCTTTTCCATACACACACACACACACAAAAAAAAAAAAAAAACACAAAACACACAGACACACACACATCAAGTAGGTTGGTTGTTCTATACTGTGCTCATTTCAGCACTCCTGCATTAAGAATCATGATATGGCCCTTGATTTTGTAAGAAATGGTGTCTAGTCCGTTCATCTTGGCACACTATCTTTCAAGTGTTCCCACAGTGGCTGCTCCAACCATGGTCCTCCCATGGCTTCTCATGAGTGCCCTCTTCTCCCCTGTGTCTCCGCATACAGTGCTTCTCAACTCTGGCAAACTGCTATATCTGTCACTCCCAGGTATTCTAATATGATCTTTCTCCTTTCCCCATGAAGAAGCTTGGTTACTGGGTATCTACCAAATGGAGATTTGTAAAACTTTACTTCATTTGAATTATGGACAAAAAGCATTGATCTAAGTTGTCTTTCCTTTTTTTTTTTTTTTTTTTTTTTTTGAGGTAGGGTCTCACTCTGGTCCAGGTTGACCTGGAATTAACTATGGAGTCTCAGGGTGGCCTCAAACTCATGGCAATCCTCCTACCTCTGCCTCCTGAGTGCTGGGATTAAAGGCATGTGCCACCACGCCCAGCCTAAGTTGTCTTCTAATGTAAAGTTATTATAATATTGAATTTGCACTTATAATAAATATTACTTTCCTCTCCACTGAAACAGATAATTCTTTTTAAAATGTATTTTTAAATTCATTTGCAAGCAGACAGAGGTACAGAGAGAAGAGAGGCAGACTGAGCATGCCAAGGCCTCCAACCACTGCAAACAAACTCCAGATGCATGTCCCACCTTATGCATATGGTTTACATGGGTCCTGGGAAATCAAATCTAGGTACTTTGGCTTAACTGGCAAGTGTCTTAACTGCTAAGCCACCCTTCAGTCCCCCAAATCATCTCTATTCAGTCTGATCTGACTCATCCTTCCCTGAAGGCAATTTTATTCTCCATTCTTTGCACATATCTAGCACATGTGCATGGCATACACCTATTTATTACCAAGGTTTGAATGTTAATTTTTAGTTTTTTTTTCTATTAAAAATGCAGAATTATTCAAAATAGTAGCCTTGTCACTTTTATTATTATTTCTAGGTAGCCTAATGCCAGGTATCATAAATGCTTAAGCTTCTATCATCAGTACATTCTCCCCATCAAATTGAAATGTATGGCATTTTGAAGCATGTATCTGAACTATAGCTGTTAAGTAGTATATATAAAAGCCAGATATACTGATAATTCATGAGAGAAGAAAAATGACAGCGTTTGGGTAAATTTTGTACACATGCAAAAATACTTAGAAAATTAACTATATGTTTTTGAGTTGAACGAGGTTTTCAATGTGATCGTTGCCAAATATTTAGGGACAATTGTTCTCAGTGTTTAACAGTTTCTGGGAAACTATGGTATCTTCATTAAGTTGTTGCTTACAATCTAGCTTAACTTGTTTTTGCAACATAATTTATCCTGTCACAAATGATCCCTTGTCTAGAAAAAAAAATGTGTATGAGCAATACTTTCCACTAATCCTGCCAAACCTGTTAAGAAACATTCCATTTGTTCTTCCAATGCTAATGTTTACCTTTGAGAATAGATATGACTTTCATCTAAAGTCTGATAATTAAAAAGTTTTCATTTACTTCTTTAAGGGCAAAAAATTGTCTGTTACTTACATGGGTACTCATATCCATTACTTTTCACTGACTTTTTAATATTAAATATGATGAAACACATCAGTGAAAGTGCTGATAAGGATAAATTATTCTTATACTATTTTGGCATATATCTAAGGTACATGCTATTGGTACAGATGTGGAAAATACTACTGCATTAAACATATGCTTCGTTCTAAAAAGAAAACAAGTTTTATTTTTCTGACTAGAACTTAGCAATATTTTCAGAAATAAGATTGCTGTATCTGGGATTTTAAAACATTGAAGGAAGAACAAAACCTCCTGGAATTTTAGTTACTCAATTAGGTTTTGGAATATATTACTCAATAGTGGTTATTTTTTCTTTTTTAGGGGAAAAGAATAAATATGTTATTTCACTTGTTCATAATTCAAGCACATTTGCTGCACTTAGATGTGCTCTTTCACGGAGCACCAACTGGCCTCATACAGATGTAATAAATGATCTTCAACGATAATGAATGTTTTCAAGCTTTTTTTTTTTTTTGATTTACGTTATTGGCTCACCAGTGATTCCCAGAGAAAGTGAGGTAGAATACTTCCAAATATGCCCTTCTCACCTTCCTGCTCACACCTCTTTACCCTGCCAAAATCTTGTTTTCACAGTTGTATTTTGTTATTGATGCTCACACTGTGTGGTCCTTTTCTCATAAGGAAATAGAAATGGAGAAACACCCTGATTGATTTTCTCTTTTACCGTAATCCAGTCCTCCTGGGAACTTGGAGGTCAGTGATTTGCTGTTTGCTGGCCCCTTCCTTCTATTCTTCTCCCCAAATGAGCTTACGGATGGAGAGATGATGGTGTTGCCTCCTGACTGCAGGACAGGGAGCCTGGGAAAGCATGTTTCCCTGTGTCTTTACACCTGCAGGTCCAGCACTGTGGCTGAATGTCAGACCAGTGAGATTTAAATGCTTTGTTCTTTTTAATGAACTAATTGGGTGCTTAGCTAAAAAATCAAGTCCCTGCCCCAAAGTGCCAGGACATAATTGTCATCTGTGTGAGGACAACCTAAATTATTTACAGAGGAGTACAGAACACAGGCATGACCAGGGTGCACCCTAGGAAATGCCAGCACCGGAATGGTAATGCACAGAGAGCTAAGGGAAGGCATTCCTGCTTTAATTTAACATACACAGACACACACACACACCCCTAGGAAATGCCAGCACCTGAATGGTAATGCAAAGATAGTTAAGAGAAGGCATTCCTGCTTTAATTTAACACACATGTGCACACACAGAGAGAAAGGTTTAAATAGAGAACTTATCAATATTACGTGTTAAATTAAAACTTGAAGAGAAAAATCTCTTATTTAAAATGAGCAGGTACCCTGGAAATTTAGGAAAACAAAACCCTTAAAATGATGAATTTAGCTTTAGAACTTCCTCATGAACATATTACTGTGGAATATCACAGAGGACGATACTTTTTACATTTCTAAAGTGCCCTTCATTCTTCAATCCTGGAGCGTTTTTTTTTTTTTTTTTTTTTTTTTTTTTTACCACATATGCAGTTAAAAATAGCAGTAGAGCAATAGATTCCCTAAAGGAGTTATTGTAGGCAAATGGAGAAAAACCAAATCAGCTTGAACTTTAAATTGAAGTGATTAATTATGTGAACTTTATTCTATTTCACAATGCCTTCCAAACCTGAGAATGTGTAACTTCTGGTTCATAACTGAGTTACACTGTGGCTGGTAGCCATCATAACAATGATAATTGATCTTCACTTTAACACATTAAGTATGGCCTGTAAGAGTTTAACATGTGTTAACTTTTTCAGTCCTTATGATGATTCACTTAGGTAGTGTATTAGTTTTGTACAGCTGCCTTAACAAAGGCTGTCATGACCAATTGCCACACATGTGAAAGCATCGAGAACAAAAATTATTCTATCACAATTTTGGAGACTAAAAGTATAAAGTCCAACAAAGACGCACTGTGTCTGAAGGCTCTGGGAGAGAGTCACTTTTTGGTCTTTTTCATATTTGGTGGCTGTTGGAATTCTTATCTTGTGGCTATACTACCCTGATCTTTTCCTGTTACATTGCTGCATCCTTTCCTATGTAGTTTCTATGTTTTCCCCCCTAGAAAGCATTGTAAGGAGAGGTGTCATTTGGCTTAGAACTCATATAGAAAATTTGTATGATATCATCTCAAAATTGTTAGCTTAATTACATGTGCAAAGTCTTTCTCCATTCTCCATTAAATTAACATTTATACCTTAACTTGTGGGGATCATCATTCAAACCATCACAGGCAGGTGGCATTGCATATCCATTTTACAGATTAAGAAACAGAAGCATACAACCCAACATTAATTAGACTCTCAGGTATAATACATCATTTGAAGTGGTTTACATATACTACTCTATTTAGTACTTTTAACGTACAAGTAGGTAGAATCATTATCACGAGCATTTTACATGTATGAAAACTAAGAAAACCATTTTAGTTTGCATCATATTCTGTAGATAAAAATAATCCTTTTTAAGAATATTGACAAAAATAATAGATCACTAAAATATCAGATAATTTTAAGAAATAGAAAGAGGGTAAAGGAAAGGAAGAAAGAATGCTATGAGTGAATTACAATTTTAAATATATTGCTACAGAAGGTGTCAAAGGGAAAAGGAGGAAGAGGAGAAGCCTTGTAGACATTGAGAAAAGAATATTCCATACAGTAAGGACAGCTAATATGAAAGCTTTAGGTTGTGTTATATAGCTATAGTAAAGAAACAAGTTTTATTAGTAGATATCTATTATGTGTGTGTGCATGATAATGAGAAATATGGATTCTTTTTTGGACAAGCTAAGTGTGGGGTACTGGAAGGAAATCTTGGATGCAAGTAGAGGGATATATGATGCTCCAGATAAAGAACAATGTAGCAGACAGCTTCAGGTTCACTGAGATGAACTTCCAGACCAGGCACAGTTATGGAGGAAGGGATATTTATTGAAGCCTACAGATCCAGGGGAAGTTCCATAAATGTCAGAAGAAGCTGGCCTGCCTTCACAGGACCAAGCAGACAGAGAGAGAGAGAGAGAAGTACAAGCCTAAAGGTCAAAAGCCACAGCACACTTCAGGAACTCCAGCTAGGCACACTTTGCATATCCTTAGATTGAAATCTGAAACCCACCACCACACTTTAAGATCCACCCAGTGACACTGCCTCCAGCCAGGTGGCTGCAGATGCAAACTACAAACAAATAAACAACTGAATATATTGGGGGCCATCTATTCTATTCAAACCACCACAAACAAAATCTGTGCAAAAGAAAAAAATGTAAACATCACTGTCACATATGGTACTCGAAATCCAGTGCTCATTTGTCCATGTCAGAAGGAAACAATAAAATAAATGACACTTTTGTGTCAGGTAAAATTCTAATTTGTGCCATATTGGCAATTGCCTTAGATGAAAAGGGGGATTTGCATGCCATGTGTCCTTTGTCATGAGAGTGACATGGAGCTGAGCTTGTGATGTCCACTTTCACTGTAGCAGGACAGGCAGGCCTTGTGACTAGACATTTGGTTACACAGTTCAGCAAAGCTCCTGCAAGTAGACCATCTGAAAAGTCAGAGCCTCATATGCTTTCCCGGACCTGAAAGAGAGACTTTTTTTTTTCTGCTACTAAATTGACATCTAAGAAAATCAGAAACTGCAAAATAAACATATGGTGCCAATAGAACCAAGATACTGATGCCATTTCCTGTGGTTTATAAATCTTTTCTTTCCTACCATCACATAAGTGGAGAGATTGCTACAGTGTCCATTCTGGCTGGGTACTGTATATGTGCAGGTTTTCAAAAAAAGGTATTTCTATAGCAGCTCAATAATCAGTCCAGAATCTTTTAAAAGTTTAATGTGCATGTATTTGTCTTTTTTTTTTTTTACTGGAGAAAAAAAGATGCAATTGGAGTAGAGAAGTATGTAGGCTACTTTGAAATATCAGCTAAAGGGTTGGAAGACCTGTGTGCAGGCTGGATCTAAAGTGTAATTTACCTGAGAATGAGACTTACTACACGAGTGCTAGACATGGTCAAAGTCAGGGTAAGCCAAGCATGAGTTGCATAGAGGGGAGTAACAACCTAGAGTGGGCCAAGCATAGGTATAAATCTGGGGCACAAAGCCAAGAGTTTGGATCCTGAAAGGGGCCACCGCCCAGCAGCAAGCAAGGACCAACAGTGGCATGTTGGGAATGGACCTCAGCACTGTTGCAGGTATCTGTTATCACTGATGACTTGCAGAGCCTCTGCCTTCCATACTCACAGACTCTCAGCCTTGGTCATCATTTGTATCACCTGGGAACACTTTTAATGTACTCAGAGCTTGTGGTGCCATTGGCATTTATAGATATTTTATGTTTTAAAAACAAATAAATATTATGAATTTTAAAGGATTATTTATAAGGGAGAATGATTGAAAATGACTTAAATGTCCTTCAAATGTTGTCACAAATTTAATGAGAGGTAAATATTTACTATTTATAGTATGGAAAGCTTAAATTTACATAAAAGACCAGATAGTATATGACCCTGTATAAAATTGATGTATTTTTTGTTTCAATGGTATTTATATATATATATATATATATATATATATATATATATATATATATATATATTTGCTCAAAAAATAAAGTTAGTTAGTAAATCTTCTCTGCAAATTTGAGTTAGTTTGTGTGTGTGTTGGGGGTGGGTTGGGGAAGGTATATTGGCTATACTGTAAGAGAGGTTTTTAGCTCTACATACTGTCTAGGATTCCTCCCTCCTTGCTCAGCTTTCTCGAGGCACAGAGTACTAGAAGTCAGACTCTAAGTCTGATCTGTTATACTTTGTCTTAGTCTTTGGGATCCAAAGTGTTTGAGCCTTAACACCCAAAATACTACTAAAAGTGAACAGATGATAACACAGTACTTGAATCACAAGAAGAACAAAGCATAGAACTGATGGGAGGGTGTTTTTTTTTTAATCTCCCATTTTTAAGATGTTGGAGGAAAGAAATTTCCTTTGAGGCTTTTGTTATCTATTGTGGGGCCTGAGTCACTGCAGGACAGGAAGAATACTGACATTGTCTCATAAAGTTTATCATCAGTGTCTGGAGGAAAACAAAAGGTAACATGTGGGTGGTCAGGGACCATCTGTTCCTACTGGCCATGTTAAAAGGTAAGGAGGCTTGGAAGTCCTTCACTAACCAGGGTTCTGTTGAATGAATATGACTCCAGCCTGTGTCCTGTCTTACTGGCCTCAGAGAGATAATCTACCCTTCAGGTCCAGTGGGCCAAGGGAAAATGCAAGTTGGAAGGGAACCATAGATACAGGTTAAACCTTAGTTATCTGTGTAGTAAAGACACCTGCCATGAGAAACCCTTGTATGAAAAGCTGTATTATTTACAGAAGGAGCAAAATATAGACAATCTGGCATGACTTGGCCTCACTTACTAATGCCATAAGATTGTTTTAGGAATCCAGAAATAAAATGTACAGAGCAGATGAGCTTGAACTTTAATTATCTCAGTTAGCATTGGGTCAGGGCTCAGGATTTTTGTGTCATGATCCTTTAAAATCTATGAAAAGAAAATGTGAGCTAAGAATGAATCATGAAGGTTAAAGTTTAAATCTTTCATTAAAAAAAGACAATATGGCAAGGCCTGGATGTTGAAGAGTAGGAAAATATATGCTGGAGAGATGGCATCTTGGAGGGTTAGTGAAACCAGTAATACATCTCTTACCATTGCTTCATGTTCCTTGGAAAGTTTATAGTAAGTGATAGACCAGATATTTTTAAAAATTTTAATTATCTTTACTCTAATTTTTTGCTTGTCAAATTTAACAAAAGCTGAAACTCTGAGAGTAAATTTCTGGTCCCAAGAAGTTATATTACTCATAGCACCAAAGTGTCCTAGAAAGAAAGGAACCAGCAGAATGTGACATGCTAATGTTAACCTTCTAAAGTGTGGTTTTAAAAAAGGAAGGAAAACAAAAGTAAGAAGTAGCTGAAACTTTAATGTCATAGGAAGAAGACAGCAAATGAGAAAGTTTTATTTCCACCTTTGAATGGGTAATTTGTACAATGGATAAGAAAGGAGCATAAGATTACAGAGAAGGGGGCAGTATCTTTGGAAGTAATGTTATAATTAAGGTGTAATATAGCACATTATTTGAAGTTTGCTGATTAGCAGATACTAGACTGGTTATGTCAAACAGTCTTATAAAGTGGCTGAATAAAACATGATATTTTTCTCTATCAAATTACAGAGGGATGGGACAGAAACAGTAGTATGTTTTACCTACTGTCAAGCTGAAACCTGGGGATAGTCCTTGTTGATAATAAACATCACTGTATTATGAATTTAAAAAGACATCCTCACTTTTTCATTTGGCTTGACATTGATAATCATTAGACACATGTGCTCCAGATACTAATCAGAAGGATGAAAACTGGGAGATCAAATGCTTTTCACCTTTACAGTGACTTCTGCAAAAGCCCAGTTCTGTTAGAATTCCAGAAGACAGCCACACCGCACAGGTGGCATCTCACAATAGCCCCTTTTAACTCTCATGTTTGCATTTTGGCATAATGTGCAAATTATTTCCCAAGTGCAACATTATTTATCGGTATGAATTGTACAAATTAATCTCATACATAATTCATTTAGGTGATTGTGACTTAACAGTGTATTACAGTCAACTAAAATTCTATTTTTGTAAAGCTGATGTCAATTGTTAAAGATTAAAAAATGTTTTTTGGGGTGTGTGTGTGTTATATAGTTGTATGTGTGTATGATGTGTGTGTTGTATATGCATGTGCACAAATGTAGGCACCAATGAAGATGTCAGGTGTCCTTGATCAATCTTCTGTCTCATTTCCCTGGAACAGAGTCTCTCACTGAGTTTGAAGCTCCCCACCTTTTGGTTAGACTGGCTGTCTAGGGAGCCCCAGGAATTCTCTTCTCTCTGCTCCACTGAACACTTGCACATGTGATCAAGCTTACCTTTTTATGTGGGTGCAGGAGATTGAATTCAGGGCTTCAAGCTTGCACAGCAAGTTCTCTTACCAGCTGAGCCATCTTCCCAGTGCACAGATTCAGTATTTTTTCAGTCAATGCTTATAGAATGGCCCATGTAGCTTTTGAGTGTATAGAATCAAGATTTTTCAGAGTGAGGGGCAGAATTCAAGTATCTAAAGAATTCACTGGAATTCTCTAAAATATGCAAATAATTGTGGCAAATTATGGGGGATGTCCTGTGTGACTTATCCAGAAAATTGTGTCACTTTTCTAATTTACTCTGGATATATAGCTAGAAATATCCATAGTAAACAGAAGCTTTTAATATACAAAAATAGTTTCATGTGTCACTTTGCTTGATAGGAGTTCTGAAATATATAGATTCACCAGATGAAGTAGTTTGATAGCAGACAGTAGGCCTTAACCAGGTAGAATGGCAGGCTGTCAAACTATTGTACCGATAAAAATACTTAAAATATAACTTAAGTACCTCATAATTCATTTTAAAACTCAAAGCAGAAACAAAAACCTTATTTCATTACCATAAGACATAGGAATATCACTGAGGACCTAAGAGAAAGATAGTCGCAAGTTTGTTTGCTGGTAGACTCCTAGGGAGCTGAACACAAAAAATCCAATAAATAATTAGCTCTCCTGTGACAGGCTTCTGAATTACTGTGATACATTAATTGGACAAAATTAGCATGAATTAAGGCAAATAAGTATAACATGTAATTTATTACTTACTAAGCATGGTGCTGCAGTGGAAGCTTCGGATTTCCCTTAAGATTGCTTTAACAGCTATAATGCATTCCTTAATTTACTCTGTGGAAAATCAATTTTTTCAGAGTTCATTAAGCACCAATATGTTACAATACAACTCTCTAGAGCATAGAACCTCAATACATTATGCAAATCAATGCCAGCCTCACACCAATATGTAAATAGCAATAATATTACTGTCACCTATCTATTGATAAGTCTCACCAGAATGACGACACCTAAAAATTCTAGAATCTCTTGACTTAATGTTGTATGTGTCAGAAGTGTTACATGCTGTCATTTGTCAATATTTTCTGATAGATATCATGGTTTTGGTCAATGAGTGGAAGCAATATTGTTTCTGTTTAATTCCATGTTTTCTTATCATGCTAACTAGTCAATCAACAAGTGTTTATTAAGAGTACATAATAGAGTTAACAACTAATCCTTAATAAACATTGGGCCTAGTGGAGGCTCTACTCAATTTTAATTGATACTGGTTGAATTTATTTGGGTGAGAGAAATAATTAGGTCACTAAAGCCACAATTTCATGGAAATACATCTTAATGATTTACCAACCCACTTGGCATTGGCCTATGTATGCCACATTAACAACAAAAAATGTAGCATATGATTTGGTTGAAAAAATTTGTTAAAAGGCAGTATGTTCTAGGCAAATGCAATCCAAAGCAATTTTGTTGGGTTTAATATTTGATAGAAAGACTATCAAAATATTAGTAAAATATATGAGCTTACAATGGGTGTTGATTTTGGCATCCCAATAAATAACTGCTTTATTATATGACAATTATTAAATAGTTTCTTTTAGCGTATAATTAATTTTTTATTTTTTCTACTTGTTTCTTCTCTGGTGGTTATATACAGGATTAAAATCAACTAGGTCTCATTGAAAAGAAATAGAATACTGTGGACTCAATTGTGTTTTTGCTGAAATCATATGCTGAACTCCAAGACCAACTGCAGTGGTGTTTAGAGATGGAGCCTTTGGGAAGTATTTAGGAGGTAGTTGCAGGTATGCAGATGTTGGGATTAGTGTGATTATCAATGGGTTACCAGAGAGCTATTCTGGCAAAGACATAAGGTATCATTCTCACAAATATAAATGTGCCTAACTTAGTAGGCTGTATAAGCCGATGTTGATATTAAGATATAAAGAAGGGTATACTTTGAGGGATTAGAAAATATATGAGCTTAGAAAAACTTTATAGATAATATAAGTATTGTCTGTGTTTGACGTTAATCTTCTATAACTAATTTATATGGATGCAGGACTTCAGTAGTATTTAAATAAAAAAGGAATTATTTAATATGAAATTTATTTTTTATTTCCTTAATCAATATCTATTTCTACCCTTGGTTCCAAACAACTGTTTAAGCCCACACACTGGCAAGCTGGCATTTGTTTCCTCTGCCTGGAGCCTTCTGTCTCCAAAGAGGATATTTCCAGCTCCCTTAGCTCCTCCAATCACCTTAATTAAACCTCACCTTATCCAATCTGTCTGACATAAAAGACCTAAACTTCCTGGATATATAAGTTAAACACACCTTTCATACCCCCTTAATCCTCCTTACCTTTTCACAGTTATAAAATGACATGTTTTTCTCAATAAAACATAACTAGAGCATATAATTCATTGCTAGTACCCTTGTTGTTTCATTTTTTTATTGTCTATTGCTTATCACAAGAATGTGAAGTCTATGGGAAATTGGAATTTTCCTTGTTTTATTCGTGAATGGATTCCATGAATGTGGAGAACAGTTTCAAATACATGAATCAACATACTTTTTTACCTAAATATGTTGCTTCCACTATTTTGGCTATATGATGTTCAATTAGACACACAAAAAGAAGAAAGAAATCAATATCAATGGGAAGAACAATGCTGTATGGAGCTATGAAAATCAACTTTATATAAAGTATGCAAGTGTTTATTATAGAATAGGGAACAAAATAAGCATTCAATTAATGGTATTGATGACAGAATTCCTTTCTGGTTATTATTGCTGGGTATAAAGCTAATTTTATCATTTTGAAACCATTTTTGTTTGTAAAGAGAGAGAGAGAGAATGCTTACACTTGGGCTTTCTGCCACTGCAGATGAATTCCAGATGCATGCGCCACTTTGTGTGTCTGGCTTTAAGTGAGTACTGAGGTAGCAAACTTGGGCCACCAGGTTTTGTAAGCAAGCACCTTTAGCCATTGAGTCATCTCCCCAGCCTAGAAGTAGGATCTTTCATTTATTTAATTTTTGCATGTGTATGGAGCGTACATAACTGAGTAAGCAGTTTGTATGCATATAGATGCATACATGTATATATTGGTGTGTGGGGGTGGGTGGGTGGGTTTGTATGTATGTGTGGAGTCCAGACGTCAATGTTGGGATCTTCCTGAATTGTTCCCCATTGTAAACAGAGCTTGCCAATTTATTCAGCTAGTCTAGCCTGCTATCCCTAGGATCCCCTATCCCAGCCTTCCCAACACTGGAATTACAGGCAGACTGCCATGCCCACCCAGTGTTTATGTGAGTACTGGCAATCCTAACTCTAGTCCTAACACTCATGTGTCAAGTGCTTTATCCATTCCTGACACCTGGAAGTAGATTATTTAACTTACAAGGTACAATATTTCATTTCATTCATGTGCCAATCACAATGTATTTACCTATTTTCTAATTGAGACTCTTCTTTGGACATTTAAGCTGTCTGAACTGTACACTAATCCAAATGCTTAAACTAATTTTGTCTTTTTACTTTTCATGGTTGCTTATACTGTTCCTTTTGAGCACTTAACAATTTATGATTGATTATTTATTAAAATTTGTTTTTCATCAATGTTTGTTGCCATACTACTTCACACCTTGCTTACCATAAAGCAACTATTATATATAAAATGAGAAAAACCTTATGGACCTGAAAATGAACACTAGTTGATAAGGCAAAACAAAGGAAAACCATCAGAAAATATAAAAACTAGAGAAGGTTGTTCAAAGATATTTGATGTGCCTCCATATAATGGCAGTATGAGTAACTGTGTTACCTATTATTCATCCATCTATCTATCATATATCATAAAATAATGATTCCACTGAAGGATGATACCATTGTCCTTGGTTTTGGCTAAGGTGCATGAAACAAATTTGTCTAACATAAAAAGCCAAAAACTCAGCACAGCTGGTTGAATTTCTTGAGGTGTTTTCTACAATCCCTGATGATGAAATATACTAATAGTATCTATTAAATTGTATGTAAATTGAACATCATAATAGAAACCATAAGAGATATAAGGATAAAGATTTTTCTGAGGGAAATAGTTTTGATCTTTTCACATAGTCTGTGGTAAATGACTCCTTCAATCAGTCTTGGTAAGTTAGTATGCTGAAGGAGAAATTATGGGTAAGGTAGCTTATTCTTTGTCAAATGTAAAAATTGAGTTGACTAACCAGTATTGTTATCTTAACTGGATAAAGTTTGTGACTGTATGGCACTGTGTTAAGAGAAATGAAGAAAGTTTCATAAAAAGTGAATTTTTGATGATTCTTAATTTTTGCAGGTTTTTTGTCATTTTATTGAGGTTACGAGAGAAAGATGGTGGGAATTGCCTGAAGATTATATTGACTAGTATTAAAAGAAAATAAAGGGAACTCATTGCTATGGGTTGGTTGTGAATTTGAGGCTAGCCTGGTCTACAAAGCAAGATCCTATCACAATAATAATAAAACAAATGAATGTATACATTAAATAAAAACAAATAAAACCTTTTTCATTTAGTTGATTTAGCTCAGGTATTTTATTAAAGTAACAGAAAACAAACAAATAAGTTCATAATTCAAAAATAAAATAGATACCAGGCATGGTGGCCGACACCTTTAATCCCATTACTCAGAAGGCAGGGGTAAGAGAATCACTGTGAATTCAAGGTCACACTGAGACTACATAGTGAATTCCAGGTCAAACTGGGCAAGAGCAAAACCGTACCTCCAAAAACCAAAATATAAAATGAAAAAATGGAAGAAACATCCATTAAATTACTGAAGCAACATTTTTTTGGAGCAAGCTCTCACTGTAGCCAAGGATGACCTGTAACTCACCCTGTAGCTCAGGCTAGTCTTGACATCCTGGGGCTCTTACTGTGTCAGTATCCCTGGGATCACAGCCTGCTGTGAATAAAGGCATGAACCACCAAGCCTGGAAGAAATCACTTTTAAAAAATCTGCTGATCAATTCTGTCAAATTTAACTATGTATAAACCACTTAAACATGGTTCTTATGAATAGGAGATATCATGGTTTCATCACTGTATTCTTCATACATAAAGCTGGATGAGTAAAGAGTTAATTTAGGAAGTTGGCTAGAGAATTTTGTCAGGGCATCAAAATATGTTTGTAAACATAACAAGATGGCCAACTCATCATCCTATATTTTTTCTCATGGAGAATGTTCTAAGATAACAAAAACAGTATTATTATGTGCTTAAGAGACAATGAGTGTCTATGGCTATACTAGGGTGGGTATCAGTAATATGAACAAGCTGATGCACGTGATTCAAGAAGAGACAATACCCTCCATACTAGTGTAGCCATCAAAAGTGATCTTTTCTTCCTTGTGACATTCTTTGTGCAACTCTTAGCCTCTAGTCAGAGAACATGGCAAAAAAAAATTAGGGCTGGAGAGATGGCTTAGTGGTTAAGGCACATGCCTGCAAAGCCTAAGGACCAAGGTTTGATTCTCCAGGTCCCATGTAAGGCAGATTCACATGGTGGTACATGTGTCTGGAGTTTGTTTTTAGTGGCTAGAGGTCCTGGTGTGCCCATTCTCACTCTCTCTATCTTTCTCTCTTCCCCCCCCTCTGTCTCTAATAAATAAATAAATAAATAAAATAAATCTTTAAAAAATATTTAAAGATTATCCCTTTTGAAGGATACCCTTTGAATCATGACTTATTTCAACATCCTTCTATGTTCATAGTTCTCTAATCCCCACAACACATAGACATCATTAAACTCTTGTCTGGTGTTGTTACTACCACACTGAAATGGCTAAGGAATTTTTCTAATTGCTAAAAAGAAACCAGTTATTAAGGTGGTAGGAAGAAAATGCACAGGCTTATAAAAGAATTTGATTCAATGAATCCAACACCTAACATGAGCATTAGATTGTATAAGAATATCCTGATACCTCTTTTGACCACAGTTGGTTAAATTTTGTCAACAAGTATCCATAAATAGTTACTGTACAAAGTAGGTTTTGTGAATGAGTTCAATAAACATCTGGGATGGTAGGGTCAACAAAGCATGACACAAGAAGAATTTACAAGACAGTGCTATGATATGTTGAATCAGATCTCTGAATTATAAGGAGTATCTAGAAGTAAGTGGGCATGATGAAAGAGAATATTTACCAAATGTCACACACACACATACACCACATATGTATGTGGCATATTAACTCTATCTGTTTATGTGACTTTTAAAATTTTTATTTATTTATTTGAGAGCTACAGACAAGGAGAGAAAGAGGGAGAGAGAGAGAGAGAGAGTGAGAGAGAGAGAAAGAGAGAGAGAATGGGCATGCCAGGGCCTCCAGCCACTACAAACGAACTCCAGATGCATGTATCCCCTTGTGCATCTGGTTAATGTGGGTCCTGGGGAATCGAGCCTCGAACTGCGGTCCTTAGGCTTCACAGGCAAGTGCTTAACCACTAAGCCATCTCTCCAGCCCTGATAATGTGACTTTTACTTCAGGTACTTTGGTTGTTTCTGTCTGCTGTGGTAGTTATTTTCAGGATCCTTAAAATGTTCATTTGAAAAATTGGCTATTCCCCAATTAAAATCTAGCTATCTGGTAAATAACATATATTGTGATTACATTATGAGTAAGGACATTTTCTGAGAGTATGATCAGAATTAATTAATTATGATTTGCCATACAAGTTGTGCTTATAAAATGAAAGTATTTTTGCAATCCTTGATTTCTCAAACATTTTCCAAACACATATTTTTTATGCTTTATATCACTTAACAGTGTGATAAAAAGTGATTTGAATAATAGGATATTTTTGTTTTGATTACTAATGACATCTACTATTTGTTTACCTCCATGTTTTATAATATAACAATGCTGTATTTTATAGCACTTCTAGTGTGTTTCCACATATATTATGATATTCTTTGCTTCAGTAGTCATAAAAATAAACATCATTTCCCAGTCACAAGTATTTGATCTGGGCTATTTCTATGTACTCATTGGCTCAGATGTCTGAGTTCAAGACCAGACTTTGCTTTCTACTTACCAGAAGACATGTCAGTATTTTGCCCCAGGTTACACAACTTGTAAATGACAGAGCTAGCAGTGGAACCACAGCCTGCCTGAAATGAAAACCTGAGTTCAATCACAGCACAACACAGAACCTCTTTAAACCATAGTTCTCACAGAATAACACTTTACATCAACTCAAGTTTCTTTCTTATAGCCAATTTTTTGCAAGTGGTTTTTCACGGTCTCTTTTCTAATACTATCCCATCAAATAGGAAACAAAAAGAAAATATTGACCAAAACACTTTTTAGTTTTTCACACTTAATGTAAATGGAAACCCCCTCCCTTCTAAGATTATATTGGTTCTGAGTGACTGAAGTCACTTTCACAAGCATTTTCCCAAAGTAAGGAGAAAGGGATAATGGAATTCTAGAGAAAATAAAATACAGTGGTCCAGGGAAGCATAGCATGAGTGAGACAAGCATTCAAAGATGCTGAATAAAGAACCATGATGATAGAGCTAATGTTCAAGTCTGAATGGGCTCTGTGAAAAAAATATTAAGACTAGAGGGAATCCATGAGACAAGGAACCTAAGGCAGAATTTAGAGCTAAAATGTTAGATGACATTTAGACTTGCAGTGGACTGTATTATGGGAGAACAACTTTGAGCTTAGAATACCTAGTATTGTGTAATGGACAGCAGGTATGGCAGTCTTTGATCTGAAGGGAGATTACTATATTTTACTGGATAAAAGTATGGCTGCCTTTTTATGAGACAATAAAATAGCCTGAAATTTTTCAAAACAATCTTTTTTTCTCTCTCTATTTTGATATCATTTTTTTTCCTCCTAAGTAGCCACTGTGAGATCATCTTTGTCTACCAAGATGCTCTGAGGATACTCAAAACTTTCCAAACAGAGATCCAGAGGCTTCTAAGAGCTCATCACTGAAGTAGACTTAAAACACAACCACCACGGCTCAGCGATTTTATGAACGAGGGGACAGAAAGATTGTGAGAGTCACAGATTGAGAGAGCATACCCAGAGGCATTCCATCCCCATAAAACTGACTATTTTTCCCCTAATATATAACCCACAATCCCATGGGGAATACTTGCAACCTCACTGAGGGGGTGCCTGGTGGAGTGGGAGTAGGGATGAGGGCAAAGAAGGTACCAATACATTATGTATCCATACAAACTATGTTGTTAATAATAATAATTTTGCAAAAAAAGATAATCCATGCCTGGAGTGGTGGTGCACACCTTTAATCCCAGCACTTGGGAGTCTGAGGTAGGAGGATCACTGTAAGTTTGAAGCCAGCCTGAACTACACCAGATCAGGCCGGTCTAGAGCAAGATCTTACCTCAAAATAGATAAATAAATAAATAAGCAAATAAATACATAAATAAATAACTAGAACAAAAGAAATCATTACCTCTACTCTCAACATCAGCAGTTTTTTCAAAAAAGAAAAAGTCTTTTTCTCTCTCCTCTGTTTTGATATCATCTTTTGTTCCCTATTAGGCAGCCACTGTGAGATAATGAATGTCAAAGCCATGTTGTGTCTGGAAGACAATATTGCAAAGAACTCTTCTTCCTTTGGCTCTTGCATTCTTTCTGCCACCTCTCCTACAATGGTCCCTGAGAATTAAAGGGTGTGATAGAGATGTCTCAGTGCTGAACACTCCGCTGTCACTTCTCAGCACTTTGGTAAGTTTTGAGTCTTCCTAGTGTTCACTACCATTTGAAAAGAGAAGCTTCTGTAACCAAAAGTGAGAATAACAATATATGGGCATAAACCTAAGTATTTAGAGGGTGCTTTTGTGGACATAATATATCCATTTAGCCAAACAACAGCAGTATTTTCTCCCTAAGGCTTATGACTTTACCCAGCCATATGTTTTTGATTAGGTTTTCAGTACCAGGCAGAAATTCCCTCCCATGGAGTATGCCTCAAGTCCAACCAAAGAACAATTGTTTTCCCCCATAACAGGCATGCCACCATTGCACCAATCACTGTATTTGGCCTGGTTGGCCAGCCTTAAAGCTCACAGGGTCCAATGCTGACTAAGTCCATTTATGACTTTTCTCCTCCTACAAACTGCATAGGTCTTTTTAGCATCCTGATAGCTAGTTATTAGGGAAGAGGATTCTAGCTGAACTCCAGCTTGATTTCTCAATGACTTAGGGCCCAAGCATGTGGAATCTTTAGCAATAAGGTTTTACCATCTAATTCTGGTGGGTAACCAAAAGCCTTGGGAATAGCCTGTAAGGTTTTGGGGCATCAGGGGCCTGTAAAACCAACAACTCTCTGGAAGGTATCCCACTCTGGCACTGAAATTTTCTTGTAACAATCCATTCATACAGCATACTTCTGTCCAGGCTTTTTCTCTCTTTTAACATATATATTATTAGCTAGGCAAGAAGTATATTTCCATATGGCTTATTCATTATATCTTTAATTTTAGTTAACCCTCCTCCAACCCATTTGTATCCTCCATATACTCCCCTGACCCCACTTAGACCATTTCATTCACAGTATTCTACCTTGCTATTAATATATTTACTTTATTCTCCCCTTAAGCCCTACAATATTCTCCCCTTAATCTAAGGAAAACAAGCACTAATTAACAATATATGATTACACACTAATAACCATCACAAACAGTTTTAATTATGTTGTATGTTTTCATATTTGATCATAAAACACAACTGTGGGTTGGAGAGATGGCTCTGTGGTTAAGATGCTTGTCTATAAAGCCTGACAACAGGGGTTCAGTTTGCCAGTATCCACATATAGCCAGATGCACAAGGTGGTTCATTTGCAGTGGCTGGAGGCTCTGGTAAGCCTATTCTCTCTCTCCCTATTTTGCTCTCTCCCTGTCTCTCTCTCTCTCCTTGCAAATAAATAAAAAAATTACAAACAAACAACTGTGAAATAGATAACGCCAATGACAATGCTTATCTTGTTTGATAATCAAGAAACATCACAGAAGCATTTAATTGCTTAACCATGTCACATAACATGTTCTTGATGGAGTCAAGACATTTATCATCATTCATTGTGCTATTGTCTATGCCAGCTACTCCAAATCACACATCTTCATTTAACTTTTGTCTCATGCCACATAAAGCTCCTTGAGTCTGTGTCACTTTCAAATAGTTTCTAAGACTTTAAACAGAACAAGAAAAGCTACCTCAACTGTGTGTAAAAATTTTATCTAGAATTTTCAGTTGAATTTAAAATATATAAGAACATGTAAATAGCAGTAGTTAGATAAGAAAATGATGGGTTTCGTTGAATTATGATAGCACCAAATACTTTTGGAAATAGGAAGATTTCACATCAGTGGAGAAAAGGATTTGGTTTCAATCTGTATCTTCTCCATGGCTTTGCTCAGTATGTGACTCGGCTGCCTTCAGCCTGCATCCCTCGGCTATGTTTGTCTTCTCAAATGCCCCATGCTTTCTTAGCTTTCCTTGAACTTAGCTGCTTCTTAGCAGGTTCCAGCTGATACAGTCTTTCCAGCAAAAATGAGAGCATTTACTTTTACTACTATGGGTTATCTTCTTGCCTGAAAATGCCCATATACCCATGTTTCACCACTTTCTATTGGTCTTTCTCCCCTTCTTCTTCTTCTCCTCCTCTGCCTTCTCCTCTGCCTCCTCCTCTTTAGTTTAAATTACTTTTAAAAATTTTTTCTTTTCAAATAGAATCCTATGGCAGATAATTCTTCATACATTTAACTAATTTGATGCATTCCTGGCTTTGTATTACCTGTCATTTCTACATTGCCGATAGCAAAGAGAAGACTTCCTTTACTGATTTTACCACATGGGTATGACTTTCATCTACCCTTCCCTCAGAAAATTCTCTATTTTGAGCTAGAAAGATATGCGGCTATGGAGCAGAACCTCTACGAAGTCCACTTCTCTTAGGAAATTCTTTCCATTTCTTTATTTTATGAGTAAATATTGGGAAAATAATTATACATTAAAAATCTGTGCCAGCCAGGCATGATGTACATGCCTTTAATCCCAGTACTAGGGAGGCAGAGGTAGGAGGACTGCTGTGAATTTTAGGCCACCCCGAAACTACAGAGTGAATTTCAGGTCATCCTGAGCTAGAGTGAGACCCTACCTTGTAAAACCAAAACATAAAACAAATCTTTGCCAATTATGCCAGTTCCATACACACGAGCGCGCGCGCGCACACACACACACACACACACACACACAGTGGTTCAAAATGCACACAGATTTAAATAAATTTATTTTATTTTTGTATAGGTGAAATGTTTTCCATAAATGAAATATCTTGTCAGATAGCAGAATAGTTCTTATACTGGAAATGCTATAAATGTCAACATTTTGTTCATCACACATATCCAGTATGTTTTTATTGAGCAGTAGATATATATGTGTGAAATACAGACAGGGTTCTTGATATGAATTCAGTTCTGGTTTTCTTCCATCATACTCTAACTATTAACGTAGAGAAGAAGGTGTGATGCATGCTGGAAAAGGAAGCCCAGAACATTTACCTCTTCTCAAAGAGAACAATCATTGGCTTTCACAAAATTGGTTTATTTTTCTTGGTCTTTGCTGATTTCTTTCTTCTACTTAAGCTTATGTTCAAAGAAGTGTTTTAATACTTTAGAAGTACAAACTCTCACATCTTAAACAAATAAGACATTGAGATGACTGGTTGCTACACATGGTTTTCTAGCAAACAAATCTAACCAAACTTGGCATTGAGTAGAAACTCCTGTCATCCAGAGCATAGCACTCAGAAGGCCTGGAGGAGAGCTGCTAGGGAAGGGTAAACTTCCAACAGGAATAATTATGCAAACACCTTTTCCCTATACCCATAGGTAGAGAGAGAGAGCAAAGATATGGTTGGCTGATTTCTTCACAAAAGCTACCAAGGTCTCTTTTAGTGATGGCCTAATATGTAAATAATACTCTCTGTCATCACCTAACTCTGAGTGTAGCTGATGGGTCAGCCTTTCCTTGTCTTTCCCCCTCCTGCCAACCTCCCTGCTTCCCCCCTGTCCTTCTTTTGCTTCTCAGTCACATCCTCATCATTTTAAACAACACATTTTGTGTCCCATTAGGATGAAAAACCTTTTGGGTCAAGGGTTTTACACTTTACAATATTAGTTTAATATCACTTGCATCATCATATTTTTGAATGGCCTGAAATTCAGGCATAAACCAAGTTAAAAATTTGCCTTTTAGTGAGAATGTCAACTTCCTGCCAGCGGTAGGCTGTAAGCTGAGGTCTACATGGTTGCCATATCCCATAATATTAGCAGATCACTTATCAGAGGCATTTGACATATCTTCTCCAGGAAATTCATTGACTGCATGATTGATGCATGGGGAGGGTGCTTATGGCTGCTTTTTTGCCACTTCACACTTGAGGGTGACTTCATCCTTGATAGGGCTACAGACCTCCATCCTGGTACTCATTCTTAAGGTTGAGAACACTGTGGTGAAGAGCCACTAGCCACTTTGTCCTTTGTGCTCACAGAACAAAATTTAACTTTGGATACTTCCTTGGACATGTGGTACCACAGTGCTCATAAATGGGACTGCAAAGAACGTGGCTAATGGGACATTAGCTCCTGTATACAGAGGAGGCCATGCCTACCTTCATCCTCGCATGTACATGCTAACTAGCCCCTATGGGCTTTTGTGGGTGACACAAGTGAGAAATAAAATCAGCATGTGCTGGTCACCATGTATTCATAAAAAATCAATTGAGTAATAAGATATATGTTACATATTTATATATGCTTTACTGATTTATTTTTCTCTTGTAGTGCTGTAGACAGAACCCAGGACTTCACACATGGTAGGCAAGTGCTATACAGTTGAGCTATATGGCCAACTTTCATTTCTCACTGGACTTTTGGAATAAACACGCCTATATTATCAGGATTGATATAAAGAAATAAAGTGTCAAATATGGCAGGTGGTCTTGTGCCTTTATAGCGACTATTCACCACCAGCGACACTAACCTGATGGCCAATTAACCCTGACTTTCCGACATGTTTGTGAATGATTGCTAAATGTTTGAATATTTGTTGCATCATTTAGGAGATAGATAGCACTGGCTGTCCAGACAGTCAATAAGGAAAGCACTACCTCTTTATTCAAGGCCGACTTTCTCTGCCTTTTTAGTGACATTCCATAAGCAGAAGAGTATTTTGGGAAAATCTAAACAAAACCCAGCTAAAACCCTCCAATCTTACTGAAATAACTAAACTTGAGACATTATATAGCTCAGTAAACTCCAGCCTACTGTGAGTGCCTGTTATTTTGAGCAGTGGGAGACTCAACTATTGTCGAACTTCTCTTCCCCTTTAAGCCAGTGTTCATGTTGAATGCACTGAGGGCTCCTGGGTGCTGCTCTGATTAGAAGTGAAGAATATAGTTGTTGGAACACTTGCTATAGCCCTGTTTAGCTCTCAATGTCATATATGCCTGGGATATCATAATGCCTCTGAAAACACAGAAAGCATTATTATTATGCTTAGCATGAGCTGTGTAATACTTCCATTTGGGGAATTTATTTTGAAGGAAATAGCTCATTAGACCAGAAAATGCCTAGTTTGTTTTTATTTCATCTAAAAAAATCTGTGCATGTTTGCAGAGTAGGTTTGGTTAAAAGCCCAGCGTAGCAAGACACTAGCTGTTTTTTACTTCTCTTCAAAAGCAATAACAGAAAGTAGAATTTATGTATAGCATACCATAATTTGCTCGAATATGAATACATACAATTTTTGTCCTCAAGTATTAATTATAGAGGAATTTACTATAATTTATAATGCATTAGAAGATTATTTCTGAAGAGAACATAGCTGAAGCCAATGGTGACTATGATTCTCATTTATGATAATGGAGTAACAGCACTGAGACTTGATTTTTTATTTTAATCATATAATTGAACAATAACACTTAACATACCCACAAACATGATGAACATATTAAAAAGCTTTTTATTTGTTATTTTACAATATTTAAAATAATTATGTTTTGAACAAAATTTTAGCTATTTTTTCCTTACTACTTTATAGACTAACAAATGATAATATAGTTTTTTCTTAATATGGTATCACTTCATGAGTACAAACTGGGACCTCTATGTTTCCTTACATAACTCCTATGATTATATACTTGCATGTTATTGTGCCTAAAAAATTAGTAGCCTGATTTTTTTTGAGGGAGGTTATCACTGTAGTCCAGGCTGACCTGGAATTCACTATGTAGTCTCAGGGTGGCTTTGAACTCATAGTGATCCTCCTACCTCTGCCTCCTGTGTGAGAGTGCTGGGATTAAAGGTGTGCGCCACCATGCCCAGTTCAGTAGCCTGGTTTTTAAATATAAAATATAAACAAGATTTTCTAATGATGAGATTGTTGTAAGGTCAGATGTTCAATAGTGGCATGTAGCTTTTATCATATTATTTCTGGCCATTTTCTCCCATTTAACCATGAACCTAATTCTGTTCTAAAAGTAGATATGATAATGTTTTAACTATTCCATTTTAACCCAACTATGGATATATTGTCTTTATAACCAACAATGCAGTTGACAGGACTTTATTCAAGGACAGCAAATTAAAAATAGCATTAGTTATACTATTGGGTTTATAAGAGTTAACATAATTTTAGCATGTTATTTAATGGAAATCTTATGTCTTTTCTGGGTCTCTACATGTTTATCCATAAATGACTGAAGACACATTTTACCATTGCCCCCTGGAAATGCCTTTTGAGCATCTAGAACTTGGAAAGGTAATAGGAAGATCTAGAGGTATAAATGCAGTTGCATCATTTCCCTTTTCTGCTTAAGAATTACCTCTTTTCTGAGTGTCTGATGAAATTACCAGACCTCCACAAAAGCTGTCCTCTTCCTTTCAAAGCAGACCCTTGGGTTCTATCCTTGAGTTCTATCATACACCCTTTGCTGTCCTCTGGAAGACATGAGATAGATTTAGCTTTTATGAGAGAGGGTAGTTTTGGGGCCCTCCATTAATAGACAATCAGTTAAAATCTTGGCAAAGTATTAGTATACATATACATATATAGCTATATAAACTATTTTTTTAATTTTTATAATAATTATTTTATTTATTTGATAGAGAGAGAGAAAGAGGCAGAGAGAGAGAGAGAGAGAGAGAGAGAGAGAGAAAGAGAGAGAGTGTGTGAATATCATGTGCCAGGGCCTCTAGCCACTAAAAACAAACTCCAGATGCATGTGCCACCTTGTGCATCTGGCTTTCGTGGGTACTGGGAAATTGAACCTGTGTCCTTATGTTTTGTAGCCAAGTGGCTTAAATGCTAATCCATCTCTCCAGCCCCTACCCTATTTTTTTAAATATGCTATATATGTATATATGCCACATAGTCCTTTTTGGTCTCTCGTAGACGATGGGACTTGGTATTTCAAAGCAAATTTCTCCCTTTTCTGGGATATCACCCTCTATTGAAGGTGCTCTCTTTTCCACTCCACAGTAGATAGAGTTTTGGCTTTGAGTAGGTTTCTGTGAGATGAACTGCTTTCCTTTAAAAACAAAGGCCATATAGGTACCCCATTTAATGAGATTAAGAAAGAAGTATCTGATGGACTTATGTATTGGGGAAGAATACTGGGTATCTTAGACTATGAGGTTACGAAGAAAAGAGATCTGTTTCCATTCTGGGTTGTGGTCAGAGGTGTAACAGCTGCATCTGGTGTCGGCCCTCCTGTCAGCAGAGTTGCTGGGCAGCAGCATAGCATTTCATGATGAGAGCCAGGGTTGCCATAAGAGACATAGTCAAACTGGCTTTTATTAAAACCCATTAATCAGCAAGTCCATTGATCATGTTCATGACGATAGTGTTCTAAGTACCTCTTAACAATTCCACCTGGATTCTCTTAATATCTCACAAGAGGAATAAAACGTCCACGTTTTTGTGTGTATGTGGTCTCACATGCATGTTCATGCATGTAAAGGCTAGAAAAAAGCCCTCAGATATAATTTCTCACAGCCCACCTTATTAGAGACAGGCTTTTTCACAGGCTTTGATCTCTCCAGTTAGGGCTGATTGCCTTGAGATAAGGCACACAGGTCCTCCTGTCTCTGCCTTCTCAGAACTGAGCCACCACATGTGGCATGCCCAGATTTTCTTACCATGGGTTCTGAATATTAAAATTTACCAACTGAACTATTTCTCAGACTTTCATTATAAGTTTTGAGGAAACAAACCATGTTCAGTCCATTGCAGAATCCACTTGGCAATTCTGGAAGTGGACTGCAGGGTGTAATATGTGCCATATGTTCATACCTTGAAACCATCACTGCTAAATATTAAGGCCAAAGACATGAGGGAAGGCCTCAGGTCTGAATGAGAGGGTAAGATGATAAAAGTTGCTGCTTGACAACTAAACAAAACAAACAACTGGTTGTGTGTGTGTGTGTGTGTGTGTGTGTGTGTGTGTGTGTGTACAGGTGTGTGCATGTATTCACATCAGCCAGTGCCTACATGCTGCTCCATCATTCCTGCCTAAGGGTAGTTGAAGGCTTTGTCTTATGACTTCACCCACACAGAAACACACCTTCTACGAGTGTATTGTCACCTGAGCAGTATGCACTCTTGTAATAACCTGACAGCATTGCTTTGGCGCCATTCCTTTTAAAATGGTATCTTAAGCCGGGTGTGGTGGTGCACGCCTTTAATACCAGCACTCAGGAGGCAGTGGTAGAAGGATTGCCGTAAGTTTGAGGCCACCCTGAGACTCCATAGTGAATTCTAGGTCAGCCTGGGCTAGAGTGAGACCCTACCTCAAAAAGCCAATAAATAAATAAAAAATAAATAAATAAATAAAATGGTATCTTGTATCAATTTTATTTATTTATTTATTTATTTATCTATTTATTTATTTATTTTGGTTTTTCGAGGTAAGGTCTCACTCTAGCCCAGGCTGACCTGGAATTCACTATGTAGTCTCAGGGTGGCCTTGAACTCAAGGCGATCCTCTCACCTCTGCCTCCCAAGTGCTGGGATTAAAGGCGTGCGCCACCACGTCCGGCTGTATCAATTTTAAATAGTACAGGCACGTGTAATATTCTTTAAGTTATTTCAAGGCATCTTAATGTCAGCTAAAAGAATTGCATCTGTAAAATGATGCTAGATGGATACTTACTTCACCAATATGTTTCTTTTGAATCTCAAGTGTCTCTATGATGGTAATAATGTGTATTTCCTGTTACAATGTACAACTGCAAACCAACAACTGGTCTCTGCCCTTTTGGGAAAAAATGAAATAAAGAAAACCTACTTCCTAGAAGTATTTTATAAAAGTTCACATAATATTTGCATAATTAATAGGGTAAAATAACTCTTCAGAAAACAAATCCAAAATTCACTAGAAGAGAAAATATTTGTTTACCCAAGGATTGATTTTCTTCCCTCAATCTGTCCCCTTCAATTTTTACCTTGGAAATTGATTAATTGCTTAAAATAAGTAGTTAGTCAACATAATGAATACAAACCAACAAGTGAACACAAGTACAGACTGACAGTTCTTTCTACAAAACAGATAATTTGTTTTGACCATCTTAATGATTGCTATAGATAGCAAATTGGAAGGTAGGAATTGGTTTTGAGGAAGGGTAGTCTAGGCACATAGAGTAATTATTCTATGACCCAGCTCACCTACATTACAGAACTCAAGTTTCTTTGAGGGAGTGAGATTCCATGAGCACACTGTTATTTGGTTATTTTGGGGAAAGGAATGACTGTCTTAGGTATAGTTTTCCACTAAGTTCTGACATAGGAAGGAAACTTCCCCTCAAAATCTGTTACTGAGCATCAAGCACATTTCTTCTTTACTTGTAGCAGCAGAGGCCTATCATTATTGACTGCATTATTTTGAATACATCTCTACCTTCTTGGGGCCACTGATGATTTCGTTTGTGTGAAGAAATGTCCACTAATTTCAAACACTATGTTAGGATGGAAACAGACTAATTTACATAAAATAATTCACAGAAAGCCAATTAGATGAAAATACATTTCCTGAAAGCCAATCTGCCAAATGACCAATTTACTTTAAGCAAATTGACTAAAAATCAATTTACTGAATGACCTATTCTCCAAATTATTGAAGATTAAAAACAAGTTTTGGTTTCACCATTGTTCCCACTTCTGCCACCTGCCTTTGTAGCCCCCTTTGCCACAGGCCAGGAATTAGCCTGTAGTGGCTAAAGCACCACAAACTGTGTGTTAAAGCTTGTTTTAAAGTGTCCTTGGGCTCACATCTCCCATTTTGGAAAAATGGAAACTGAGGCTTTCAGAAATTAACTTGCTTCTTTAAATCAATTAAATTTCCAGCATATTATGTATGCCTTTTCCCCCGGATATGAAGGACCCACTGCTGCTCCTCATTGCATTATGTGTTACTTAGCCATCTGTAGTGTTTCACCCTTCCACACCTGAGAATTAGTTAGGGAAAAAGCAGTTCTTAATGATCATGCTACTTCACACACACACACACACACACACACACACACACACAATAAAATAAATGCAATGCCAATGTGTTATTGAAAACTCTGTGATAAAATGGAGTATTTGGGGCTGGAGAGATGGCTTAGCAGTTAAGGTATTTGCATGAAAAGCCAAAGGACCTTGGTTCAATTCCCCAGGACCCATGTTAGCCAGTTGCACAAGGGGGTGCATATGTCTGGAGTTTATTTGCAGTGGCTTGAGGCCCTTGCATGCCCCTTTTCTCTCTTCCTCTCTCTGACTCTTTCTCTCTCTCAAATAAATAATTAAAAATAAAGTTAATTTTTTAAAAAAATGGAGTACTTGGATTTATTGAATATTCAAAATAATTTCATGTATTACATGTTGGTACATATATTCAAATATGATAACATAAAAATATATATATGCATCTACACAGAAATAAATAAAATTTATTGTTTATTTAGTGCTGGTTTCAAAAGTAGCTTAGCTTGGAGCCATTTCTCTCATTAAGAAGAGGCTAGATTTAGGGTTTCCTTGGAATCAAAATTCACAAAGGAATCTTTGGAAGTCATAAATTGATTTGGACAATTGCATGAGCTATTTATCAAAGTTGCTACTAATAAACTTTTGGATGGTGACTACTGAAATCTGGGAAGCCTTGGATTAGCTCACAGGCAGAGGAAACTTTTCAACAGGTGAAAGGCATGATTGTACTGGCTCACAGGGGAAGAGCCAATGGTACAGTTCACCAAGCTGTAAACTCTATGAAACTAAGGCCATGGTGACCAAGCCATCTGAAAACAACCGAAGACTCATGGCAACTATAGTAGGGAAGCAATCTGTTCACATCCTCAGAGTTAATGCCTGTTCTTTGGAAAGGAGAATATTTTCTGTTTCTAGCTCTATGTTAACAAGAACTTTAGACACCCTCTAGTAATTTTTAAAAAATATATTTTTTTATTTATTTGAGGGAGAGAGAGAGAGACAGACAGACAGAGAGAGAGAGAGAGAGAGAGAGAGAGAGAGATTGGGCACACCAGTGACTCTAGCCACTGCAAATGACCTCCAGACACATGAGTCACCTTGTGGATCTGGTTTACATGGGTACTGGGGAATCAAACATGGGTCCTTAGGCTTCACAGGCAAAGGGTGTTAGCCACTAGCCATCTCTCCACCTCTCTCTTGGAATTTAAGAAAACAGTACTCCTTCACTCTATTCTGCCTCATATCTTTCACCCTGTGATACCTTTGAATAAATAAGCAAAGGGATCTCCTTTAAGGAATATGCAGTTTGCCCAGAGGAACTGGCTGGATTCAGCTACCCTGTGGCCTTTGCAGATAGTCCTTGTGCTGGATATACTTGTTTTCCTCCCTCATGCAAAATCATGACAAAGAAAAGAATTGCACTAACTCCAAAGGGCCTGTCCTATGAGCCAAATATATGTGCTTATCTCATATCTTTATAGTGGAGTTGAGTTATAATTGTTGGTTGCCCATTCTTTCTTCTTCCTTCAAATTTATTTTAAAGTAAATTAATTCATGTTAAAGTAAATATGCTGTTGTAAAAATGACCTGTTTAATAACATACAGTGATAATTTATGTACTAATATAGATGCATATATACATCTATATGTATATAAATACATATATACATATATATGTATACACACACACACACACACAAACAGAAAGAACAAAGGGAAAGAAAATATCTTTCTATGTTCAGTACATCTCCTTCTTCTAGATACAAATGCTACAGGACGAGTCACTAGGTGACAAATAATTTGACAAGTTCATCTACCTGTGAGCTAAGATGGGAAGCTGGGTTTGAATCAGGAACCTTTCTAAAACTTTACATTGTAGTTTTAAGAAGTTTTAACCTCTCCATTTTCCCCTTTGGATTTTCCATATATTGTCACACAAAGACTGCATCTCTCTTATGTTTATACTTTCTTCTTTTCGTTGGCTGGGAATCCCACAGGGCCCTGGTCAGGCCAGAAAGTACAAGAATAGTTAGTGTTGTGTCTTTATTATATTGCATGAAAGTTTTGCCTTTTGCAATGAAATTAGAACATATAAGGAAGTGAAGACACAAACTTTTCAAATATCTTGAATCCTCTTCAGAATCTGTAATGACATCTTCTGTCTTTCTCTTATAATTAAATTTTAATTTAATTTACCTTAAGCACCAATATTCAAGGGAAATTTCTTATTAAATTTTATTCTACTTTCAAATTTTCAAATGTATAGAAACTCTTGCCTACTTCATATGAATGAATTTGAATATTGCTTTCCATTTCATTCTTAAGTTCAAGTGTTTCTTGAAATTTTTATATGTCTGATAAGAGATTGGATTATGAATGCAGCTGATTTTTATGTATCTGGTGGATCCTGAGGAACTTTCCTGTGTTTCTTTTGTCACTCTATTGTCATCAATATGAGGGCTTTAGTATTATGTACTTATTTTATCCCTTTATTTTTGTTCCTTTTTTACTTAATTTTCGTTTTATTACATTTCAGCTTTGTACTACATAATGTGTAATTTACAACATAGACAAGCTGGTTTACTTTCATATAACTTATTGCTTTTTAGTAATGTTTTGCTATATAATTTGGTTTTGGTTGTGAAAAGAAGATTTTTCTGTGACAGCTGTATTTTGATAATATCATGTGACTCTAATTTTATTGACTTTGATTATGATTGGTGTTGCACTTAGCTTCATGTTGCTGGCAGAAAACACCCAACCAAGAGCAGCTTGTGGGAGGAGAGGGTTTCTTTTGCCTTACAGACTCGAGGGGAAGCTCCATGATGGCAGGGGAAAACAATGGAGTGAGTAGAGGGTAGACATCACCTCCTGGCCAATATCAGGTATTCAACAGCTGCAGGAAAGTGTGCTGAACACTCTCAAGGAGAAGCTGGGTATGACACCCATAAGCCAACCCCCAATAATACACTACCTCCAGGAGGCTGTGATTCCCAAATTGCTACCAGCTGGGGACCTAAATGCTCAGAACATATAAGTTTATGGGGACTCCTGAATCAAACCATAGTTTTATATTTTTATACATAATTTTTCAAAATTATATTTTTTAGGAAGTGAGAATAAAAGCTTCTATCCAAACTTGAACCTGTCCTTGGTTCAGGTCACATAGAGTTTTTTCTATCCTGCAGCAGAATTGAGTATGGTTGGGTCTGTGAAATCCCGACCTATAGAGCTATAGCTCCTCTCCTGAGACAGGATTTGCTCTCTCAACCCATGTGATTCCTCTCACCACACTTGGCTACAAAGAATGAAGTTATCCAATGTCATAATTACAATTCACTAATATTAGATGTTAGCTAATATTTATAGTGCTCATATCATGGGAATTTTTATAGTCACTTGTTTGCATTGGCTTCAATTGTCTATTTTGTATATTTTATGCATTTATGAAGTTTCTTTAACATGCACAAATGGCATGCTAGATTCTGTTATATTTTTTTTCTCATTACTGTGCTTCTAAGATCGATTTATGTTCACTATTTTTATTTTAACTTCACAGTTTATAAGCAAAGCATATTTTGTAAGTATACATTCATTGCATTTTACTTATGTTCCCTTAAGCAATTGCATGTGGGCCATTATATATATATATTGGAGAAGGATTGTCAGGACATTGATACATACCATTCCATTTTTCACTATGTATGCCATGTTATTCTGTAGAATGACTGTATGGGTTTTCTTCCACAGTTTGCCTATTTTTAAAAATATTTTTAAATACCTTAATTATTTATAAACTTGAGAGAGAGAGAGAGAGAGAGAGAATGGGCACTCTGGGGCCTCTAGCCACTGCAAACAAACTCCAGTCACATGTACTACTTTGTGCATCTAGCTTAATGTGGGTTCTGGAATTGAACCTGGGTCCTTAGACTTCACAGGTAAGTGTGTTAAATGCTAAGCCATCTCTACAGCCCTATGTAATGTATTTTAATCATAGTTATTTCCTGTTACCTTCTTTTGCCTCCCTCCTCCTGCTCCTGAGCCCCTTCCTCCCAAGTAGTCTACTTCTTTTAATATCTTTCTCTTTCTTCTTTTCTCTCTCTCTCTCTCTCTTTCTTCCTTTCTTCTTTTTGTGAGCCACTGACTTTCAGTAGGTTGCTTACATTAGCATGGGTGGGGGGTTATTTATAAGTGCATGTAAACTTATATATTATTAGCTTAATTGAGAGAGAAGCATTCTTGCTCATTTCCCCAATTCTTCTATGGTTTCAGCTGGGGCTGGGGTGGAGTGCACTGGATCATTTATTTCCTCAAGTCCAGTTCCCATCTGAAAAGGAGAAGCAGATTCTCCAATGGAGAGTGAAGTCAGTGCCAGTTAAATGTGATAACCATTATTAATTTAGAGAGAATTATAAGGGTTTAGACACTTTTATAGAGTAAGATTAGTGGGAGCTTGACAATGGAAATCAGAATCATTATCTGGATATGTTTCTGACTTGTTTCCCAGTTCCAGATATGGTTTTCTTTCCACTGAGCGGATCTGTAAGCCAATCCAAGAGCAGTTGGTTACCCACCATGGCTGTGTGTCACTATTGCACTTGTGTGAGCATCACATCAGGTTGTTTGCTTCTGAGTTTCTCAGACTTTGAGTTGCTTGGAAAGATGATGGCCACTTTCCCCTGGTAGCTCATGTAGTGCCTTTCAATACTAGATGGGCTAATTTTCTGAGGACTGGCTCTCCTCTAGATTCCAATCAGGTCTCCCCATGATCCGTGCCAACAGTGATTGGTGTCTTCAGCAATAGGGTCATACCATTAACTTCTGGTAGGTAATCAAGTGTTCTTACAGAAGTCTGTCTTGTTTGTTTTGGGAGATCTAGTAGGTCTCTCTGAATAACAGCTCATTTGTGGATGTAGACCACATCCTGGTACAAAGAATTACAGGCCAGTGCCAAGGGAAAAGAGAAAAGCAAAATCCAGAGAAAAAAAGAGAAATAGGAGAAATTTGAAGTTAGGTTTCATCTCACTCTCTCCAGGTCCCTTTAGTTCAGATGCTCCCTCTAAGGTTTGCTTGATGGTCCCACCTTTTAGTCTGATTTCCAGGATTTAGGATTCTATGCTACCAGTTCAATTTGGGTTCAGATTTTGTGCCCTCCCAACCCTTTCCCTTTCCCTATCCCCTACCCTCCCTATTGTCCAAGCCTCAAGATGCTATTCAGTTATGTCAACAATTTGGGCTGATTCAGGTTAGGAAGTGCAGATGAGTGAGATCATGTGACGATTGTGTTTCTGTGATTGTGTGAGTTGAATTAAAATGATCTGTTCCATGTTTGACCATTTTTCTACAAATTTCAGTGCTTATAGCTGCTCAATTCATAATAGCTGAAAACTGGAATCAACCCAGGTGTCCATCATTGGATGAATGGATAATCAAGATGTGGTATATCCACATGATGGAAGTCTACTCAGCAGTAAGAAAAATGACACTTTTTAAAAAAATTTCTTTCAGAGTATAGCAATGAATTTTTAATCATTTATTTATTTGAATTTGTTTTACTTTGAGATATCTTAAAGCTTTGTATCAACCATGAATCTATAATTATTTTAGTAAATGGCTATTCATTATTTTGAATTAGGTTTTACTATACAGACATTTTTGAATCTTGATACAGAAGTTCTTACCTCAGAATCACAAAGCTTGTCACCTATAATCATTTTTATTAGCTTTCCATTTCCTCCACTAATTTTCACAAGAAAACCTTACTTTATTAGAATCAAGGGACTACTGTCTTTTCCTCAGAGTTGGTGGTCTACAGCCTCCATGACATAGTAGGCCAAGTTCAGGATTTAGGCACAAATTATATTCGGGTAGTGACCTGGTTTTTCATTTTTAGGCAAGATTTTTATTTTAAAAGCTTGAACTGTGAGGGGGATATTTTAACCTGTCTCTGCTTTCTTTAAACAGGAGAAAAAAAAAAACCTGTATGTCCATTTTAAGTCTAGACATGGCTCTATGCCAATTGCCAGGAGGCAATAAACAATATTTAGTTCATTCAAACAAGTAACATCAGAGCAGAGGCTAAATGTTTGTACTCACTTGGATATTATGAATCCCATGATGTAACAGGAATTTAACTAGATTCAGAATTTGTGACTAGCACTTTTGTTTTCAAAGATTTCCTATTCTTTTCAAACCTCCTTTCATTTTATACTTTTCAAAAATAACACAGCTCTGTTTGTTGTAGTTACTTTCTCATCACTGAAACAAACAACCAACCCAACCAGAGAAGCAGCTTATGGGAGGAAAGGGCTTATTTCAGGCTTATAGAATCCATAGGAACAACCATCAATGGCAGAAGAAGCTGGTGCACTTCCATTGATTCATGGCAGAGGGACACCACCAAACATCCAGCAAACACCAACAGCCAGAGCTCAAAATGGCTCTGATCTCACCTAGTAGGACTGTACTATAAGATTCACCCCTATACACACCCCCTCCAGGAACTGCTGGAGACTGAAAGAGGAAGCTTAACCTTAATTTTAAATATCCAAAGCTATGGGAAACATACATTCACATTCAAACCACCATTAGCTCCAAATTTTAGACTTGTTGCAGTGTAACTTGGTGGTTTCATGGAAACTCTAAGTATGCTATTAGTTCTGCACTTTGATTTTTTTGTGAGCATTTGTTGTCTCCTTCAGTTCTTAAATTAACCTAATTTATAAATTGAGCTCCACTAGTCTCCATTTATTTTCTATTGCCTCAAATTTGTGTCAAAAAACTCAGAGGATACAGCCCCAGAGGAAACAACCTATTTCCCAAATTTAGATGCTAATTCTCTTCTAAGTTTCTTGGATTTTAACTTTGTATTTTATTGATTTTTTGATCCTACAACTTACCTTGGAAGTGAGATCTGGAAAAGAGGTTGTGTTGAGAGGATTAGTGTAGGACCCAAAGAAAAGTACAGACACTATATATATATATATATATATATATTACACTCATAGTTGGTTTGACCATTGTTTTCCAGGGAGTTTGATTCTTTCATGCACCTGCCATTCCTGACATGGCTGGAGCAAAACGAGCAGAGCCAGAGAGAGGCATGGGGTACTGATGTGGCAGCCTGCTGAGCCAGCTGTGTGATCACCCCCTTAATGTGCAGTCACCCTCCAGCTGTGCGGAAGACGCTCCACACCTCTCCTCAGCACACAGTGGCGGGTGTCCAGACTGGTTCAGGCAGGTGGCCTCTTTACTCAGCCTCTTTTATTTTTTCCTTTTGTAAGCACAGATGTGTGCTCAGATGTGAGGCAGCTGTTCAAGGGACATCCCAGGATGAAAAGCAACTTTGATACAGTCATTACGATTGATTCTTCAGATTGTTAACTTAGTAAATATTAATCACATCATTCAAAAATATTCTCTAGCACTCACTTGGATATTTTCTCAATAAGGATAGTGTTAGCAACACTCTTATTAAAACTTGTTTTTTTTTCAGAATATTTTATAACTTCTTATGTTTAAATATATTTTAAAATACTTTTCCTTTTGTTAGCACTGGCCTTATAAGTAACTCATATAGTTGCAAGGGTATAGAAAGGCCATTTCCCTTCATAAATATTTCACTAGCTGTAAGAATCCTAAAATTCCTCCAGAAGAGGCACTCTATTTGTTAAGACATTTATTTCAAGCCCATGTGCAGATTGTCTAACAAGATAGTCACTTTATTGTAGCCCTGCTACATGAGGGCATTATGCTATGATCTAAGGGCGAAAATGGCATGCATAGAGTTCCTGCCCTTGGAGGGTTTACAGTTTGCTACAGGAGACAGAGTACTTGTGAGGCTGGGTACCTATACAATAGTTAAGAGATGAAGACAAAGGATCATCTGTACTCATCATTATGTTTATCTCTGTAGCATCTTTGTAAATCAATGTTTATGAGAAATGAAAAAAAAAAAAACTCTACAAGGGCTAGTCCTCAGAAAAGGGTTTATGAAGGACTGAAAACTATTGCCTGACCTTGATGGATGTTAGGGCTTGGAAAATCTGAGATAATAAAGAATATTCTAGCTAGGTAAAGTAGCATATACCTACATAAATCTGGAAGTTCAATCAGGAAGATAATAAGTTTGAGGGCACACAAACACACACACACACACACACACACACATACACACACACACTGCCCTAGATAAGGGGAAAAGAGAACCAAAGAAACGATCAGTGTATTCTGGGACAAGGAACAAACCAAGCGTACTGGGATGGTGAAACTTGTGTAAGAGGATGCTGAAAGGGAGTGTTGTCAAAGACCAGTTCTGTGTGACAAGGTCAAATGTTCTTGTTTTCTATTTTAGATCTAACATATGAAAAGCCTGGTTTCTAAAATAATACACATAAATCAAATCATTCTGTTTATTATTCAAGCCCCAAATGCATTAACAAATGCCATGTGTGGATAACAACCAGGGATCCTCCTAAACAAAACTGTGAACTTAAAATTCTGTTGTTGGGCTCCATTTAATCTTCTTATTATTTTGAAACCCAACTTATTTCTTTAACTCCTTGCTTTCCTTTCCACTGGAAATGATCTGAATTAGTAGCGTTCACCCACTGTCTACCCCACCCTGAAGATCTTCTGTGTGTACGTGCGTGTGTGTTGTATGTGTGGGCTGTTTTGTCTGTTACTGTGTGTGCACTGTGTGTGTAGCACGCAAGTATGTGTGCAGATACACTTGCTCTGTGTCTGTTTCCAGTGGCTAGAAGTGTTCCTCCCTTCATCACTTATCTGCTTGTTTTTTTTTTTTTCTTGAAATAGACTCTCTTACTGATTCCAGAGCTATTTTCACAAGCCTCAGCGATTCTGTGCCCTCCACTCCCCACAGACCTGGTGTTACAGGCATTGCGCTCACTCACAGCTGTTTAAGTGAATGTTCATGCCTCTTTAGGCCCTCCTGCTCATGCAGCAAGTGCTCTTATCAGCCGAGCCATCTCTCCGGCACCCAAATGTAGCCAGGAACTTTGGGTGGTCAGATAAGCCCTCTCCCTTCCTTCTGCCTTTCTATCACTGGATGCTCTTGAGTTGAAACTTTTGCTCTCTGGTCCCATGTGACGTACTGCTCTGAGTTTCTCCTTGCCTGCCTGCCTTCTCTTTCTATAGCACATCCCTCCTGAACTCTGTTCTGTGCCTCCTGAATCCTGCTACTCTCCATCCTCACACTGTGCATGGAATGTTTCCTTTCTTTTCTGGGCCTTCTGAAACACTAGCAGCCCCTGTCCATGGAGTTTACCTGGCTGCTCAGTGCTTATTTAAGTGAATTGCACGTTCTCTAACACTTCAAATGCTCCTGCTCACTTCTCCATGTCCCTTCCAAATCACCTTTTCTGAGACCCATCAACAGTCCTTAGTCCTCTGGTGTACTGTTTGTGCTTACCATGTTAAAGACTACCAGTTGTCAGGTATTTAGGCCCAACTTACTCTTTTACTTTCAAATATAACACCTTTCCACATTTACAATGATATTTTTTTCACAATGCCATTTTAATAAGACACTTTAGCACATTTTTTAAAATATTTTTCCCAGTGACTTTAGCATGAGGTTCATTTTAGGGACTTGCATAAAAACACATGAACAAGGTAATCACTTGTTTTGGTTCCTCCTTTAATATAGTGAAACATTTCTTTCTATAATATTACTCATCTTTCTTACCCTTTATCAAATCCCTAACAGTTTCATTGACCTCTGAAGTTCAGCTTCTCTCCCATAGGTCAGTACACAATTGCAGTTCCCTTCTTTCCTGTCCTGTGTGGTCCTCTCATCCTTGACTTCGACCACATTTTATTATTGTCTCAGAACTCTTAAGCCATTGCCCTTCTGTCTCAACCATTGAGTAATATTTTAACCTTGGATCAACCTAGCTACGAATTTCTCCAAAACAGCATATTGATGGACAAACTGGGAAATACACACACATAACACAACACCATGAGTGTTCCCAGCATACTCCTATATTTTCTAACTTCAGTTTATAAAGAATATTACTGGAATTCCTTCTGGTGTTCCTGTTCAACCCTCACTTCCCAAGGAACCTATGAACCTCTAATTGTTACTCTTGCCTTCCACCATGATATATTCTCATTTTCAACAGAGGACTTTAGCTCTTGCCCCAAGGAAAAGAAAATGTTAAAAAAAAAAGAGAGAGAGAGAGAGAGAGAACTCTTACCATTCCCTTCCCAACCAACATAACTGCATAAGCAATGATTTTTTTTTTTTTTTGAGTTAGGGTCTCACTCTAGCCCAGGCTGACCAGGAATTCACTATGTACTTTCAGGATGGCCTCAAACTCATGGTGTTCCTCCTACCTCTGCCTCCCAAGTGCTGGGATCATAGGTGTGTGCTACCATACCTGGGAATCTTTTCTCTTCTGCTTTAGCAGAAAAATCACCAATCTACTTCAGGGTTCCGCCTCCCTTAGGTTGCTTCAGCCTTCTTACCTAGTTAACATATATTATATCTGTTTTGTAAAAAAATTGACATTAATATTAATATATATGTAATATTAATATATATATTAAAATTAATACACACACACACACACACACACACACACACATATATATATATATATATATATATATTTGCAAGCAGATACAGAGAGGAAGAGAGAAAAAAGAGAGAGATAGACAGAGAATGGGCACACCAGGGCCTCCTGTCATTGCAAATGAACCACAGATGCATGTGCCACTTTGTTCATTCAGCTTTATGTGGGTACTGGGGAATCAAACTCAGGTCATTAGGCTTTGAAGGCAAGATCCTTAACCTCTGAGCCATCTCTCCAATACTCTCCAATTCTAGCTTGATGCATCCCCTTCAAATGTGCTCTGGCTATGCCTCTATTCCTTTGCTTCCCCTCACTGGCAATATCTCCAGACTTCTCTACACTTGATTTATGCCTAATTCACATCCTCATCCACACCTACCATTGTGCAAATCTACTCTTAGTATTGGTTGTAGTTACTTTCTTATTGCTGGGTAAAACACCAGGAAAGGAGAAACTTATGGGAAGAAAGTATTTATTTCAGGCTTACAGAATCCAGGGGAGACATTATCTGTGGTGGAAGAAGCTGGCTCAGTTCCATAGTTCCATAGCAGGGAGACACCATCAAACAGCCAGCAAACATGAACAGCCAGAGCTCAAAAATGGCTCTGAACATGCCCAGTAGGACTGTACTACAAGGTCTGCCCCCAGTGACACCTCCTCTAGCAGGTTGCTAGAGATTTAGATAAGAAGTTTAACTTTAATCAAAAGTTCCTGAGGGTATGGAAGACATCCATTCACATGAAGCCACCACAGCTTCTAAGTTCTCCATTCCTGTCTTCTTTGTAACTTGACATTTGTATCTTCTCTCTGTTTTCTAAACCAGTGCCCACATGTCCTGCCTTTCCCTTCATAGCAGATGCTCTTTGATGTAGAAACGTTTCAACTTGCCAATAGAGTCTTTTCCCCATAGAACCACACTCACACTTCCCTTTCCTTCTGTTGTGTAAGAAGGGGTGTCTTTCTGGTCTGAGACCGATTCTGCCCTTCACATCTGAATTAATTCAACTAGAAAGACTTCCCTTATTTTACTTTGACTTTCCAGTGCAATGACCACCTGTTTCTACCATGCTATTACCTCTTGAATATTTCTATTCTCCTCACCCCAACTTTCCTCTTCTGGCTTAGTTTTACATTGTCAAGCCCATGTTTGTTTGTTTGTTTTTTAATAGCCTCCTAACAGGCCAATTTCTTGCTAAGTTAATAAAGTCAACATTAAGGTACATTTCCATAGGTTGTAAAAAGGGATGTTTGTATTCCTTGTCTTGAAGTGACCACAGTTGGACCTGACCCCTGGCTCTTGTATTCTGCTGTCTGTTGTTGGCCTATACTCACCCATTCTCCACATGACCAGTAGGGTAATTGTTCTCAAGTAAAAAAGTTAGATGAAGTCATTTTTTTTTTCCTACTTAAAATTTCTGCAATGGATTTTGATTTTGTAATGGGGTTTTTGGGGTTCAGGTAAAGCCCTTAAACACCAAACCCTTGGTTTTTATCTGTTTATAACAAATAATTGAAATAAACAGACTAAGAAGGATAAACTATAATTTATTACATTTATTCATGGGAGTCAGGTGGGCACAGTGGAGTCTGTGAACCAAGGGAAGGGGCTGGATATACCCATGTGATCTGAGAGCCCTTGGGGGACCTGAGCATGAGCCTGGAGAGAAACATGAAAGGGGATATTCAGGTGGAATTCAAATGCTTGCACTTAAAAATCTAAAAGACCATAAAAAAGTAGAGAATATCCTTTCTAAGAGGGGAAAGGACATGGTCTTACTGGGGTGTTGGGGTCCCCAAGATGCAAGTGTGCAGTGATGAGTAACCAAGTAGTAGAAAGTAGAGGCAGTTGCTCTTCTGCCAGGAGATCTGGTGCTCTCAGGAAGGGGTCAGCACGCCTACATAGGGGCTAGAGAGAGCTGATTGATCTGACCTCAGGAACACATACATCTACGTACAGATTACAAATACCTTGGAAATGCTCAACTTTTGAAGGACCAATATGCAAACCCAGGCATCCTCAGAGGTCAGCAAAGGTCCCCTCTAAAGTCTTATAGTATTTTCCCATTGCTCACAACTTCCCAGCAGAGTTGAGTTTCTGCCTATTCCCCCTGTTACCATGTTGAATAAATTCTTCCTTGCCATTCTAAGTAAGTATCTGGTACAAATTTTCATTTATGGCACCCATTCTTTAAGCACATGTGTAAAAATATCCAGTACAACATGGGTATTGATATTGGTGCATCTCATCTCACTTGCTAAAAAGCATTTCCAAGATATTTGTAATCTGTTCATGGTTGTATGTGTAGGATGATTGCCAAAGATATCATATTCTTCAAATTCTGTTGATTTGATTACATCACCTTAAACAGATTTTTGACACAGTTTAACAGTTTGGCAAATGCTCCTCTTTACTTTCTGTGAAGTTTGATTATTTTGTTAATGACATTTTCCTTAGTATTGAAGGTCAGACAGCATTGTTTTCCTTTCTACTAGTATCTTGAGTTATTTTATGACATGGTTTCATTTGTCTCTGTAAGAACAGGAGAATATGGAGAAGGATGAATATAAGGAGAGGCCACTCAGCCCATCAGGCACTCTTCCTTTCAAAGCACCCTAGAGAATGCTTAATTGCTTCTTGAATGACCCCCAAGGTCTTCCTAGAACGAGCTTGTTGTGTTCTTTGTGCAGGAGACCATCCCCACTTCATTCGAGCTCATTGTGACTTAATTATAGAATACATATAATAAATTGGAGGCAATCAGTAATCCTTAATCAAACAGGGTAAATTTGTTTCACATGCAAGGCACAACGCACCCTGGTGAAATAGATGGCACACTTTCATTTACTGAACGATACCCAGATTAATTAACTCACCTGATAGCTATGGTTCCAATTTCCCAACTGCAAGTCAAGTCTATCTTATGGTTGCCTTTCTTTCTTCCTTTTCTTATCACTCTATAAAATAGATCTTTGATATATTTTTACATTGGATGGTAATAGTTTATCTTCAGATATATTAATTTGTCCTTACAGCATATGATGTGAATGAATTTTATGTTATATTACATATTATGTACAGATAAGCACACATGAATACACTCCCCCACTACATGCTAACACACATTCAGTAGAGAAGACTTTCAACAGAGTGTTTCTCTCATTTCCAGGTCTATTGTAAGTCTGAGTTCACTAGACCAATTTTCTAAATTTTATATTAATTTCTTCAAGCCTCCAGCAATGCCTAATCACTCACTGGGGCAGAAATTTTAGCTGTTTGGTTTCTGCCGACTGTTTTCCCTGAAAATTACTAGAAGAGATTTAATTGATTTATATTTCATTTATCTTGTAAAAGGTTGAGATTTTTTTTATTAAATTTAAGTGTCTGTTTAGTGCCTCTCATTGTGTACCCTGATTACTTTTAGTGACTCAGTATAACATTTAATAACTATTAGTTTTCTTTTGAAGAGTTCTTAACCAGGAAACAAGAGTTCTTACAGCTACATAGATAATTAACTTGAAGCTTGTCTGTCTCCTGAGAGACATCAAATATGTAAATGAGGAACTTAAGCCTTAACAAGACATGCTAAGGAAATCGCTAAAGTTTTATCACATGAAAGCTAAAATCCACAGTTAAAAATATCAATATGCTTTGAAGAGCTAATATATGCTTCTTGCTTAGGATTTGTGAAATTTATGTGCTTTAAATTCTTTTTCAAAGCTGCAAGAGCTAGCCTGATCTGTTAACAGAAAAATAAATACTAAAGTCTTGAAGAAAATAACAAGGTTAGGAGCCACATATAAATGTGCCATAATGTCCACCATATTATTGGAGCATCACAAATATTTAATGAACTTGAGTGAAATTTTCCTTCTCTATTTTGCAAATTCCTCATTTGTAGTACCTAACGTACTTTCAATCTTTTAATCATACTGCTTTTCAGAGCTAACCAATAATTGATATCTTTAGTCTATTTTTATTATTAAAGACTTAAAGAGGGAAGAAACATTCATGTTTAATGTTTTAAACTTGATTAACCAAATTACTTCATTTTTTCTGTACTGGCCTCTATTTTATCTACAGTATGAAGGAAACATAAAGGGAAAAAAATCTTTACATTATTGTACTCAGTTTTGACTCTGAGAAGAAAACATTTATTTTCTCAATACTAAAAGTTTTAGTTACCTAGATAACATTTTATACACTATATAGGAAGAGTCACACTCAATTGTCAGATTATCTTTTCATCAGACATAGTAGAACTGCTGAGTGGAATGGGTGAAAATAAGAAACTAGTAATTTGATGTTTTTTATTAACTATGTACACAGTGTGTATACAGCCATGTTGATAACATTGTTAGCCTTCTCCCTGTGCGGCCCCCTCCGCAGGGACTCTGCATCTCTGGGAAATGTAGGTCCTGCATTGTGGGGTTAGCCATCAGTTATGGGTAAGAGGCAATGTCTCTGTGCATAATGTCCATTTTGTATTTTTAAAAATACATTATTTATTTGAGAGAGTGGGGTGGAGGGAGAGAATGGGTGTCAGGGCCTCTAGTCATTGCAAACAAATTCGATATGAATGTACCACCTTGTGCATCTGGCTTACATGGGTTCTGGGGAATTGGACCTGGTCCCTTAGGTTTCTCAGGCAAGGGCCTTCACTGCTAAGCCATCTCTCCAGTCCACTTTTGTATTGTTTAGTGGTAGATTATGTGAATCGTTTTAAGGCATGACTCTTGGTTTCCAGTGAGCATTTAGTGCTTCTTTCTAATTCTTTCCTGAAGATGTTGGTTGAGTGTGCAGATGGCCAGATTTGTTGTTAGGACTAACACCCATCATGGGAGCAGCCTGATCTGCCACTCAGCTTTCCTTAGCTGTTTCTGTAGGTGGAGCTGGGGCATCTGTGGTGTGTTAGAGGGTAGGAAAGAGGGCAACACTGGCATCCACACTGTGTTTGCACAGAGCCAGGCTTCAATGGCCTTGCCCTCTGCAAGGCTGAGCCCCATCACCCAGCATGGGCTAGAGCCAGGATTAGTATGGAATGTGCATGATTTCCTTAAGGAAATTGTCTGACTCTTACATAAACACATTAAATACCACCTGGTCAGGAAAAAAAAAAAAAGGCATTTGTGGGCTTCATCAATTTTCTGGTGGTAGAATTTAGTGAGTGCCTCCCATGTTAACTGATGTAAGTGTGATCAAAGATAACTTGATCAAGTGAAGAAGGGCAGCCAGGAGGACAGAGCTGAGGTCATGCTTTATGTTCTCAGTGCTGGGTTCACTTCCTTGTCACTCAGCCTGTTTGTTACTTTGCCAGAATAAGCTTCACTACATCGTAATATTATGATATTCTACTCATAACATCAATATAATTTTTAAGGTCATTGCTTTTTTACAGGCTGTTTCAAGTACCTGGTGAGAACAATGCAGTGAACGGCCCTGGAGTAGCCCAGGGCCATCAGTATGGTTATCACTGTCCTGCATGTGCTAAATCTCTGCAGGGGGACAGAGATGTTTCTCAGCTCATGACTTCTTTACAGCATCACAGGGAGATAAAGTTCAAATGATGCATATTCACTGGCTGTGTGGCACGGATTAGGTGGCCTCTTGACTTCCAACCTCTCCCAACACAACTCAGATCTCTTAATATGCGATGCAAACATTTGATGGTGGGGTAGCATGTGCCTGTTGATAAAACTTTGCAGTACCTGTGAACTCACGTCATTCTTCTAGCATTTCCCAAAGTCCTCTTCTTCATTGGAAGAGAGCAGTTTCTATACTCAATAAACATAGCTCCTTGAATCAGATAATCCAAGGTTATCCTAAAAATAAAATGATCCTAGAGAACAGGCATGATGGGTTGGCTCATTCCATCAGAAGAGGAAACTATTAAATGATGAAACTAAAGGATTTTCTTGCATCCTGTTTAATTCATTAACCAAAATATTCCTTTAAATCACATAAATCATTTTAAATTTTGTTACAATCATTTCCCATTAAAGCTAAGTGAGATATTGATAGGGATTTTTAAAAAAATTAATGATTCCACATTCGGTATTTTCTTTCTTTCTTATGTGTGTGAGTGTGGTGTGCATGCATGTTTATGTGTTCACGTGTCTATGGAAGCCAATGGTCATCGTTGTGTGTCTTCCTCAATTGCTCTCCTCATTTCCTTTTAGGCTTTTATTTTTAGGCAACCCCAACAGACTGGCATTTTTTATGAGAGGGAGAACAACAGTGAGAGTAAGAGAGAGAGAGAGAGAGAGAGAAAGAGAGAGAGTGAGAAAAAAATTGATGTGCCAGGGCCTTTAGCCACTATAATCAAACTCCAGATGTGTATACCACTTTATGTGCATGTGCAATCTGCACATGCATCTCCTTGTGCATCTGGCTTACATGGGATCTGGGGAGTAGAACATGGGTCCTTAAGCTTTGCAGGCAAGTGCCGTAACTGCTAAACTATCTCTCCAGCCTGTTATTTTTTTTTAATTGGGAACTTTAATATATGAATATAGTGTAATTTGATCATGTTCTCATCTCATTATCTTCTTTTGTACCCTCTGTCCTTGCCTAATTTACTGAGGTCCCCCTCTATCAAAGCCATCCATCCTATATTTTGCTGCCTTGTAACTGTTGTCCTTCTCTATACCTCATAGCAAAATGTTAATAGACTAGGAACCATGCTGGTCAGGGCTGAGGTATCTGTAGCCACTGAGGGGTCCTTATTTTTTTAGGCAAGAACTCTCACTAAACCGGGTGCTCATTGTTTCAGCTGGACAAGCTAGCAAGAAAGTCCAAGGAATTCTTCTGTCTCTACCTTTCCGGGGCTAGCCTTACAGGCATGTGCTTCCATGCTTGGCTTTTCTGTGGGTGTTGGGGATCAGAACTCATGTCCTCATGATTGCAGAGAAAGTGCTTTGCTGATAGCCACTTTTTGTTTGGCATGTGTGTTTGGGCTCCCGTGTGTGTATACTTGCAGATGAAGCTTGATATGTGTCTTCTATGAATCTGCTCCATTTTTATTTATGGAAAAATAATCTCTTACTTGAACCAATAATTTGTTTTTGTGGCATTTAAGTAGGTGCCAGGGATCCAAAATTAGGTCATCTTGCTTGTGTGGCAAGTGTTGTACCAACTGAGCCTCTTCCCAGATAAGTTACCTTTGCGGTCTCCTTCAGTAAAAAGGAAAGATTTCAAACCTTTAAATTATTAGAAACTTGGTTTTTCGGATGTAATAAAATAATTACTTTCGTTAAATTACCTGGATTATTCTTAACAACACATGGTAGCTACATCATTCATGACTTAAGATTGCCTAAATTAGAGCAAATTTTATTTAATTTTACTTTTCACTATTAGCACATACTAATGTTTCAATTTTCTTTTTGACATTGATGACATCATGGCTATCTTTTAATGTGCCAGGTATGTAATTATTATATGTATTTAAATTCATGATATTTAGAAAAATGCACTGTATGGATATATAAAACATAAAAGAAAAGGTACTTTTCCAGATTTTCACACATATACACTAATTCTAGTATATTTGGTGTTTCTAAGTAATGTTAACTTTATTAAGCTAGATTAAGTGCAAGGTGCTTTGAAATTATCTTTCCCCCTCCATACTCCTCTCTTTAACTCTCTTCCTCTTTTCGTTCTCCCAGGGTCTCAGGTAGCCCCCTGCCTATGGCCTCATGTGTTAGTATTACAGGCACATGACTCCATGGCTCACAATTTTACACTCTTCCATTACAGAGATGCTTTAGAGAGAATCATGGATTTAACAAGAACATTAGAATGATTTGGGGCAAGTTTTAATTTGTTGATTTCACTGAATTGTCTAAAATTCCTGACATAAGAACAATAGGTAATAAGTATTGTCTTCATTTACTTGAAAAGTTATAGCTGTCATTGACTAGCCTTCTTCTCTACCCTTATATTTCTTGCTTAAGATAGTCATTTGCAAGGGTTCATGTATTTTTATTGTAACAAAGGTGCAAATGAAATATACTTTCAGATTGCTTTTACTTTCATCAAGCTTAATCTTGAAGAAAGTGAGAGTAACTATACATAGGGTTGAAGATTACCTCATGACAGAGAAAAATAGTAACTCCAATTTTAAAAAGAGTTTGCAAAACAATTAAAAGACAAGGGAACATATTTGAAAAGCACTTATTCATTGCTTTAGTAACAAATTATCTATCATGGAACATCTTTGTTTCAGGATTATAAAAAGGATGTATACAAAGCCAGGCATGTTGGTGCGCTCCTTTAATCCCAGCACTCGGGAAGCAGAGGTAGGAAGATCGCCTTGAGTTCAAGACCACCTTGAGACTACATAGTGATTTCCAGGTCAGCCTGAGCTAGAGTGAGACGCTACCTCAAAAAGCCAAAACCAAACAAACAAAACAAGATGTAGACAAAAAATTTAGTAATTAATCAATTATTGAACTCATATTTTCTTTTGTTTTTGCTACAGAGCCAAGAAAACATTCTGCTGTTCTACAGATACAATCCCACTTTTTCACATTTATTTCTCTTGTATGCTTTTCCTGTAATCTCAACACTATGTGAGCCAAGTAGAATTTCTTTATACATTATGATTTAACCAGGAATTTGCTTAATAAATTTGGTTTTGGAGCTTGTTTTGTGTGCAAACACACTGTCTTTGATTTGATTTTTTCTGACATTGTTCCCAATGTACAGTATTTTAAAAAAGTGTAAACCCAGTGTGGTGGTGCACGCCTTTAATCCCAGCACTTGGGAGGCTAAAGTAGGAAGATTGCTGTGACTGCAAGGCCAGCCTGAGACTACATAGTGAATTCCAGGTTAGCCTGGGCTAGAGTGAGACCCTACATCAAAAAAAAAACAAAAAAAAAACAAAAAAAAACGTTTAATTGTAATTTTGTCCTTTATCATACGGGAAAAAATAAATGTCAAAATCAAATTGTAGTGTCCCCCAAGGGAAAACACACTTCAGAGATGAAATATTCCTCCTAACTTTCCACTGCAATTCCTCTGAACAGCCAGGTGAAGCTGCCTCAGGACCTAATCAAATGCTGTTAATTTGCATATAATAAAAATCCTGCCATGAGATTTTTGAATGTTAGGAAGAGGGAAAATGTATAGTCTCTAAAATGGTAACATATGAAAATATATTTGAAACTGCTCAGATTCAACAGTTTATAAACCCTCAGGATAGTTTGACTGGACCTGATATGACAGATCTGACTGATAGCTTGAATGATATGAGCATCTTCTTATGCCTCCGATGGGGTAATTGTCAGCTTACTTCTCTGCTTAATAAATATCCTTGCAAGTGGCATGCTACTATTTCCTCTGTTCTGTGAAAATGCTGTGATATTGATGAAATGTCAGTTGCCTTCTTGGGAATGACGATAGCAATCAAGTTTGCTACCATTCAGGTAGCTTTACAAAGATGGCTATAAGAGGAAACTGTTTTTTTTTTTTTTTTCCTGGAAGCAGCTTATATTATAATACTCTTTTGGTTTTATCAAAAGTAATATTTCACATAGTAAATGTAAGATTTTTCTTACCACAAATACCTTGTCCTGAGTAATTTGAAAGAATATATTTTGAAGCCACATGAACTATCTTCAGAAGTTCTCTAATATTCAGGACTTGTGTTACTTTGAGCTTGGACATGTTTATTAGTGGTTCATTGAAAAATTGTTTTTATTTTATTTATATTCTGCTTGTGTCTGTGTAGAGGATTAAATCTTCCTCAGTTGTACTCTTCTTTATTTACTGAGGCAGAGCTTCTCACCTGAGCCCAGAGGTCACCCTCTCAGCTAATCTAGCTAGCCAGCTCACCCCCAGGGATTCCCTGTCTCTGCCTCAGGCATGCTGAGATCACAGGGCAGCTGCCAGGTTCACCCAGCATTGACATGGGGACTGGGGATCTGAATTCCATTCCTCATGCTTGCTGGGAAAGTGATTCCTACACTGAGCATCTCCTCAGCCTCTCAAGTGGCTTTTTAAAGAAAAAAGTTAGAATACAATATTATAACGTTCTTTTAGAATGTAGAAGGTGAAACCGCCATTTTAAAATTGGTTACCAGTCAGGCGTGCTGGCACACCTTTAATCCCAACACTCGGAAGCTACCTCGAAGAAAAAAAAAAAAAGGTTACATTTACTTTAAAACTGCAAGGATATATATATTTTCATATTCAGATATATATCATTTAAAAATTCCTCCTAGTAATTGTAGATAGTACCTGTGCATTTGAAGTGTTGCATTCCAACTGTCTTTTATTATTAAATTCCTCCCACAAAAAGCTCCACTAAATCTTTCTCCTCTAAAATGTAAGTACTACACTCAAATGATAAAGGAATATGTTTGAATCAAATTGACCTCAAATTATTTGGCCTCATGTAGAGAAACTATCATTGCATTTGGTATAGCATCACAGTAAACATTATTGTGTTTCATGTAGCTGCAATAAATATTGCTTTTAAGCACAACATGAATTACAGAGATTGACTGCCTGTTTGAAGCTCATCTGTCAAGAAGGACGAAGGCTTCACTGAACCATGAGGAGTGCATATAAACCCCAAATTTGTTGTCCACATTTGCTCAGGGACACACTGAGTTTCTTGTTTGGGAATTTTTGAAACTACAGTGTTCTTTTTTGCTAATGACATCCTGTCTGGATGGAGAATACAGCCTACTATTAGAAACATGTCAGTGGACTTTCATGTAACAAAGCTGATCTTTGCAATAATGACAGTGCTCTATAGTTCAAATTGTGTCTTCTGAACAGCAATGATTATGTGAAATATGATCCTGTGTAAAGGAAAAAATAATAATCACAACAAGCCTTCCTTCTGTTACCCAATGGGAAGATAATAGTGATGGCTTGATTATTTTCATTTGGTACATCCAGACCACTCTTAGTTTGCTGGAGCAAATTGTTGGAGGAAACAGGATTCACATATCTGGGGAATAAAGGTTTTTCTCTTTGGGTCAAATATACCAAGAGATATTAATTTGTAAGTTACGCAATGCCCTGGAAAAGGCTTATATTCAAGGGGGCTGGCCTTCCACCACAGCAGATAATCCTCAATAGGCAGGGATTGCATCTAATTCTACTTCCTGCTACCAGAGCCTACACAGAGTCAGGAAAAACAAAACATCCAGCAAGGTCTCTCTGAGGCTGAGTACCTGCTTTTGTAACCTGAAGCTATGTTTTTCTTGATTTAGCTGCAGAGTACACATGGGTATGAGGATTGCTCATCATAATCCTATAGTCATCCATTCTCTGGGTTGATCTGAGGTCTGATGGTATCTTTGCATGGTCAGTTTTTTTTTTTTTTTCTCACCCACAGGGAAAACTTAAATTAATGCCTTGATCTAGAACATTATGATGCTAGTATTCAGAATACCAAAGGGTTTAATAGGGTCTTATGTTCTGGTTCAATGCTCATGTAAGAGGGAACCTGTTTTCTCCACATGTGACAATTGTGATAAGAGCCTCTTGAGGGCACTAAATGACTATTGACTCTGATTTTTCTCTCTGATTTAGGCTTCTTCCCCTTAGTACTGCTTTGAGGAAGAAGTGGGCTGGGGGAGTTGATTGAATGTTGCCTGATTTTTGCTATTTACACAGACAGAAGACGAGGTGAGCCTTTCATTTCATTCACTGCATACCTGTGGTGGTGTTCCTGCTGCATCTTTGAAATGAAAGTTGAAGGTACTTCTTAGCCACGGACTAAGCATCCAAAGTCATTCTGACTTACAGCAGCTACTCTTTGAGCGAAGTGTATCAGCACATGTAGGAAAGAATTGTTAAGTCACACCTATCAGGGGAAAATAAAAACAACACTTGTACACAGTAGTAAAAATGTAAACAGCTCTGTATTTTGCATATGTTCTACCAGAAAAAAAAAAATCTATAAATGGCAAGTAAGCAGATAAAAATACACACTAAACCTTCAAAATGACAAGAATGAAAGACTGATATATCAAGTGTGGGTGAAGATGCAGATGAGCTGCATTTCTCCCACATGTCTGTGTCTAGGCTGAATGGAAAATGCAAAAATCAACCACTGTGGAATATAGATCTGTATCTAACAGTGTAATACAATGACTACAACCCAAATAAGACATCTCTGGCCATCTACTTCAGGGAAATGAAAGCTCATGTTGTATAAAGATTTCCCTGTGGATGCTCATTACAGCTTTATTTAGCAAACCAAATATCCATCAGCAGGTGAGTAGATAAAATGTGGTCTGACCCTGTAGTGAGACCCCACACAGCAATAAAAAGAACTGTTGATATGTGCTACAATAGCAGTGAATTTCAAAATCACTTTGTAAAGTGAAGAGTGCAGGCTACATGATTCCATCTGTATTTGGTTCTAGATATGCACCAGAACAGTATTATCTGCTAATGTGTTTCATTTATGTCAACTAATAGACATGTTTGTGAAAAATTTTGCTCCCTTTTTACTCTTGGGGATAAGATCGGGACTATGAGCCAGGCACAGTGGCATGCCTTTAATCCCAGCACTTGGGAGGCTGAGGTAAGAGGATCACTGAGTTCAAAGCCACCCTGAAATTACATAGTGAATTCCAGGTCAGCCTGGGCTACAGTAAGACCCTACATCAAAAAAAAAAAAAAAAAATAGGGACAATGAGCAGGACTGAGAGAGCTGAATTAAAAAGGGGTTGCAAGCAAAACATTGGGATGGTGATATTTTCCTTACGTTGGCTGTGATGACAGCTTCATGAATGTATGCATGTATCCAACCATATCCAACTGTGTCCCTTAAACATATGCAGTATATAGCAGGTAATGTACAACTCACGAAGTCTACTAAAAGAAAACAGCTGGAACCTTGTGGAATCTTGCTGTTGCGTTGATTGCTAGTGCTTGGAAAACTGAGGTATATAGACAAGTTTGCAGGGAAAAATAAATGTGCTCTTGTTCCTGTCTTTTTTTCATTCTAATTTGTCAACATTCACATCATTGGTGAACTTTGTCAGTCAGATTTATTGAAATGCATGGGAAATCATAGATTAAGATATTTCTTAAGAGGGAGCCTCTCTGGTCTTTGGCTGCTTAGGAAATCCATTTATAGTGAAGTGCTCACTGCATGCAATACATCAGAGATTAGAAGCCTTAGCTACCTTTTATTTAAAACATGTTTGCCTAAATTACAACAAGTTATTTTACAGCTAGACATATGAATGCCATGTGCTAAGTAAATTGTACATTATGTAGAAAGAGTGTTTAAAAATACCCTGAAGTTGTAGAAATATGAGATGCATATAGAGAATGATAATTTAAGCAGTTCAGTCATCTCACTGATGTTTAACCGAGCCTTCTGTAGTTCTTGCTGCTGAAGAGACATATGTCTTGAATGTATTTTAAATATACGCCACAGCTAAACCCTTTTAAGGGCATCATTGAATTGATAATTTCAAACAGTTTGTCAAACTAAGATATGTTCCAGAGAGGGTAGGGAATCTTGAATGCATCATTTAGTATATTTTATACTGTCACTTTTTTTTTTTGAGGATTCATGTTTACTTTGACTGCCTGTCCCACTGTACCCAAACGATGAATAAATAAAGATGAACACTTGCATTCTAAGTCCACACACTACACAGTGGTGAATGAACGTAAAAGCTAATATAGTTGAATATAAGTCATATCCTCCAGTCATCATTTGGTTAATTTGATAATTGCTGAACACTGATCTTAATGAAGTTAACGTGGCTGTTATCTATAACCATAAAATGCTCCTGATATAAAACAGTTCCACTGTAAATCAAAGAAAAATGATATGGTCACACATATTAACATGTAAGATGGTGAACAAATTTACTTGAATTACATGACACTGTCAGCTCTGTGCAGAAGACTCTAATTTTTTTTATAAAAGGGTTTGATGTCCCAGCCCTTTACTTGAACAAGAAGATTTAATTTATCTGTTATTTTATGAAGCATTTTTATGTGTAGAAAAAGTGCGACTTGTTTGCACATGCTGGTTATGTGGCATTCTTACATGATTTCATGCTTTGCTGATGGAAAATTAGACCCCTGTGTATTATAAAAGAAGAGAAGGTAGCTATAGAATCAGGATGCAATTGCCTCAGGACATTCTGTTGACAGTTAGAAATATATACAGACAAAGCAATGTCACCGGATGCTAATGTGAACTATACCCGCTGATGAGTACGGTAAATCCCTAGAAAAGGAACGGCAACCTCTTTCATTGAACTGAGGGTTTTACCTTAAAATTTGAGTATGGAGCTAATTCCTACACTTTCATTCAGTGAATCCATAATGAATATTTAATAATTACATTATGCCCATGAATTCATAAATATAATCCCAGAGGCTGATATAGCCATATAAAACTACATATAGATGCAAGAAAACTCATTTCTGTTATTTATGTAGTAGACTAATCATATGGTCTCTTTCATGAATGCCCAGGATGAATCATTCATTTCTTAGATGACTCTGTGCCATGTAAGTTCTTACATAATAATTTCCTTGTCTCTTAGAAGTTTTCAATTTTCTCCAGTGTGAAATTGAATGAGAGGTATCCTATAATTTAACTAACAATACTATGTACCAGTAATAATATCTGTGATTTGACCTTATAGGAAACTCTAGTAAGAGATGTCAAAACAGCCTTAGAAATGACAATGACTCTGTTGGTCTTCTTATCCTTCCAAGTCAACTTTAATAACCATCACAAATCCTCTACAGAGCAAGCCCCAGTGTAAAAAGCAGTGACTTAAATGCCCTGGAGTCATATGCTAAAGACAACCTGGCCACATTCTCCTGGGAAACTATTTACCTTGCATTTCAGGAAGCTTCTCTTTGCTTATCAACAGAGAGTGGGGATAAATTGAGGTTGACTGCTCCTTTCTCACTCTCACAGGCCTGTGACACTTTACAACTCATGCTGAACTACTGCAGTGAGGAGAAATGTACAGTAGTCTATTACAGAAGTCTTTGGTGACAGGAATGCTCCTGGTGGGTTTGGCTCTGGGAACAATTTTCCATCACAACGCAGCTGTAAGAGGAGTGGAAACATTTTCTTTAGCCAAATAGTCGTGTAGGCAGGCTATGTGTAGTGTTCCTTGAAATGAGTCTGGCAAAACAAAACAAAAGCCTTCCTTGTTTCTTCTAATTGTCACCCACTGCAATGAGCTGTAAGAGAAACCTGGTAAACAGAAATGTCAGGACTATTTGGTGTTCCTACAACCACTGCTTCTTGGGAGCTGGTTATCAAAGAGAGGTATTCTGCTAGGTTTAAAATTAACTGAAAAGAACATAGAAAGGTTCTTGAAAATCATAGCAATTATTCACAGTGAAAGAAAGACTCTTGCCTAGAAATCTCAATGCAAAAAGAATGGTTTGGGTTTTTTGTTTGGGGCTTTAGTGAAACAGATGGGTTAGGAGTAGCTCTTCACAAGAAAGGTCTCCTGTTGCCAAGCTAGGCTGACCCCACTTTATAAACCTGTCACAGGTTAGAGAAGGAAGACAGATTGAGCAAAATGAGCAAGAATAATCAAATTCCCTGGGATAAAAGACCAGAGACCCCATTGAGCATTGTTCCCTAATTTGAATCAAGTGATATACTAAAATAGGCTAAGGCCTGAATGGACAAAATACTCTCAGTGTGATACAGTGGAAGGCCAAGAAGTTAATAAAGTTCACATGCTTTGCTTCTATTTCAAGTAACTAGCCCATTTTAGGTTGATTCAGCAACAGTCTACCTACGTCTAGAAGGAAACAATCTTAGTACTGTCTTTATATACAGCTAAGCTATAAGAAATTTGACCCATTAACAATCAGACAAAATGATTCTACCTTGAAAACAAAATTCTCAAGATGGAAAGCTGGAAAGAACTACACTGCATGGAAGTTATCAACAATGATAAGCATTGCAAACCCTAAGATTGGCTGGCCAACTGTGCCAACTGGTACAATAGTGACATGTCTGTTATGTCAGAAACCAATCACTCTATAACTGGACTGGAAGCCCACTCCCCAGCAGGGAATACATTTCAGTTACTGAAAACATAGTCAAAAGTCTATGGCTGGGGAAGTCATGAGCCCTAGGGACGTAACACCTGGTGTCGGCCAGCTAAATTCATATATTATGCCAACCAAACAGCCCTTTAAGCACTTTTTAAAATGTTTATACGCATATATTAATGCTACTCTCACTTTAGTTTAGAGAAACTTCTCTTTACAGATAGCAGTAACCATCTAGGGTCACTCACAAGTCACCACAGTGCTGAGAAGAAGTGACAGTAGAGTGTGAAGCACTGCACATATTTTTTCACACACTTTAAGGCTCAGGGTCCATTGTGAAGGAAGTGGCATAAAGAATTTAAAAGCTAAAGAAAGGGTAGGACTACTTATAATGCAATCTTCCGGACATAAAATGATCTTGCCTTGCAATGCCTGAAACGAACTATATTAGACCATCAAAATTGGAAGAAAAGATGATGACATCAAAATGAAAGAGACACTAATTGGAACAGAGAGGGGACTTGATGGAGGGTGGATTTGAGAGGGGGGAATGGGAGTGGAGAAAGGGAGTTATCAGGGCTTTCTTGTCTATTCTTATGAAAGCTGTCAATAAAATGTTCAAAAAAAGATAGTAATCAGTACTATAAAGTAAGTGAAAAAATTTGATTCTATGATAAGTGGTAGTGTAATTCAGGTTAGGTAATCAGAGATAATTTTATGAGTGAAGTCACAGGAACTGAAAACTGAATGAGAAAGCCATGTAAAGATTGGGGATAAGTATTTTTAGGGAATAAGAGATACAACTCTCAGGCAGAAAGCAAACTTATGTGTAAAGAAAGAAGTCTATGGAACACAAAATAAATGAATTGGACTTTGGAGAAGTGAAATTTTATACAGAAAGCATTTGAAACATACACTCCAGCCTTAAAACAATGCCAGATTAATGTATGCCTTATGTCCCTGTCAATTGCAGGTCTTACTGCATCAATTGTATTTTGAGTTTATGGTGTGATTAGATAAAGTTGTATCATGAATGATAGTGCAACTGTACTGCATCTTTCAGTACTAGAGCAGATTTTTTTGTTGTTGTTGTTTGTTTTTTGGTTTCCCAAGGTAGGGTCTCACTCTAATGCAGGCTGACCTGGAATTCACTATGCAGTCTCAGGGTGGCCTCGAACTCACGATGATTCTCCTACCTCTGCCTCCTGAGTGCTAGGATTAAAGGTGTGTGCACTATGCTCAGTTTAGAGCAGGTTTTTAAACATAATGAAGACATTAAATCTTCTTCAGATTGAGACACAAGTTTAAAATAATTTGTCAAAACCCAAGTAAGGAGCTGAGAGATAGCTTGTTGGGTAAAGTGCTTGCTGTACAAGCTTAAGGATCAGAGTTCAAATACCTAGTTCCTATGTAAAAGCCTGTGGTGTTGTTATATGCCTGTAATCCCACTGCTGGAGAGGCAAAGCTATCAGGTTTCCTGGGTTTGCTGGCTAAGTAGTCTGGCTGAATCACCAAGCTCCAGATTCAATGAGAGATCCTGTCTCAAAACATAATGTGGAGAGTAATTAATGAATGCACACAGTGTTGACCTTCAGCCTACACACACAGGCACACACCCCCCCCACAACAAGTGTGTGCCCACACACATATGAACATGCATGTGTGCATACCACATACACTATACATGCAAAAAATCCAAGCAAGATGTTTGTAGTTATAAAATGATGATTCTAATACTAATATGGGAAAGAAAGGAGCTAGAAAGATAAAAGAAGAAAAGCTTGGGAGAAATTGGTCTGTCTAACATCATGATTTATTGATTAATTGTATTCAGTACACCACATATATTTACATAACCTGGCCAGGAAGAGAGGAGTGATTTTATGTCCTTATGTACTTAATAAGAATATGTTTATGTATCTGTGCTATTGGCTTAGGAACCAATTCTTAGATCAATGAAATAAAATAAACCATTGAATATCCTAGGGAATGAATTCAGTAATTAACCTCATCCTAAGTGTCGCATTGCAGTACTCACCCTTCAAGGAAATGTATAGGCTTAGACATTCAGAGGCTGAATTACTCACTTAGAGAAAAATGTAGATTCCTTAGCTGAGGTTGTATTATGGAATAGAAGGGGGTTGTACTTATTATTCCTCCAGCAAGGGGGACTATGTGCGGCCTTAAGGGAAGAATGTTGTTTTTGTATCAACCATTCAGGTATAATTAGAGACTCAGTGGCGAAGGTACCAGAGAATTTGGAAAAACAAAATAAAGAAAAAGAAGCTGATAGAGGATGGTTTGAGTCATAGTTCAGTCATTCGCCATGGTTAACTCTGCTGTCTGCTTTAGCAGGGCCATTACTTTTATTTTTGTTGTTAATCACAATAGGACCTTGCATTATTAATAGTTAGTTGCTTTTGTTAGGGAACGCATTAATCCAGTACAGTTTATGGTTTTAAGATCACAGTATAATTCAATTGGGAGCCAAGATTGGCTCCTCATGGTACAAAGAGAGGGGGGAATGAAGGACTCAGGAACCAGATGGACACCATGACAGGCTTCAGAGACCTCAGTAGGCCTAACTTTCTGTTCCCTGGCAAGATCTAAGTTTTTTATCTTCTGCTAAGGGTGGGTTTAACAGTTACTGGAAACATTATGCCATACATTCCTGAAGTCATAAGATAAGTTCAATTCCCCTAGCTCCAGCCCACCGACCTTGCCGTAAGGGTAGGTTTAACAGTTAAACTGATACATTCCTGAAGTCATGAGACATTCCTGTAGTCATAGATAAGCTCAATTCCCCTAGCCCCAGCCCGCCAACTTTGCCCGCCAAAATCCTAAGCCAACCAGAAGAGTACACTGTTTAAACCAACCAATTATGTACCCATCCCCTTCTTCTATGTTCAAATCCCTATAAAAACCTTACCCTCCCACTACTCAGGGCTCTTGTACGGATCCACTGTGTTGGTGAAGTCAAGAGAACAAGCTTAAGCCCGAAATAAAGCTCCTTGCCTTTGCAAAAATATATACATATATATATATATATACATATATATATATATATATATATATCTCAAAGCTCAAAGGATTATAAACTTTAAAGAAAAGGTAAAGAAAGTAATGAACATTTTAGGAGAAAATAGAAGACATTCTTAGAACCTAGGGCTAGGAAAAACTGGATATGGAAGTATAAGCCACAGGATGAAAACTTCCCAATGCAGACTTCATTCAAATCTAAGAGCTTGGTCCTGTGAAACACTATTGAGAGGAAGCAGGCATATGGTATGAGTGAAGTGTGCAAACCACTCACCTGACTGAGAAGAAATGTGTCAGCTCCACAAAGCCATGAGTTCAATCCCCAGTATTGCAAACTAGTACAGAAAAGAGTTCTAGGGCTGGGAAGATGGCTTGGTAAGAGCTCTTGCTGTGTAAGCTGGAGATCCCGTGTTCAATCCCCAGCACCCACGTAAAAAACAGGTCCTGGTTGCACATGCCTGTAACCATAGCACTGAGGGGTGGGGCATAGAAAGGAAGATCACTGGAGCTCGCTGGTCAGACTATAAAAAAAAAAAAAAAAAATTAGGAGTTCCAGATTCACTGAGAGACTCTGTCTCACATTCGGCATCTTTCTCGTGCCTCCACACATGTGCATAGGGCATATGCATTTGCATACACATGATACTCTACACAACACACACAGCATACAAAATACACACACACAGTTATTAAAAGATAGAATGGGCAAAAGACATAAGCAGACATTTCACTGAATCAAATGAAAAAAGGAAAAAGCCTGTGAAGACATACAGTATCAATAGTTACAAAGAAATCCAAATTACCACTGTATGTATTGTATGACAGAAACCTGAAAAGGATCTAAGGATATTCCTGGGAGAGAGGGATATAAAATCACATAAACACTTTAAAATAGTTTATCAGGGGCTGGAGAGATTGCTTAGTGGTTAAGGTTCTTGCCTGCAAGGGCAAAGAACCAAGCTTCAATTCCCCAGGATTCACATAAGCCAGATGCACAAGGTGGCACATGTATCTTTAGGTTGCTTGTAGTGGTTGGAGGTCCTGGTGTACCCATTCCTCTCTTTATCTGTCTCCATCTCCTTCTTTCTCTCTTTCTCTCAAATAAATAAATACAAATAAAATATAAAAATACTTTATGAGTTCTTAAAACATGAAACATGCAATTGCTATATGACTTAGCACCACAAATTTAGTCCTAGTCATTAACACAAGAGAAATGCAAACTTATGTCTATAGAAAAACCTGTTCATAAAGGTGTTTGCATTCAAGCCTGCCAAACCAGTTTAGATTCCCCAGTATGCACATAAAGCTAGATTTGCAAAGTGGAGCAGGTGCTGGGAATGCATTTGCAATGGCAAGAGGCCCTGGCACATCATACTCACTGTGTCTCTCTGTAGCTCTCTCAAATAAATTTCTAATAATTTATTTTTATTTATTTGACAGAGAGAGAGAGAGAGAGAGAGAATGAGTACACTTGGTCCTCTAGCCACTGAAAACAAACTCCAGGTGCATACACCACCTTGTGCATCTGGCTTATATGGGTACAAGTGAATTGAACCTGGGTCCCTAGACTTCACACACAAGCCCCTTAACCACTAAGCGAACTGTCCTATACTCAAATAAGTTTTTAAAAAGAAGCTAGAGGTCTCTCTGTTGCTACATCAAGGCCAGAATGGAATATATGAGACCCTGTCTCAAAACACAACAAGCAACAATAAAAACTCATTTATATGAACTTTATTCATAATTTGTAAACTCTCAATCCTTGATTTATTAAGATGGTCTTCAATAGGTGAATTTATGTGTGTATACATATGTATGATATAGAATGGAATTCAGCAAGATTAAGGAAGAAAAAATTGCCATAATCCAGATTAATCTGAAGACAAATGTATGATAAAAGTCAAATTTTAAATGTACGTAGAGAGGCCTGGAGGGATGGCTTAATGGTCAAAGCATTTGCCTGCAAAGCCAAAGGACCCAGGTTTGATTCCCCAGGATCCACGTTAGCCGGATGCACAAGGGCGCACACATGTCTGGAGTTCATTTGCAGTGCCTGGAGGCCCTGGCACATTCATTCATTCTCTCTCTCTCTTCATCTCTCTCTCTCTCCCCATCTTTCTCTGTCAAATAAATAAATAATTTTTTTAAGTACATAGGTAACTCCATTCTTATACTTTTGAAACTCAGAACAAATAACTGGATGTCATAGGTAAAAACATGTCACTGTTCAATAATTTATTTTCTGTCCCTGCTTCTACTGCAGACTTCCTGGAAGTCACAGCATGCACACATTGGACCAATTGATTTAATATCACATATCACTCAGTCATTAGGCATTTTCAGCCTATTTCCATTTGGTGACTTGGTTTTAGAGTTTGTCATGGTATGGCTTCAGGCTCACTTGTCATTATTTCTGCAGTATCTATTCGGTTCTCAACAGCATATGGCAAAATGTTCATTAAAGGTGTAGTTTTTATCCCTGGAATATCCATTTCTTTGTCTTATCTTTTCTTTCCATTTCTTTCTTTCTTTTTCTTTTTCTTTTAAATATAGGGTCTTACTCTAGCCAGGCTCACCTGAAATTCATTATGTAGTTTCATGGTGGTCTTGAACTCGTGGCAATCCTCCCACCTCTGCCTCATAAGTCCTGGTCTTAAAAGCATGTGAAACCACACCCAGCTCCATTTTTTTTTTATAGTCTGCTTCTCTAATTCTTCTTCGTGTTTACCTTAAGTCTGTCAAATTTAGTACATCTGCACAATTTTTAAATTTTAGATTAATTAGTTTTGTACTCAGTGAATATAGTCAAGTTGGTACCATTGTTAGGCTTCTCCATATCCTAGCCCCTCCCCCTGGCCCCTCCTTGTTGAGTTATATGGGTCATGCATTCTGGAGTTAGCCCACAGTTATGGGTAGGAGAAATGTCTCTGTGTATCATGACCCAACATGTGGCTCTGACATTCTTTCCGCTCCCTCTTCGGCAAAATTTCCCTGAGCCATGTTGGGTTCGTTTTGGGTCTGCTTCAGTGATGAGGTGTTGGGAGCCTCTGTGCCTCTGGATATCTGATTTGGTAGGAGTTGATTGTTCTCTGTGTTGATCTCCTTCACCCTTGAGCTGGTACGGGGTTCACTAAGAAAACAGCACCCTTGCTTTTTTCACCAATTATTCTTAGTTTCAGCTGGGGCCCTTTTGAGGTAGGATGGGGTGGTTCTCTCCTTAGGATCTGCGTCTATCTGAAAAAGAGAAGCAGATTCTCCAATGGAGAGTAAAGTTAACACCAGACAGATTGGATAACCCTTATTTTTTTTTAATAGATAATTTTTTTAATAGATAATTTTTAATAGATAATTTAATTGGTGGTAGCTTGATAATGCAGAGCAGGCTCATGTTTGGATATGGTTCTGACTTGTTTCCCAGTGCCAGCTATGGGTCCCATTCCACTGATTGGATAAGTTAGCCAAATCAAGAGCAGTTGGTTTCCCATCGGGCTGTGCACCAGTATTGCAATTGTGTGAGCATCACGGCAGGTTATTTGCTGCTAAGTAGGTTAGACCATGAGTTGCTTTGACAGATATTGGTCATTTTCCCCCAGTCGCCCATGTAGCACCTTCTGGAACTAGATGCGCTGACTCTCTGGGGACTGACTCTCTTCCAGATTCCAGCCGTGCCATTCCATTTTACCTGTCAAACGCATATGGTGTCTTCAGCAGCAGGGTCTCACCACTAAACTTTGGTGGGTCATCAAGTACTCTTACAGAAATCTGTCTTTCTTTTAGGAAACCTTGTAGGTCTCTCTGATCTAAAACTGATTGTGGATGATAGCCACCTGCTGCTACTGGGAGTTACAGGTCAGTGCCCACTAAGAGAAGGAAGAAAAAGATAACTAATATAAAAGAGTTAGAGAGAAGAGAGAGAGAGAGAGAGAGAGAGAAGATGTAGAAGATTAAGGTCAGTCTTCATTGTACCCTCGCCAGTGCTTTGTGGCTCAGGTGTTCCCTCTAAGGGCCTGGTGAAGGTTCAACCATTTGGTCTGCCTTTTAGGATGTAGAATTTTATGGTACCATTGCCATTTGGGTCTACATTTGTGTCCCCCACCACCTCCCTTGGCCTCCCCTCCCTCCCCACCCACCCTATTGTCTAGTCCATGAGATGCTTGCTGGATATGTAAGTATCTTGGGTAGATTCAGGTTAGGTGCTGTAGATGAGTGAGACTATACAACAATTATCTTTCTGTGATTGGGTAAGTTCACTGAGAATGATCTGTCCCAGGTTCAACCATTTTTCTTCAAATTTCATTGTGTCATTTTTTCTTGCTGCTGTGTAGAATTCCAATGTGTGGATATACCACATCTTAGTTATCTATTCTTCTAGTGATAAGCATCTGGGTTGATTCCAGCTCTTAGCTATTACAAATTGAGCCACTATAAACATGGTTGAGAAAATCTCTCTGGACTGAGGTTTCAAAGTTTTAGGGCACATGCCCAGTAAGGAAATAACTGAGTCTGTTGGTAAATCAGTAGTCAGCTTTTTTTAGGAGTCTCCATATTGCTTTCAAAAGTGGTTGCACCATCTTACATTCACACCCACGGTGGATGAGGGTTCCTTTTTCTCCACATCCTCACCAGCATTTATTTTCATTTGATTTTTTGATGTTTGCTATCATTATTGGGGGAAGGTGGAATCTCACAGTTGTTTTAATTTGTATTTCCCTGATGAAGATGATTAGGGATGATGAACATTTTCTTAAGTGTGTGTGTGCCATTTGTATATTTTCTTCTATGAACTGCCTGTCCAGCTCTTTGCTCCATTTTTTAATTGTGTTCTTTGACTTTTTAATTTTTTAGGTTTTTGAGTTCTTTGTAGATTCTAGAGATCAGGCCTCTGTCAGTTGGATATTCAGCAAATATTTTCTCCCATTCTGTGGGTAATCTATTGGCTTTGCTTATTGTATGCTTGTCCGTGAAGAAAGTCTTCAGCTTCATGTGATCCCATTGGCTGAGTTACTGTTTCAGATCCTGTGCTACTAGGGTTTTGTTCAGGAAGTCTTTTTCCATGTATATCATGGAAAGTTCCTCCTATATTTTCTTCCAGTAGTAGCCATGTTTTTGGTCTTATATTGAGGTCTTTGATCCATTTGGACTTGAGTGTAGTGCGTGGCAAAATGTGTGGATCAAGTTTCAATTTCCTGCATATGGTTATCCAGTTTGTCCAGCACCATTTGTTGAAGATGCTGTCTTTTTTCCAGCCTATATTGTTAGGTCCTTTGTCAAATATCAAGTAGATATAGTTGCTTGACCCAAAGTCCAGGTCCTCAGTTGTATTCCATTGGTCTATACTCCTATTTTTATGCCAGCACCATGCTGTTTTTGTTACTACAGCTTTGTAATATAGCTTTAGATCAGGTATGTTGATGCCTCCAGTGGCATTTCTTTTGCTGAGGATATGCTTGGATATCCGAGGCCTTCTGCCTTTCAATATGAACTTTGAGATCATTTTTTCTATCTTTGTGCAGAACAATGTTTGGATTTTAATTGGAATTGCATTAAATCTGTATATTGCCTTCGGTAGGATTGCCATCTTCACAATGTTAATTCTGCCTATCCAGGAGCATGGGAGGTCTTTCCCTTTTCTCAAGTCCTTCTCAATTTCTTTTCTGAGTGTTTTTATGTTTTCATTGTATAGATCTTTCACTTCCTTGGTTAACATTATTCCAAGGTATTTTATTTTATTTTTTTGTTGCCATTGAAAATGGGACCATGTCCCTTATTTCTTTCTATGTATCTTTGTCATTTACATATAGAAAGGCTACTGATTTTTGTGCATTGATTTTGTATTCTGCTACTTTGCTATAGGAGTTAATCACCTTCAAGAGTATTGGGATGGAGATTCCATCCAAGTCCAGCTTGGTGAACCACAAATTTATCACAGTTGCATACATGAGCATCACTGACTCAGAAGCAACTGCATCCTAAAAAAATCCCTTCTTCAAAATGACTGACAACTTAGAAAAACCACATGAGTGAATTCCCCTCATCAGCCAACCTTTTCCTTCATATATACACCAGAAAGCTCCTAGACAACTTACGGTTGGGAAACAAGGCAGGGTAGGAAGTGATAGAGATATTCTTAGGCAAGAGTCAGGTCATTGACACTTCCTCCTTTTCTGGGAGGCAATTACAGCTGCTCATCACCTTTACCATACACCTAGATCTTATTGAATTGTTCTACTTATTTACTTTTTTCCATGACTATGGGCCCAGATCTTCCATAAGTGACTATTTCAGTTACTTCTTCCTTACTGAGACAGAACACCTAAACAGAAGTAGCTTATTTTAGAAAAGGGCTTGTTTTAGCTTTCAGTCTCAATAGGAAGTTTCAACATGATATAGCAGAGCACACAGGAGGAGATCACATATTGTCACATCAGCTGGGAAGTAGCAATAAGGTTGAACTAGCTTTGCAAGAGGAGCTAGGCTATCACATCCCAAAGCCTGCCCTCAGTAACACACCTCCAGCAAGCTTCACCTCTCAAATTGCCACCAGCTGGGGACTAAGTATGCAAAGCACATGAGGACATGGGGAACATCTCATTCCAATCACTACCATCACCAAGCAATCTCTGCTCCACGGTAGTCATGGACATGCCAAGCCTGTAGAAAGGGTCTCCACTGTGACTGACATTCAATACAAAGTGCCAGATCGCTTTCTCAAGGTAATATAACATTGTGTTACACAAATGACACATGAGACTGATTGGTTTTTTACATTCAAAGTAGCCTCCATAATTATCATTTTTTTAAAAATCTATTTGAACTTGCCTTCCTCAACTAAGCCTAGTAAATTGGAGATTGTTTGGCACCAGGGCCAATAATAATGAGTCACCTGGTATTATCCTTTCCCCAGTTCATTCCATGCAGGTCATGGTCAGCCTACTTTGTTTGCCCAAGGGGCTCTTATGGTGTGTCAGTGACAATGGCATAGGAGCCAGGGACAACATCATGCTGCTGTTTGTAGCAGCCTGTTCAAGTTGGTTTGGTTCCTATTTTAAAAGAAATATTTAAAAATTTATAATCTAATTTTTGAGGAATAGCCATTGCAAGGCAAAATGATCCCAGAAATATGTTCATGGATTTAATATTATTACCATAAAAGGAGTACAGCAACTCTTTCCCATTTTTACTATGATGCAGGTTAAGAGGGGGAAAGTTCACATCTTCAGGTATAAGAAGAGTATATCAAAATTTTGGGATACATTTAATCTTATTCTATTTCCTTATGTAGTCAGTTGGGATCTTCAACTTACAAGTGTGACAATAGAAGTGTTTATGAAATTGAGAAGTATCTCTACAAGGGGTAGAAAAGGCAGGTTCTGCCTCAACATGGGAAACAAAGATCTACATGTTATCAAAAGAAGGAACAATAGCATGATATAATAACCTTATCCATGGAAGAAGGTATGTGGAAGAGTCCACATCCAAGATCAATTACCTATAGGTATAAATGGATTTATCCAATGGTTTTTGGTGTTGTCTGTTAATAAAATGTATTCTATACTAGTATACTTAGGAGTGGTCATGCAGGAAGAAAAAGTACTTTGTGAAATATAACAATACCTTTAAGCCAGTTGGAAAGGAATACTACGCACTGTGCAGACCATGATGCTTATAGTGTACAGAAGACTTAAACAACTAAGCAATAATGGTAATTATCTTCATTATTTTACACAGAAGAAAAAAGAACATTTTTCCAAAATAGGCACAAAATATTTGTGACTCTTGAGAATAGTGAGGTGGGACTGGTATAGATTCACTTCAGATTCAATTAAAAAATAAACCACATGAAAACTTTCTGTGTTAAAAGAAAGCTGACCAAAGGATGTGTATCTTCTGCATTCACAAGCATTTCTTTTTAAGTCAATATGGAGATGTCAGGAATGACATCTACTAGTAGACCCCCTACATGTTTCTTCAACTGTAAAGTTGCATTTATGTTCTATGATTCACCCTGGGACTCATCTCAGGTTCTATTATGATTGCTGTCTACATCTGTCCTAAACCAAATACATTTTCAAGGTCATCTTTTCTAATGACAAAATGGTAAAAAAAAAAAAAAAATGAAGCAAATTACCTCCTCCTCAAAGAAATCAAATAAATCAATAAAGAATAGAATGGTCACAGACAGACTGCTCATTTCCAATGATTTATACCCTCCCTATTTGCTCCTTGAATTTGCAACATACCTTAACAACAAACTGCTTTTATCTAATGGTTCAGTCTCTAAGAATGAAGCTACCTCAGGTTAACTGTCACATGAAAGTTCTTCTCAAAATGTCAAATGTGAGATGCTTAATTGGAAGCCATCTACTTTCTCAATATTACTTCACAGACTCAAATCTGAACCTAAAGGGTTTGTGCTACTTTCCAATGTAATTTTCCATAAATACTCAATAATTTATAATGTACATCATGGATCAAATGTATGCATTGTCTCAGCAGGTTTTGCACCTTTGAGACTTCAGGCCTACCTGGTGGGAGTAGCTGGCTCTGGATCCAGGCGATGACACTGCAGCACTACAGTTGGGGGCCCCCATCCACGGGGCCTTCTTCTTCAAGATCCAAGTAAACGTTTCCTTCCTTAAGTATTTTTGTCACAGCAACAAGAAAAAGTGGCTAATGAAATATGAATATCTTCAGAATTAGGATGTTTGCTTTGAGATAACTGGATTCACCTCATAAGTTAGTTTTCTTTTATCTGCTGTCTTAGTATTCTATAAAATGAGAATAGTAATATCTACCTGCTATCTTCCAAACAAGGATTTTATGAGAACCAATGTCACAAATGTACACAAAGATAAAATAGTCATACAATTTATAGTTTTTATTATAGATAAGAATCATTCATTGAAATTGTGTCTGCTTTAACATAACAAAATATTGAAGAGACTCTGTTAAGTAACAGAAGACAAAAATATGAACTTATGAGACCACAATAGGACTGTTAGGCTATAACTAGAATGACAGCAATTTGAGTTAATATTCGAATGAGCACTTTAAATTCAGTTGTCACCTGAATTTGGATGGAGGACTAAATGAAGAAAAGAGGAAATTATGAATACCTTACCATCCAGTATTTGGCCTATCAGCTACTTTACATTGCACTTTGCTAAATCAAGTCTATAAACATTATTTGAGTCTACTGATTTGGAGAATACAATGGCTTTAAAAATAATTTTGTTTATTTATTTACAAGGAGAGAAACAGAGATAGAATGATTGTACCAGGGCCTCTAGCCACTGCAAATGAACTCAATATACATGCACCCCTTTGTGTATCTGGCTTCATGTGGGTACTGGGGAATTGAACTCAGGTTATTAGTTGATCCATCTCTCCAGCCCAAAATAATGACTTTCAAAGGTAGTTATGAATTCCAGCACTTGTTGTTAGATGTTAGAAGTTTTCTTATAATGTTACACTTTTATCCTTAAAAAAAGCCATGTGATACCACAGATACTGAATGCATTCTACTTTAAAGTCTTGAATTCTGATTGCTGTTCACAGGTATACATTTTAAAAGGAACAGATTAATACTTACAAAGCTAACTGTCCGAGCTGTAACTGCTAATGTTCCCAACTGTCAACTCTGTCTTCTTGAACAACAACAACAAAAAGTTTTTCCTTCACATTATAGACACTTATGGAAAGACTAAGGTAATGGCACGAAGTATGCTTACCATGCTGTAATGACAAGCCAGGCATGGTAGAAGGAGAGGGCCACTGCACCTTTGACTTTTACAGTACTCATGTCATAACGAATCCTGAAGCACTTCTTAGGTATCCCAGCAAAAGCAATGACTTTCAAGTACATGAAGTCAGCAGGCTTCCTAGGCACACATGTACTTATATTGCATCCATTAGGTGGAATTATAAATGACTTTTTTAAGGGCAAAAAAAAATCATAGTTATTGGGAACTCCAACTTTGTGAATTTAGAAAATCCTTATAGTGGTTACTTTTAGAGAAAGCTTTTCTCTCTCTTTGTTCTATTTTTGCTGACTGTTAAATTGTTTTCTCTGGATGCTATATATGATACATTATCACCCTACAAAATCACCTGGGATATAACATGTACACCATAATTTTCTTGTGTTTACTTGGTGTAATGTTTTACTATGAAAACAGGACAACAATGAGCTCTCCAACATAGAAAGATAGAGGTTAAGTGTCCATTGTTCACATATGACAATCATTGTAGCTACGGGTGGATTCCTCTACCTTCCAGAGTAACATTGGAGGAAGGCCATTGAGATAGCTTTTAAATTTATTCCACATGGTTGAGTGTTTTTTTTTTTTTCTCTCTAAATGCTAGGGTTGCTACATTAGCCCTGGTTATAGTGTTGATTTTATGTTATTTGGAGATAACAATTTAGCTTTGATATTCTTCATTGCAACTGTTAAGATATTCAAATTAAAAAGAGTGGGGTTAATGGTAGACCTATAGGGAAGGAGAAGGATCAATGTTAAGAGATTTCAGCATGAGGCTTTAATATAATAAGACAACAAGGTAATAAACTAAGCAATTATTTTTGATGCAACTTGCATAATTATCATAACACAGAGTGAATCTGCACCTCAGGGATTGGTTTCCAAGTAATTTCATAATCTTCAAAACGTACAGAGCAGTCAACATTTAAGTGCTATGGGTTTTGCAGAGAAAAATCTGTAAAAGTCTCCATGCTGTCATGGTAACCTAGGTGATGAAGATGGTGGCCTTTCACTGCGACTGCTGACGAGTTGATTCGGTGTCTGTATTGGCGTCAGAATTCGCCATGTTAACCTTAGGTCACCTCAAGGAAAAGTGTGTCAAAAGTGAAGATTATTTAGCCGCCAACTGCATAAGCAGAGATTCTTCTGATTAGCATAAAGGTCAAATATGCACATTTTGACTGGTGGTAATGAGTAGTTTTAAGGATGTTTTAGCCTTTCTTAATCTTGCAGTGTCACAAAGGCTTCTATTGTTATGCACCAGGGAACCTGCCTCTAATTGTACCATTTGCCCTATTCTACTGTGTACATAGAGCCAGTAGTGTGATGTTACTTCTGAAAACTGCCTACCCTGTGTCCTAATAATTATTGGCTTTTAGTATATTATATAATAAGGCAACTTGAGTCTGGAAGAGCCAAATATTCTTAACAGTTGAAAACAATAGTCTTAATTTCCTGTCCAATGAAATAATAACAAAGAACAAAATAGGACATAAAATACTTTGCAAGGTATGAAAACTTTGTAAAAAATAGTGCACATCAAGAAAGACTCAAAATACTACATGTACATGTTAGTGTCTATATATATATATATATATATATATATATATATATATATGCTATATATATGAATATATTCAGATACATGCATACATGTATGCATATGTGTCCACATATATTTATATTTTGTATATTTAAAATAATATTTACCTTAAAAGATGATTTAATCAATTGACTTACTCAAAAATTGATATTTGGAGCTCATTTTCTTATGAACAAAAGACATCCACTAACATCACATGTAGAATTTAGTTTTTGTGTGAGGACAACTGAAAGCTGTGTTTGACATTTGTAAGAACCAGGTAGAAAGGCTTCACATTTAACAGATTTATACAATTGATTCTTTGGACATTTTCAAAGAAACCAACTTTAAAAGTAACAAGTTCTAAGAGTTAAAAGTACCCTTATATTTACACACACTCGGTATGGAATGGATACGTAAAACACTGCATAAATATCTCACAGCAAACTGATGCTTCTCAGTAAATTCAATAGGAAAAGCATTTAATTTTTTCCCCTTTGTATTTCAATGATGCCTTGGGTTTTAATAAGGACACTAACTAACCTTTTTTATATTCTCTACTTTAATAGCTGTCAAGTTTTCAGACTTCACTATAGGTAAGTAAATACAATAGAAAAATCAGAAGTAGGTTGAAAAAACACAAATTGGAATGTATAACAAATTAGACTGAAAACATACCAATGTAAGTTTCTGCTTCAAGTTTCAATCTTTTTCAGTTATTCTAAAATTTCCAAATATGAGGAAAGAATATGTATATAAGGATATAAGGAAAATAGCTTCCATAAAACATGAGAGTTAAAGGTGGATTTAGGTTTGCTTGCCTTGGATGTTTGGTCCTATACCCCTAAACTTATTGTAAGACAGCAAGCTAAGGCAGGTGACACAGTGATTCCAAAGCAGACAGCAAAATGTCACCTTTCAGGACTATTAAAGAAAGATTTGCATTTTAATATTATTTGGTCTTAATAAACCCATTTAAAATGAGTAGAAATTATTTTAACATTAAATTAATGTGTAAACATATTCAATAATAATCATAAGTAGAATTTATTGAATACTTACTATTTTAATTGTCCTCATATTTTATTTTATGTCTGTTTCATAAATCTATATGATTCAATGTGAGCACATGTGTGTGTGTGTGTGCGTGTGTGCAAACCATATCATGACAAAGCTTTGGGTAAAAGCGCTCATATCACTGAAAATCCATGGACAAAAACTACGTTTGTACCTAGGATAAGCTCATAATCTTATTTATATATGAAATTTGTGTTTACTGACTTTAGAAAATGTAAAATGGTGAAAAGCAGAGCTTTCATTTTACAGAATTATATTATTCGTTGATTTGTTTTTGTTTTAGTTTATAGAGAAGGATCTCAAAATTGTGTATATATTTCTAGTTAATATAAATTGAGTGCTTTTATTCACTTTTACTATTTACTTTGGAAATTATGAACTATATAGTTTTATCAATTTTAGAGATGTCCTTGTCTTAAATTGCCTACTTTACTTCTCACAATGAGTGGCTGAGATAGTCTCTTGGGGCTGGAGAGATGGGTTAGCAGTTAAGAATCTTGCCTGCAAAGCCTAAGGATCAAGGTTCGATTCTCCAGTATCTACATAAGCCAGATATACAAGGCAGCACAAGCATCTGGACTTTGTTTGCAGTGGCTAAAGGCTCTGGCAGGCCTATTCTCTCTCTCTCTCTCTCTCTCTCTCTCTTCCTCTGCCTCTTTCTCATAATTAATTAAATAAATAAATAATTTTTTTTTCAAGAAAGTCTCCTCATTGGTATTAGGCATCTTTATCAGAATAGTCACTGGGGAATGTGGATTCTTTATTTTTTAATACTTTAAATCTACAATTATCTGTCTGAATTTCTTTTGCTGAAGATACTAAAGGCTGCAGTCATAGGACATCAGAATATCATGCTGGAACCTAAACAAAAACTAGCTCTCCCCTGGCTAGCCCTCATAGTGGCTGGAGAGCCCTATGGAAGCCACTGGACAATGGTCATCAATGGCATGAATAAGCAGGGAACCCTGCAGACTATGTAACTAATCAGCTAGACAAGAAGTGCACACTTGTGCAATAGTGGCATGCAGCCTCTCCGGGTAGTCAACTGTTCTGTGATCGAACATAAGGCCCACTCAGTGGGAGAGATATCATATCTGGTACTGGAAAACAACTCAGAATCCCATGACCAGGAAACTCATAATTTAAAGAGAAGTCACCACTACTCTCTAGAGTAGGACCCTACACAGCAATAAATAAATAAATAAATAATAATAAAAAATCTCTCAAACAACTTTTCATACTCCCTTTAACCTAAGCTGCTCTGACTCTTGGTTGCATGATCTATACACAGATGGTAGAGAAAAAGGAGAAGAGCAAAGATCTACATCGATAAGACAGGGAGATGGCTGATTGCCCATCATGAGATTTGCCGCCTCTTCCACATCTGCCACTGCCAAGGAGAAATTGCAGAGGAAATGACATCCTGAACACTGCTCATACTCCTTGCCTGACAACCAGGTCTAGGGTGATGGTGTCAGACAGAGGGATCAGTCAAAACCTATCAAAATAGAAATTCAGAGGTTTCCCTTGATTTAGCTTTAACTGTGTATACATCTCTTTTATAACATATACTAGACTTTTTTTAAATTTAATTTTATTTTTCTTTCTTTATTAGTTACTTTTGTATTCAGCAAATACAGTCAGTTTGGTAACATTATTAGGCTCATCTGTGACCTACCCCCTCCCCTTGGCCACTCCTTGTTGAGATATATGGGTCATGCATTGTGGAGTTAGCCCACAGTTATGGGTAAGATAAATGTCTCTGCATATCATGACCCAACATGTGGCTCTGACATTCTTTCCGCCCCTTCTTCAGCAAAATTTCCCTGAGCCATGTTGGGTTCATTTTTGGTCTGCTTCAGTGATGAGGTGTTGGGGGCCTCTGAGGCTCTGGCTCCCTGATTTGGTAGGAGTTGATTTTTCTCTGTGGTGATCTCCTTCCCCCTTGTGCTGGTATCCGGTTCATCAGGAAAACAGCCCCCTTGCTTGTTTCTCCAATTTTTCTTAGTTTCAGCCGGGGCCCTTTTGAGGTATGATGGGGTGGCTCTCTCCTTAGGATCTACATCTATCTGAAAAAGAGAAGCAGATTCTCCAACGGAGAGTAAGTTAGCACCAGGACAAATGAGATAACCCTTACTTTTTTTTTTTAATGGAGAATTTAATAGGTGTAGGCCCTCTTGTAGCCCACAATTGATGGTAGCTTGATATTGCAGAGTGGGCTTATGTTTGGATATGGTTCTGACTTGTTTCCCAGCTCCAGCTATGGGTCCCATACCAGTGAGGTGATCAGTTAGCCAAATTGAGAGCAGTTGGTTCCCCACCATGGCTGTGTGCCACCACTGCACTTGTGTGGGCATCACAACAAGTTATTTGCTGCTAAGTAGGTTAGACCATGTGTTGCTTCAGACAGATATTGGTCATTTTCCCCCAGTCGCCCATGTAGCACCTTCTGGCACTAGACGTGCTGACTGTCTGGGGACTGACTCTCTTCCAACTTCAGCCATGCCATTCTAATTTTCATGTCAAACACATAAGGTGTCTTCAGCAGTAGGGTCTTACCACTAGCCTTTGGTGGGCCATCAAGTATTCTGACAGAAATCTGTCTGTCTTTTAGGAAACCTTGTAGACACTAGGATGGAAGAGGAGGGAGGGGAGGGTATCAAAGAGGTGGGAAACACAAATCTAGACCCAAATGGCAATGGTACCATAAAATTCTACTTACTAAAAGACAGATCAAATGGCTGATCCTTCACCAGGCCCTTACAGGGGTCACCTCAACCATAAGACACTGGAGAGGGTAGGATCACGACTAACCTTAATCTTCTACATCTTCCCTCACTCCTTCTCCTCTCCCTCTCCCTCTCTGTCTCTTTCTCTTATCTCTAACTCTTGCATATTAGTTATCTTTTTCCTCATTTTCTTAGTGGGCACTGACCTGTAACTCCCAGTACCAGCATGGGGCTATCTTCCACAATGAGCTTTTGATCAGAGAGATATACTAGACTTTTATAGAGAATTGATGTTATAATTACTAGTTTGTGAAATTAACATAATGTTTAATATATTTGAAAATAACACCACACTTCCTTTTTACAAGGCCACTTTTTACCTTCTGTACTCCAAGGTTATTAAAGCTAACCCAGGAGACTAGCTTGAGGAGGTAAGAAGACATGCTCAAGCATTCATTGGAGACAAGAGCCAAGAGACTGCTATTTCTTCCAGTAGAGATGAGAGACAACTATACTTGAAGAATTGAGGAATGAAGAAGAGAGAAGTAAGTGGTGAGATATTTGAGTTCTGAGCAGATTACAAAGGTTGAATTCTGAATAGAAAGTGTCTTTCACTTCACTTCCTGTTGGGAGTTCAGCAAGGATCTAGGCTGCAGGTGGATGCATAAAGCATCAAAAGATGAGAAGGAATCATTGCAATGTGAGGAAAGAACTCCAGTAAATACCTTCTGCTTTGGTCCTCTTGTGATATGAAAATGATCTAGAAACTCCTTTGTGTCTGTAGAGAAAGCCATGCTCAACTGGCCACTGAAGTGGCAGTAAATAGACAAAAAAATGAGACCCTTCAGATAAACACTATCCATGGGCAGGCTGCCTGGGCAAAGACTTAGTCCCACTTGGGAGTTTATGATCAGATATCTGAGGTAGGTGGAGTCCTCAATTAAAGCTCCCGGTCTCTAATGGAGCCAGATTATAAGGTTGTAAAATCTCCAGTCCTCTGGTGCCTAGAAGGCTGAAATTTCCCTCAAACTCTACAGTTTTACCTGCTACACCCCAACACGACATCTTATGTCATAGAGCAGGAGTGCCAGGTCCAGATGTTATGGCCTGGTGGGTTCTATTTTCTGTATTGAGAAGTCTCTGTCATACAAAGGGTACATGGAAAGCCCTTTTCATGATAAGTGGTAGGTGATAGAATTTAGTAAGCCCTCTCTAATAAAAATAAACTACTGTGATGGTACATTGTCATGCTAAACAATATCTCTTTTCAAATGTCAAAAGTGAGAGGTTACCTATTCTCACACAAATCCCAATATTGCACTAAGGAAAATTTTTTGGCTTAGACTTAAAAGAACAAGTACCTTCTTGGAAGATTCTTAATAACAAGTTTCAAAATAACATCTCTGCTATATCGATAACACATCACTAAAATGCTCTACATATATATGCATATACACATATGTTTCTTGTATCATAAGCTATTTTATATATATAGATATATCATATATATTATTGATGATACAAGGAAACAAAGATGTTTACTAAATGGACCTCATAAATTGGATAGTTCAACCTCAAATATGAGGACTCTGAGATCAAAGGGTTTTAGGTAATTTCTCTGGAATTACACAAGGAGGATGGAATAAATACATTCATAAGTCTTATTCTCGGTGCCTCTTCTGCTACCATCATCTCCACAACTTCCATGACTCCTTCACCTCAAACACTTATTCATTGAACTATAGCTATTGAGAGATGCAATGCTTCACTGAACCTCCCCTCTCCATATCCAGCTTTCTGTTTTAAGTGTGGTTCTGAAAGGAGTTTGCTCAAAGAATGACTGGTGGGCAAATTATATGATGATCTTAGTAATTTAGTATTGTTACGCCAATATTCAACTTCTTAATTCTATTCTTTTTTTTAAATTGCAGCTGTCTAGAGAATTCCTCATTCTGGTCAAGAAATTTTCATGGTAATGGTTTTGATTTTTAAAGAGACTTAAATGGTTCCTTTAAAAGAAAGACCTAGAAATTTTTCCAGTATTATTAATTCTCAGAAAATAATTTAATTGAAACTTACTGAAGCTAATTAAAAGGATAATTTCTCATTTTGCTTTATAGTCCCATGGACTTAATTCAGCCAAAGATATATATATATATATATATATATATATATATATATATATATATATATATAGATAGATAGATAGATAGATAGATATAGATATACATGAATAAATGTTGTACTCTCTCAGCATCAAGGGAAAAAGATGAGAAATATCCTTATAGTTCTGTTTTTTTCTTCCATGACAAAAATTTCTTGTACCATACTCTTTCTGAGTAATTTCATCTTTACTCTTAATTTTTAAATATTGTAATGCTAGCAAATATTTATTTATACTTTCTTTGAAAACAAATTTGGGTTCATATATATAACTTAATAATCATATAATATAACATTTTTCACTTCTATCACTTTATAACATTTACTCTATTGAATTCCATGCAAATATGTGCAATTACATAGCTTCCCACTTTACAAACAAAGAAACTGTGACAATCAGACCATAAGTCAATAGCAACAGATATTAGCTGTATGTCTATACTGGTAACAGCAATTGCAGGAGCCGGTGCCTAGGTTGATGGTGGGGCAGCAAGATGAATAAAACATTATTTGTGCTCTGAGGAAGCTTTCCTTACAATGTACTGTGAGTGAGATATAAAAACAAAAACATCAGTGTTTACTGCTATGTAAAAAGACCTATGGGAAAATATAAAAAGGATTTCAGTGAAAGCGACATTGAACTTGTGCTCTCTAAAAATGCAAAGTTTTATCACTTGAATGTCATTTAGGCAAAAGTAGAAGAAAAAGAAAAGCAAAAAGAAAAGAAGAAAACAAATGCAAGACAGTGAAAGATTACATGAGGCATTCCTAGAAAGTGTGGTTATGAGTTCAAAAAGATTTTAAAAGGAACATGAAGAACATGAAGGGCCAGCTTATAAATTAAATTCAAGGTAAGTAAGAGTCAAAGTTCCAACTGCATACAATAGGGAGAATTTTTCCATGTTTCTTTACATATGAGAATGCCTTGATTGACTTTGAGTTTTAACAAGGTCAACCCATCAGTAAAAGATGAATTTGATTGATAGTCAACCTGAGGTACTGCAGCATCTACATATGAGATGAGTCCTACACACGATTCATGACAATGGGAACCAACAAATTAAGTATATATAGAGATAGATAGATAGATAGATAGATAGATAGATAGATAGATAGATAGATAGACTTTTTTCAGTGGATCAACAGTGGCTGGAGGCCCTGGCATGCCCATTCTCTCCCTTTCTCTCTTTCCCTCTCATTCTTTCCCTCTCTCTCTCTCTCCCTCTTTGTTTCTCTCAAATAAATTAATAAAAAAATAAATAAAAGTTGAGCTGGAGAGATGGCTTAGCGGTTAAGGCACTTGTCTGCAAAGCCAAAGGACCTTGGTTCAATTCCCCATGACCCATGTTAGCCAGATGTACAAGAAAGCACATGCATCTGGAGTTTGTTTGCAGTGGCTAGAAGCCCTGGCACACCTAGTCTCTCTCTCTCTCTCTCTCTCTCTCCCTCCCTCTGAAATAAAAATAAATAAATAAATAAATATGGATCAGAGTTGATATAATACAACCAATTGCACCATGAGTATTAAAGAAAATGCAAATGTAAAGCCATACACACAAGGACACACAAACTCAAATTCTACTCAAGGATTAAACTCAAAACCAAAATATCCTTTAATGGACTGGGAACACTGTTACCTCTGAAGGGAGCAGGTATATCCCATTGGTAGCACAACAAAATGAAAAGTTGAACTACACATGTCAATAGACAAACTCATTTGCTGACCATCCTTGATCTTTGGAGATCTCTGAGTTCTTGACTTTTCCTTCCTCCCAGGTTTTTTTTTTTTTTAAACCATGTCTTAAAGAGTCTCAAACTTGGGAAGGAGTTATGGGATGCAGTACTAAATATAGATATTAGTCTGTTTAAATATATTTGGATGAGCAAAGGATTATGCTGCAATACCCAGAAAAGTTTTGCTTGCTTTCATTAGTTCAAGGATTTTGAAATGTAGTTTAATTACAATTTTAACTGTTTGCATGTGATTTTCTAAGGTATTTGGCTATAGTATGACTTGCATTCCCACTGTCAGCCAAAATAACCATCAGTGGTTTTCATTTGTAGTAATATCATGACTTATCAAAGTCTAACACATTGACCAACTGAATATTTACTAAAGGAATACAATAGGTAGTATGTTTTATTTCAATTGTCCTTTTAATGCTTTGTGATGTCTTTTCAGCAATACACAAAATGATGTGTCATGTCTCATAACAAACTCAGTATCTGGGGGACAAGGTAGATGGCCCTAAATGTCATGCATGTGTTATTTGTGTTTTAAATGCAAGTTTTGTCTAAAACAGAAGAAGAAAAGCTTTTGTTTTCAGTTAATTACCTCATTGCATTACAGGTACATAATTCTTTCTGGAGAAACTAATCAACTTGAAGGATGTTTACAACATATTATGGATTATATAGCACAAACAGGCAAAAAAATTAAAGACAACTTTACCTACTAAAGTATTCATGTCTGTATGAAATCATGTAGTCTTAAGCAACCTCATTAACGATTTAATTTCTCCCACATAAAATCCTCTTCTGTTTGTAAATAAAAAGAGGAAATAATTTATTGTGGCATGTCCATCTGTTACCTGAACATTTGTTGAGGACCTGCAGTTAATCTCACAGCATTTTGTAATGGTGTTTAGGTTTAGAGCTACTATCAGTTTTCTATACGCAGTTATAAAACATTTGCTCAGCAAAATCAACTCCTTCTCTTAACTTTTTAATATGGGCTAGCTCAGCACCCACAAATGTAGATTTCTTACCAAGCTGTATTTCTAGAAAAAACCGTTTTCCACACTCACACAAGTTCAAATGGTCAAATATGGGATGGAAGGAAGTATTCAAAAGCAAAGTTAGTCTGTTTACCGATTACTCACAGAAATTTAAACTCCTATTCATTTAAATTGGCTGCATTCTTATGTATAAAATATTAGGAGAGGAAAAAGTCTCTTGATGCTAGCCTGATGTATGAGAATATTCTAGCCTTTCCTTTGTAATGCTCTGTGATCTCAGAAATGTGAGGATACTTTTCTGAGAGCCTCATTCTCCACCATCATCTCCAATGCAAGGACAGCTGCTAAGCCAGGGGGCTTGGTCACTGCCATGTGGTTACTACATAATTGTTGGTTAAACGTGTGGTGCTTAGTGGTAGATGTTGCACTACCTTTGGGACACCTTAGAGAAGGCATAAAATTGCAAGCGAATGTGATTTAATCCATATGAATAGTTTCTTTTTCTTTTTTGTAAACTTTGTGCTGACAATATTTGTTTAACACAACCCTAAAAAGGAAGCACCCTCTGCTGGATTATGTAAGACATAACTGTGACCCAAAAGACAAAAAGTGAGAGTATTCCTAAGTATCATCAGGGACAGAACTTGACACAGTCTATTCATATACATCATAGTATGCTCTTGTCTGACCTGCTTCTTAGAAAAACTTTTGGAGACTGAAAATATAGCATTCATCTTCTGTATTTTAGTGTGAGGATCTAATGTTTATAAATAGGATGTGCATGAAGGTAGAAAAGTTCTAAGAAAGCTCATCTTTATCCAAGTTACTTAAGATACACGATGATGTGCACAATTCTACAGTGGTTAAGTATTTCAAACTCAAGCTGTATGCAGTGGTATTAAAGTTTTAAGTGAATCCTGCAAAATTTTATCCATGATAGTAAAATGTAAAGTATTTTCTTGATTTGGAAACTTTAACAATATAAACAACATACCTAATCATATTAGAAAATAATATTCATTTACCTGACCAACAAATACTAAACAAATGTTACTGCAATAATGTTTCTCAGTATTATCATTCATTGAGGTTTGCCATCTCGTTTTTCTTTCAGCTTACTGTCTTTGTGTTAGCATTCATCTGGGTAAATAGGGTATCAAAGCATGTGGCACTGGTTCCTCTGCTGAGTGAACACAAAGGAACACAAATGAACAACTCTAAACACATTCTAGAGCAAAGGCTGTTCTTGGACAGTTTTAGATGAAATTTGCTATTCTCTGCTCTAGTCAGATTGGACTCAGAATATATCTATAAAGACTCTGCTGATTACTATCAATTTTCAGAAGGTTTTATGATCCTAGAATATCTTGAAATTTTACAATTGAGAAAATGATCAGGAGTTCGTTTTCTTTTAAATCAAGATTTGTATCTCTTAAAGAATTTAAGCTGGAGAAATGGCTTAGCGGTTAAGCGCTTGCCTGTGAAGCCTAAGGACCCTGGTTCGAGGCTCGACTCCTCAGGACCCACGTTAGCCAGATGCACAAGGGCGCACACGTGTCTGGAGTTCGTTTGCAGTGGCTGGAGGCCCTGGCGCGCCCATTCTCTCTCCCTCTGTCTATCTGCCTCTTTCTCTCTCTCTGTCTGTCGCTCTCAAATAAATAAATAATAATAACAAAAAAGAATTTATGAAACATAATGATCAATGTCTTTATATTGATTTTAATGTTTGTATAAAGATAAAGTAATACATCTCTGTAACACAGATTATAATTCCTAATGAATTTAAGAAAAACTGAGGGGCAATATTTTTGAATTATCTCAACCCTAGGCTCAAACAGAGTGTGGAGAAGAAGAAAATTATAAAACAGGACTTCATTATTTCTTAAGGATTCTATTATAGAAGCCTGGGAGTTATTGGAAATCAAGGAGATTGTTTTACATTTTGTTTCCCCAGGTCTTGTCAGAAGAGCTACAACACAGAAGAACTACATTTAGTAATCAATTGAAAAAAATCTAGACTCTAAAGTTAATATGCTTACCTGATGCATGTGGCTATTTTCCACCTTCTCATAACTTTATTAGTGCCTTGAAATGCTTCTGGAGTCTCCCCACCCCCCTTCCTCCCTCCTTCTCTATATTCCTTCCCTCCTCATACTTCTGTCGATATCTGACAGTACTTACCTCTTTCTTGGAGCACCAGCATTTAGTACAGTGCTCAATAAAATGATGCCATAAAATCCAGGGCCCATTAGAATTTGTTAACATCTTGTGTATGTGTTTAGGAAAGAAATAAGTCCGGATTTCTAAACCTAACATATCTACAAAGAAAGTAAAGTTGACAAGTGCACAGATTATGTTATTTTGTCAATCTGGTCATGTCATTGTCCAAATCAAAATTTCTTGGGTTGGAGAGACATTTCAGACATTAAAACACTTGCTTGCAAAGCGTGATGGCCCAGGTATGATTCCCCACTACCCACACAAAACCAGAAACACAAAGTAGTACATACATCTGAAGTTCCTTTGCAATGGCAAGAAGCCATGGAATGCCCACTCCCTCTCATTCTCTCTTTCTTCTCCTTACAAGTAAATGAAAAATTTCTTAGAAAACTTCTCAATAGTTGTCCACTACTACAACATTAAGTCCATATGCCTATAGTGACTTACAGGTGCCCATGATGTGGTAGTGGGCTGGGAAACAGAATTAGTGCAGACATGAAGAACTATCTACAGCTGGAACTTAAGTTTTACCTTTGGCCGGGCGTGGTGGCGCACGCCTTTAATCCCAGCACTCGGGAGGCAGAGGTAGGAGGATCGCCATGAGTTCGAGGCCACCCTGAGACTCCATAGTGAATTCCAGGTCAGCCTGGGCTAGAGTGAGACCCTACCTCGAAAAACCAAAAAAAAAAAAAAAAAAGTTTTACCTTTGGCTCTGTTGGTCTTACTATACCTCCAAAAATCACGCCCTCTATATGGAAAGCTGAACTAATATACTATGTAATTCTTAGAGCCATCGTGAAGAACCAAAATAAAGCATAAACAGTGTTTGGAAATAATGTCACTTGGAGAGTTGTCAATATAATAATCATTATATATCCAACATTATCCCCTCCACTGCCTTGTAGTAACTCTGAGCTTGCCTATCTGTTTCACAACTCTGAACCACTAAGAATGTTCTTTTGTCCTTTTGTGTGCCTAATTACTCTTCATAAATTAGTAAATCTCTTCGTAATCCTTCAATACTCTACTGATGGATATAAAAATTCATTTTAAAATATTTTATTTATTTACTTTTTAGAGAGAGACTGAGAGAAAGAGAGAGAGAGAGAGAATGGGCACACCAGGGCCTCTACCTGCTGTAAGAGAGCTCCAAACATGTGCACCACCTTGTGCATCTGGCTTTATGTGGGTACTGGGAAATCAAGCCTAGGTCTTTTGGCTTTGCTGGTAAATGCCTTAAGCACTAAGCCATCTGTCCAGGCCTATGTAGTGTTTTTGCTCATGATTTTATTACAGTTTTGCCATACTACAATGCATATACCTGATGCCTATCATATGACAAGTAGTAAGGTTATTAATAAGAGCACAATGAATACATAAGTAGAAGAAAGGAAACATTGATAAATAATGGTTATACATGCCTTCATGACATTTATAATTAATATTAAGAGCAGTAAAGAATGCAACATAAAGTAATAAAATCTCTCAATGGGAAACCAACTAAACATAAAAGAATGAGCAACACAAAGATGAGTAGTATATAATACACTCCTCTAGGGTGATCCAGATAGAAAATATTACAGGTGACAACTGGTGTATAAAGAAAGGGCCACACTGACAAAATATTGTTGAGGTGGAACTGCAAAGACATGCTAATTTTTTTTTTTTTTTTTTTTTGAGGTAGGGTCTCACTTTGGCCCAGGCTGACTTGGAATTCCCTATGTAGTCTCAAGGTGGCCTCAAACTCACGGCGATCCTCCTACCTCTGCCTCCCAAGTGCTGGGATTAAAGGTGTATGCCACCATGCCCGGGTTATAAAACTTGTTAAATTTTAGATGTGAGAGGGTGTTAGGATGACAGCATGATTTTTAGGCCTGGTAAGTGGAACAATAGAAAAATATTCAATAGAGAAAACATTAATAATAAAAGCTAACAAAGCCAGTTTTAAACAGCCTAGAGATACCAAATCCTTTAAGCTTTGCAACAGCCCTATGAGAAGGATTCTAACATCACAATTTTACATATGCAGAAATGAATGCCCCAGAATCATAAAATTTTCTTCCTAGGGCACTCAAGTAGTAAGTGACAATTTAGGAACTAAGCTGCTGGAGGCCAATCTCTTGCCACATGCCATACTGCTGTCTATCTAACTATGCCCTGAGTCAGGGGGATTTCACTGGGATAAGATGATACTAGTGAGAAAAATCATTCTTAAAGTATGCTGAGTGGGATGCTGACTCAGGCTCAGTGTCTATCTGTTTTTCTGTTGTTGGCATCATTTAAAAATTTTTTTCTTCTTCATTATTTATTTATTTATTTGAGAGTGACAGACACAGAGAAAGAGGCAGAGAGAGCGGGGGGGAATGGGAGCGCCAGGGCTTCCAGCCGCTGCAAATGGAACTCCAGATGCGTGCTCCCCCTTGTGCATCTGGCTAACATGGGTCCTGGGGAATCGAGCCTCGAACCAGGGTCCTTAGACTTCAAAGGCAAGCGCTTAACTGCTAAGCCATCGCTCCAGCCCTGTTATTGGCATCATTGAAGTACTTTATTTAAGCCATTTATGGGGAAAAGGGGGATGGCTCAGGGCCTGGTAGACTGGTTCTACAAAAGACCTGACGAAGTTTTCTACACACACAATATAGAATCTGCCAGAGTTGGCAAGACAAGTTGTGTGGCACATGGCTCAGGGTGCATGGAAGAGAGTTTCCTTTTTAAAACTTACTTCTGATGTTCACTAACAAGCTGTCAGCTTCAAACAAATATAAAATAGGCTGTCATGTGACCTGGGCTGTGAATCATACTGATTTGGCTGTGAGCCTCCAACACTTCTGATTTGTACTCACAAGGATAGACTCTGCATTTCTGTTGATTTTCAATTTTTAAATATAATATGTAATGTTCTGTTAATTAAGAGAGATACTGTATAACTATCCAATCTGAGCTGCAGAGTGAGAAGTGACTGTTTATAGACACAAAGAAGCATTTTTGGAATGTAGAAATTATTCATTACTTGTATATGGGAGCTTTGTGTATTCCAATGCAAAGGACACTATGAGTGTAACCAGGAAAGCCAAGCTCCTGGAGAAGAGTGCTGATTGAAACACTGATCAGCAGGTTACTCTCAACCAACACTGACCAGCAGGTTACTCTCGACCAAGACTGACCAGCAGGTTACTCTTGACTAATACTAACCAGCGGGTTAATGTTGGCAAACACTGACCAGCAGGTTATTCTTGACTAGCACTGACCAGAAGGATACTCTTGACTAACTAACACTGACCAGCAGGTTACTCTCGACCAACACTGACCAGCAGGTTACTCTTGACTAACACTGACTAGCAGGTTACTCTTGACTAACACTGACCAGCAGGATACTCTTGACTAACACTGACCAGCAGGTTATTCTTGACTAGCACCAACCAGAAGGCTAATCTTGACTAGCACTGACCAGAAGGTTACTTTCAACCAACACTGACCAGCAGGTTACTCTTTACACTAACACTGACCAGAAGGTTACTCTTGACTAACACTGACCAGCAGGTTACTCTCGACCAACACTGATCAGCAGGTTACTCTTGACTAACACTGATCAGCAGGTTACTCTCGAACAACACTAATCAGTTAGGTTACTCCTGACCACTGACCAGCTCAGAATGGATAGTACCATTTCTGGGAATTAAAGCAACTTCACCTTTTCACTTTTCTCATTCAACATATTGACAAACTGAAGCCCAGAAACTTTCAATAACTTCCAACAATAGTACTTTTTTTCTTTGGCATGTGAAATTCTCAGGAATTTTTTTCAATAAATGAGTGATAAATAAATAATCTTTAAGTCTTATAATTTTGAAATTCTTATGATCCTCTGAGGCTTTAAGTTTTAAAAAAGAATTTTCCATCTATATTAGAAATGTAAAAATGTGGATTTTTATGAAAACCCACATTTTCTTATGACTGTGTAGATGTACTTAATAATTTCTAAAAATTGACAGTCTGCCTTAAGTGATTAGGCTGATAGTCTCTAATTCATCTTGCCTGGGGTAATTCCCACTGACTTCAAGCCTTAAATGAGGTATGGAGGAAAATGAGAAATGAGCCCGTAGAGTTATATTATTAAAGAATCACAGAGATTGTAACCATAGAGGATTTTGACTAACTCACATTAATTATCCAATTTGTGAAAGAAATAAAAGAATTATGGAGAGCTAAATTTCTGAAAAATGAATACTTCTAGTCCTCTTTAATGAAGTCATATCTTTCTATTTACAACACTCCCTTAAAATTCACATATTTTCTAAAGATTTTGTTTTGGTTTCATTTTGGCATTGTTGGTTTGGTATCTATGTATATCATCAGTTGTATCATGAGCTATAATTATTCTTTGACAGAGAATTTCCTCAGTAGGTGACAGTATATTAACATGGAAATTGTATTTATAGGTCAAACAAAGCAAAACAAATATTTTAAATGGCTATCCACATAGTAGGGTATTAAGATTGCTCTCCAGCATGAATGAACAAAGAGAGAGAGAGAGAAAGAGAGAGAGCATGAAGTGGGAAGCATAACTGAGTGGTGGAAATAAGTTTGCTGTTTTATCTAATCTGTCTGTAATATTTTGAAATACATTTCTTAGGGCTGGAGAGATGGCTCATTCAGTGGTTAAAAGTGTTTGATGGCAAAGCCTGACTGCCTGGCTTCAATTCCCCAGTACCCATGTAAAACCAGATGCACAGAGTAGCACATGCATCTGGGGTTTTTTCGCAGTGGCAGGCAGATCTGGCATGTCCATATACTTTCTCTCTCTCATAAATAAATAAATAAATAAATAAATTTAAAACAGAAATATACTTTGTAAGACTTACAGTCCTACAGGTTTTGACATTCATGGATTATAAATAAAATTTTTAAACATTACTTTCATTTTCTTCATGTTTTCCTAGTGTTCCAAGTGTTTTTCTTATTTACAAATGCTTTTGATTTCCCCAGCTGATGTTTACAATTCCTGTAGTGCTAATAGAATGATTAATCATTAAAGTCCATAAGTAACAAATTGTTAGAGAACTATTATAAGATAATTTAATTAGCTAAAGTAAAAAAAAGTCAGGAATTTGAGTTGAGAATAGCAATCCTAATTCACCTCTCTTTTTTCATAACCTGTTTCAGCTGATTAATAATAAATTGCTTTAGGAGTGCCAAAAAGTATGAGTTTTTGAATAGAAATATTTTGTGCAATTTATAAAAACTGAAAAGAAAATAAATTATGTCATTAATTTGAATACATTAGAAAGTAGTTCACACACACACACACACACACACACATATATATATGTTACTTTACACCAAGGTAATATTGAGTGCCTGGACTGGAAACCTAGTTAAGTCTGAAATGAAGCCGGTTAAAGACTATTCATATAACAGGATTTTGATAGGAGAGAAGAATTTCTGTCTTTCCAATGTCACGAGTCCATGTAACACCCATGTAAACTCATACTGAGCATGGACTGATTTCAGTATTGGTGTTATCTCAATATGACGTGTCATTAATTTGTTTAGAAAATACTTGTGATCGTCCACATGTAGTTTCTGGGTGAAATTATTGTATAACAAGTGACCACAAGAGGTTTCGATAGGAGGACCATGTGCAAGGTAAGGATGGCAAGAACTGCCAAGAAGTGCCAAGGTGAAGGAACAGGGAAGTCGAGATGCCCAAGATAAGATGATTATTAGTAAAATTGTCACACCTAAGATGGTTAACATCATGAGTCTGCAATCTAGCAATTTTACAAGTTCTGGGAAATGTGGGTTATGGACAAGATAAAACCAAAAGCACATTATTTTTACACCATTCAAAATGTCACTCCAAAAATCAATGTGATGTTTTTGTGTTTGTGTGTGTGTGTGTGCGTGTGTGTGCAAGTGCAAATGGCATTGTGTGTACACGTGTGTGGAGGCAAGAGGTTGATATTAAGTGTCTTTCTCAATCACTCTCCACTTCTGTTTTTGAGAAAGGGTCTCTCACTGAATATAGCTTAGCCTCTGAGCCCCAATGCTGTGGTTTGACAGTAAAATTACCCAGCCTCTGCCTCCCCAGTGCGAGGATTATAACCGTGTACCAGAATGCCTGCTTTGTACATGCATTGTGGGAATCTGAATTCAGGTCCTCATGCTTGCACAGATGGACTTTATTGACTGGCCATGCCTGTAGCCTCAAGACACTGTTGTTACAGCTTGGAGGCTTTGTGTGAGATAAACTGATGAGAGTTGCACACTTCAACAAGCCCCTGATAGTTAGAGGGAGGAGAGGCACAGGTGAGGACTTGGGTCTTTGATAGAGTGTCCAATAAATTATTGGGCAAAAGAGTAAAGCAGTTGTCCCTCCTTTGATAAGGCCCTATGCATTACTTTTTTTCTAAACCACTTTTGAACATTTCCCTCTTCTAAATCTGTACAAACTAGTTGTTTGATGCTTTATATTTATCACAAGGCAGACAACTGTAGCTGGAAAGCACAAGCTCTTGAGTTAGAAAGACATAAGTCCATTCTCATCCACCAGGTTTTTTGTTCTGTGAGATTGTTTGCTCAAAACCCATGGGTAAACAATTTTTATTTTGCTGAGATATTGCAAAAATGCACAAAAACTTTAAATATTTGACCCATTGTGGATGCTCAACTCTTCCTGTTTGTATAAGAATAGCATTATTTGACTTAAAGTTGAACATTTAATTAGGCATTATTGTGGTTTGAAAGTAAAATGTTCCCCATAGCCTCCAGTGTTTGTGATTAAATATAATTACTCCCCAGCTGGTGTAGTTTTTGGGCGGTGCATCCTTGCTGGAGGAGCTGTCACTGGTGGTAGGACACAGGATGTCATAACCCTGCCGTGCTTGCTGAACTCTGCTAGCTCACTCTCACCACAACCTACATTGCATGTGGACATGCAGTGCCTGGCTGACTGCTCCTACATACTTTTCCCTCCATGAAGAAACTTCCCCTCAAAACTTTAAACTGGAAATAAACCCTGTCATTCCATAGGTTGCTTCTGGCCAGATGTTTTGTTCCAGCTACAACAAGAATTATAATTTTCAGTTTCTAGAGTGATGAATGATGGCACAGAGTTGTAAACCAACCTATTGTGAGGTAAAGGCAGGAGGATCAGGAACTCAAGGTCATACTTGGGTATATATATATATATATATATATATATATATATATATATATATATGGCAAGCTTGAGGTCAGCCTGAGTTACGTGAGGTCCTGCTTCAATAAAACAAAACAGAAATTATGATCTTTGTAGGTTGACTTGGCTGTTAAATCGGTCATTTTCAAAAAGGGGATGGAAATCTGTTTCTTAAAATTTGTGAAGTAAGGGCTGGGAAGATGGCTCAGCTGTAAATGCCTTGTGTGGTGATTTGATTCAGGTGTCTCCCATAAGCATAGGTGTTCTGAATGCTAGGCTCCCAGCTGGTGGAGATTTGGGGATTAACACCTCCTGGAGGTGGGGTATTGTTGGGGGCGGTCTTATGGGTGTTATAGCCATTTTCCCCATGCCAGTGTTTGGTACACTCTCCCATTCCTGTTGTCCACCTGATGTTGGCCAGGGGGGGATGCCCACCCTCTGCTCATGTCCTCACTTGCCCTGCCATCATGGAGCTTCCCCCTCTAGTACGTAAACCAAAATAAACCTCTTTTTTCCCACAAGCTGCTCTAGGTTGGGTGATTTCTACCAGCAATGCGAACCTGACTGCAACAGTAATGTTGTTTCCAGAAGTGGAGTCATTTGCTGCTAGACACCTGGCTGTGTGGCTTTGGCCTTTTGGAGCTGATTTTCAAGAGGAATGTAGAAGGATTTGAAACCTTGGCCTAAGACATGGCTTGCAGTGCTGTAAGTTCAGCTTGATGGACTATTCTGGTCAGAGCTGAAAGACCTGAATGCAGTAAAAAAATATGGACTGTGAGGTTGGGCTTATGAGGGTGAGAAGGAGCTTTGTCTGGACTGGGCTAGAAGCAGTTTGTGTGAGAGGCTTGCTATTATGCCTGTGTCCTGAGAAATTGTGCAGGATTGCTTTGCACAGAAACAGACTGATGTGAGCAAAGGGATATGGCACATAAAAAATGAAATCTTTGGGTGAACTGGGTCCCATTCAGCTGCAATTGAGAGATTACAACCTTTGAGATTGGGCCAGCTGATCTGCACTGGGGCAACAGGAAGAATGCAGACTCTTTTGAAGGGGACTGAGTGCTCAAGGAGTGTCCTGTTCTTCAAAGTCTGCTTTATTTCTCCCTGGATCAAGGAATTGGCACCCTACCTAGAATTATGGATCATAAGAAATGCAGGAAAGAGAGGGTCATTGAGTTTGCAATGCATTCTTGTATTTTGGAGATGGCCATGGGCAGTGTGAAGCAGGTTTGCTGGGTACCTGCATGGAGACCTGATGGAGCCATGAGGATGAACTGTGGCTTGCAGTGGAGACCCAATGGAGAAGGTGGGACCATGAGATGGCTACAAAGGAAAGCTGCTAGACTCAGATGAAGTTTTCCAGGACTTAAAGTAGACTAGCTGGAGGGGCAGAAATGGAACTACAGAGAATTTTTGCTAGTGAGAATTACCAGACATGGAGATTTGTCACTGGCTAGAGTTGTTGGACTTGAAGCTTGAGAGTTTAATGTTTTCCCTGGTTGTTTTACATCTTATATTGGCTGAATATTACTTTGCTATGTCCAGTGCCATCTTTTGCAGTGTGATTGTTTATTCTGTGCCATTATGGGTTTGGGGAGGATTTTTTTTTTTTTTTTTGGTGCTATGACTCACTGAAAAGACGTTGGACTATGCTTGAACTACGGTGATTTTTGAACATCATTAGGATTGATAAAAAAATATGGGGACTTTTAAAGTTGGACTAAATGCATTGCAGTGTATTGTTGGGGAAGGGCTTATGGGTGTTATAACTATTTTTCCCATGCCAGTGTGTGGCACACTGTCCTGTTCCTATTGTCCACCTGATGTTGGCCAGGGAGTGATGTTCACCCTCTGCTCATGCCCTTGTTGTCCCTGCCATCATAGAGCTTCCCCCTTGAGCCCATAAGCCAAAATGAACCTCTTTTTTTCCCACAAGCTGCTCTTAGTAGGGTGATTTGTACCAGCAACGAGAACCTGACTTCAACACCTTGCAAAGCCTGCTGGCTGTGGTTCATTTTCTAGTACCTACATAAAGCTAGATTCACAATGCAGCTCATGCATCTGAAATTCATTTGCAGTGGCAAGAGATCCTAGAGTGCTCACATTCTCTCTTTTTCTATCTCTCACTCTGTCTGCTTGTAAATAAATAAAATATATTTTTAAATGAATTAAATATATGAGAAGGATTTTACATGTGAAATATGTCTGGTGGTGTTTTGTATATGTGTGAGTGGTATAGTGTATCTGTGTGCATGTACATATGTGCATGAACTGTGCACATATGTGTGGGGGACAGCTGAGAGAGGTGTCCTTTGGTCACTCATCTGTGTGTTTCCTTGAAACAGAGTCTTTCTCTGATTCTCAACCTTGCTGGTTTGGTGAGCCCAGTGATTTTCCCATCTTGTCTCCCCATAGGAATGGTCAAGTTTTTGAGATGACACACCTTTTATAAGATATTGTGGATTATAACATGCCACTAGGATTCATTCCATTTCCTCTGTGGGTTTTGATGGTATTCTCATGTGTTTCATCCAGGTTTGGTAAACCTTCCAAACTGAACTCCAACTCTGGCCATGTTGGCTTATAACCCAGAGGAGGCATTGCTTAATGTCATTTTCATGATTCGCTTCTCTATCACATGTTTCCACATAAAACACAGGAAAACCTTCAAAGACCTATATCTACTTGGAGCTTGATGCTTACTGGCACTTTCATAGATATTTAGCAGTTACATTGCAAACATTTCTCTAATATTTTTTAATATTCATTTATTTACTTATTTGCAAAAAGAGAAAGGGAGAGAGAGACAAATGAAAATGGAGGGTGTAGCTTCTTACATTCTTGGATGAAAAATGAAATGTATCATCTTCTCATGTAAGTTCTCAGGTTGAAAGAAATGGCTTAGAGTATGAGAGGAATGGGGTCACAGTGGCATCAGAGAAGTGAGGACCTGCCTGCAAGGCTAGGGTGATCCAGTGAGGGTGAAAGTGGAGAGAGGGGGAAGTCCCACCAGTGCCAACGTGTACAATGCACATATTGACTGGGGAAGAACCTGAGGTGGGTGTTGGGGGCAAAGAATGGGCTACCTGTGGTTTGAATGTGTTTCCATGAACTGATAACTGAACACTGGGTTCAGAGAGGTCAGACTTGTCCTCAATGAAGAATATGAGCTCTGTGACATCCACATGTTTTAAGTTTAGCTGCTTCCCCTATGTGCTAAAAGGTAGGGTTATGGTTTAAAAAGAGTTATGAAATATTTACTGAGAAAAATATGGTACATGTGCAGAAGTTGCTTTTCCAAACAAATTAACTTGGTCATTTTATTTTTATCCCTGTGAAGGTCTAAAGGCCCCAGTCAGCATTACAGGCTAATGGCTCAAAATGAAACTGTACTTAACTTATATGAGGCCAGAAATAAAAATAAAATAAAGTAAGCAAAAAATAAATGTTTATGCAGGGTGAAATGCTCTCGTTTATGTATAACTAAAAGAACTTTTCTGCAAAGTTTATTTTCAATAAATGTATTCCTAGGCTTTTGCTAAATTAAATTCCTTCTTTTTTATTTTTACTAGATATCAATACATACTAGGCGGCAGAAAGGGCTTTTAATAGAAATGCTGACATTGCTTAATATGGTTTATTTTGCATGTCGTAGCATCCTGATGTACCTCAAGTCTCTGGAAGTGAACATGAATTATCTAATGCATTACCAGCAACATGCTTATCCCATATCTAGCTATGTTTGAATGTTGAGTTGGAAAACACCACTTGAAATTTTCCATGCAGTCAGTGTTGCCATTTTTTAAGATCCTTGATTTTTTTAGTCACACATTTCAAGGGGTGACACTTTTGCTATGGGTCATGACACAACTCATAGTAATATAACCCATCCTTTTATTTTTACTGAAGAGGATAGAGTCAATAAAATCCAAGTTCAGATGATACCCAGGAGAGAATTGAATAAGAAATAAGAATGCAGCCCATACAGCACTTTCCTCCAGTGTTCGATCATTAGGGCATCAAGGGAATTGGCTGAATGCATCCCCTATATATACTCCTGAAGCATTATGTGAGAATGACAGAACCTTTTACAAAAGTTTATAAAAGCAAATTTCACACTGAATTCTTTTATCATTTGAAGAGGTAGGTGTAACTTGAACATTCAAAAAAAAATCTACAGAGGCTGTTTTGGTTTAGAAAAAAAAAAAAAAACATACTCCTGACAATCTTCTCCCACTATGTAACTGAGTCCATATTTCTTCAGATTAAATGTGCCCATGAGGTTCTGTGACCATTCACCCAAAAGGGTCACTTAACATTTTAGCTCCTGTGATGGGGACACACTAGGGGAGTGATAATAGCCAGGGAAGTCAAAGGGACAAACTTAGAAGCTACTTTCTCTACAAGTTAAAAAACTCTGAAGCCTACCGCCTGTTGGGGCATAAAATTCTGAACACCATTTGTAGAGGTGTCAGGGAAGGCCTGGGTATAAAAGAGGAAAGATGCTTTGCAAAAATTCTTAGACTGCCTGAGCTTTTCATGGTAATGAAGAAATGTCAGTGGAAGTTGATGGGGCGTGTGTGCATGTGTATGGATGTGATGGTGTTGAGGTGGTAGGAGGGAATGAATGCTGCCAGATGGAAATTTTATATCTGAAATGTCATTTGGAAATCACTTGTGGTATACTCCATGCCTCAGTCCCCAAGTCTTCTACTGCTATTAAACATGGTAGGCAAACAGGTTAGCCTGCTGGAAAAAAAATTATTTGATGATAGTAATTTTAAATCATTGATGGCTTGAAGTTGGCAGTGTGTCCTGCTGCCTGATGTGGTGTGAACAGGAGGGTGTTTATCTGTTATGCATGTAACAGCGTGATGAGAAAGATGAGCATGTGCCTCCTTACCATTTGCCATCCACATTTACCTACTCTCAGGGTCAGGTAACAGTACCACAGGTACTGCTCCCTAAATATTGTTGAGAGTTATTGCTTAATGTGCTATCAACCACAAATATGAGCAGGCTCCTAGGCATCAGCACAAGCTTTCCAGAAATCATTTCTCCTGGTGGACTCTGACAAAAGCCATTAGAATTGTGACATCTATAAGTAAAGATTAAAGGTTCTGAATGAAACAGAAGAAATTCACATGTAGCCCATTTGGCATCATAAAGCCAAGATTGTTAGAACTCCATATGGTGATAGCATAACTCAGGCATGTGATCTAGCATCCTGAAAACTATCCCTACCTCCACAGTTACTAGACACTTCCAGTGTGTGTGTGTGTGTGTGTGTGTGGCAATTTTTTATTGGGTAAAAAAGAAATAAAAAGAAAGCTGGTGCATCAAGTCTGCATCCCAAAGGTTGGGATCTCAGGATGCAGCTCCAAACTATTCAGAGTGTCAGCTTTTTTGGAAATAACCACATGATGTTTATAGTAAAAACAGGATGGGAGTTAAACCACAAAGTTACATACTTTTAAACAAGGAGGGGGTTGTTACAAGAAGTCACAAGGTTACAAGGTCACATAGATGGAATTGAGGCAAGAAACATTTTATGCTTTGTAATCACGAAGATATTTAGAAACAAATAGATGCAGGAAGGCCATGTTACATTGTACAGAGGGGTCATCCCATTCCTTAGATAACAGTAAACACCTGCATTGCACAAAGGGATCATCCCTCTTCTTTCACATTCCATTTTCCATTCCCTCCCTCTGATACGACACTAAGTCAAATCCTTGACTCATGAAGAACAGTGTCTAGGGTGTTTTCATCTAAGGGTGTCTATTGCATCTACAATATCATGAGTTTAACAGAATTTACTCTATTCTTTATATATCTACTTAGAGCATTAATAATGCAGGGTCCTATGGTAATGCCTAAGAGCAGTAGTATCAGGGGGTCAGCAATAGAAGAGACAAGGGAAATTAGCCATGGAGACCAACTATATAAACATAGACTGAAACTAGTTACTAGTGGCTTGTATCTGAAATTTTCTTTCTTTAGAATTTTCTCTAACTAAAGCCAGTGTATTTTGGATTATTCCTAGATGATTAGCATAAAAACAACAAGTTTCAAGCCATACATAGGCCACCTTGTTTCATAAAATGTAAATCTAATCCTCTTCTATTTTGTCTCCTCCACTTTCATGGCCATTGGAGTGGTTAGGATGATCTGGGGGGGGGGGGGGGCTCTTCCGTTGCCCTAATATGGATATGGTGTCTCATGATCCAAACTCTGTCACTGGGCTGAAAGGGATGGGGGCAACTAGGGTGTGTCTGAAAAGCAACCTTGATAGCTGCAACAATGGACTCGTGGACTCTTTGTAAGACTTGGATAGAAAGAAGCCTTTCATTAATAAAGTCACTTATCTGTTCAATACTCATCCAGGGCAGGATGGGAGTGAGGGGTTCCACATATCATTTTAAATGGAGTAATTCCTTTTACATAAGAGGCACCCCTGGCCCTTAAAAGGGCAAAGTGAAGGAGTCCCACACATCCTTTGCCTGTCTCTAGGGCTAATTTAAAGTCTCCTTCCCCAATGTCTAGGTCAATTCCCTAGTGATTTTTGACACAAAGGCAGGCCCATTATCTTATCTTATCCTGAGGCACAACCCATAACAAGGAATTATTTCCTCTAACAATTTCTTAGTCACTATTTGGGCTGTATAAGACTTGGTCAGGAAAGCTTCCACACATCCTAAAAAGGTATCAACATAAACAAATATTTATATCCATACTGATCTGGCTTTACCTCTGTGAAATTAACTTTCCATTATCTACCTGGCTCTGTTACCCACCTGACAGTGGGTGGTAATCTCCTTGATAATTGAGTTCATACCAGGGCAGAAAAACTCTTTCCTTATTAGCTCGGCTAACTTGTTGTTTCCTAAGTGAGTTCCTTCATGTAGCTGATTAGCCAGTCTCTGCCTTAGAGCTTGGGACAGCAACAATCTTCCATTCTCCAGTTGATACCACCTTTGTGGGGTCTGTTCCTTTATCAGATGAGAGGTGAACTGTAGGTACTATTCCGTGTATGTTGGTTCGTTAGGAACAGTAGGTGCCGGGAGGGTGACCAGACAATCTGATGGATGCTGAGAGCCAGCACTCTTTGCTGCTAGGTCTGCCAGTCTGTTCCCTCTTGCTTCTGTGGTCTCCTCTCTCTGATGACCTGGACAATGAATTATGGTTACTTTAGTGGGTGCAAAAATGGCAGCCAATAAGTCCAAATTTCATTTTTTATTTTTAAAGCCTACCTTCTGCTCTTAATAGCCCTCACTCCAAGTAGATGGCCCCATATACATGTGCCGTGGCAAGGGTAACAGCTTTCTGGGTAGATATTTGCTGTCTTGTCTTTTCCTAATACTAGACCCTTGGTCAATGCTATCAATTCAGCTTTCTGAGCTGATGTACCCTGATGTAGGGCCTCAGCCCACAGGGTTTCTTCCAAAGTCACCACAGCTGCTCCCGCATACTTGATTCTGTCCACAACAAAGCTACTGCCATCAGAATACATCACCAGATCAGGGTCCAGCCAAGCCACATTTGTCAGGTCCAGGTGGAGTCCATGGAAGATGGAGGTGATCTTTAGGCAGTCATGTAGAGGGGTTTATGACTCATCAGTTTCTGGCAGCAGGGAGACTGGGTTTGAAGCCTTGGTTTGGTGAAACTATATCCTTGATTGATCTAAGAGCAAGGCCTGATAGTGGATTATGTGAGAGTTGGAGAGCCATTGGTCTGGAGGGTGGGGTCCTCTTTAAAACAATCTCTATCATATGTGGAGCCATAATTGATAAAGTCTGGCCCAAGGTTAATGTGTCAGCATATTCTGTCAGAATGCCAGCAGTTGCAATAGCCTGAAGACAAGGGGAGCAATCAGCCACTACTGGGTCTAGCTTCTTAAATAAGTAGGCTACCAGGCAATGCTATAACCCCAGTCTTTGAGTTAGGATGCCCCTGGCTGCCCTCTTTCCTGTTTGTTTGTTTGTTTGTTTGTTTGTTTGTTTGTTTGTTTGTTTGTTTTTTCTCCAAGGTAGGGTCACACTCGAGCCCAGGCTGACCTGGAATTCACTATGTAATCTCAGGGTGGCCTCGAACTTACAGCCATCCTCCCACCTCTACCTGTCCTGAGTGCTGGGATTTAAGGTGTGCACCACTACACCTGGCTACCTTTTTATTTTTTATAAGGGGAAGAGTATGGTTAAATCTGGAGGCACCAGAACAGGGGCTAATGTCAGAGCTGACCTTAGTTCTTGGAATGCTTGTTTCTCATTTTCATAAATACTATTATCACAACCTTGGGTATAATTTAGGAGAAACACACACATACACACACACACAATGTGTGCAGTGTAAAGGATCTTTTTAAATGGAAAAGGCAAGTTAATTATAAGTTCAAAATAAGCTTTCATTACTGGTTTCTGCAAGATAACCCTTCCTTCCTTTCTTAACTGAGGGCTATCTGTCCCACCCAACTCAGCTTCCTGAAGGCCAGCCATTTCTGAAATGTCTTTGAAAAATGGGAAGCTGGGCTACTTTCTGATTGTTATGACAAAATACCCAAACAGAAACCCCTTAAGGAAATAACAGGGTTTAATGAACTTCAAGTCTTAGAGGGAGGAGCCCATCATGGTGGGGAGGGCTCAAATGGGAAGTCATTATCACCCTGGTGGAGATGAAGCAGAGAAAGAACATCATGTGTGGCTGCACTGCGATACCTCAGGGCCACCTCTCAGTGACCTTCTTCCTCTATCAAGGTTCCACCTCTCAAACTTCCTGAACAGTGCCATCAGCTGGGAGTGAAGTACAACATATGAGCCTCTGAGAGGCATTACACATTCAAACTATCACAGCTGATTTTGACCTCCATCTATAAAGTTCTGGTCAGAGATCTTGACCTTAAAGGGAAGATAGACAGAAATCCAGAATATCTATATTCAGCTTTGGAATTTCTGAAAATGGCATTTACTAGGAAGACAAATGTTTACCCAGAGATTATATGCATTCTGTGACTGATCTTCCCTTTTCCAAAATTGTGACATTAACTTTTACCAATCTTTACAGTTTTTAAGTGCTTTGCTAGAAACTTAAAATGTTGATGAAGATGAAGGAAGGTCCTTACAAGGTGTTTGCAAGCACACCTGTGTAAGTTTCACTGAGTCACAGGATGTACTGTAAATTTTTAATAATTAATAAACCAAAAGACTTACTAAATAGTATTTTCTGGGGAGGAGTAGAGAAAGAGTAATATGTTCAGTTTATATTTTCATCTTACTCAAAAAATTATATGTAAGCTATCTCAAGAAATGTATTCCAAAAGCATTTTAATTTTTGTTGATAAATACTTCTGTTTTGAGAAGGCTTCCCTTACAAGAGAAAATGAAATAAAGGGCTCATGTGGGAAGAATTTTGCAGCATGCTGAAACTTGATTGTTCACACTTCAAAGCAATCCTAAGAAAAACTGTAAATAAGGACTCTGTATAAAACTGCAGGCACCTGGGAATATTCAGCTCAGTGCACAACAGAACAAAATTGGAATTCTGGCAAACAGCCAACTTCTGTAGATAAATCTGGAAAGGCTTAATGTGCACTGAAGAACTGACGAAATGCTCAGAAACTATGTGGGTATACTTAGCTTCTTGCCACTTCAAGAATTCATTTGATTTTTGTGAATGCTCTGGCCCATTGCATGCTATGCCTGATTCTAGCCCTGCTGGAGCACACACTATAAAATGCACAGCTTATACAGAGGAAACACCTTTCTCAAGAGACACATTCCCTCTTTCACCTTCTTCATTTTAATACTCATTTGGACTTAATACATTCTCTAAAGCAGTTTTCAAACATGGTAACTTGAAGATGTACTAGGGAAGATGACTGAGTGAGACATATCAGAGCCTAACAAAGACACTGAGTGACTCATCTACACAGGTTACCATAGCTATACAGAGCACAAGAGGGTCTTGCTCTTTGTGATGTGGACAAGCTTTTGTAATGTCTGGTATTAGCAGAAGCAAGGCTTTTTTGTTTGTGCGATGTTCATCTTAAAGTAGTTTTTATTGTCTATGTTCCATATTCTCCCAAATAAGTAAAGCTCGGTGGAACAGAAACCAAGGTGGTAACCAAGTTAGAAACAGATCACCTGTGCATTCTAAAAGTGGAGATGCTCAAACAGGGTAAGGAATTTTTTCATTATAGCCTGTAATAAAAATTGTTAATACACAAACCTTTTGTCTTCAAAGGGATCTGAAAAAAAGTAATTATACAATGCAACGGCAACTGTTAGATTTCTATTAAGTTAGCTGAATTTTCCAGTTCCTCTTTTTCTTTCCTTGGCACACATTTCCCTATTGCTAGTTTCACCAGGAAGAAAATAAAAACAAAACAAACAAACAGAAAAAATCACAGCTTTGAATTTATCCCTGAGCTAAAAACCCATCAAATGATTGACAAAGTCTTAGATAACTTGAAAAGTAAGTGTAGTATATAGCTTCAGGTTCACTGAGATGAACTTCAAGGCCAGGCACAGTTATGAAGGAAGGGATATTTACTGAAGCTTATAGAGTCAGGGGAAGTTCCACAACGGCAGAATAAGCTGGCCTGCTTTCACAGGTCCAAGCACACACACACAGACACAGAGAAGCTATAAGCTAAAAGCCACAACCACACAGCACACTTCAGGAACTCCAGATAAGCATACTTTGTATATCTTTAGACTGGAATTTCAAACGCAACACCACACCTTAGGGCTGGACCATAAGATCAGCCCAAAGACACCTCCATCCAGGTGGATGCAGATCTAAATTACAAACTGGGGGCTGGAGAGATGGCTTGGTGGTTGAGGTGCATGCCTGTGAAACCTAAGGACCCAGGTTCAATCTTTCAGGTCCCATGTAAGCCAGATGCACAATGCTGGCACATGTGTCTGGAGTTTGCTTTGTAGTGGTTAGATGCCCTGGTGTGCCCATTCTCTCTCACTTACTCTCTTTCTCTCTCTCTCTCTCCCTCTCTCTGTCTCTAATAAATAAATATAAAATCTTTAAAAAATAGACATAAATTACAAACTGTAATAAAACACTGGGTATATTGGTGGCCATCTATTCAACTACCACAGTGAGTTATATAAAACTTGTTTTTCATTTGGGGGCACATTCTCCTCTTCGTAAATGAAGGTACTTTTCTTTTACACAGATCACCAGTAAAAAGTGGATATCCTTCAAAGGCAAAACTTACTTATAAAGCTAAGCATCTTTTGTGCTACTGTGAGTCATACCTGAGTATGCCTTTTATTCCTTTGTGATTTGACCACAGTTCAGATATTTTTAAAAGGTCTTGGAATTTTCCAAGTTATGTTCCCATCATATATTCTCCTTGTTTGTAGTTTTCACAGATGGTAGGAAGACTAATACAGAGCCTGAAATACCATCTTCTTGTGTTTCATGTCTAATCAGTCAGCTTCTCATTTGTGAGAAAGTAATGACATTGGCACTGCCAATGAACATGTTCCGTTGTGGGTATGCTAAAGGGCAAAAGGATCCAGGCAGTGAAATGAAAAGGAAGGGCTTAGATATGGAAACTATGTCCTTTTATTACTAGATTTGTGCTAGAATCTGTGGGTACAAATGTGAAAGTGATGATTCCACCTTTGTCAGCAGCATAGCTGCATGTGTTTCTTAAACACCGAGAAGCTTCTATCTTGGCTGTATGTAGCTATGGCTGTTGTTGCTGCTGCTCTAAACCCCATGCCTCTGTGTGTCTCTGTGTCCTCTGGTTGGGCTACACCCTCACCGAGACTACCATTTCTCTCCTACCTACAGTGACCATCCCTGTGTATATGCTGCTGGTTTCTGGAGCTCTAGTCCTGCGCTTCCACTAGCATCTCTTCTGGTTGACTTGTGCCTATGCAACAAAGTATATGAAAACACACCTTAGCTTATTTGCCTTGAAGCCAAGGGTGTCAGACTGTCCATGGTGAATCCTAAATTCTCCTATTGACTTTAATTGTCCCAGTTCTGTCTTCTGTAAAATCAGAATAATAATGAAAGCTGTTCACAGGGGTTCTGTACATATGAAATTGAAACAAGATAATGTATGTCTTTCAGTAAATGCTCTATATTGCTGGCCTGTCTTCAAGAGGAACAGATCCTCTAATTCCTGACTATAACTTGGGATTTTTTCCACCGGATAAAGCCTCTCTGGCTCACAGAGTGCTGGGAAGATAATAAGGAATTAGATTACAGCTACCATTTGAGTGAGAAATGAAACCTATTTGCAATTTTCATTGATTTAAAAACACGGTTCACTTGGGAATATTGCATGCTGATTTTCATTATTTACAATGATGTTTATGCAAATAGAAAGACTAGAGTGATAACCTGCATCCTCTGAGCCAAGTAGAATTTAAATTTGCGTAAAGAGGGAAGCCAGAAAGTACTTCACTGTGGTCTAACACTGACCTTTCAGAAGTTCTGTTGGAGCACTCATGTTTGGAAAAACAGTCCAGGAAAGTGTGCCATTATTCATGCAGAAGCAGTGGGATCAACTGGTGAAGAGACCGCAAAAGACTAAAGTGGTAAAAAGAACTGTATTGTTTTTGCTTTCTCCTCTCAGTAGTACTTACATCTGGCTCGACTGTTCCTGCTCTGTGTGGACTAAGTCACTGTGGGTCACAGTCTTTTTAACTTAAGCCAATTTTTCCTTTAAAGAGTAGCTAGAGAGAACTCTCGGTAGTTAAAGTGCTTGCCACGCAAACCTAAAGACCCAAGTTCAGATCCTCAGCTCCCATGTAAAAAATCTGAGTGTGGTAGTATGTGTCTATGATCCAGGCAAGGGTCATGGAGATAGATGGGACCTTAGGGCTTACTGGCAGGCTAGTCCAGCTAAATCAGAGAGCTTTAGGTTCAGTGAGACCATGCCCCCAAAAATATAATGAATGGGTTGGAGGGAGGACTGAGCTATGATTCTGAGCTCAAAGGCTAGGACGCACATAAATAACTGGGTGTGGCCACTCACATCTGTAAGCTCAGTCCTATAGGGAAGCAGAGACATGAGAATTGCTCGAGATTATGAAAAGCTGGCAAGCTCCAGAATCAGTAAAATACTCTGGCTCAAATAAGAACTTGTGGAAGAGTTTGCGGAAGAGGGGGCAGAAAGAATGTCAGAGCCACATGTTGGGTCATGATATGCAGAGACATCTATCTTACCCATAACTGTGGGCTAACTCCACAATGCATGACCCATATACCTCAACAAGGAGGGGCCAAGGGGAGGGGGTAGGTCACGGATGAGCCTAATAATGGTACCAAACTGACTGTATTTGCTGAATACAAAACTAAATAATAAAAAATAAAATAAATAAAAATTTAAAAAAAAAGAATTATAGAGCAGGACATCCAATATTCTGCTCCTGTCACCACAGGTGAGAACAGGCTGCCACAGGCAAGTTAATGAAGTAACACATGCACCACACACACACACACACACACACACACACATTCGCAATGTAAGAAAAAAAATAAGGTGGAAACCAATTGAGGAAGATACCTTATGTAGAGCTGTGACCTCCACTTGAACCCACGCACACATACAAGCATGTACATATACACACCTAACACACATATCCATACAATTAGCTCCTGTGTACAGAAAATGTGCACCCTTTGTGAGATCCCTCTCTCTCTCTCTATCTATCTATCTCTCATGTGTGTGTGCGTGTGTGTTTATAGTTGACAATGGGAACATGAGGAAGATTATGTGAGGTGCCAGCTAATGCAATTAAATGACTTTGTTCTTGCTGTAAATTAAGCTTCAACTTCCTTTTGCTCCCATTTTCTGTCAAAAGGAAATGGAGAGAATTAATCACTGGAGTAAATGATTGATACATTGACAAATGTCACAGACTATAGGAAACCTATTCATTACTGGACTTTGCATCATAAAAACAAGTTAAGTTGGATGGAACAAAAATAAACTAGATGGATAAACCTGGGTTTGTATCAGTGACACGTGAGTGAAGAAAGGACAGAGCAAGAAAATTGCTACTGGTCGTATATTTTAATGTATTTTTTTCTCTTAGAAATAGCCAAATTCAAACTATTCCTAGGTTAGCTAGTTAACTGTTCCTAGTTTATCAATATTATTTTCATAAGCAGTTTGTGCATGGTGGCTCATGACTGTCATCACAGAACTCAAGAGGCTGAAGAAGAAGGACAATGAGTTTCAGGTCCATCTGGACTACATGGCAAAACCAAGTCTTAAACGTCAAAATAAATTAATGAGTAAATAAATGAGTAAATGATTTTTCTTTGTAAAAATAGGCTCCCTCAGGCTAATCAAAATGTAAGAGGATATAAATAAATCATATGGAATCATCCAGTTTTGGACAATGGAACACTCAGGAGCTATAGATTGTTGCTAGAAAATTTTTCAGTGCCAGGTATGGGATACCTTCCAGTGAGTTGTTGGCCAGGGAGGTCCCTGATGCCCCCAAAACATTATAGGCCATTGCTGAGGGCCTTAGTTTCCCACCAGGAATAGATGGTAAGACCCTATTGCTGAAGACTCCCCATACTTGGGCTGCAAGGCCACTGAGAAATAAACCAAACTCAAAGAAGGCACAAAAAAAAAGTCCATGAAAACACCAAACAACATAAACCACCACAATATGGCAGTGATTAAATCAAACTGCACAGACATTATCCTAAATATTAATGGCCTTAAGTCGCCCATCAAGAGCCATAAGCTAACAGGGTAGATCAGAAAATTAGAGTGCTCAATCTGCTGTGTTCAAGAAACCAACCTCACCACTAAAGACAGACACCTCCTCAGGGTGAAAGGGTGGAAAATGATATTCCAACCAAACAGAAATAAGAAACAAGCAGGAGCAGCTATACTAGTATTGGATAAAATAGATTTCAAACCAAAAGTAATGAAAATAGAGAAAGAAGGCCACTTCTTATTTACCAAGAGAATAATCCAACAAGAGGATATCACAATAATCAATCTTTATGCACCAAACCCAGGTATACCATAATTCATAAAACAAAACCTACTTGACAACAAAACAGAAATAACCACCAATACTATCATACTTGGGGACTTCAACACTCCACTATCAGCAATAGATAGAACATCAAAACTGAAAATTAACAGGGAAGTGAAAGAGCTCAACAAAACCATTGATCAATTAGACCTAACAGACATCTACAGAACATTCTACCCCAAATCCACAGACCATACATTCTTCTCACAGCCCATGGAACCTTCTCTAATATAGGTCATATACTGGGTCATAAAGCCTGCATCCATATATTTAGGAAGATCGACATAATTTCCTGCATGATATTAGATCACAATGATGTACTGCTATAAAATAACAACAAAAGATGAACCAGGAACATATAAGCTCCTGGAAACTGAACAGCACATTTTTAAACAATAAATGGGTAGTGGACAAAGTAAAAAATGAAATTGCAAAATTTCTAGAAATGAATGACAATGAGAACACATCATATCAAAACTTATGGGACACAGTGAAAGATTAACCTAAATCTTCTCCTAGCTCTCTCTCTCTCTCCCACTTCTTTCTATCTCTTTTATATTATCTATCTTTTTCTTCCTTATTTTCCTTGGCACTGGCCTGTAACTCCCAGTACCAGTATGTGGTTAACATCCACAATGAACTGTTGATCAGAGAAACCTACAAGTTTTCCCAAAAGAAGACAGATTTCTGTCAGAGTACTTGATGACCAACTAAAGGTTAGTGGTAAGACTCTACTGCTGAAGACACCATACACTGTTGGTATGGAACATGGAATGACCAGGTTGGAAACTGAGAGAGAGTCAGTGCCCAGACTGTTAGTGCATCTAGTGCCAGAAGGTGCTACATGAGTGACTATGGGGAAATGACCAACATCTGTCCAAGCAAATCATGGTGTAAGCTATTCAGCAGCAAACAACCTGATGTGATGCTCATACCAGTACAATAGTGGCACATAGCCATGGTGGGTAATCAACTGCTCTTGATTTGGCTAATGGGTCTGCTCAGTGTAATGGAACCCACAGCTGAAGCTGGGAAACAAGTCAGAACCATAGCCAAAAAATGAGCCTGCTCTCCACACCAAGCTCCCATCAATCGTGGGCTACAGGAGAGCCTACATCTATTAAATTCTATCTAAAATATTAATGGTTATCCCATTTATCTGTTGCTGACTTCACTCTCCACTAGAGAATTTGCTTCTCTTTTTCAGATGGACATAGATCCTGATGAAAGAATCAGCCCATTGCGCCTCACCAGGGCTCTACATAAAACCAAGAGTAATTGGGGAAATGAGCAAGAGGGCTGCTTTCTTGGTGAACCTGGTACCAGTGCAAGGGTGAGGGAGACAGACTAAGAGAACACTCAACTCCTACTAAACCAGATATCCAGAGACATAGAGGCTCCCAAGACCTCATCACTGAAGTAGACCCAAAATGAACCCATCGTGGCTCAGGGAAATTTGCAGAAGTGGGGACAGAAAGATTGTTAGCACTACATGTTGGGACGTTATGCAGAGACATTGCCTCTTACCCATAACTGATGGTTAACCCCACAATGTATGACCCACATTTCCCAATGAGGAGGGTCCCTGTAGAGTGAGGAGGACAGTGAGGAGGCTAACAATGGTACAACATGGTTGTATACACACTGTGTACATAACTAATTTAAAAAAAGAGGATAACATGAGGGGAATGGGACCAACACATGATTTGTTCATCTCATAAAATTCATAATTAATAAAAATAAAATAATAAAGTTGGACAAATTTGTAGTTATGTCTTATACATAGGTATAATACTTTTCCTTAGACTATAAAATATTAATATAGTTCTATTTATCTTATTTTTGTATTCCTGTATTTTTGCAACAGTAAAAATTGTGCTTAGTCTCTCCACTGAATGGTTTATCCTGTCCACTTGTGAAAATGTGAGCTAATGTTTAAAATTCCTTCTACTTTACTGCATTATACTAGGCCAAGCACAGCCAGCACCTCAGGTCCACAGCTGTGATGTAAAGCAGAATCATCCAGATGTAGTTATTCTCACTTGGTTTTGCCTTCTCAAATAAAATAAACCACAAACCCCACAGCCAAAGTTATGGTCTATTGAAGAAACTCCTATCTAGAACCCTCAAAAGTCTCCTAACACTCAAATCCTAGTACACAACGACCTATTTACTGTGTTGATAACTTTGTCAAAAGATGTCATAGGACTAGATCATGTATGCCCACTTTTGTTGTTTGCTTCTTATTTCAATATGCATTGAACGCTCATTCATACTTTTCCATGCCTTGATGGTTTATTTCTTCTTATTCCTGGATAACATTCTATTGTGTGGACTTATCACAATTTATTTGGTTATTTATCTACTGAATATGATATTTCTGTCCAGTTTGGAACAATAATGAATACAGTTGCTGCAAACATTTTTGTGTAGGTTTTTGTATATACAAACATTCATAAGTAAGCTGGTGATTGCCAAGGAGCACATTGTTGTATAAGGTAAGTGGGATTGGCCAATTTTGTGAGAATACTCCTAAAGAAAGTCTTTTATTTATTTATTTATTTTTCTTTATTAGTCAGTTTTGTATTCAGCAAATACAGTCAGTTTGGTACCATTATTAGGCTCATCCGTGACCTACCCCCTCCCCTTGGCCCCTCCTTGTTGAGGTTTACGGGTCATGCATTGTGGAGTTAGCCCACAATTATGGGTAAGCTAAATGTCTCTGCATATCATGACCCAACATGTGGCTCTGACATTCTTTCCGCCCCCTCTTCCACAAAATTTCCCTGAGCCATGTTGGGTTCATTTTTGATCTGCTTCAGTGATGAGGTGTTGGGGGCCTCTGTGGCTCTAGCTCTCTGATTTGGTAGGAGTTGATTTTTCTCTGTGCTGATCTCCTTCCCCCTTGTGCTGGTATCCAGTTCATCAAGAAAACAGCCCCCTTGCTTGTTTCTCCAATTTTTCTTAGTTTCAGCTGGGGCCCTTTTGAGGTATGATGGGGTGGCTGTCTCCTTAGTATCTACATCCATCTGAAAAAGAGAAGCAGATTCTCCAATGGAGAGTAAGTTAGCACCAGGACAAATGAGATAGCCCTTACTTTTTTTCAAACCACAGACTAAAGAGATTTTCTCAACCATGTTTATAGCGGCTCAATTTGTAATAGCTAAGAGCTGGAATCAACCCAGATGTCCATCACTAGAAGAATGGATAACTAAGATGTGGTATATCTACACAATGGAATTCTATACAGCAGTAAGAAAAAATGACACAATGAAATTTGAGGAAAAATGGTTGAACCTGGAACAGATCATTCTCAGTGAACTTACCCAATCACAGAAAAAAAAATGCCACATAGTCTCACTCATCTACAGCACCTAACCTGAATCTACCCAAGATACCTTACATACCCAGCAAGCATCTCCTAGACTAGACACAAGGATGGAAGGGGAGGGAGGGGAGGGCATCAAAGGGGTGGGAAACACAAATCTAGACCCAAACGGCAATGGTACCATAATATTCTACTTACTAAAAGACAGACCAAATGGCTGATCCTTCACCAGGCCCTTACAGGGAACACCTGAACCACAAGACACTGGAGAGGATAAGATTAAGACTAACCTTAATCTCCTACATCTTCCCTCCCTCACTTCCCCTCTCCCTCTCTCTCTCTCTTATCTCTAACTCTTGTATATTAGTTATCTTTTTCCTCATTTTCTTAGTGGGCACTGACCTGTAACTCCCAAACCCAGCATGGGGCTATCATCCACAATGAGCTTTTGATCAGAGAGACCTACAAGGTTTCCTAAAAGACAGACAGATTTCTGTCAGAGTACTTGATGACCCACCAAAGGTTAGTGGTAAGACCCTACTGCTGAACATACCTTATGTGATGGACATGCAAAATAGAATGGCATGGCTGGAAGTTGGAAGAGAGTCAGTCCCCAGACAGTCAGCGTGTCTAGTGCCAGAAGGTGCTACATGGGCAACTGGGAGAAAATGACCAATATCTGTCAAAGCAATGCATGGTCTAACCTACTTAGCAGCAAATAACTTGTTGTGATGCCCACACAAGTGCAGTAGTGGCACACAGCCATGGTGGGGAACCAACTGCTCTCAATTTGGCTAACTGATCCCCTCACTGCTATGGGACCCATAGCTGGAGCTGGGAAACAAGTCACAACCATATCCAAACATAAGCCCATTCTCCATTATCAAGCTACCATCAATTGTGGGCTACAAGAGGGCCTACACCTATTAAATTCTCTATTAAGAAAGTCTTTTAGAGTGCAGTACTGTGCAGTTTTCATTTTTACCAGCAATGAATGTCAGTCCTCATCATCACTCGGGGCTCTTTTTGTTGCCTGTAGATTTGAGCCATGCAATAGGCAGGTAGTAGAATCTCATTACTGTTTTCATTTATATTTCCCTACTGACAAGTAATATTGAGGATATTTTAAAAGCTGGTTTACAACCTGCAATTTTTTTTTAGTAGTTGTCTACTCATGTTTTGCACATTTTAAAGTTGAGTTACTATTTTATTGTGAACTGCTTTTTAAATATATATTTAGATGCAAATCCTTCATGTGTATGCAAATAATTGATCCCAGTTTATAGCTTATGTTTTCATCTTTTCCACAGTTTCATTCACAGAGTAGAAGTCCTTAGTTTTTATTGAGCTCCAACTTTTCTTTATGAAACTGTGCTGTTGGGAATGTATTTTAAGATCACCACTAAATACCAGGTTATGTATCTTGTTTATTTTCTCCACAAAGGTATGATAGTTTTGAATTCCTACATTTAGGTCTAAGATCCATTTTGAGTGAATTTTTGTGAAAGGCATAAAGTCTGTGTCCATGTTTCTATTTTTGTATATGGACATCTGATTGTTCCAGCACAATTTGAAGAAAAGACTCTTTCTTCCTTCAATTGCTTTTCCTCTTTGTCAAAGATCAATCAGTTGACTATATTTGTGTGGATCTATTTTGGGCTCTCTTTTGTGTTCAGTTGAATTTTCTGTCTATTCTTTGCTGATCCTGTGCTGTCTTGATTACTGTGGCTTCATAGCACGTCCAGAAATCAGGGAGTATGTGTCCTCTATCCCGTTATTCTTCAACAGAATAACCACAAGACATATGCTTTATGTTATATCTTCTAGTTCTTTTGTTTTCCTATATAATAATCAAAATAACTTCCTCAATATAACCAAAACACTTTGCTGATATTTTGATTGGAGATTAACTTTCTAGATCAAACTTGTAAAAATGATATCTCAACAAATAACATTCCAATCTAACTATAAACATTGATTCTTTCTCCACATATTCAAATGTTCTTTGATTGTTTTGCATATTTTCCACATGTTATGTACATTTGTTATTATACCTAAAAGCTTTATTTGGGGGTTTCTCATATAAATATAAATTTTAAAAATTTCAATTTGAATTTTCTTTGTTATATATTTCCATTTATAAACTTTGAATTCTGAAACCTACTTATGTTCAATTACTAGTTCAGGAATTTGATGTTGACCTGAGGGGAGAGATTCTAGGTACTATAGATAATCCTGTCATCTGTAAATAGACACAATCTTATTTTTCATCCCAATCTATAAATTTTGTTTCTTTTATTGTACTTAGATAGAACATCTGCATCAGTGTTTTCTGGGATTAGTGAACAGGTGAATATATGCCTTGTTCCTGATCTTTGAAGAAAGAGTCTAGTTTCTTTCCATTAAGTGAGGTACTATTTGAAGTATATTGGTAGATTATTTTTTTCAACTTGAAGAATTTCCCCTATGTACCCTATTCATTGAGTTTTTGTATCCTCAATGGTATATTTCATCCAATGCTTTTAATGTGTCAATTAATGTGATAATATATATTTTCCTTTGTATTTTGTGGTGTGATAGATTATATGTTGGTTTTCTAACTTTAACCTAGTTTTGCACACCTAAAATTAACCCACCTTGGTTATAGTTTATAACTGATTGCATTTTGCATTTAAATCATCATTCTTAATTAATTACTTAATTCATAAGGGTATAAATTTGTTATTCAACATAAGAGGAGGCCCATGTCAGAATTTCTGCTGAGCTGGGAAAGCTGAAATTCAGGAAGCTTCCATATCCCAGAGCTGAGATGTTTCTACAAAATGTTTAAGAGGTTTGTCTCTGCTACTTAGTTTGAAATTTTGTTGAAACTTAGGCAACTGAGAAATTATACAACATGATGTTTTGCATAGAAATATAAAATTTTCTTTTACATTTATATTGAACATAGGAATATATTCTCAAAATTGTAGTGTGAGAGAAAGGGGAGGATACTCAAGAAAAAAAAATCTCTTAGATTTTGTGAGTCTTATCTGCATGGGAAAAGTCACCTAGACAGAAGACAGCAAACTTGGAAGTGGTAAAGTCCAGCTCAGTTAGAGGAGCAACTCTCTTACTTACCTGCTTTCTTTAGGAAGGAGAAATAATTAGAGAATAAAGTATGGCAAATTGCCTCCCAGAGTTAGGCATTGATCAAGCTTTTTGGCTGACTAAATATAGACATTAATGTCTCACGCTTACACCCTCCATGGCTAGGAGTGCCTGCTAGGCAGGGAAGAATTTGTATTGAAATCCCCTGTCCTGCAGTAGCACAATTGTCTATAGACAAATAGAAGACCCCTTAACCAATCTTCCTGACAGGACAATTTTGCCTCTAGGCTCAAACAGCTTATAATTTTGAAGCTGCACCAGGTTTTCTTGTGATTTTTAACATATCTGTATTGAGAAAAAATATAGCTGTGGGTAGACTTCACCACTACTTAGTTATATTGTGTGAATAAACACATCACCTGGGCTAGGTTTATATATGCAGAAAAAGCATTTCTATAGAAAGAGCATTTTCACTAGACAGTGGTGGTTAATATATAAAACATTGTGTGAGAGATACATCACTTTATAAAAACTGAAATACAGAAATTAGAACTGATAAATTCAATTTTAAAGTTCCACATTCAAACATTACCAGTCTTATACATAATAAAGTTGAAAATTTTGCATACAATGTGGAAACAATCTCTAAGATTGGAAACAATCTTGTTCATATGAGCTACTTCTATTTTAATATTACACCTCTTGCCTTAGACATAGTTTTAGAACCTTCAGAAACTTTATACTTCAAGCATTATCTTATAGTTGTTGGCTTCAGAATCAAGCTAATATTTATAAAGTACATTGTGTATATCATATCAAAAACTCCAAATTCATAAGTGTTGATTAGCTTTAGCTATTACATACAATAATATATTTTTTAATTTTTTGTTCATTTTTATTTATTTATTTTAGAGTGACAGAGAGAGAGAGAGAGAAAGAAAGAGGCAGGTAGAGAGAGAGTGAGAGAGAGAGAATGAGCGCACCAGGGCTTCCAGCCACTGCAAATGAACTCCAAGTGTGTGAGCCCCCTTTTGCATCTGCCTAACATGGGTCCTGGGGAATTGAGCCTTGAACTGGGGTCCTTAGGCTTCACAGGCAAGCGCTTAACCACTAAGCCATCTCTCCAGCCCACATACAATAATAATATTGCTAAGTGAATTCTTATATACTTAATTTTCAAAGAAACGTCTTATATTTTCTTGGCATTGTATGCAATGAAAGCATTTATAATTAAATACCCAAGATTTAGTTAATTGAGTATAGTACAAAAAATATGTTTTCACATTTCTGAGGGTAAAAAGTTTGAAAATACTTCCTCCCTTTATGCATAGTCATTGCACATACACATTTTCCCTGACAGTTTTTCTTCCTTCATGAGACCAACAGCAGTACTGAAATATTATTAGGAAACTCTCAGAACTAGTCAGTTTGTACATTACTGAAAACCAAACAGAAATGAATATAACATTTTTAAACACTATCAATAAGTAAAAACAAATGAAATTCAAATGTATTTTGAATTAAAGAACTTTAACAGATTTATGTTTTAACTACTTAGATCAACAAAAATAAAAATGCAGCATTGGTTGCATGACTGTTCAGGTTTGTGAGCTACTGGGGTTTTGTTCAGGAAGTCTTTTTCCATTCCTATGTCATGGAAAGTACTTCCTAAATTTTCTTCAGGTAGTAGTCAAGATTCTGGTCCTATATTGAGGTCTTTGATCCATTTGGACTTGAGTGTAGTGCATGGCGAAATGTGTGGATCAAGTATCAAGTTTCAGTTTCCTGCATATGGTTATCCAGTTTGTCCAGCACTATTTGTTGAAGATGCTGTCTTTTTCCCAGACTACATTGTTAGAGCCTTTGTCAAATATCAAGTAGCTATAGTTGCTTGACCCAAAGTCCGGGTCCTCAAGTCTATTCCATTAGTCTATACTCCTGTTTTTATGCCAGTACCATGCTGGTTTTATTACTATAGCTTTGTAATATAGCTTTAGATCAGATATGGTGATGCCTCCAGAGGCATTTCTTTTGCTGAGGACTTGTTTGGATATGCGAGGCCTTCTGCCTTTCCATATGAAATTTGAGATCATTTTTCTTTTTTTTTTATCTTCGTGAAGAACACTGTTGGGATTTTAACTGGAATGGCATTAAATCTGTATATTGCCTTTGGTAGGATTGCCATCTTCACGATGTTAATTCTGCCTATCCAGGAGCATGGGAGGTCTTTCCCTTTTCTCATGTCCTCCTCAATTTCTTTTTTGAGCGTTTTTATGTTTTTGTTGTATAGATCTTTCATTTCCTTGGTTAACGTTATTCTAAGGTATTTTATTTTTTTCTTGCTATTAAAAATGGGACCATGTCCCTTATTTCTTTCTCTGTATCTTTGTCATTTGCATATAGAAAGGCTACTGATCTTTGTGCATTGACTTTGTATCCTGCTACTTTGCTTTAGGAGTTAATCACCTTCACGAGTTTTGGGATGGAGTCTCTTGGGTCTCTTACATATACAATCATGTCATCAGCGAGTAGGGCTAATTTAACTTCTTCCTTTCAAAATTGAATCCCTTTTATTTCTTTCTCCTGTCTTATTGCTTGAGCTAGGACTTCCAGTACTATATTGAAGAGCAGAGGTGAGAGTTGACAACCCTGACTTGTTCCTTATCTCAATGGGAATTCCTCCAGTCTCTCTCCATTAAGTATTATTTGGGCCTTTGGAGCTTTGTATATTGCCTTTATTATGTTAAGATATGAACCAACCATGCCAATTCTCTCCAATGTTTTGATCATGAAGTAATGTTGTATCTTGTCAAAGGCCTTTTCTGCATCTATTTATATAATCATGTGGTTTTTGTATGGTGGGAAACCAACTACTCTTGAGTTGGCTAACTGATCCCCTCAGTGGTACAGGACTCATAGCTGGATCTGGGAAACAAGTCAGATCCATATCCAAACATAAGCCAGCTCTCCATTATCAAGCTACCACCAATCGTGGGCTACAAGAGGCCCTACACCTGTTAAATTCTCTATAAAAAAGTAAGGATTATGTCATTTGTCTGGTGATAACTTACTCTCCATTGGAGAATCTGCTTCTCTTTTTCAGATAGATGTAGATCCTAAGGAGAGAGCCACCCCATCATCCCTCAAAAGGGCCCAGGATGAAACTAAGAACAATTGGCGAAACAAGCAAGGTTGCTGTTTTCTTGGTGAACTGGGTACCAGCACAAGGGTGAAGGAGATCAACACAGCGAAAAATCAACTCCTACCAAATCAGATATACAGAGACCCAGAGGGCCCAAACACCTCATCACTGAAGCAGACCAAAAATGAACCCAACATGGCTCAGGGAAATTTTACGGAAGAGGGGGTGGAAAGAATGTCAGAGCCACATGTTGGGTCATGATATGCAGAGACATTTCTCCTACCCATAACTGTGGGCTAACTCCACAATGCATGACCCATATACCTCAACAAGGAGGCACCAGGGGGAGGGGGTAAGACATGGATGAGCCTAACAATGGTACCAAATTGACTGTATTCGCTGAGTACAAAACTAATTAATAAAAAATTCAAACAAACAAACAAATAAATAAATAAATAAATAAATGTAGCACTGGGGCTAGAGAGATGGCTTGGCAGTCAAGGTGTTTGCCTACGAAGCATAACTACCTAGGTTTGATTCTCCAGTACCCATGTAAGCCAGACGCAGAAGGCTGCACATGCATCTGGAGTTCGTTTGCAGTGGCTGGAGGTCCTGGTGCACCCATTCTCTCTCTCTCCCTCTTTCAAATAAATAAATAAAATATTTTTAAATGTAATGTTTTACTTACAGAAAAGACAATATATTAGGTACCATTCTCGGTGGCCTGACAAGAGCAACTTGAGGAAAGATGAGTTGATGTTGGCTTGCAGTTTGAAGCTACAGTTCATCATGACAGTGAGGACATATGGAAATAACACAAGGCAACGGATCCTGGTCCAGAGTGAGGATGCAGAGAGCCACAAATGTTGGTTCTCTCTCTATATCTCTCTTTCTCTCTTTCTCTCTCTTTTTTCATGCACTTCAAGACCCCAGCCCATGGAATGGCTGCCCACATTTTGGGTGGTCCTTCTAACTTCAGTTAACATAATCAAGCTTTTTTTTAGGTCAAAAAAAAAAAAAAATGCCCAGAAGTTGGCTTTCACAGCTCGAGATCCTGTCAACTTGTAAACCAAGACTTGCTAGCACAGATGAGGATATGCTGTTTTTTTTCCCCCAAATTTAGAAAGCAGGCATTTTTTTTTATATATACAGATATATATATATATATTTTATATATATATATATTTATATAAAATATATATATATATATATTTATATAAAAATATATATATATATTTTTTATATATACAGATAAAGTAAAAAATTTACTATTTTTATTTCAGTATCCAAAGGTCCATTTGAAATATGTTTGTAAGACTAATGATGTAACAAAAAGCAGTTTCTTTACAACACAATTGTGTTTGATGGGAATGAATCAAGCACTAATTTAATTTGGTATCCTTGTGGATCCTGTCCTTACAATTGTAATATTTCACTTAGGTCTGATCTTTTCTGCATTAAGTTTTTTTTTTGTTTTGTTTTTAATTTCATGTTAAAGTATCACTTTTCCTGGTCATGATACTTTGGCCACATACATGTTTCTTTAGCTAACTCAAGTGCCTCCCTAGTCAAACATTGACCATGGTCCTAATCCTAGCAGTTCTTAAACACAGGCTCAGACAGGCAGAATTTGGGTCTTCACAGATTAAGTCTGATTCAGAATGCAGAGTTATATGAAAAGAAGAGAAAACTTGCTCAAAAAGTTTAATATTTAGGTGCAGCTTAAGTGTTTAGAAACAAATGAAGTATTTAATTTCTTAAAACACTTATTGGAGTAACACATTTTTAAATTAGAATGTTTTCAGCCAATCAGTAGTTTCCAGGTGCTAAAGATGCTTACTTTGCAAAAGAAAGCAGTAAAGTCTACAGAAAATGCACATTCTAAGTAGCTTGAAGAGTAACACGGATGGTGATAGTTGGAAAGTCTAGGTGACCTTGACTATGCTAACCTCAATCCTATTCCAAACACAATAGTCAGGACAGATGTCTTTTGCTTGTCAATGGAGATTAGAGGATGATTAAAAGGGGTGAATAATTTGTGAGTTTCTTTTTATTATTTGGTAATGATTAATATTGTTTATGAAAAATCAGAAAGATTTGACCAATTTATTTATTTCCAAGATTGCTAGTTAATCACCAAAAAAAAAAAAAAAGTTGTGTATGTAGAATATCTGCTTGTCTACCCTGAGTCTCTGGAACTCAACAGCATGTTCTGTCTAAGGTTTTCTTTTATCTTTACAGGTAAGTTTATCCAGGATTGGGACATAATCACAACTTCCAACCTTTGATTTTAGCCACATAAACAGATGTTGGCAATTATTTTATTAGCCTTTAAATAAACTAATTATATAATAATCTATAGAAATGATTATTTTATAACCCTGTTAAGGTTTCAATTATGAATTTTTTTTATTTCAGAGTTTGGGAGGTAGATGAACCTTTGGGATGGTATAGTCCACTTCTCTCATTTAACAGGATAAAACAAGTGATTGACTTATCCTAGGTCACCAAGCTAATTAATTGTGGAAACAAGATTAATACCTAGGACCTCTGGGCATAGGTGAGTAAAATCCAGGGCTAGCAATGAAATAAAGCAGAAAGGGTACCTCCAATTAGAAATCACCCATTCTATTTTCATTTTCAATTAGTTTTTCAGGTATAATTAGTGTAATAGAAATGGGACAACCAATATTTGACCAGTGTAGAGTGTGTGATTCAGAATTGCTCTAAGTCTAAACAAAAATTCAGTGAGGTCTCTGAAGTCAGTTCTTGTATAGTATGTAGTCCTTGCACATTGACTCAGCTTTTTATTTTCATTGTATTTTCTCATCCAGAGCCGATAAAGGCTCCATTGCTCTCAAAACCAGTAACAACAGTTCTTTGATCCTTTCTCATTTTTTAAACTCAGTTTTGTTCTGTCTTTTTAATTCATATTTTCATGCAGTGGAAGTTACTGTTTAATTTGTGACCATACTATACTTGTAATATAAAAACGTAATGTTGTAAAGTCTTCTCTATTTTTCCTAAGTTCCACAAATATTAATGTAGAGTGTGTTTTATTTTCAATATATTTAAAGTGTTTTCTAGTTGTCCTTGAAATTGCTTTGATTAATGGACTATTGAAAGATTCATCATTTAAAGCCGGGCGTGGTGGCGCACGCCTTTAATCCCAGCACTCGGGAGGCAGAGGTAGGAGGATCGCCGAGAGTTTGAGGCCACCCTGAGACTACAGAGTGAATTCCAGGTCAGCCTGAGCTAGAGTGAGACCCTACCTCGAAAAACAGAACCAAAAAAAAAAAAAGATTCATCATTTATATTTTTGAATTTTTAAGAGATTTTTCTAGGTCTTTTTAAAAATTACTTGATTCTAACTAAATCTAACTAAACTGTTGCCAGAGAATACCTACAATATAATTAAACAGTTTTATAAAATAGCCAAGAATTTGATTTTTGTTTTGTAAAAATCCACAACTACTACATTCCACCACTGATGATGGCCAGGGGGTGATGTCCACCCTCTGCTCATGCCATCTTTTCCCCCTGACATTGTGGAGCTTCCCCTCTAGCCTGTAAGCCAAAATAAACCTCTTTTTTCCCCACAAGCTGCTCTTGGTTGGGTGATTTCTACCAGCAATGTGAACCTGACTGCAACAATAAAGTGGTTCTGAGGAGTGGGATTGTTGCTAGATACCTGACTGTGTGGCTTTGGCCTTTTGGAGCTGATTTTCAAGAGGAATGTGGAAGGATTTGAAACCTTGGTCTAAAAGATACATTGCAGTGCTTTAAGTACAGCTTGATGGACTATTCTGATCAGAGTTGAAAGACCTGAATGCAGTAAGAACTATGGACTGTGAGGTTGGGCTTATGAGGGTGAGAAAGAGCTTTTCTTAGACGGGGCTAGCAGTTTTTGACTGGGCTAGCAGTTTTTGTGGGAAGCTTCCTGTTATGACCATTCCTGAGAAGTTGTGCAGGGTTGCTTTACATAGAAATGAACTGGTGTGAAATGAACTAGTGTGACCAGAAGGATATGGCACAGAAATAAAAAAGGTTTGGGGTGAACTGTTGCCCATTCAGCTGCAATTGAGAGATTATAAACTTTGAGATTGGGCCAGCTGACCTGCACTGGGACAATGGGAAGAATGTAGACTCTTTTGGATGGGTCTGAGTGCTCAAGGAGTGTCCTGTTCTTCACAATCTGCTTTATCCCCCGCCCCCCCCCCCCGCCAGATTAACAAATTAGCACCCTACCTGGTATTGTGCAGTATAAGAAATTCAGGAAAGAGAGGGTCATTGAGCTTGCAACCTGGTCTTGTGTTTTGGAAGTAACCATGGGCAGTGTGAAGCATGTTTGCTGGATACCTGCATGGATACCTGCATAGAGCCATGAGGATGAACCATGGATTGCAGTGGAGACCCAGTGGAACTGCAGGGACCACAAGATGGCTTCCAACGAGAGCTGCCAGCCTCGATGAAGTTTTCCAGGACTGTGCGTAGCCTAGCTGGAGGGACAGACTTGGAGCTACAGAGACTTGTTGCTGGTTAGAATTGTCAGACTTGGAGATTTGTCACTGTTTAGAGTTGTTGGACTTGAAGCTACAGAGTTTGATATTTTCCTTGGTTGCTTTAAGTCTTGTATTGGTTGAATATTTCTTTGCTATGCCTAAAGCCATCTTTTTCAGTGTGAATGTTTATTCTGTGCCACTATGGGCTTTTGGGGGAATGTTTTTGGTATTATGACTCAGTTAAAAGACCTTGGACTATGGGGATGTATGAATATCACTGGACTTGATAAAAACTATGGGGACTTTCAAAGTTGGACTGAATGCATTGTATTTTATGTCATGTATGGTTATCAGTTTATGGGGGCCAGAGGCAGAATGTAGTGGCTTGATTCAGGTGTCCCCATAAACTTAGGTATTCTTAATGCTAGGATCCCAGGTGATGGAGATTTGGGAATTAATGCCTCCTGGAGCAGTGTATTGTTGGGGGTGGGCTTATGGGTGTTATAGCCAGCTTCCCCTTGGCAGTGTTTGGCACACACTCCTGTTACTATTGTTCACCTTATGTTGGCCAGGGTTGATGTCCACCCTCTACTCATGCCATCATTTTCCCCTGCCATCATGGAGCTTCCCCTCAAGCCTATAAGCCAAAATAAACCTCTTTTTCCCACAAGCTGCTTTTAGTTGGTGATTTCTACCTTCAATGCCAACCTGACTGCAACACACACTGTGTATGTGAAAGTCACAGGACAACCTAAGTTTATGGCTATACAGGATCTCTCCTGCTACTGTTTGCTGCTGGGAAGGCTAGCCTTGTTGGTGGGTGTGCTCGCTCAGGATTGTCCTGACTCTGCCTCCAATTGGCATAGAGATGTTAGGGTTATATACAGGTGGTTCACTTTGCATCTGGCATTATATGGGGTCCAAGGATCTGAACTCTCATTGGCAGGCTTGTGGAGGTCATGGCTTTCACCACTGAGCCATCTCCTCAGTGTCACCACTTGAGACTTTCTAGTATGTCTCAGCTTCCTGTGTGCTGGGATGACAAGTTTGCTCCACTGTAAGTAAACAGTGTTTACATTCATAGAATGTCTTTTAAAGAAATCTTTTTCTTTTTAGGTTACATATGTCTTTATAGTTAAAGTATATTTTTCCAGGAAATATGTTGTTGGATCTTTTTTTTTTAATGCAACATGGAAACCAACTTCCTCTGATGTGAGAATTTAGACCACATATGCTTTTTACTGTATTCACTTTTTGATGATACTTAATTTTCTCATCGTACTATTAGTTTTCTGTGCCTTATCTATCCTCTTTCATTATCTCTTTCCTTTGACATGAATATATTTTACTACATATCTGCTCTGCTGTCTTAGTTATTCCTTTGTTTATATTGTTGATGTGGTTTTAAAGCATCAGGATATTTCTTTAATTTATCTCATATGCTTTCAAGTAGTGTGTAGAAGACACAGGAAAGGCTATGGTTATTGCTAGAGACATCCTAGCCATGTGTGGTAGAAGGGTCTTGTGAAAAAATACTTCATTTTATTCAACTCTTGTAATTTGTGCTTCTTTTACACGTTAAAAATATACATATGTATCATGACTTTTAAATACCCTGGATATTTGTAAGGAAACTGTAAAGTATAAAAATTTTAAAGTAAGACATATTTCTAATTGAAATGAATATTTAAATGTTCTTTTACCCTTTCAGCAATACATATTTAAATTTTCATTTGGCAGTATTATCCTTCAGCCCTAGAACTTCCTTTTAATATGTTTTGTATCATTGGTTTGATGGCCATATATTCTATTTATTTATTTATTTTTGATTTTCCAATATAGGGTCTTGCTATAGCCCAGGACCACCTGGAATAATTCACTATGTAGTCTCAGGGTAGTCCTGAACTCACAACATTTCTCCTACTTCTGCCTTCTGAGTCCTGGGATTAAAGGTGTGAGCCACCATGCTCAGCTATTCTCTTGATTGCATTTGTATGAATACATATTCATATTAATTAATTTATTTATGAGAGGAAGAGAGAGATTTGGCATACCAGGGTCTCTAGACACTACAATTGAACTCTTGTGCATGCACTGCCATGTGCATCTGGCTTATGTGGGTACTGGGTAATCAAACTGGGATACTTAGGCTTCTTAGGCAGGTGCCTTAACCAATAAGCCATCTCTCCAGCCTTCTTCATATTATTATTGATGGGTATTTATTGCATATGTAAGTATAGAAGTACATTTCAACATTTGGTGCTCTTAGAAAGTCATTATTTCCTGGGGAAATCGTTTAGGCTCTTGCTTACAAACCTGTCAACCTTGGTTTAACTGCTCAGTATCCTTTTAAAACCAGATATACAAAGTGGTACATGCATCTATAGTACATTTGAAATAACAAGAGGCACTCACACATCCATTCTTTCTCTTTCAAAGTAAATATTTTTTAAAGGTCATTATATTGTCCTTTGTTTTTTCCATATTATGATACTATGATAATCAATATTTTTTTCCATTTTATTGACAGCTTCCATACTTGCAGGCAATAAACCATGTTAATCCCCTCCCTTCCACCACTTTTCCCTTCACAAATCTACATTGTATTATATCCCCTCCCTCTGTCCATTAGTCTCTCTTTTACTCTGATATCATCATTTTTTCCTCCTATTATGAGGGTCTTGTGAAGATATTGCTCGGCACTGTGAGGTCATGGATATCAAGGCCAATTTCTGTCTGGCAGGTTGCATTGTAAGCAGTCCTACTCTTCCTTTGGCTCTTACATTCTTTCCGTCACCTCTTCTGCAATGGACCCTGAGAGCTGGAAGATGTGATAGTGATGTTTCAGTGTTGAACATTCCTTTGTCATGTCTTCTGAGCACTATGGTGCCTTTTGGGACATTACCATCTGAAAATAGAAACTTCTCTAACCAAAAGTGATGGTGGCATTAATACATGGGTATTAAGTATGTTACTTATGGGGCAGTTTGGTGAACATAATATATGAACTTAGCCAAACAAGAGCAGGCATTACATTCCCAATATTCATAACTTCCCTCACCATAGGCTTTTGATTAGGTTTTCAGTACTAGGCATGTATTTCCTCCCATAGAGCAGGTCTCCAGCCCAATTAGAGAGCAGTTGGTTTTCCTTATAACAGACATCCCACTATTGCACTTGTTGGCTCATTTAGCCTGGCTTGCCAAACTTGAAGCTTGAGGTGTCCACTGTTTTTACCACTTACGGCTACTGTCTCCCACAAGGCTGCATGCAATGCAGCTTTTTCCAGCTTTCTGTCAGCTGATCTATTGGGAGAAGGTTTTTAACTCATCCCTCATTTGATTTCTCAGTGACTTTGCATCACAGCCATGTGGAGTCTTCAGCAACAGGGTCTTATCTATTCCTGGTGGGAAACCAAGAGCCTTTGCAATAGTCTGTAAAGTTCTGAGGGCATCATCGACCTCCCTGGCTAAAACTCACTGGAAGATATCCCATCCGTGGCACTGAAATTATCTTAGTAACAGTCTATGGCTTCTGGGTGTACCATTATCAGAAAATATAGGTTATCATGTGGTTTATTCACAATATCCCAAATTTTGATTACCCATCATCCCACATTCCTTTTAATTAATCTCTTCCCTAACCTCACTTAGGCCATTCCACCCACAGTAATCTGTCAATCTACTTACATAGATACAGTTCAGTCCCCTCAAGTCCACACTTCTCCTCCCTCCTTTATAGCCCTTTTCTAGCTTGCTGGCCTCTGCTACCGATTTATACTCCAAGTAACACACAAGTCTGACCATATGAGAGAAAACATGTGACATTTGGCTTTCTGGGCCTGGGTTACCTCACTTAGCATAATATTTTCCAGATTCATACATTTCCACACAAAATTTCATAATTTCATTTTTCTTTATCACTGAATAGAACTACATTGTGTAAAAGTGCCACATATTTACTATCCATTCATATGTTAAGGGACATCTAAGCTGTTTCTGTTCCCTAGCAATTGTGAAGAGAGAAACAATAAATATTGCTGTGCAAGTATCTCTAAAGTAGTGCGAAGAGTCCTTAGGATATATGCTTAGGAGTGCTATAGCTGGGTCATATGGGAAATCTATTTTTAGCTGTCTCAGGAACCTCCACACTGATTTCCACAATGGCTGTACCAGAGTACGTTACTACCAACAGTGTAGAAGGGGTCCCCTTTATCTGCATCCTCACTAGCATTTGTTGTCATTTTTTTTTTTCTTGATGATAACTATTCTAACAGTAGTGAGATGGAATCTCAAAGTGGTTTTAATTTGAATTTCCCTTATAGCTAAGGATGTAGAACACATTTTTAGATGTTCATGTGTCATCTGTATTTCTTCTTTTGAGAATTCTCTATTTCATTCCATGGCCCATTTTTTAATTTGGTTGTTTGATTTCTTATTGTTTTGTTTTTTTTTTTTTGAGTTCTTTGTATATTCTGGATATTAACCCTCTGTCAGATGTATGGCTTGCAAAGATTTTCTCCCATTCTGTAGGTTGTCTCTTTGCTCTATTCACAGTGCCCTTTGCTGTACAAAAGCTTTCTAATTTCATGATATCCCAGTGGTTGATTGGTGGTTTTGTTCCCTGAGCAACTAGGGTTATATACAGAAAGTCACTGCCTATGCCAATATGTTGAAGGGTTTCCCCTACTTTTTTCTCTAGCAGTTTCAGAGATTCAGGTCTGATGTTAAGGTCCTTTTGTACCCATTTGGACTTGATTCTTGTGCATGGAGAGAGACAAGGATTTTTTTTTCCCTCCTTCTGCATACAGATATCCAGTTTTCCCAGCACCACTTTTTAAAAAAGACTTATTTTATCCAATGAATTTTTCCGGTGATTTTGTCAAAAATCATGTGGTTATTGGTGCCTGGATTAACATCTGGGTCCTCTGTTTTGTTCCATTGATCTATGTGTCTGTCTTTATGCCAGTACCATGCTGTTTTTGTTACTATGGCTTTGTAATATAGCTTAAAATCAGGTGTGATGATACTGCCAGCCTTATTTTTATTGATCAAAATTGTTTTGGTTATTCAAGGTTGTTTGTACTTCTAAACGAATTTTCGGATTGTTTTTTATTTCCATGAAGAATGCCATTGGATTTTTTTTTTTTTTTTTTTTTTTTTTTTTTTTTTTTTGAGGTAGGGTCTCACTCTAGCTCAGGCTGACCTGCAATTCACTAGGTAGTCTCAGGGTGGCCTCAAACTCATGGTGATTCTCCTACCTTTTCCTCCCAAGTTCTGGGATTAAAGGCATGCACCACCATGCCAGGCTTCCATTGGAATTTTAATGGGGATTGCAATAAATGTGCAGTTTACTTTTGGTGTCTTCTGCAATTCTGAGTGTTTTAAAGTTTTCATTGTAGAGATGCTTCACTGCCTTTGTTAGGTTTATTTCAATGTTTTTTTTTTTTCTTTTTTGAGGCAAATTGTGAATGAGAGTGATTTGCAGATTTCATCTTCTGCATGTTTGTTTTTACTATATAGAAAAGGTACATATTTCTGTGTGTTTATTTTGTATCCTTCTACATTGGTAAAATTGTTTATCAGCTCTAACGGTTTGCAGATAAATTCTTTAGGGTCCTTTATGTATAGAATCATATCATGTGCAAATAATGATAATTTGATCTCTTCCTTTCCAATTTGCATCCCTTTTATGAGTGTCCCTTGTCTTGTTGCTATGGCTAAGACTTCCAGTACTATATTAAATAAAAGTGGGGACAGTGGATACCCTTGTCTTATTCTTGATTTTAGTGGAAAAGCTTTAAGTTTTTCCCTATTTAGTATCATGTTGGCTGCAGTTTTCTCATAAATAGTCTTTATTATGTTGAGATATGTTCCTTCTATTCCCAGTTACTGTAGGACTTTTACCATGAAGGGATGTTGGATTTTTTTCAAGTGACTTGTCTGCATCTATTGAGATGACTATGTGATTTTTGTTCTTCAGTCCATTTATGTAGTGTGTTACATTTACTGATTTGTGTAAGTCGAACCATTCCTGCATCTATGGGATGAAGCCTACTTGGTATGGGTGAATGATCTTTTTGATATATTCTTGTGTTCTTTTTGCCAATATTTTGTTGAGAATTTTTCCATCTATGTTCCTTAGGGAGATTGGTCTGTAATTTTCTTTTCTTTCCTGTCTTTGTGTGGTTTTGGTATCAGGGTGATGCTGGTTTCATAAAAGGAGTTTTGTAGGATTCCTTCCTTTACTACTTTATGGATAAGTTTGAGAAGTAGTGGCATTAGTTCTTCCATGAAGGTCTGGTAAAATTCACCAGGGAATCCATCTTGGCCTGGACTATTTTAGTTGGGACACTTTATATAACTGCTTGGATATCCATAGTTGTTATATTTAAATGGTTTATCTCATCTTGATTTAATTTTGGTAGGTTATATAAATCAAGGTAATCATCCATATCTTTCAGATTTTCAAACTTAGAGGTGTATATATTCTTAAAGTATGTCTATATGATTTTCTGAATTTCTTTGTTGTCTGTTGTACCGGTGCCTTTTTATCTCTAATTTTATTAATTTTTGTTTCTTCTCCCTTTATTCTGGTCATATTTGCTAAGGGTTTATCAATCTTGTTTATCCTTTCAAAGAACCAACTCTTGGTTTCATTGGTTTCATTCTTTGGACTTTTTTTTTTTTTTTTTTTTGGTTTCTATTTCATTATTTTCTACTCTAATCCTTATTTCTTTCCATGTACTGACTTTTGGTTTGCATAGTCCTGCTGCTTTTTTCAAGGCCTTAAGGTGAAGCATTAAATTGCTTACTTGTAAAGTTTTAAATTTCTTAATATAGGCCCTTAGAGCCATAAATTTCCCTCTTAGGACTGCTTTCATTGTGTCCCAAAGCTTTTGGTATGTTGTATTCTCATCATCATTTGATCCTATGAATTTATTGCTTTCCTTTATGATTTCTTCAGTGTTCCATTCTTCATTCAATAGTGTACTGTTTAGTCTCCATGAATTTCTCTATGCTCTGATTCTTTGGATTGTTCTTTAGTTTCTACTTCAATAATTTCTGCCCTAATCTTTATTATTTCTTCCCATCTGCTGACTTTGGGTTTGCCTTGTTCTTCTTTTTCCAAGGCTTTAAGGTTTAGCATTAGGTCATTTACTTGTGACCTTTCTGATTTCTTAATATAAGCACTTAAAGCTATAAATTTACCTCTTAGGACTGCCTTCATTGTGTCCCAGATATTTTGGTATGTTGTGTTCTCTTTATCATTTAACTCTAAATTTTTTGATTTCCCTCTTGATTTCTTCATTGACCCATTCATCATTTAGTAATGTGTTGTTTAATTTCCATGATTTTGTGTATGCTCAGTAGCCTTTCTTGCTATTGATTTGTAGTTTGATTCCATTGTGGTCAGATAGAATGCAAGGAATTATTTCAATTTTCCTGTTGTTGTTAAGATTCACTTTGTGTCCTAATATATGGTCTATTTTAGAGAATGTCCCATGTGCTGCTGAAAAGAATGTATATTCTGCAGCATTTGGATGAAATGTCCTATAGATATCTGTTAGGTCCATTCCTTCTATGACCTCATTTAGTCCAGATGCCCTTTATTTATTTTTTCCCAGGATGACTTGTCAATTACCACTGTGTTTGGTGTTATCTTTGACCTTAGTTGTAATAGCATTTGTTTGATGAACTTGGGGGCCCCCATGTTAGGTGCATATATGTTTAGGATTGTAATGTCCTCCTGTTGGAGGGTGCCCTTAATCAATATAAAGTGGCCTTCCTTGTCTTTCTTAACTAATGTTGGACTGAAGGCTACCTTGTCAGATGTTAGGATAGCAACCTCTGTTTGTTTTCTAGGTCCATTTGCTTGAAACACTGTTTTCCAGCCTTTCACAGTAAGATAGTGTCCATCCTTTGTAGAAAGGTGGGTTTCTTGGAGGCAACAAATTGAAGGATACTGCTTTTTAACCCAGTCTGAAAACCTATGTCTTTTGGTTGGGGCATTGAGGCTGTTGATATTAAGAGATATTATTGAAAGGTATGAAATCATTTTTGCCATTTTTTTGTAGTTCTTCTGGTTTTACCTTTGCTCTCTTGTGTTAACTAGTATTTGATTATTGCTTGTTTTTTCCCAGTTCCTTATATGTGTGCTTTTCTTTTTCTTCAGCATAGAGGATTCTTTCAAGTATTTTCTGTAGAGCTGGTTTTGTCTTCAAATACTCCATTAGCCTGCTTTTGTCGTGGAATGTCCTTATTTCTCTGTCTATGTGGATGGATAGCTTTGCAGGATAAAGTAACCTTGGTTGACAGTTGTTATCTTTCAGAACATCATTCCATGCCCTTCTGGCTTTTAAAGTTTGTGTTGAGTAATCTGCTGTAATCCTGATAGGCTTGCTTTTGTAGGTAACTTAATTTATATCTCAGACTGCTTTCAATATTTTTTCTTTGGTTTGTATGTTTGGTAGTTTGATTATAATATGGCAAGGAGAGGTTCTTTCCAGGTTTTGTCTGGCTGGTGTTCTAAAGGATTCCTGTGTCTGCATTGGCACCTCTTTCCGAATTTGGGGGAAGTTTTCTTCTATGATTTTGTTGAAGACACCAACTATGCCTTTGGAATGAAATTCTTCTCCTTCTACTTTCACCTGAATTCTTATGTTTGATCTTTTCATAGTGTCCCTAATATCTTGAAATTCCCACTCATACTTTTCTATTAGTTTGTCTTTCTCATTGTTGGACTGTATTAGATTGGCCACCTGGTCTTCTGGCTTAGATATTCTGTCTTCTCCTTCATCCGTTCTACTGGTGAGATTTTCTACAGAGTTTTATATTTCATTAACTGCGTTCTTTATTGCTAGTAATTCTGACTGGTTTTTCTTTATTATTTCTATTTCCTTATTTATGCCTAGTATTGACCTCTTTATTTCATTAAATTAGTGTCCTGTATCTTCTTTGCTTCCTTTGATTTCTTCTTTGAGTTCTTTGAACATATTTATAATCATTCTTTTGAAATCTTTCTCAGGCATTTCCTCTAACTCATTCTCACTGGCGGTCATTTCTGATGCATTAATATTTTTGGGTGGATTTATATTGTCTTGATTTTTGGTGTTTCTTGTGTTATAATGTATATATTTTGCATCTTGGATTATTTAATGATTGGATTTTCCAGTTAGCTGGGTATTAAGAGATGTATCAATCAATCTGATGTTATATATCTTCAGGGTAGGAGCTTAAGGTGCTAGGTGTGGCTCTGAAGACTCTCAGTGCATCTACATAAGTGACTCTAAGTGTTGGGTGTGCCTGATATGAGAGTATTCAAGTAGGCTAAGTGGAACAAAATACAGGCATATTCTAAAATTTAACTAAACAATGTAGACTTTCAATGAAAAACCACACAGAGTATTTATCCAAGGGTAGGTATTATGACACCCAGATCCTCTGTCTGCCCCTTAGGCTGTGTGGTGCCTCACCCACTCCCTTAATCCTGACAACAAGGCAGTTAAGATTTCTGGTCTGTAGCAGGTTCCAAGTCAGCTTGTGACCAGGTGAGACCCTTCCCTAATGTATAACAGAAGAGTAAATAAAGCCACTATGATTCAAGAGGCAACAAATAACAAGCCTAAAATACAGCTTTTTTAAGAATGGCAAATTTGACCATCCATCCAATTTAACATATAATTTATCCTGATATGGAAGGTGCAATTAGCACTTCTGGTTCAGGCCTATATACCAGGTTTATTAGGTGTATACTGACCTGGTGTAGTCCCAGTTACCTTTTGGGATGATTTTGGTCTCAGCTGAGCTCTTAATTGGGTCCCTCTTTGGGGCTCTGTCAGTTCCAGTAGGCATAGCTGGGTCCCTGGACCACTGCTCTGTTCCCCAGAGCTGGTCACTGGTGGTGGGGGTGGGGAGCCGATGCTGCTCTCGTTCGCCCGCTGTTCCACGTGTTCTTCTACCTTGTGATCTGCTCCTCCATTGTTCACTGCTGCTCTCCCTTCACCTTTCTTGTGTTTGCGGAGAGCTCCGGTGTGAGTGGAACATCCCCTTGTCTGGCATTTCCTGCAGCTTGAGGCGAGCGCCCCACAGGAGCAGCTTCTGCTGGCCCGAGCAGGCTCTGGATGCTCTGGATCTCTCCTACTTCTCCGCTGCTGTTTCAGTTTCTTATACACCTCACTTTTTAGTAAAAGTGTGTATTTTGCTGTTTTTTGTTTTTGTTTTTTTTTTTGGCTTTTTCCCCCCTAGGCTGCTTTGGTGTGGTACCTATGCTGCCATCTTAACTAGAAGTCTTTGAATTTCTCTATGCTCTGTAGTTTTTCTTATTGCTGATTTGCAGTTTAATCCCATTGTTGTCAGATAGAGTAGAAGGAATTACTTCAATTTTCTTGTATTTGTTAAGATTTGCTTTGTGTCCTAATATATGGTCTTTTTTGGAGAATGTTCCATGTGCTGCTGAGAAAAATGTATATTCTGCAGCATTTAGGTGGAATGTTCTGTAGGTATCTGTTAGGTCCATTTGTTCCATGACATCATTTAATCCACATTTCTCTCTGTTTATTTTTTGCCAGGATGACCTGTCACTTGATGAGAGTGGGGTATTGAAGTCACCCACTACAAATGTGTTTGGTGTTATCTGTGACCTCAAGTGTAATAGTGTCTGTTTGATGAAACTGGGAGCCCCAATGTTAGGCACATATACATTTAGGATTGTAATGCCCTCCTGTTAGAGTGTTCCTTTAGTCATTATAAAAGGAGCCCTTCTTTATCTTTCATCACTAATGTTGGTTTGAAGTCTATCCTGTCAGATATTAGGATAGCAGCACCTGCTTGTGTCATAGGCCCATTTTCTTAAAATGCTGTTTGCCATCCTTTCACCCTAAGACAATGACTATCTTTTATTGCGAGATGAGTTTCCTGGAGCAAGAACAGCAGGATTCTGCCTTTTAATCCACTCTGTTAGCCTGTGTCTTTTGGTTGGGGTATTAAGACCATTAATATTGAGTTATTATTGAAAGGTATGTATTTATTCTCACCATTCTTCTCGCTTTGTAGTGCTTTCTGTTTTTCCTTTGCTCTCTTGTTTTAACTGTTATTTGAGCATGGTTTATTTTTCCTGTTACATTATGTATGTGCTTTCCTTTCTCTTCAGTGTGAAAGATTCATTCAACTATTTTCTGGGGATTTGGCTTAGTTGTCATAAATTCGTTTAGCCTGTTTTTGTTATAGAATGTCCTTATTTCTCCATCAAGTTGGATAGATAGCTTTGCAGGATAAAGTAAGTTTGGTTGACAGTTGTTATCTTTCACAACTTGGCATACATGATCCTAATTCCTTCTGGCTTTTAAAGTTTGTGTTGAGTAATCTGTGACCCTGATGGGCTTGCTTTTATAGGCGACTTGCTTTTTCTCTCTAACTGCTTTCAATATATTTTCTTTGGTTTGTGTGTTTAGTAGTTTAATTATAACTTGGCAAGGAGAGGTTCTTTCCAAGTGTTTTCTGTTTGATGTTCTAAAAGCCTCCTCTATCTGCATTGGCATATCATCCCCAACTTGGGGAATGTTTCTTCTAGGATTTTGTTGAAAATGCCTACTATGCCTTTGGATTGAAATTCTTCTGCTATACCCTAAATTCTTAAGTTTGGTCTTTGTCCCGTCCAGCAGGACTCAGTTATTCGGGGAACGTGAGGGGGACCAGGCCTGTGTAAAGATGGGTGAGAAAGAAGGAACGAGACCAAGCAAAGAGTTGTCAAGGTCTGTTTATTGAGCTCCAAACATCAGTTTTTAAGCATAGCAGAAGGAGGAAGCAAAAAGGTGATAGAGGGTGGGGGGATCAGGTATTGTGTAAGTTCCCATAACAGTTCACGGCTTCTCTCGTCATAGATAGTTATCATGTAACAGTTACTGAGCCTTATCGTTCCAGATGTATGGCCAGTGAGCAAAAATTCACAGTGTTCCTGTAATGGTCATTTTCACAAGCTGCAGTTTCGGTCTCGGTCTCTAACATTTCCCCCTTTTTTGTATTATTGATTCCGATGGACCAGGATACCCTGGTGGGCTTATAACCGACTGGGGGAGCAGGGACCTGATTCCTCCCGTGGGCTTTGAACCACCCACAATTTGGGCCCTTGGTACCTTTTGGGGAGGGGAGGCAGGGCCGACATTGTGATGACATGTACTGTGGTACCAACCTCCTTGAAAATCAGGTGTTACTCTCAGGGAATCCAGAAATGGTCAGATTGGGGACCTTCCCTTGCGGTGCTTTGCCTCGCACCCATGTCAGTGCCCATACTCTACTCACTGAGGTGAGTCAGTATGCATAGGTCTGGCGCCTAAGCAGCTCCTTTGTAGGAGGGAATCATATATGCGAGTTTAAGGAGTAAAGGAAGGAAAGGACCCATGAACCAGATAACTGAGCAAGGAAAATGCCCAAAACACCCAAAGATTTGAGAACACTGTTTTGTTTTATCGTTTGAGCAATTTGCCAAACCAGGAGGAACAATGCTGTGTGGCCAGGACTGAGAAATCTAATTTAGGAGCACCCTGAGGGTCATCTAGGGGAGGTTCACAAGAGTCTTCTTCGTGAAGTTCCAAGCAATGGTAGTGGACGGAGACAGGATTCTTGGCAAGGGCGGAATCCACCTGTGACTTGACAAAGCGAGTTAGTTTTTGAAAAGCCCAGGGGCCAAAGGAAATGAGTACAATAAGTCCGATGAGGGGCCCTAATAAACTGGGGAGTAGGGTAGATAGCCATGGGGAGGCGGAAAACCGATTTTTATACCAGGATTCTTGTTGTTCTCTTTCCCTTTTGCGTTTTTCTAAGCTGTCTCTAACTCTTTTTAGGCTGTCATCCACTAATCCTGTTTTATCTGAATAAAAGCAACATTCTTCTTTGAGGGCGGCACATAGACCTCCCTGTTGCAAAAAGAGGAGGTCTAACCCTCTCCTATTTTGTAAGACCACTTCCGAAAGAGAAGAAACCGAGTCTTTAAGGTTTTGAAGGCCTGACTGTAATTCCTGAAGGTCTTTATCAATTGCAGCACTAAGTTGGGCATATTGTTGGTTAGATGTAACTAGGGAAGCGATACCTGTCCTTGCCCCAGCGGCACCCAATCCAAGGACAACTGCTAGAGTTATAGCTGTGATGGGTTCTCTTTTGGTCCTGGAGGGGGAGGCAGTGTCTCTCTCCCAAAACCTTAGGAAATCATCAGGGTCATGAATAGATAGACGTGGAAAAAGATTAATAAGTACACAGTATTCCTTATTAGTGAGAAAGGTGGAGACAACTATAAATGTTGTCAGTCCAGAGGAGCAGGCTAAATAGGAGTCTGAAAGAGCAGAGATGTATAAGAAGGAGAAGGCATGATTAATTATAATAGTCTGATTACAGATTTGAGAAAGGTCATGGGGAAGTAGCATATGAGGTCCAATAAGGCACAATCCTATTCCCGAAATCTGGCCAAGCGTAATCCCTTGTTTATCTGGGGGACTCCAACGCAAAAGTGACAAAGTGTGGGTTTTTATGCGGAACCCGAGTCTTGTCATTGTTTTGGTGTATTCTAGGGTTGGGTCCTATACCAGATTTTTGTGTATTAGGGAAAGTTTTGATCAACTTAATTTTAAATGTTAATCCAAAATCTTTACCATCCTTATACATCTGGAGCCCCCATTGATATCCTCTATTATTTAGCCAGTTTTGTTTTTTGCCTTTATCGTTAAAATTTATGATTAAGGGATTTCACCAGCCTAGGCGAACAGAGTCAGGCCCACAATATTGATTAAGAGGGTGTGAACTTACATCAGTGTACACTTGTCTTACTGGACTTTTTCTTTTTACCTCAATAAAGTCCCATGAAGAGGAAGGCTTCCAATAGGTGTCACCGGTGGTCTCATAACCCCAGGCTTTACAAAAGAAGTCCGAGTCAAACCCACATGTCCTAGCAAGAGCACGGTTTCGATGATTCCCAGGGTAGACATAGAATCCTTTAGACAAGGCAAGGGCAGCCCTCCTTACAGTAGTGCTGCATCCTGGGTCTGTGCTAGAGTCCTGTAACTCGAGTGTTTTAAGTTGTGGGATGAAGGAATCAGGTGTTTCCCAATCAGGGTCAGCTCCCAGTGCTAATTTGCAGACGTCCACTTCCAAAGTCAGCCAGGGGATGTCTGAGAAACCATAGAGTGGGCCCAGTTCACATCATTGACTTCACTGAGCACGGTCCAGGTGAAATTCATGGGTCGATGGTCAGTGGTGATCAATCCAGATGCCAGGAGCAAGAGGCCAACGAAGGCAGGGGCAGCCATAGTCCTGAAAAGGAAAGGACAAAAAACCTCAGGGGGGCGGGGCGCCTTCCCTGGGAGAGGGTGAATTTTTAAGGGGTGAGGGTGGTGTCCATTGACGAACTAGACGTTCCGGGAGCCAACGAGGCCCATATGATTGCAAATTGGACAGTAGGTGCTGGAGGCAGGAGAAAAGCAGGTTCTGGTCACAGGCAGCTAAAAGAATGCCATCCATGTAATGAAGAATGTAGACAGAGGGAAAAGTCTCCCTGAGGGGGTCAATGGCCATGGCCACAAACTTTTGACAGAGGGTGGGGCTGTTAGCCATACCTGGGAGTAAAACCTTCCATTGAAAGTGAGGCATAGGGCCACGAAAATTTACTTGCGGGATACTGAAGGCAAAGCAGGGCCTATCCTCAGGGTGTAGAGGGATGATAAAAAAGCAATCCTTTAGATCAATAACTATTTTGAAGGAACCATAGGGAATGGCCATGGGGGAAGGAAGTCCTGTTTGGAGTGCCCCCATGGGGACCATGGCTTTATTAACAGCTCTCAGGTCCTGTAGCAAGCGCCATTTGCCAGATTTTTTCTGAATGACAAAAATAGGGGAGTTCCAGGGGGAGGTAGAAGGCTAGATGTGGCCAGCGGCAAGTTGTTCCTGCACTATCAACATTGCAGCCTCTGTTTTCTCATGAGAAGTGGCCATTGGTCAACCCATACAGGGCTTTGGGTTTTCCAAGTAATTTTATCAGCATGGGGTGCAGGGATGGCAACGGCCACTAGGGAAAAGAAGACTCAGGGGCATACCCAAGTCCAGAGCGATCGAGTTTCTGGGGAGGAGAAATGGGCTCTGTTATGCCTTGTAAATTCTTTCCAAGTCCTTTCCCTGGGATAAAACCCTGACTAAGCATTTGGGAAGTGACAACACTATTGGGGCTACAAAGAACCATATTCATTTGTGAAAGAAGCAGAGAGCTGTCTAGGAGCGGTGCATTCACGAGAGAAGTGTCCAGGTTGTTTACAATTATAACATGTCTTCGTACCCTGAGTGAGACCAGCAGAACAGAGAGTAGCTCCAATTGCTAAGCCCATGGCGTGGGAGGAGCCCACGCCTGCACATAACTTGATATAATCAGATATGGTCTCCCGTTTGTGAGAGCGGAGAATAGACTGACAAGCAGGATTAGCATTCTCAAAGGCCAGGTGTTTGATAAAGGGGCTGTTGGTTTCCCCAACACCAAAAAGGCGCTCAGCAGTTTCATTAAGTCTATTAATAAAGTCACTGTAAGGCTCTTCTGGACCCTATCTAATATTAGCCAGGGAGGCGGTGGCGGCCCCTTTAAGAGGGAGGCGCCACCAGGCAGCGAGGCCTGCCTGTTGTATTTGGGCTAAAAGTCCAGGGGGGTAGCATGCTTGCCATTTGTTGGAATCGTAGGGATGTTCCCCCAACAATTTTTGTTTTGTCCAATTTTTAGAAACAGCCTTTTGTAAATTATGGCGAGCAAAGTCAGAGTAGTTTTCATTAAATTCAGTGCACCATAACAGGAAAAGCGAGAAGGCCAGTATTGCGGGTGTGTGCGTCTGCTTCTGTTTTGCACCTACAGCTGTCAGAGGAAGGATTAGAAAAGGCAGCAAGTTCTTTTGTGACAGAATCAAGTTCCTGGAGAAGCTGCAGCTGAAGTTTTTTATCCTGAAGTGCCCTACAGAGGTCAGAGACAGAAGCTAATGTGGCAGATTATAGTTCTATGAAGGGAGAGTGAGTGAGAGGTTTTGAGGGAGATATCAGAAGTAGCACGAGAAAGAGGTTTGAGAAATTCTTCTGCAGACAACAGAATTTTGGTAGAATGAGAGCCATGCATTAAGGCTATTGATAACATTCCAATAAGTGAAAGCATGGTGAGGGACAGCGTCAGGACCCTCCTTATGTAACAACTCATTAAGTTCTCAACTTGCTTTTGCCCAAGTATACGGGTGAATACTAGGACCATTAATAACTATGGACAGACATCAAAAATAAACATAAAAAACTGTGACAATTCCTTTTTTGATACTCTAATTCCTCTTTCCCTGAGAGAGGCCTTAATATCCTTAATAAAGAGTGCCTCTTTAGAAATAGAATGACCCATCTTTGATGTGACGGATGAAGCTACTCACCAGAGATCCATCACTTCATGAGCGGTGAGGACGTTCTCAAATCGAAGCCACGATCGGCGATGATGTCCCGGGACGCTGAAATGTATGGTCCGGCGAATGGTCCGTACCTCGAGCCCCACACGTTGGGCGCCACTTGTCCCGTCCAGCAGGACTCAGTTATTCGGGGAGCGCGAGGGGGACCAGGCCTGTGTAAAGATGGGTGAGAAAGAAGGAACGAGACCAAGCAAAGAGTTGTCAAGGTCTGTTTATTGAGCTCCAAACATCAGTTTTTAAGCATAGCAGAAGGAGGAAGCAAAAAGGTGATAGAGGGTGGGGGGATCAGGTATTGTGTAAGTTCCCGTAACAGTTCACGGCTTCTCTCGTCATAGATAGTTATCATGTAACAGTTACTGAGCCTTATCGTTCCAGATGTATGGCCAGTGAGCAAAAATTCACAGTGTTCCTGTAATGGTCATTTTCACAAGCTGCAGTTTCGGTCTCGGTCTCTAACAGGTCTTTTCATAGCATCCTGATTATCTTGAAATTCCCATTCATACCTACATATTAGCTTGTGTTTCTCTTTGTTGGACTGTATTAGATCTGCCACATGGTCTTATAATTTAGATATTCTGTTCTCTCCTTCATCCCTTCTGCTGGTAAGACTTTCCACAGAGGGTTTTTTTTTTTTTTTTCTGACTGTGTTTTTGAATGCTAGTATTTCTGCCTGATTTTTCTTCAGTATTCCTTTTTTTAAATATTTTATTTTTACTTATTTATTTATTTGACAGAGAAATAGGGAGAGAGAGAGAGGGAGGATGGGCACCCTAGGGCCTCCAGCCACTGCAAACAAAGTCCAGATGCATGCGCCCCCTTGTGCATCTGGCTAACGTGGGTCCTAGGGAATCCAACTTGGGTCCTTTGGCTTTGCAGGCAAATGCCTTTACTGCTAAGCCATCCCTCCAGCCCTTTTTCAGTATTTCTATTTCCTCACTCATGTCTTATAGTGACTTCCTTATTTTATTAAGCTGGTTTCCTGTGTTGTCTTTCAGGAATTTATTTTCTTCTTTGATTTCTTTGAATATAGATAAAATTATTTTTTTAAATCTTTGTCAGGAATTTTATCTAAAAGAGTCTCATTGTGCGTCATTTCTGATGGATTTGTAATTTGTGGTGGGATTGTGTTTCTTGTACTATAATGCAGTTTTTGCATCCTGAGTTGATTTGATGCTTGGGTTTGCTAATTATCTGCAGTGTTCTTAGATGTAGAAATCCAACTTTATATGCCTTCATAGTATGAGTTTAAGGTGCCAGGTATAGCTCTTGTATCCCAATCAAACCACAGAAGTACTCCTAGTTTTTGAATTTGCCTGCTGTTCAAGTATTCTAGAGGGCTGAGTAGAACAATTTACTGGCAAATTCTAAAACTCAATTGAACAATATACACATTCCATAAAAGCCAGCACAGAGTATGCAAGTTTGGGGATTAAAACAAACATATAACCTTTTAAGGCCAAAATCTTTGAGGGTACGTGTTGCTATACATTCTTAATCCTGTCAGGTGGGAAGTTGAGATCTCTTTACTGAAATGGGTTACAGGTCAGCCTGGGTCTCAATCAGACCCTGGCCCCAATAATGACAGAAGAAAAAGACAAAGGCCCTATGAATCTTAAAGCATCAGAGGCAATGATAATCAACCCCCAAATACAGCTTAATTGACAATGGTAAGGCCAACCAAGAGCACATAACCCATAACCTGCCCTGACATGGAAAAATAGATTAGCACTTCCAATACAAGCCTATGTGTCTACTATTTTTGTCAGTCAGCCTCAATACTTTTTTGGGTGGTTTCCAATCTCACCAGTGCTGAGTGCCCAGCTTGATCCCTCTGTGTTGTGCTGTGGATCTGACATTCTGATCAGCTGTGCTGGATGCCCTGATGCTGGGGCCTGAATGAGTTCTCTCGAGGTTCATGGTTCTGACAGTTGGGAGATGGAAGAATGCAGGGAGCCTGGAGTTGTGCTGGAAACTCTCAGCTGGTCCAGCTTGTATCCCTTTCACCAGCTTCTCCTGCTTGTCTCTGCTATTTTCCCTTCATGTTTCTTGACTTTGCAAGGAGGCTGATGTGGTTGTAAAAGTCCCCTTATTTTGTCTCTTCTCCTGCAGCTCGGCACTGTGATGGATCCACATGCAAATGCCTCAGCTGAATTCTGGCCATTTTCTCCTTTCTTGTAGGTCTTGGTGTCTCTTGCATCTCCACTATGGCTGATAATAACCTACTCATCTTTACTTTTGGAAGAAGATTGTATTTTGCTTTGATTGTGCTTAAATCCCTCCCTAGGCTGGTTTGGCCTGACTCATATGCCGGCATCTTACCCAGAAGTCAATAATTAATTTTCAGAAAGCACCAAAGCAATATACCCCCTCTTTGAAAATCATATTTGGTCGAGTATATAGGATATACAACAGGGTTTTACTTTATTCATTGCTGTGACCAAATCCCTGATAAGAAGCAACATAGGGAAGGAAGTGTTTATGTTGGCTTACAGTCCCAGTGGTACAGTTCATCATGGGGAGGAAGGCATGGCATAGTAGCAGGAAGATATCTGGTAACATTAAATTGGTAGTCAGGAAGCAGAGGGTAAGCAAGAAGTATTATTAGTCTATGAAGCCTCTAGACCTGTCCCTGTGCCCCACCTCCTCCAAAAAGGCTGCAGCTCCTAAAGGTCTTTCAACTTTCCCAAATAATGCCAGCAACTGTGGACCAAATGTTCAAACACATGAACCTGTGGGGGACACTTTACCTTCAAACCATAACACCTGGTCAAGATACCCTCTACTATTTATGTCTGGGAAAATACATTTTTCTCTTCTTCCTTAGTTTCTTTGGAAATTGTCGTTAAATTTAGCCTACTCTCATGGACAGAAAACAACTAGATATACTCTATCAAATTATGTACAGAAGACTTTTTCCATAGACGTATTCATTCATTTTTACTAGTTACTTAAACAGTATGGTTTCATGGATAATCTTTCTTAATTTTGGCTCAGTAAAATTCTCTATGATTTATTTTATTGCTAGAATTTTTCAATTATTTGAAGTTTGTTCCTATCACCCTTTAAAATGTCTTATACTTGTAATTTTTTAGGTTTCTCTTACATTCTGGAACTACAAGGTGTTTTAAACTCCTATGTGTTTGCTTGCCTTCCTTCCCCTCAGCCCTAGTAACAGTGTTTCTCTAAGGAACTCTGATTCCTTTTAGTAAAGAATTTATTTAGCTAGTAACCAAAATGCTGCCTCTAGAGTGTTCATTTCTGTCAACATTTTTTTCTCATTATATGCCTCAGTTTAAATGGTTGTCATTGGTATATTTCCAATTTGACTGATATTTTCCTTTTCAATTTCCAGTTTTCTAACACATTAATAGGTTTTTCACTTCATGTATTTTTCTTCACTACTAGATCTTATTTTTTTTTCTCCTTAATGTCCTTATATTATTTCAGGATAAATATTCAATATCTCTCTACCCCCCCCCCCCTCCGCCTGGGAATTACTGTTTCTTTTGAAGTTTCTTCCTCTGCATACATTTTTAGCTCCTTATTCTTATATCAACCATTTGCAATTAGAAGCAGTACATCATTGATGCTTATTATTAAATCTTGAATTTTATTAACTTCTGTAGTATTGAATGTTATTTTGACAAACAGTTAAATTATCCTTAGATTAGCTTAAGCATTTCTTGTGTTCAAACTTTGTGAAATGAGTCCAGAACAACTTTTACTGTACAGTTTACTACTTTGATATTTCTTCCTGGGAAATATCTCAACTGACATGATGTTCAAGAACATTTTCACGTGGACTAACTCCCAATTCTGTATGTTCTGGAAATTCGATGGATTGTAGCTCATTGCAAGCTGTTGATTCCCTGGTTTGGAACTACCTGTGTAATTCTTAGGTCATGGAGTATTCGAGAATTCCTTAAGGAGACACAAAGATATTTTGCCACAAATATTTGGAATCTCTTTTCTCTTTTTGAGAAAATCTCAAAGCTTTTTGTTCTCTGCTAATTTTGCTACACAGATGCTAAACTTTTCACTCTCTAAATTGAAGTCTCTGTCTCTATACCTCAGTGGGGTTGCTGTACTTTGGCATTTTCTCTCTGTATCTTTATCTGGAAAATCAAGTAGGAAAGATTGTCTCACTAATTTTCTTCATGGTTAATAATGCTGCATGACCCTGTTAATTCTTGATAATAACTACTTAATTTGTGCTCTTGAACAACTGATATCAGATAAATCTTCAAGGCAAGAAGTAGAGGATATTTTAAGAAAAAAAACCAGTAATTTACAGTTTTATTTAAAAAGATCTAATTGTTTTTAAGAATATTTCATTTTTAGAAACTCCATTTGTTTATGGTTAGATAAGTAGATGAATGTGGAAATGATGCTATATTTAACAATTACAAAAGCAATTGCTAATATAGATATAACTGCCTTGGGTTTCCCTTTTATATAGAGTAATTTCAAAAGGACACCTTTTACTTAGTGTCCTTTAATTACTTGCTGTGGAAAATGTACAGAAATTAAAGTCTGTAATTCATTCCAAAAGATGTTCAAATAAGTCATAGCTTTAAAGTAAAATAATCAGTCCAACATACACACACATGCACCCAGAAACACACACACTTTTCTTGTTAAACTGTCAGATATTTTTTCCCCTTTTTCAAGACCCAGCTATTTGTTAGGTAAAACTGAATGCCAACACCTTTTAAAACATGATATTTTAAGCCAAAAAGTTAAGCTGTGGGAGTTTGGGAAAACTTGCTTCAGAAATATAATTGCTTTCAAAAACATTTTCTAGGACTTGAATGTCACCAAAGGAATAAAAAATGAGGGGGGAAAAGTAGACTATGATCCTGAAAGCATTTGGGAAAGAAAACTGTTTCTAGTTTTGAGGAATTAAATGTACTGCTTCCTTTGATTAGGTCTTGGTGTTATTCCCCCTCTTGTTTGTATGCTACTATTAATGCTAGAATTTTTACTATTTGCATTAAAAACAATTTAAAAAAAAACATTCTAACTCTGTTTGGAGGTAGTTTAATTGATTCAATGCCTGTCCTTTAGTGCTCAGTAGAATGGCAGGTAAGTCTGGCCTGTTAAATGCTGATGTGGTGTCAGGGGAGTCTTGATCCAATTTTTCATTTGAATCCAGTCTCTCATCATAGTCTGACATTCTCCTCTACTTGCCACTGTCAATGTCAAAAGAAGTGTCATTATTTGAACAATAGCATCTTCCAAAAGAAAAGACACCATGTTTACTTTTAAGAATGTCAGTAGTTATACTTTCTGAAGTTAACAGGAACATATTTTACTGGACTAAAACCAAAACTCTTTTCAATACTGAGAATCACAATATGCTCAGGCTGGGAAAGGCCTGAAAGGGGCTTCCCAGCCCAGTTTCTGACCAGGTGGTAAAAAGACAAGATTTTTCTGCAAGATTTTTAATGATCGCCATCAAGTGTGTTTTGAAGTTAATTATTTCTTGGGGATTC